>CM020512.1:17558404-18758404 GCA_009823395.1 Thamnaconus septentrionalis | reverse complement strand
CATGTTTTGATACATTTTTTTTCTTACTAGCCCCACAACCCTAAGTGCAGGAGGAAGCGGATACAGAAAATTGATTTTTTATTTATTTTATTTATTATTTTTGCAACTGTTATTACTGAGGGAGTTTAGTGCTAAGAAAAAGACAATGGTAGTGTAAAATACTTTTGGTGAAAAGAGGAATTAGATTGGCGTTTTGTCTTTTGTAGAAGGTATACATTTTAAAAAATAGATCCAAAACTTTTGAAACAAAGCATTTTGAAGTTATCATACCAAAGGTTGCTGGTGATATTGTCAGTATATGTGCTCTTTGTGTACACCTAATTAATTGTGTGCTGGCAGTAGCTCTGAATGTGTGCTTTTGGTGTGCAGTTTGAAACGTGGCAAATGTATATAATCAAAATGTGCAAAGTCTTTAAAAATAAATACATCTTTATGATACAAGGCCTTGGGTATAACTCTGTTGTTGTGTTAAAATGTGTGATGGTGGAATTCTAAATGTTAGCTGTGCAAAATGTCAGCGTTAATTATTCGAGCGGCAGTGTTCACACAATGTCAGTGTGACCCAAGCAGAAGATGTCTGTCAGCAGTTCCCATGGCTTTACTGTCTTCAGGGACATGACCAGAGCAGCTAAAGTTCATCTTCAGGTCACTACTAATTGCACTGCTAGGGGTGTTTTGCTCTTAACTTTTCCATTCGAGGCATGAACCCCCTCTGAGGGATGAGCTCAAAAGCAGATGTAAACCTACATGTGAATCCACAGGATGAATTCCAAGCATTTAGATGAATAAAACATTTGGGATAACCTCTGAAGAGCAACAATGTCTCTCTGTTCTTACTGATTGCCAGGTTATATGTCTTTTTGTGTGAGCCATATGTGTTTAACTCCTCAGTCCATCTTGGTCCAAAATTCATGCAGGGATTAAAAAAAAAAAAAGAATGTTGATTAAAGTTGTGATCAAGAGTGAAGGGGGAGTACAGGAGGTATATCCCCAAGCATTACATACATTAGGCTAACATATGATTGGGCCAGCTCCAGTTTTTTCTGTTCTTTAACGTTGACCAGTATAAAGTTGGTAAGTGCTGACTTGGTCATCGATAGAATACCAAGGTCAGCCAGCAAGCACCGTGAAGGACGGATGTTGACAGTTCCCAGCCTATGTAGGCAAGAAGTGGAATGAGAAGAAAATAGTACACTGAATCATGGATTGTGCTATAAGAGACTCCTCTTGGCTATGACACAAGAAACCTATTTGAGAGGCTCAATGACTTGGACAATCATCCAATGCAATATGTCAATATGTCAATATGTCAATATGTCAAAACCTCAGAATTACACCATCAGAACACCTCTACTCCATGTCAAAGCTGCATCAAAAATGATTTTTGTGACTGTCTTTATATTAAATATGTGTTTGTATTTATCAAGGTCATGGCATTGAAAAAAAAACACGTATGTTATTAGACAGCAGATGGATAAGTTTTATGTTTTATATTGTGTTGTGTTTAATCACATGCTTGTTTCAACTAGAGAGACACAGAGAGGGAAAACTGATGAAAGACACAAGTAAGCGTATAAAATGGTCATTAATTTCCTCCTGCACATCGGACAATGGAGAGAAACGTTTATCGGGACTTCAGAGGCTCCTTAAATGTCGTTTGAGCGACTATTTGCGAGTGGAATATAGAATTTCCAACTGGACATGAACGCAACAGTCGTTCGCCTGTGGTATCATGGCGCTGGATAGGCCGACGGGATCCACGGAACTAAACTTCCATGTCAGCTCTTCCATGTATCTGCGGATGTAATGCGTCACACTCTTTAAAATCTAGAATGTTCGTCGACGACATATAATGGTAAGTTACCGTAAAGAGATTCGGTGCGTTTCTTGAAGCTGTATGATTTGTCCCGGCTCGGGAACAGAAGCCGTATCGTTATCACGCATGTCCAAAAAAAAAAAAAAAAAAAAAAACCAACACCGTTTTGTTTCAGACTCGTGTTGAAGACATGACACACTCGAAACCACCCATTAATAAGCGAAGTAGCTGTCACGTTGTGTTGATAGAGCTCGCACGACAGAAGTTAATAACGTTTGGTGTTTGTGTCGTTAGCATCTCTCTCTCTCTCTCTCTCTCTCTCTCTCTCTCTCTCTCTCTCTCTCTCTCTCACACACACACACACACACACACTCTCCCTCTCACTCTCTTAAAAGTGAAAATCGGAGTGACGCGAAGGTTGGAAGGAATTTAAAGCTTAGCTGTGAATTTTAGCTAAGTGTTAGTAGCTTTGGCAGTTTCAGGTTTGGGTGTCTGTGTTTTATGGGCCAGACGTGCCTCTGTGGCAAGAAACGTTCAATTGGACTTAATTGCTGCACTGCGGTTCTATTTCGGTCCGTGTTTGGCCGCAAACGTCCACTCCACTCCGGGCTGTACGTCCTCCCCCAAGGGCAGGAATTGGAGGAATGCAGGGGGCAGGTGAGGGGCCCCCACTGTCTGCTGTGTAAAATGAACCCTGGAGCTCCAGTTTATATTCATAAAAATGTGGCTACAATCATCCTGGGTTGTTCCGGGGTCTGTTCTGGTGACTGAGGATGAATGATCAGTTTGTGGTAACTTTTCCAGTGACTTCGTTAGACGCAGGAAGTTCATTAAAGTGTTCAGTAACTTGGAATTAGTTGGTAATAAATGCAGAAAGTGCCAAGAGAGATGTCAGACTTCAACTGCATTGCGAGGATATACACTACCAGTCAAAAGTTTGGACACGCCTGTTTCTTCTTTATCTTTACTACTTTCTACACTGTAGATACATACTGAAGGCATCAAATATATGACCGAAATATGTGGATTAATGAGGCAAAAGGAAAAAAAAGTTAAATACCTCAATATGTGTTGTTAAATGTATTTATATATTTAATGTATATTATTATATGAAGGGTGGCTATTCTACATCATCTAAAATATAAAACTTGTTTGAGTCATTTAACTTTTTTTGTTCAATACATTTTCCATATGTGTTCATTCCACATGGAACATAGATTGTCACTTTGATGCCTTGAGTGACAATCTACAATGTAAACAGTCATGCAAATGAAAGAAAAGGCATTAAATCAGAAGTATGTGTCCAAATTTTGAGTGGTAGTGTATATATAAAGAAAAGTACATTACTTCTGTCTCGAGCTTTATACGATGCACAATGTACTACAAATGAAAATGAAGAACGCGAGGCTTTAAAAATGTTCTTGTCTCCTCGTCTGAATGTACAGTGATTAAACCCAGTAACCCTGCAGCAGCCATCAGGAATGATCTCTAAATAATACATAAAAACAAAACGTAACATACATCTGCTATTCACTCCATTCATCGCCTGTCTGAACACCGTTTGCCACATGACAGCTATGTTTTGCTGGCCCTCCTCTGGGGACAGTGGGATGAGTGCCAGCGGTTGCCTTTTTATGGCCTGGCCGGGCTCAGCTGTGGAGGACGGACGGGGTTTGTGTCACCTTGATCTGATGGCTGTCCTTTGCCTGTGAGAATGCACTGAGAGCCTGGCTTTCCAGTGGATCTGACCAACCACACGGTTATGTCAAAAGTAATGAATAATCTAATGTTTGTCTCACTGAACAAAGACCACCTAAGGTGTGTTTCTAATCGCTTTGAAGGTGTAAGTGGCTGTTTGCCGACAGACCAAAGAGTCTCAGTGCCAACGCCTCAGTGGCGTGTGGTAGGTTTAGCTGCATCAAAAAATGATTTTCAATGTTTTGTTCATGCAGATTATACCGTTGAACCCTGCGTTTTGTTTTTAGTAGCAATTCCAACAACACACCAGAAGGGGGCAAACTTGCGTCAATCCCCGCTGAAGATGTAAACTGGGAGAGCCACCCCCTTTGAGTTGTTTACTGTCGTGAAACAGCCCTCTGCTGAATCCTGGAAGCCGCTGCAGTTTCATGAAGCCGTCGCCAGAAGTCGTGCTTTATAGAGAGTAACTAAAACCATTACGTGGTTGCAGCTTTGTTATATATGTTTTTTAATTGGCACGCTTTGTTTTTTTTGTGTACTATGTACACTTTGATTCAGCATATTTCAAGCATTCGTGTTGCAGGCCATTGATGTCAGTTTAAATTGCAACATGCATGCATCTATTTTGTTCATGAAGAATGTTATATCTTTCTACTGCAGCAAACAGTGGCCTCGGAGACGTGTCTACTCTTCGTGCAGCCTCTGTGTTTAGGGAGGCCAAGTTTGGACTTTATTGTTTGGAGATTTCACGGCGGTGGGTCCTCGCAGAAACGACAAACGGCTTTGGCCACAGTGGCCTCATACGATGCTCCAGATTTAAATCAATTTAGTTTTGTGGCATCGCAGTACTTTTACAAGAGCACGTACGCTTTTGGAACATGCTGAAAACAAGATGCGCGTTTAAAAAATATGCTGTGTAATGTCTGCCCAGTTTCAGGCACTTTGACTCAGTGATCTTGTTTAAAGTCTTAATTCCTTAAAGCCACCTAAAAATAAAAAAAGTTAAAAAAAAAAAAAAAAAAAGTTGCTCAGATTTGTGAAAAATTAGTGACTAGGTTGACGTGACTTTTTAGCCTTGGTGTGTAGCAGCCGTTGCGGTTGGTGGTGATATGTGTAAACTACTTCTCAACACCTATTGGCCTGCAAAGCTCTACAGGAACTACACTGAATCTTACAGACACGTGATGACAGTGAACAATTGTTCACAACTGTGAAGTACACAACTGCGACAAAGTAAAACACTTTGTTTGCATCAAAGACCTTAGTTTTAGAATGTTGTCAGACACATGGCTTGTCATTATAGTCAAGACTATACTAAAGATAGCAACAATTGTTAACATTTACCCTCATGATGCTACAGCTTGAATGTATGAATGGCAGAGGGAAACAACAGCTTTTGAACCCGACGACGGAATTCCCCTTGTAATATCACGTAATTGCGCTCATTTCGGCCTTTAGATGTTTTATTTTAGATCAGCAGGATTATGCAGTCAGTGCCTTTAACTAAATTTATAGAGTTGGTCTCCGTACTGGGAATACCCTTTCATCACCTGGTTTTAAAAACAAACAAACTACACAGCACGCACTCCTACTCTCTGGGGTTACTTCAGTCCTCTTACTGACAGCTTTGGATATCTTGCAGTATTTTTTCTTTTCTTTGTCCTGAATATAGCTGCAGTTCAGAAGTTCATCCGAGCAGACAGGCTTCTAGTGTTTGGTTAGTGATGAAAGGGGGCCCCGGGGTCTGTCTCAGCTGTAAATTTGCTGTACCGTCAGTCATACACTGGCCTTTACACCGGTTGCTCTGCCACTCGTCACTCACAGCAGCGGTATTGTTTTCACTGGCTGCTACAGCTGCGTCCCTCTCACCCAACCAACCTTTGTGAATACACATTTCTCTCAGCTATTCTCGGAGCCTGATGGTTCCTCACAAGTTCGTCGGCCGCCGCGTCGACTGGAAAATGAAAAGTTTCAAGGTTCAAGTTTGATCCCTCGCTGATCCGTGCTCAGCGCTGCCTCGTCGAACCCATGTGAGGAATGTGCGCTCCGTCCTTTGGCCAGAGCACCGGGGGCCTTGGAACAACCTTTAAAACAAATCCATGTAAGTGGATACTAGTGTATTTTAGGAAAGAATCATCATCTCCAAACACTGACAAGAACCTCAGAGCGCTATTTGATACAGGTGTGACATCAAAACGACAAGTTGTATTTTTAGCTGTTTTCCGAGAAGATGTTTCTCATATGTTCATGAGTAACAAACCTCGACTGTAATCCGCAACACAGTGTCACACGCAGGTGTGAGCAGCCATAACTGATTTTAAGAGGGTAGTGTAGGTGTCATTTCCAAACCTTACCTGACGCCTGGACAAACATTGGTCTGAAAGCCAAAGATACTCAACAAATGTTATGTAATAAATAATGTAATGCAAGAAATTGCTCAAAAGGTTTTTAACAAAGAATCATAGGTGGACAAAGTATTCACATTCTGCACTTGAGTAAAAGTATTGATACTTCTGTAAAAAAAAAAAAAAAAAAAAAAAAAGGTACTCAGGTTCTGAAATACTCTGAAACTAAATGCTCAAGTAAAGTACAGATACTTAATAAATCTACTCAAGTACAGTAACAAAGTATTTGTACTATGTTACTTCCCACTTCTGCTACTTCCCACCAATGATACTAAATAAATATTCAGTAGCTGTATCTGCCTCTGGCTGTATCACACAGATTCATTGTAGTTTCCCCATCATCGAGGATCGCAAAACAAAACAAAGGTTTTGAAATATTTCCTCTTTGTGAATGCCAAAGCCACGAGTTGATGCCATATGCATGCTCATGTTTGCGTAGTGGTGTCTCGGGAGTGTTTCACCACCCAAACTCCATTCAGAATATTATAATGGCCGGGCCCTGTTTGGGTTCTGCTCGGCGAGCCGCTGATGACGAGGAGCTTCGGGCTCTGCCGGCTGCTCTCTGAGACCTCTTACTCACGCTGGGCGACCGCAGAGACGTGCCGCTGGTGGGGTTTGGCGGGGCGGAGCGGCACACTCCTCCTGCCTGCTAGGTGTTCAGACTGTAAATCCCCCCCCTCCCCAACCCTGCTTGGAAAAGGACACCGCTGTTGTATTTATAGCCCGTGAGCACCAGCGAGCTCTCTTTCTTAAGAGCAAGTGAGGTAGCTGGTCATACGCAACAGAGTGGCGCTGAGCTGCACCTCGTGTTGTCCTGGACTTCTGCTCGGTCCTTACAAGGACGCATCAGGTAGGGGACAAAAAACAACAACAAGAACAGCCAGGCTTTGTTGTTGTTGTTTTGTTGCTTCATCGTAGTTCTTACTTTGTTGTGGGGCAAGAGTTTGACGTTATGTTTTCACGATGCGTTCATAATCAGAAAATAGACATGAAAGGCTTTTTGGATGCATTTTTGTCGTCTTTTCTTCTTTATCTTGATAGATTTCACGTTAATACAATACGAGCTCTTCAGCTAACAGTTTTAGGTATTGTTTACACAAATACACTGATTTTCTACACGTTTAAGACATGTAGACTTGTGGTAACAACTGCAGCAACTTCAGGGGGTCCCGTGACTGAAAGGTTAGTGGTTCAAATCCTACTCCATCCCAGTCTCTGTGTTGTTGTTGTCCTTGGACAAGACACTTTACCCACATTGCCTTGTATGAATGTGACTGAATGTTTTGTGGTGGAGGGGCAGATTGGCAGCCACGCTTCTGTCTGTCAGTCTACACCAGGGCAGCTGTGGCTGCACATGTAGCTCATCGCCACCAGTGTGAATGCGGCGTGAATGAACACTGGGTAAAAAGTAAAGTGCTTAGAAAAGCGCTAGATAAATCCAATTTATCATTAGCTGCATTTCCATTACTCCTAGAATTGTGCAAAACCTAAATATCGCAGTAAGAACTGGTCATGGAAACAGCTAAACTTGGAAAAACCTCTCAAATATGGCTAAAAGGTTTTGACGCTCTCATGAGGTGGTTTTTCAGACGTATCACTATAGAGGTGTATTGCAAAAGTGCCACGGAAACACTTTTTTTCACATTTACACGTCAGTGGACGTGACGCACGTGGTCACGTGACCAGTTCACCTCAAGTGAAAATGGAGCATTATGTTTTACACAAAATTTCACACCTGTTCATCACCTGTTCTTGTTGGTGCGTGTCTGTCCCAGAGTAAAACCAGAGTCTGAACACAGCCGCCGCAGAGAGTGAGACACCCGCAGACGAGAGACCGCAGCGATGGAGAAGCCGGCCCTGCAGACGCAGCCGTCCACCCTGCCTTTCTTTGACACCGCGCACGCCTTCAACCTGCTGCGGGGCATCCACGAGCTGCGCGCCGAGCGCAAGTTCTTTGACGTGACCCTCTGCGCCGAGGGACGCGAGTTCCACTGCCACCGCACGGTGCTGGCCGCCGCCAGCACCTACTTCCGGGCCATGTTTGCCGGCACGCTGCGGGAGAGCGCCATGGACCGGGTGGTGCTGCACGAGGTGTCGGCCGAGCTCCTGGGCCTGCTGGTGGACTTCTGCTACACGGGACGGGTCACGGTCACCCAGGAGAACGTGGACGTGCTGCTGAAGACCGCCGACCTGTTCCAGTTCCCCTCGGTCAAAGAGGCCTGCTGCGCCTTCCTGGAGCAGCGGCTGGACGTGGCCAACTGCCTGGAGATCCAGGACTTTGCAGAGGCCTACGCCTGCCGCGAGCTGGCCGCCAGCGCCCGCCGCTTCGTCCTCAGGAATATCATGGAGCTGGCCAAGGGGACGGAGTTCGAGCGGCTCCCGTGGAAGCGCCTGCTGGAGTTTATGTCGGACGACGAGCTCTGTGTGGACAAGGAGGAGACGGTCTACCAGATCGCCGTGCGCTGGGTGAAGGCCGACCTCCAGCGGCGGCTGCACTACTGGCCCGAGCTCCTGCAGCAGGTGCGCCTGCCCTTTGTGCGCCGCTTCTTCCTGCTGGCCCACGTGGAGAGCGACCCGCTCGTCTACCTGTCGCCCACCTGCCTGCGCATGGTCAATGAGGCCCGCAGCTTCCAGTCCTGCGAGTACGACCGGCACGACCGCCTCTGCCACCGCATGCGGCCGCGGCCGTCCACCGGGTTGGCCGAGATCCTGGTGGTGGTCGGCGGCTGCGACCAGGACTGCGACGAGCTGGTGACGGTGGACTGTTACAATCCCCAGACGGGACAGTGGCGCTACCTGGCCGAGTTCCCCGACCACCTCGGAGGAGGCTACAGCATTGCTGCCCTCGGAAACGATATGTACGTCTCCGGTAAGTTCCCACGCCGCTCAAATTCTAATGCCAATGTGTTTCATATCAAAGGTTAAGTGTGTAATATATGGAGATCTTTCTGAAGAAACAGCGACATGAAGTGGTTACATTTTAGATTGCAGCGCTCTTTCAGTTATGTCACCTGAGGGACGCTGTACCCTCCCTATCCCGCTTGCCAGTAAACTACGGCGGCCTGCGAGCACAAACCTGGATACCTTGTCCACCATCCTATTAGTTAGTTTATTTGAAGATGCGAGCGTTCGCCCTAAATACGAAACACGCAGTCAGGTAGCTGGATTGTTGATAGACATTTGGTGGTGCAAGATGGCAGCTAACTGGGAGCTCTTGTTCCATGTAAATTCCTATATACAGTACATAAAAGAGCCAAGGGTAGGAAAACCAAATTACTCTATAAAAAATATAAATTAGGCCAAATTTTACAAACTGGACCTTTATATTTAAATGTGTTTCATTGTCAATTGTAGTGTTGTCAAAAATATCGATATATCAATGAAATATCGATACTGAGAAGTAAAAATGGTATGATATGATTCATCGATATAGCGATACTTCCGACCTGACGTGCGGCGCTGCCGACACACACACACATACCTCCCCCACCCCCGTCACTGAAACTTCAGTGCGATCCTGGAAGTGAGGGTCTGGCTGTGCTTATAAATAAACAGCATAAACGCAGTGGGACACGGTGTGCTGCCAGGAGAGCAGCGGAGTCACCGTCGTCGTCATCGTCTTCCTTCTCAAGCATTACTCAAGACTCCAGTTGTGGGAAATAAATTTAGCCCAGTTAGCTCAGCTTCACTGTAAAATATCAGCAACAGACGGTATGATTGCATAATCACGAAGAGGCTGTATTTTTGTTTGTTTTCAAGTTTAAACTTTGGTATTTGGAGGTTTTGATGGACTTTATACCTTTTGCTCTGAGATGATGATCCAACTACAAGTGTATATGCATCCACTGCAGTATGTTAATAAATCTTAAAATTGATTAATTTAACATTTTATTTTTTAAAACTAGTTATTATGGGGTCAATGACCTCAAACTTTTGAACGGTAGTGTCAACACACGCATCCCGTTGACGACACGTTTGCCCTTGACCACCAGGGGGCTCCGACGGCTCCCGCCTCTACGACGGCGTGTGGCGCTACAACTCCAGCGTCAACGAGTGGACGGAGGTGTCGCCCATGCTGAAGGCCAGGGAGTACCACAGCTCCTGCGTGCTGAAGGGCCAGCTGTACGTGGTGGCGTCGGACAGCACCGAGCGCTACGACCACGCCCTGGACTGCTGGGAGGCTCTGGCGCCCATGCTGCACCCCATGGACAACTGCTCCACCACCACGTGCGGCGGGCGCCTGTACGCCATCGGCTGCCTGACCGGGGAGGACACCATGGCCATCCAGAGCTACGACGCGGGTACCAACCGCTGGTCCAGGGTCAACTGCGGGCAGCTGCCACCGTGGTCCTTCACGCCCAAGACGGTCACCCTCAAAGGCCTCATCTACTTCATCAGGTGACTAGTCACAGCTGCATGTTCAAACTCTTATGATTATACAGTAACTGTGTAATATACTAAGATTTTTAAGAAGAAACAGTGACATTAAGTGGTTATATTTTAGATTGCAGTGCTCTTTCATTTAGAGACTCCGTTTCCTCCCTCTCCCAAGCTTGCCAGTGAACTACGGAGGCTCTGATAGTGTGTTCAGAAAGGAGTTTGACAAAGTTTTTCTTGTTTGTGGATGACCAGATGGGTTTCAAGACATGAGACATGGGTTTCAGTATTTAGAAGTGTGTAAAATGAGAGACCATAAGTTAACATCTTCTTCTGGAAACATATTTCAGTTTTAATCAAGTAAACTGCCATCTGTAGTCTTCTGTGGGTCATTGCATTGAAATTCTCCACTGTTCTGGTGTTTATTCGCCGACATTTAAAAAAAACTCTTCCAGCCGTGCCCGTTGGAACAGCCAGTTTGAAACCATCCGGAGTCATCAACACATTGTGGCCGTGCTGTGACTTGCTGTGTTCCTATTTGCAGGGATGACTCAGCTGAAGTGGATGTTTACAACCCTCAGAGGAACGAGTGGGATAAAATCAGTCCCATGAAACAGGTCTGTAATTCACAGCCCACCACCACTGCCTGCCAGTTCACTTTATTACAAACTGTATGTCATTTGTGATGAAAAGGTTCCTGTGCCATAATCTGGTGTCCAGATCTCTGTGTAGCCCATCGTAAATCCTGTGGGTTTAATAATCCTGTTGGGGACGTGCAGCAATGCTCATGTAAGTCAGGAAAATGGTAGGATTATTAATAGTTGTGTCCACCATCCGTTCTAGGGAGATATGAAATTTTCAGAAACCTACCAAATGAACGGTAGAAAACAACGTCTTACTTATTGATATGTGAAATATCTTAAATAAAAGCCGTCAGCTTCGTATGAAGGTGGAAATCACCGACCAACATGATTCACCCTGCTGTGTTTTGAGAACTCAGATCTCAAGACTGAAAACAATTTAGTTCTGTTTGTTGTCTGATTCCAGGCTACTATTTTACCATTTTATTTGATGTTGCTCAGCCTCGAAAGGAATTCTGTCTCACTTGCAGGAGCATTTTTCTCAGGAATCAGACTTTTTATATCGTTTCCCAAGTTTCATTTGGCCCCGTTTGTCATTTATGCCAACTTTATCTCAGGCTGTTTGTTTGTATTGGATTATTCAGGACATTTTAATGGCAACTCAGAAAACATAAACTGCTGGTTTTCCTGCCTGGTCAAAATCAGTTGTTGTTTCTCCAGTTTTGTAAAGAAATAAACATCTCAAAGCTTTAAGACAAACAGAAAGATAATAAAAAATGACCTAAAATCCCAAAGACAACAGTAAAGTGAGAAGTAAAAGAAAATCAGTTAGAGGCCAATCTATAAAGGCCTTTAACACTTCATCATGGGACCAGCGGACTGGGTCGGACTTTAAGTGTGATCAAGTTGGAACCGGTTTTCGCGGAGAAACACTTGTTGAAGGACTTTTCCTCTTGGCGTGTGTCCCCTCCAGGTGCACGTGGGCAGCAGCGTGGCCGTCCTGGGCGGTAAGCTGTACGTGTCGGGTGGCTACGACAACACCTTCGAGCTGTCGGACGTGGTGGAGGCGTACGACCCCGGCGCCCGCTGCTGGAGCGTGGCCGGCCGCCTGCCGCAGCCCATGTTCTGGCACGGCAGCGTCAGCATCTTCCGCCAGTTCATGCCGCTGGTGTCCAGCGCCTTCGAGCCGTCGGAGCCGTCGGAGCTCAACGCCGTGCAGCTGCACCGGCACCACCAGCGCCACCAGGCGCTGCACAACCTCAACAACAATCTCAACCAGAACCAGGACGTGAACGCGGCTCACTGAGGCGCAGCCCTCGCTGTTTGACTCGTAGTTTACCTCTTCATCATCCTCATCATCATGAAGGCGGAGGAGCAGACAGGACGAGTGCGAGTGGGCGGAGCTTCTCCTGGAAGCAGGCCCCCTCCTGATTGTGATTGGAGGCCAGTCACAGTCAGTTTTATTGGAGCTGGTTTACAGAAAGCGTGGTCATGTGACCACTTGTTGATATTAAAACTGTAGCAGGTTGTTTACAAGGAAGAGTGAAAGAAAATGAATGAAAATGAAATGAAAAAACCCTTTTTTTGTTTTTTTTTTAGCTTCACCTGTTTTTAAAGCAGCAGTTCAGAATGCACATCACTGAAAACTCACTTGAAAGCAACGCTTTGTTGAATTTGCAATGCCCACCTCAACAGTCAAATGTGCAGCGCACGACTGGAGGGCGGCAACAGGTTGTAGGAAATTCAAGTGTTCTAAAAGCATGAAGGTGGCATGTTGAAGTACTGCAGCAGCGTCTTGGTCTTATTGGTCACTGTCCAACTGTGCTGCAGAGTTCTGGGCCAGGAGAATGTGCACCATAACCACAGTCAGCTGTTGTTTTAGTCTTTTAATTGCTGCTTATTAGAGCACATTGGTCATTCTACCCAGTAAAGTCTGTATGTTTGATGAAGCTCTTCATGTGAACAGTGTCTGAAAGGGCCTTGTGTGTAGGTAGCTGCATGCTGCAAAATTCTGTGGATTGTCCTATAGTAACAGGTGGCAGTTTTTACATTTGTCTTATCTTTTTTTTTTTTTCTTTTTTTTTCTTGAAACAGCAATTTCAGGAAAGGCCCGCGTTTCAAAACATTTACACCAAATTGATTTTCTTTGGGTTCAATGAGGTTGGAGGGAGCTGACGATGTTGCTCTCTTATCTTCCCTAAAACTACTGTCAACCTGTGGCCTGTGTCATAGGAGCGTCATGCTGAAGAAGCAGAGACACAAATATTTGGTCAAAAACGGTCCACATTCCTCCATAGCAGCGCGCGGTCGATATCTAACGCAGGGAAGCAGGACTTTCAATACGATGTTTGTGTGTTACTGCAGCAAAATAATAGCATGAATTATTATTTTTTTGTTTTTGTTTTCATCTGCATTTGTAACTTGCGCTGCACAGCAGAACCCAAAATGGAGCTTCCTCAGCCTTTAGAACAGCCAGTCAAATGTGCACGAAGGATTTTCTCTGTGAACCGTATCTATTAATGTTTTGTACAATTATTTATCGATTTATCTGTGTTTTGTGCTGATCATCAGCACAAAACAGATAACACGCGACCGGTCTTTAATCCCAACTGGAAGTGCTGCAGAATCTCAGTTTGTTCCAATATAACATGTTGTTTGCTTCGACCGTAATCGTATGTTTGTCGTGTTTTACGGTGATGCTAATGCATCGTTGCATTTTTATTTTTATAGTTTCCAAACTAACTGAATGCGGTGTATTCTTAACTTTAGGTACAGAGTTTGTATCATGTTTACAGTGTGGTTCGCATTATATATTTCTTAACAAGACAAAGGATGGTACAGCAGATGCAGATGTGTGTGGAAACATGCATTGAGTTTTGTAATAGCCAGCGTACTCCAATGTGATGTATGATAAAGGTGAATATTTGAAGGTAAACCGCTGAGCTGTGTGCTTTCTAAGTTTCACTTTATAAATGCAAGACGGTGTTTACATAATTTATTTGGTTCTTTTTGCTCACATCAGGCATGTTTATGCCAACATCATGAAAGCAGCTCATGGTCAAAGTCATCCTAAAAGGTCAGGTTATTTTTAAACTAGCTACATTTCTGTCACTGTATGTTCATTGAAAGGAAAAGGTGCAAAATCAGTAAAAAGGTAATTCCACAATTTACTCAGAATACTTTTACTCACTCAACACACACACGATTTAACAAAAACAGCCCCTATGGCGGTGATCCTGCACAAAGTTCTATCAGACCAGTTGGGAATTAAGTGCTGAACTTCAATTAAGTACTTTAATTTATTTGAAGGCAAATTTATCAGACTTTCAAAAAATGATCGATCCAACCGCATCCAAATGGTGAGAATATTCATTCAGTAATTAAAAAAAAAAAAAGCTTCTGACTGCACCTGATTCTGTACTGAACAGATCATCAATGAATTACAGTTGAGTTAAACATGATCACATTTTACTTCCTGATAGTTTTAGGAGGCATGCAGTTCATTCAGACTCAATTACTGAACTAAAAAAAACACCGGTCTTGGGATTCCTGGACCACGCGCTAATTCTCACGACTGGCCTTCAGCTCTTTGTCTCTGAAATACTCTCCACCATCCCCACCATCTCCATGGACGACTCGAAGGCCTCCGTTACGATCTCCGACTGCTGCAAGACCTCCGGCATGGCGAGACCCTCCGCTGTCCCCATGTGTCCCAGGTTGGGGTCCATCACCACGTCGCCGGAGTCGATCACGACGTTCACTATGCAGCCGGCGCTGAGGCCCGTCTGGTGGGGGTCCACCTCTGGCTTGGTGGGGTCCTGGCCGCCAACCACCACCTCTGGGACAGAGTGCGTCTCTGCCGGGACCAGCGACGCATTGGGGGTCTCGTTTTCCTCGGAATTTCCATTCAGCTCCTGCACCACCACGTTCCTCAGCTTCCGCTGCCTGGGGTTGTAGTTCTCGGTGCGTTTGTGGATTTTAACGTGTCGCCGCAAGTGGGCCTGGAAAAGAGGTGCGAAGGGTTTGAAGCAGGGGTGTTAAACTCATTTTAGTTCACGGGCCACATAGAGGAAAATCTACTCCTAAGCGGGCCGTACTGGTAAAATCATGGCATAATAATCATCTAAAAATAACTACAACCTCAGATTGTTTTCTTTGTTTTACTTTGGTCGTGTACAGAAGCACATTGCATTCACTGGATAAAAAAAATCAGGCGCCTTGATCTCGTAATGTCGGATAAGATCTCCTAATCACAAGAAACCACTGACTGCTATAGTTGCAACCAAATTAAAGCCTAATTATGTCATTTCTCCAAAGTTTCATCCCAAAAATTACAAAACACTCAATGTTGAAAACTAAGTATAAGCAAGTGTTTGACCACCACCACACCCAACCACATTCTAAAAGATTCCTTGACGGCCTGCAAAAGAGGAGCACAGTAAGAATGTTTTCACACCACGGCCACAACAGTCCCCAGTCATAGACTGCAGACTGTCAAACTGCAGAGACACACATGTACTTCCTGTTGGTGATCCTACCAGTCGAGTGAACTTGTAGCCGCAGTCGACGCACTCGAACTTCCTGGTCCCCTTATGGCGCCGCACGTGAACACGAAGCTGCTCCTTGGCTGCCGAGGGCAAAGAAACACAGACATAATGACGTGGAGAAACCTTTTAGGGGGAAACTATCAGGAGCCTTGCGTTAAGTAGATATCATATCAAACCTTTGAAGGTTTTCCCACATATGTGGCAACAGTGTGGCCGGCCCTCCTCGTGCTTGCTGGCTTTGTGGCGGACGAGAGCGCCCTTCTCAGTGAAGCGCTGCTCGCACACGTCGCAGCCGTAGGGACGCTCGCCGGTGTGTGTCCTGTTGTGTTTGTCCAGACTCGCTGGTCCCATATTGATGAGTTAGTCAAAGACACGTTGGACTTTTGGGATTGTGAAATGAGAATTCCCACCGTCAAACCAAATCCCAGCGTGTGAGGGCAGCAGCGGTTGTTACCTTGCGTTCGGAAGGTCTTGCCACAGAGGTGACACTGGAACGGCCTCTCGCCGCTGTGCACGCGCAGGTGCATGTTCAGGTTGTTCTTCTGGGAGAAGGCATGGCCGCACAAGTTGCACACAAACGGCCGCTCGTTTCTGTGAAAGACAGCCAATCAACAGAGGTGGGAAAAGTATTCACATTCTGTACATTAGTAAAAGTATAGATACTTGTGTGAAAAAAAAATACTCTTGTAAACGTAGAAACCTGTGAACAGCTTTGATGTGCATCTGCAGGCCGTTTCGACTGCAGGCGCGGTGGCCGCACTCCTCGCACACGTAGGGCTTCTCGCCGCGATGTTTGCCCGCTTCGTGCACTCGCAGCTCCGTGCGACTTAAGAAGGTTTTGGGACACTCGGGACACTGAAATACATTCAGACGTAACGCATCAGATGCAACGGCGCAACGTGAACAGTGGAGGGCATCGGTTTGACCCCATCACGTTGGAAGACAGCTCACCGCGTGTGGTTTGGGGAAACTGTGGACCCTCATCATGTGAAGAGTCAGGCTTTTCTTGCGCATGAACTGCTCAGTGCATAAGGAACACTGAATAAAAGAAGGAAAGGACATTAAGTTTGTCATGTTTGTTGTTGCTAGCAGCACTCAAGCGGTATTTCTTCACCTTGTGCGGCATTTGTCCGGTGTGCGAGACGAGGTGCAAACGCAGCTCCTCCTTGCCATCGAACGTCGAGGTGCACATCGTGCACGTGTACCTCTGTTGGTTCAGACAGCACACACACTGGTCGTGAACTCTCCACACACTCACCTCAGTATTGCTTGGCGGCACGCCGCTCCATCCCTTTTCCTACTCACCTGCACCCTCGCGCAGCCTCTCATCTCATGCACCAAGAGATTCTCCTTCCTGAAGTAACTCTTCCCACACTTGAGGCAACTGAACGGCCGCTCCCCTGTGTGCCGCCTGTGGCAGAGACGCGTTAGACGTCACTTTGAACAGCAGTCAGTTTAAAGACAAACGCCACTCACCAAGAGATCAGTGAGGTTTTTTTTTTGGTAAATGTAAAATGCTACAGTGATCAGATATGAAAGTGGGGCAAGTAGAAGCCCATCCATCCATCCATCCATTCATCCATCCAATCATCCATCCATCCATGCGGGGGTCTGCTTCAGTCTATCCCAGCTGTCATTGGGCGAAGGAGGGGTGACAGCCGGGACAAGTGGCCAGTTAATCGCAGGATGCATGTAAAAGCATGCAATTGTAATTTCTTCATCTTTAAGAATCTATTGAAACAAAAGCCAAAGACAGTAGTTGGGTCACCACAACTAAAAATATCAAAGTGTTGTTTCTGTCAGGCATCATCTTGGTCTCATGATGTCCAAATGTGAACAGCCTGATGTGGAAGGCTGTTCACATACAAACATTTCATTCAGACACGATTCAAGCACTCGTATTTGTGATTGTTCCAGTTAGTAACCTTGTTAGAGTCCAGAATGTTAAACTGAAACACTCAATAGTGCAATAGTGCATTTTAAGTGCGTTCTGAAATTTCATCCAAGAGGCCCACTGTCCCAAACTTGTCGGTGTTTATGGCCTACCTGTTGTGAACTTTAAGGTAGTATTTGCTCTTGAAGGTTTTGTCACAGACGGGACACTGCACAGAGTCCTTCTTGGCGTCGTCCCCCACAGCCTCGCCGTTCTCCGCTCTGTCCGCTTTACACTCGGCCCGGCGCTTACATGCCGCTGATGCAGACGGAGAGATGGAGCCGGACTCGGCGGCAGGGACGTATTCCTCGTCCGTGTCCTCGGGGATTCCTTCAAAATCCGCTGCGTCCTCATCGTCCTCATCTTCCAGCTCTCTGGTTGCCTGCAGCTCATCCACCTGCAAGACAAGAAAGTATCCAACATCCATGTTTTTATAAAGACAAATAATCACAGTTTAGGATTTTTTTCTTTTCATACATACAGCAGCATGTATGTATGATACGATTTCTGCGTGCTTTAAAAAACAAACTGTGATTTTTTTTTTTTTTTAATAAGTTCAATTACTAACGACACTGAGGAAAAATAAATGTGCCTTCCTTCCTTAACATCGGCAGCACAGTCTGAATGTGCAAAGGAGCATTAGATTGATCACACTCACAGAATTAGCCTCATTCTGTAAGTGATTTATTTCAACTTTATGGGTTTGAAAGAGTGAAAATAGATTTAAATCAACTTGCACGCGGCCAAACACTTCATTCCTACTATAGTCACTGTCTCTTATTTTTTTACCTCTTTTTTACTAGTTGGTTGATCTGGAATTTGGTTCTCCGCGACAACAACTCCAGCCACCCCCTCTGATGGAATAAGGTGAGGCCTCTTGCTGTGCTTTTCGGGGCTGGTTACATCCGAGGTGGGGTTCTCGTCAGTCACCAGCCGCCTGGGGCCCTTCACCACACGACCAGAGCGGGTGGTGGTGGTGGTGGCAGTGGCAGCCGTGCTAGCCCCTACTGCAGCAGTATCTCCGCCACACTCATCTTTGAAGGCTGCAGGCGCGTTCTCTTCCTTGACTGATCTTGTCGGGGCTGAGCCCAGCGTGGACTTCCTCGGTCTGCCCCTTTTACGCTTGAGGGACGCGGGATCCTCGGAAGTTTCCTTGAACTGCCGGCAGAGGGCGAGGGCTTCGGGCACACAGAGGCTGGTGGCCGCGTGCTGCACGTGCTCCAGGTTCTGCTGGTCCAGTTTGAGCTCCCCAGTGTAGACGAAGTTGAGGAGCAACTCCAGGCCGTCGCTGGGGCACTCGTGGAGGCAGAACTCCATGCACGGCGCAGAGGGCATGTTGGACTCCTGGAACAGCTCACTGAAACAAGCCAGGATGTTGCAGTGGGCCAGGTAGACCACCCCACCACCAAGGCTCAGCATAGCATCGCAGAACCTTCCTTGCGCCCTCTGCTGGTTCAGGGTGGACAAGACGTGCTGTGCGTGGCTTTTCTCTGCAGCAGGCATCCCTCTTATTCACTGCTGCTGCAGGAGGCACAGGGACGCCACACTGAAACAGGAGCAGAGGACATTTTTGTTCTATTCAGGACAGCGTTTTCTGAACTAAAATCAACACTAAAATTTTTTTTTTAAAAAATCCTAAAATAGTACTTTAAGTATTAATTGTGGCTCAGCCTTTAAAATGAAGGGTTACATTAGTTGTGTTTGTTTTATCTATTTTCTGGAGAAAAAAATAAACAAATATAAATGTAAATTTATTGATTATTACAGAACAATAAATAGTTGCAACAGCAAAATCTCCTACTCTTTTATATGGACAGTGTCAGGCATGATTGGCTGATTCAAATTTCAGAAAGCCGGGTCCAACAACCATGTTTACATTTTTACAACATTAAAACACTTACATTAATTCACAATTATGATCAGATGCTGACTTTTTACAAGGCCGTGTTGTCATTTGGACTGAAACAAATAACATTATCGGTGCTGGACTGATCTTGAACAACTCATATAATATTGAGAGAAGTTTCTGCTGGATACTCAACAAAAGTCTGCCGTTTGTTTGCGTGGAATATCTTTAGGTTGTTGCCTACCCCTCGCTACCTAGCACCTCGACGTTTGCCTCCTAGCACATATTTTGGGACACTCCCTTAGCGCGATTGGTACGCACGGCTTCGCTTCATATCAAAGCGTTATACCTGCACTATCGATTTATGGCCATCATTGGCTCTTTTCAATAAAGTGCTGCAACGCTCTGATGCACTTCATGAATAGCTTGGCATTTTTAAAAAAGCAACGTCGCTACATGTACCTTCTTTTCGTTTCTTGTAGGCCCCTAAAACTGCGAAAGGAACAGGATGTGACGCATTTAACGCGACCGAACTCCTGAATAGTTTTCTGTTGTTCACTAATTTTTAATAAGCGAAACACATAATACCACGGGTCCGCAAACAAACAAAAAACTCTTTATTCCGTTTCAGTTTGTGTTATTAATTACGTTTACGTGAAAAGCTTTTATGGAATGTGGACGTTCTGCACAATCATTTTCTTGTGAATTATATCACTCCGCGAAAGTCCATAGTCGACCCTGAAGAGGCGGCGTCTGTTTGTGGCTCACACATGCAGCTAGCCTGCGAGCTCGCATGTGTTAAAAAACTGGCCATATTGTTAGATTCCCATGGACCCACTGTAAACGGTACACTATTTATAAAATATATTACAGGTCATATTAGTCCTCTGAATCGTTTCCTCATATATAGGGGTAAGTTTTCTCCAACCGAGAGCAGCAACATCGTCTAGCAATGGGTGCTTTTACCATTTAAGGCTGTGACAGGTTACGTTAGCTCTCGTAACTTAACGTCAAGTTCCAAATTCTTGTTGCGTTGCTATGAAGCAGATTACTTCCAATATTCTCTTATTTAGTATTTAGCCTTACAATTCAATCATGCTGGCTAGTTTATGGTTAGAATAGCATTAAGGCGCTTTCTATTTGTCGTGCAAAAAAAAAAGCTAAGGTTGTCATTCATTACTAAACGGTAATTTGTTATTATTCACAGAGCTCCATCTTCCCGTCCTATTAAATGCTACTTGTCTCCCTCCATCTCTTTGCAGGATATCCCCTGTTATCATCCACATGAACAATTCGTTGATGACAGAAACATGAAGGTAAAGAAACCCTCGCCGGGTAAGGGCCATGCCAAGTCTCAGAAGTGGAAGAACGTGAAGGGGAAACGATGCAGGCCTCCCATCACTTCAACGGAACTGAACACCAGTCCTGTTATGGCCGTGATGGCCACAGAGCACAAGGCATCTGTGAATAAAAAGCCATCTGTCAAAAGATTGAAGAAGAAGGCAAAATCAGTCTCAGAGTCCAAAATAAGCTCTTCTCAGTCTACTTTTAAGAAGCCTCACACTGAAGCCAATGGCAATTCATCGTTTACAATGGACGAGTCAGAAGACTTGGACGACTGGAGGGAGTATTCCCGGTCCATCCATGAGAATGGCATGGAGACCTCAGAGGAGAAAGAAGATGTAAAGCCAGGAAGACTGGAAGGAGAGTCTCTGCACTACTGTGCAGAGAGGAATCATCGAAAAAACCAGGCTGTACTGGTCATGCAGAAGGATCAGGTATGTTCCAGGATGCTTAGTCAAACATCCCCACACCGGACATGAGACTCATTCAATCCTCTTTTGCGATTCTCCTGCAGACGCTGTGTTTTAGAGGGAAGTGCTCTTTGACCTGTCTTTATGGCCGCGTAGAAGTGATGGGGTTCACGATTGAAGAAGGTCAGGAGTCGTATCCTCTCTTCTCACCAGCCTCACATTGTCCACTGATCATTAGATCCCTGGAGGCCTCTTATAATGTCAGAAATGCCAAAACAGTGGCATCTACCATCCTTCCGGAGTACCTGCCAGCGTGTAAGTGATGTTTGTGGAAACTGTAGTAGATTTTTTTTTTTTTGCCTGCCCATTTTATACAAATTTACCAAAGCATCATTACAAAATTCATAAACCCATTTAAGTGTTTTTTGTTTTCATTTTGTAGCGTCATGGAAGAAATTACTGAAAAGAGTTACACCAAACTCATCAATTATCCTATTGCGACCCATTGAGACTCCTATGACACGGTTTCTGTCAAGTTTTAGGGACCTCAAGGAGCTGTTCAGCCCGACTATGGTAAGCTGTCCTTTTACATTCAGCTGTAAATCCATAGAGGAGTGGAGGAGAGGAGTAGCATGTGGATGAATGTTAAAAATGAATCTTCAATGCTCAGATGTATACAAACTCTTTTCCTCTCCATTTTTGCCCAGAGTGAACTCGTGTCTGCCGTTCTTGACACTCCCCTGAACGGTCTGGGTGTGATTCCACTTATCAGCACCATTCCAGGTCTTAATAACTCAAGGACCTGCATGGATGCTTTGAACACGCTGATCAACGCCTGCAGAGGTAAGCTCTGTGTAGACACGCACACTTCCATGCGCTGGTGATGTCTGTACCCCAGAATAATGAAAAGGATGTCTTTTTTTTCAAAAAGCAAGTCAGCAAAATTGAGTTTAGTTTCAATAGGATCTCATTTGTGAGCAAGTTTTTTTCTGTCACAAAACAAATGCATAAAAAGCAAATACTTGATGTCCTTCATCCCCAGGGGACATGGATGGTTGTGCTGTGATCTTGGTATGTGGTCCAAAGAATGTGGGCAAGTCAACATTTATCCGCACACTCATCAATTCTTTGCTGAATCAGTAAGTTCTAGTTGCATTTTTTCTATTA
Source organism: Thamnaconus septentrionalis (assembly GCA_009823395.1). Taxonomy (NCBI): domain Eukaryota; kingdom Metazoa; phylum Chordata; class Actinopteri; order Tetraodontiformes; family Monacanthidae; genus Thamnaconus; species Thamnaconus septentrionalis. Next base: position 18,736,280 of record CM020512.1, on the reverse strand, counting down.
AGTAAATATACCTTTTGTTGATGTATACGTCAGTTTTGTATTCATGTTAATAGACATCATTGTTGCAAAGTAGCCAATAGAAGCGTGATTTTTTTTGCCAGGAATCTAAACTTGTTTTTTGTTTGTTTACGTAGCTCCACCAGTGTAGATTACTTGGAAGGAGACCTTGGTCAAACAGAGTTCACCCCTTCTGGCTGTCTTTCCTTGTTGACCATCACAAAACCACTTCTGGGTTTGTTCTTATCCTCTCCTCAGCTCCCAAACACAAATTGTATTATACAGCGTTTTTCTTCTCTTCTTTGTAATTGTCATTTATTTTACTCAGTATGTGAAAATTGAAAGATGTACTAGTATCTAACTGTAAGAAAGATGTCAGTCTCTGATTCCTGATGTCCCAGTTTGTCTGAAACTTTCTTCTGATAAACGCTATGGCTTCATAATAACCACACAGATGTGCTGAGATGACCTGTGTTTTATTACTCCACAGGTCCACCTTTCACACATCAGACTACGCCAGAGCACATGATCTACTATGGTGACTCGTCCTGTGAGTCGGAATTGGACCGTTACGTGGAATCCCTCAAGTTCTTGTGGCGAAGACGCTCGCAGAGCAGCGAGACACCCGTCATTGTCAACACTATGGGCTGGGTCAAAGGTCAGCTCAGGCTCTGCCCTGTGGTGGCGAGAGGAGTTGAGGAGTAAACCCTCCCATCGGTGTCTGAACCAGTGTTTTGTCTCTGGCTGTCCTCAGGATTTGGATTTCAGCTGCTGGTGGACATGATTCGCTTCTTACCGGTGTCGCACGTTGTCCAGCTTGGTCACGGCGGTGTCACCCACTGTCCCGCTCTCACCCCAGAGTTTCTCAGAACAGCGCACGGCTACCAGACGCACCCGCCCGCCCAGACAGCCCTGGATGAGTTCACAGAGAACCACACCCCCCCAAGAAGTTACACTCACCTCATTGTACAGTCAGAATTCCTGGGAGTGGGACGTCAAGGAACAGCGTAAGTCCTCCACTGCAAGTTCACAGCTGACAGTGGTCCCTGATGCCTAATGTTCTGTGGTATTTTGTTGACAGGAGACACCAGCGCAGCAATGAGATGAGAGAGCTGTCACTGCTGGCGTACCTGAGCCAGATGCAGTCTTCTGACCTCGGACCAGTCAGACCTCTGCACAGCCTTGTACCATATCAGGTATATGACATTCCTCAAACTAATTAAGTGGTCATACTGAAAAATGAAGTCTTTGAATTTGTGTGCTTAGCATTTTGAATTCAAAATGAGATTGTTATTTTTTTTTGACACATTCTGTATTTTCCTGTGTTGTTTTGAAAAGAAATGAGACACGTCTCCATATTCCTGTAAAAACATTTCTTGTTTTGAGTTGAAAATTATAATTTTTGATATGCCCTGCCATTATATTCTCACAATATACACAATCACAATGGACATGCACCACTCCCCAAATTGAAGCAATATTTGAATTGGTAAAAAAAAAAAAAAAAAGCGGTAAAGTTTTATGTAAATTCGTAGGTAGTAGCAGGAATGGTTGCTGTGCCACAACAAAAATGGCAACATCTTAATAACTTATCAATAACTTGACCTTTTGCTAGACGTCGTCTTGGTCTCACAACATCAAAATGTGAACATTATGATGAAGAGAACTGTTTAAATACAAGCTCTCATTGAACAAGAACATTAAGTGGTCATCAATTATGGATCAGACACACTTGTGTTTGAAATTTTACTTTGAATTTCCTGGTGGAGAACATCATGTTATGCAATAAGCAATGAAACACTAAACAGAAATTGTTCTTTAGTTTAGAGAGGGTCAAATGAACTTCACCTGTTGACAACTTCTGTTAGTTAGACTGTGATACTCTCTAGAGATTTAAAAAAAACAAAAAAAAACCTGTCAGTACCTTGCGCATTTTACTGTTTTTAATGAACATTGGATATAGTCAATATGTCCCGGTTGTATTTTGTAATAATACACAGATTGAATGACATTTTTGTTTATACCTCACTCTCTGACCTGCAGGTGCCCCACTCAGCAGTGGCTTTAGGTGTTATCCATTGTGAGGTGGCACCCAGTCACATGTTCTATGCAGCCAATGGGAGTCTGGTTGGACTGTGCTGCCTGGCAGAGAAAGTGGTGAGCACTGGGGGTCCAGTCCTGCTGTCTCAATCACCCATCTGCCCATGTGTTGGTTTTGGTACGTATGCTGGCACACCGAAGTCTGGTCGCTGAAATGAATGTGCGAAATACTAATGTGTCTTTGTTTGTTTTATTGACTGAATGGTTTGGATCCCACTGAAAGTTCTGACAAATGTAATTAAAAGGCAACTCTAGGTAATGATGAACCTTCCTTTGTCAAAACTGAGTTTTCACAGTGGAGAATGGTGATCGGATAATCTCTTATAATTCCCAAGTTGTTTTTTGTTTACTTTATATATATGTAGGCTTGAAGAAAGTCAAAAATGCTCGACACTTATAAAAAATAGCACAGCATTACTGTAAAGTAAAGGGCACCACTACTTAATTTTCATGACTCTTTGCATATATATACATATATCTTCCACTCTTCTAATCTGATGCTTTTTTAAACCATAAAATTAGCTGAAATTTGTCCTTATGGCTGTGACCTCAAGATGACAGCTTAACTAGATTGTATAAATTGGACTGTTCACAAAGCCTGGGTGAAGTTAACAGTAAAAATGACTGGAGTTTGCAGTGGAACCATCAGGTCACAGTTCAGCGTGTGACCATGTAAGGCTGCATCAACACTGCGATCAGTTGTGTACTTAGCTCCAAGCTGCAGGCAGGTCTGCCGTGATTTCTGCACCACTGTGCGACCATACAAGTGTCATTCAAAAGAAATGGGAAGCATTTCACAACGCATATGCAGCACAGTGTTGACGTCCAGATTTGTTTTGAGCGCAGCCTGATTATGTTCCAGGTGTCCTTCGTGGTATTGACATGGAGCGTGGCCTGTACTTCCTGCTGACGCCAGTAGATCCATCTGTCCTGCGCAAGGTCAACTGCCTCCTTTTGGGAGCGATATCGCTACCTTCCTGCATTCTCACCACACAGGTCAGAGGAGGTTTTAAACAGTGCTCCACTACAGGTATTAAACACGAGATTGGGGTTTGATTTTACTTCTGAATGCTCTTTTTCTCCTCTCTTTCAGTCTGGCATTGAAGGAGAGTTGCCCTACGTCACCGCAGACTACAGTTTCGAGCTTAGCGGTGCAGGAAAGCTGCGAGTCTTCAAGGGACTGCAAAGACCAAGTCATATAGGCTTATAAGGACATTTTCTACCTTATGTCTCCTCACTCTTATCGCAGGCCAAACCACTCAGTACTGGCCTTCATATGCTCAGAAACAAGAATGGGTCATACGGTTTATTTCAACATTGAGACAACGGGGCAGCCAGTATTACAGACTCTGCAGGAGGAGCTGGCTGCCTTCCTGGACTTCTATGAAAAAGCTGGACCATTTCACCACGTCTCACAACATCCGACTGTAGCCGAGTTTGATACCGCTTTGTGTTTTCAGTGGACAATATTTTCTCACTCAACCATGTAAGCTGTTGTCTGCTGTCTCAATTCTGCTGGTGGTGATGCTCCAGAGTCGCAGACGTAAGGACGTAAGACATAAACCTAAATTACGAAAAACAACTTTTGCTCTGACTTTGTGCTTTTATTGCTCGCAAGTGCTTTTTATACTTCATTTCAGATTGAGTAGATATCAATTGCGTAGTTCTCAATGCATCTGCTTATGGGAGTATTTAGAGTAGTCCCAGTTCATGGCAAAAATTTGTTTATCTTGTATCTTTTGATAAAAACGTCCGGAAAAGGTTTTTGCAGATGTAGATAACGGTATGTACAGTGTTTTTCCAAAATAAAAAGCCCATTTTGTCAGTATTGTGATACCAGTCAAATGTTTTACTTCTCCGTTTAGTTTGTTGATTTACTCTGCTTTCAGTGTCTGTGTTGGTTATTTGGTAAAAGTGACAAATGGTGCTTTTATATCTGCAGGTTGATTAAGAAGTTTTTGTTCTTCAATCAGGATTTCTAATGTGGAAGAAAAAAAAATGTACACACTAGTTTGCTTCTTGTTGCTACCCTTTTGGCCCTCAAGGGGGCAGAGATGCTATGAATCAGTTTTTCTTTGAACAGCAGATGCTAAGTTTCAAAGAGTATCAAGGGCAGGAAGTTTGAAATAATAGTGAAAATAAATATTTTTTGTGAGACAAGAATCTAGAATGATTTCAGTGCCCCACAATTCTTCAAAGTCAAGACTTCTTTAGAAAACTGCTAAGGAACTTTACGTAATGTGATCTCTGTGTAGAAGAATTAAAAAAAGAACCTTGTAAACAACCAGTCACACAGTGAGGAACTGCTCATTTGTAAATGTAGTGGTAACATCCCTTCTCTGACCCCTCACTAGTCTTTGTTCAGCGTTCCCCCACGCCTCTCTATTGAGGGTGGCCACAGACAAACACAACACAGTCACAATTTGGCAAAGTCATTGTTTTGACTTTGTCAGATCAGATGTTTTCCCATAGTCCCCTTCCACCACCAGAGAAAAAAACCTGAGCACAGAGGTGCCACTGCAGCCATGTGTCTCAGCCTCTATTAATAAAACTCCATCCCATTTACTTTTTAATGAATATATTGAACTTCTACCTGCATAAAAATGTGGAAGCTATAGTTTGAATTAAGGGATTTTAGACATATACCGTCATATTAGACAATGAAACAACTTATTATACTGAATTGATAGAGAAACAAGTCCTCACAGTTGTCCTGAACTAAAAGCTACAAGCTTATGTATAATTTCATGCCAAAGTGGTGGTAAAATGTGGTATGTGGGACCGTGCAAATGTGTTTCTGTTTGGTGTTGAAGGCCTAGAGTGTTGAATTTAAATTCATTTAATGCTGATAAACCACAAGGCAGAAAAACAGCGTCGATGCTAATCCCTGTTTTCTCATTTCTCAATACAAACCCTTGTCTTAAGCATTTTTCTATAACCGTAAATAACCTTGAAACAATTGCGAAAAGAGCAAAATTGCTCGCATTCAGAGGTTTGCTACCTTTTCACAGTTTTTTTTGTTTTGTTTTTAAAGAGAGACTCCACCTGGACTCTGTGTGTGTGTGTGTGTGTGTGTGTGTGTGTGTGTGTGTGTGTGTGTGTGTGTGTGCGTGCGTGTGTGTGTGTGTGTGTGTGTGTGCGTGTGTGTGTGTTGTTCGCCTTTTAGCGCCTCCAGCCGGAACACTGCGCCACTTGAGAGCGAGACGCTACCGCCGCTGCATCCAGTCTTTTGTGGCTCCGGCGCGCGGGGGTCGCTGTTGAATGAATGGAGCCGAGCCGCCGCAGCTCGGTTGGAGAAGCAGTCGACATTGCGTTGCGTTCAGCTTCGGCGGCGCGTCGTGTAAAGTTGACAGAAGGAGGCTCGGCTGTGGATTCGCCAGTGTAGGAGAGCCGGAGAAGAAGGTTCATATCTCCTCGTCGCCACACGTCGAGCGAGCTTCGCTGCGGTCGCCTTCTCCTCCTCCTCCTTTTTGTGTGTGTGTGTCAGCCATCGAGGAGATTCCAGCCAGCCAGCCAGCAACAGGTCATCATCTGCAGCTCAGCAGGAACTTGCAGCTGGTTATCAGAGCCGTGTTAACTTTTCCTAGCGTGGTGCCGAGTGATGCTTTTTCCTTTTTTGGGGGCCGCCGGTCTTTTGCGGCCATTCACAGCGGGGCGAGACGCAGCTTTCTTTCGCTCGCCGCCGACAGAGCAGAGCCAGAAGATCCAGCAGACCCGACAGCACCGCGTTGGAGAGGAGGGAGGCGAACAGGAGCGGGAATGATTTGAGAATGTCATAAAGGAACAGCGCAGAATACGCTTTCGATTTGTGCGATTTAGCATCGAGGCTTCCCCCCCAGTAAGGACTGCGAAGAGCCGGGGGAAGGAGCGAGGAGGAGGAAGCAGCGGGCACCGGTGCAGGAGTTTCTCCAGGAGAGGACTGGACTTGCACGCTTGGATGGTGCCAAACAAGTGGACCATGAACTCAGTTCTGCACAAGTCGCCACCGAGGAGCTGGCTTGGTCTCAAATTACGACTCAGTAAGTAAACACTAATGATGAGTAAACACTAATGATCAGCCTCTTGTGTTCACGCTGCTCAGCTGCCAGAAGCCGCTGGTCACTCTGAACATCTCAAGGAGAGAGAGAAAAAAGTCAACCTGAATGCTTTGTTCTCTAATAGGCAGCCTGTGCAAAGTAAGTGACCCTGTGTCCCCAAGTTGTTGTTTAAAAGATGTCAGATAGGAAGTGGAACAGGGGAGCGCCCATGACTTTGATCCCTAAACTCCAGATCTTTGTTCCACTCTTTCCTCCTCCAATCATCAAAGCTAATGGGCTTGATTTGGCAAGTGACCCAAGCTATTATCCCAGCTGGAGGCTGAGGTATTTCAGTCAGGGAGTATAGCACACTCTGATCCTGTCCACAGCGGAGGTCTTCCTTGTCTCAGAACTTTTCTTTTGGCATCTTCTGCTGTCTTAGCAGCCAGAAGGATGAGGTGAAATAAATGAATAAATACCCACGGATGTCTCTCCAACTACAGCATGAAGTCAGGTTTGACTTTTAGCCCAAACATTCAGGAGTTCAAAACCAGCTTTTACATTACAAAACCACACATTGTGTTTGTCACCCGTTTCAGTGGTACCTTGTGTCTTTTAAGCTCTTTCAGGCTTTACATGCATGATGTCCGTGGCACCGGCAGGAGTTCATGGGTTCGTGCAGTAAGCATGGAGTTAAAGTTTAGCAACCTTAATTGGCTGAGTCTGGAACCCTTCAGTGTTCCAGGCCACCAGCGTCTTAAGCCTGTCTTAAACACACCGGTCTAATCTGGGACCCGATGTCTTGTCTAGTTTTTGGCCACCAGTTAAAAAACAAAAAACAAGGACATTGGACTCCCAGCTCCCACAAGTGGATGCTGTAGTAGCTGAGCACAAACGGAACCACAGCACCTTTTTTGTGATTATTATTTTGTGAAGCCGATGCAGTTGGTCCCTTTGTTTTGTTGGCATGTGTGAGACGTTTTTCTCATATCAGCCTGACCTTAGGTCCTTCCACTAGCTTCTCCAAACATCTCGTCTCAGATCTGACTTTCCTCAGAACCAAAGTGGTTTCCGTCTAAAATTGTGTGCAAAGATCAAAGTGAACAAACACCCATTAAGTAGCTGTTCTTTAGCTCTTAAATAAATCCCTTGTGTTTTTTTACCCTATAAAATGATGAGGTATTAACATCAGATAACGTTTACGTTTGTAATTCATGTCTGAAAAAAAAGTTCCATAATATAGTTTACGATGTATTTTCATTAGAATCACGAGGACCGTGTAGCTGCCGTGGTACACTTTAATCACGTCCCATGACTGATTTGAAGCACGTCTTTGCTTTAAATATGAACTTAATTTGAGAGAATGTTACCACGTCAAAGCTGCTGGAGCCACATTGGAGCAGCTACTGACCAATCATACCATAGCAACTGTAACTAGGTGAGCGTATTGTGCCAAGCTTCTTCTCACTGTCAATATGCTGAAGCGGCGTGTCAATGGTACATGTGAGTCAGGCGTACGATATCCTCAAAGTTTAAGAGAGTGGTGTTGTACTTTTTCCATTTTCAAAGCCCAGAAATTTCAGATTTGGATAAAGCATGGTGCAAAACTCCTTTCAGAGATAAGTCTGACAAACAGCAAACAGCTGCTAGATGGTTACTTATTAAAATTAACTTTGTTGCCTGAATACGTCGCTTATTCTTAATTTGAACCTCAGATTAGGGATAGTCATCATGTGAAGTAACAACAGTAACTTCAATTTGCGTTTGAGACACACACCTAATTTAACAATATAAGTATTTTAGCACTTTGTGGCTGGCCAGCCTACTCTGGAGCCCCCCAGTCCAGTGGCTGCTCTCCTTACGCCTGATCATAGAAGAGAACGGCTCAGCTGAATGCTATCAGCACAACACACATTGACTCACCCCGGCTCTGCAAGAGCGCTCACTCTTTGCGCTTTGATTAGTTTATCCTGGACTTTTAGTGAAAGGACGTTGGTCGTTGGACATCAACATTGAGACTGGTAAGCTTCAGCCTGGATTGTGATCTCTGCATTTAAATCATTCTGCTGGGAAATTGTGTTGTGCATATGTTTTGATAAAACACATTGGAGCTCTTGTTGTCTACCAGAAATGTGAGATGATTTCCTGCAGCATATTAGTCTCTGGTTAAGAAGTAGAAATCCGCCATTCTTGCATGTTCGACTGAAGGGCTAAAGCTCGCCATGGTCAGAAACGGTAACTAGAGGGGGAAAATGGGTTTACAGAAGGGTCAACTGTAGACTTTAGAGATTTTGCGAGCAAGTAGGGTTACACGATTTTCATCAGATTTAGCATCAGGTGCCAGAAAATGACGTGTGCTCCTTTTTCCAGCCGGACCCAGTGCCATGTGTGTTCACTGGTAACATGGTATGACAAGTTCCAGGACAGACGCCTGTAGGACTTTTTTTTGAGTTGTATCGTAAGCTGTCAAAGGAGCTGCAGAGCACTGAGGGACCATTTGGAGGATTTAGGCTTCCTGCTGTTACCCTGCTGTCAATCTCTGTCTGTAATCTGGGTGCATATGTCATCAGACGTGTGTGTGTGTGTTGGTGCATTCTGCCTGTCTTGTGGCTTGCTACAGTTCAAACTTCCTTCTCCACACTCTCTTTTCCATTGTTCTCTCCACCCCGCCGCCCTCCCCCAACAAAATTTCCTTTCCTTTTTCCACTCTGTGTGTTTCTGCCTTCTGCCGATTGTGCTCAGGGTAATGCTTTTCTTTGCACACACAGGGGTAATTATGTCGGCACACCTTCTAAATTTTTCATGACAACTTTCACATCTTTATGAAAACCAAGACTTGAAGTTGTTGCATTAGCAACTTACTTACTTACAGCTGCTTTCATTTGACCCATCAAACAAAGGGCCAGATCAGAATAAACAGATACAAAAGGTTTTGTATCTGTGTTGGTGTTGGTGTTGATGTTGTCAGCCATGGATGAGGTCATAAACGTGCTGCTACTGTCGCTGGAGGCAACCTTCTCGCGCTTGTTTTGCTTCCATCCCGGCTCCCTCTTTGTGTGCACGGAAAACTTTCTCATAGTAAACAGAAGGTGATAGTGTCCCTTCCGTCACCGTCCACCTCCCATTGCTCTTATCCTTTTGTGTGGCCTGTATTCAGATTTTTGTGGGACATTGCACCAGAACAGAAGACACCTGTCTTAGGTTTCCGATGATGCACTGTATTTACCCCCCCCCCCGAGACTTGTTCTCTGTACCCAACCCGCTCTGGTGTTTTGCTTCATCCGAAAAAGATCAGCCTGGCAGCCTCTGCTTTACCTTATTACTTGTTTTGTACTGGTTTTGGGGTCATAGGTCATGTAAGTCTGTGATCATCTTTTTCTATTTATTACGACCTACAAAAATATCTGTCGCCCGGCACTGACCTCTACATTGTTTGAATAGTTGTGTTGAGGTCCCACACACACACACACACACACACACACACACACCTTCTTTCACTGTAGAAACACAATGGCAGATGTTTATCTCTCGAAGTGCCCTTCTACATTTATAACCTCCACCCTCTCTAAATGACTGTTTATGCGTATTTCTGCCTTCCACAGGACAATAACGGTCCTTTTTGGGGAATAAGTGTTTTTGATTCCCGCCGACTCTGTCATTGGCTTCCCAGTGGCAGCCCCCACTGCAATTTGAACCAGATTGTTTCAATTATGGGATTATTCATATCAACAAGTTGAGCTGAGTGGCTGTTTGTCCCTGTGAACTGCTGCTTTAAGAACGGACAGGTAGGGTATGCGGCGTCTCGCACTCTTGTGGGTCACTCTTGCACACTCTTGGTGAGTGGACGATGTCACTAGCTGCATTTCCGTTACAGTTGTTCCCAAAATAAAAGCGATATTTCGAAAATTTCGACAACGCGATTGCGATTTGCAGGTGTTTCCATTGAATGGTATGAAGTGCATTAAACGTAATTCTCATAAAATTACGTTTGCTTTTCTTGCCTACCACTTGAAGTGAACTGGTCACATGACCCCGTACACGTGACGCGTAACTGCGAAAAAAGTGTTTCCATGGCACTTTTGCAATTTAGCTCTATATCTATACGTCTGAAAAACCACCACATGAGCGTCAAAACCTTTTAGCCATATTTGAGCGGTTTTTCCAAGTTTAGGTGTTTCCATGACCAGTTTTTTATTTCGACATTTAGGTTTTGCGCGATTCTAGGGGTAATGGAAACGCAGCTACTGTTGGTGCTTATGTGAAAGGAAGGTGTTAAGGTCGTTGGTCAATATTAAACAAAAAATTGGTAAAAAAAAAAAAAAAGTGGTTTAAAAAAAATGCTGATTCTATCAAACACCTCACTTATTTTTTCAAGCACTTGGTATTTGTGATCAACTACTGATTTTTTCTTTTGTCAGCGACTGGTTGGAATCAGCTGTTAAATATGCATAATTTAGCTTTATTTACAACGTTGTTGAGCGTGAAATATTGACGACCCCGTGGACTTTGCAGCTAACATTTTAGAGTTTCTCCACTCCGAACTGTGCCACCCAATGGGGCCTTTCCCCCTTCTCCTTCTCCTTCTCCTCCCAGGTCTTAGTCACGTGTGAAGGGTTAACCTCGGCCTATTTGATGGGCCACCTTGCTAAATATAACCTAAAACCTCCTCCACACGGGCACGCACAAGCCCTCCACTGCACTCCCTCTGTCAACACTTGCAGCTCACACACTTTCTTCCCAGCAGCGTGCACGCAGTCCAGTGGGCTCATTTACACTCGCGCTCACGCTTGTTTCACAGCACGCCATTAATACTAGCGTGGAGCCGGCTCATTCGCTCCCGGCACACGATGAGGGTGCGCGCGCAAGTGCGCTATTCCTGTCCGAGCTCCAAAGCAAATTACGGCGAGCCCAGTCACTTCAGTAATGCTTGGGACGGCGGTCAGGAATTTCTGCGAGCTCGTAAAGTCGCAGACTCGGAAGATATTATTAATCGAGTTAACTCAGCTTCGCTTAGCATAGAATAAGCAGTGGAACTGGCAGTGGGGGTGTGTAGCTGGCGCGACTCTTCACAAAGACGACAAAATCGGTCTGCCAGCGTCTCGAAACTTCATCACCTATGACGTGTTCTGCGGTCTCTTTCCCTCATTTGTGCCTTTTTATCCCACCAACGATGCGTGCCGAGCCACAAGCAGAGTGGAAGCAGCCAAAATGTGTTCAACAGTAACAAGAGACCCATCCTTTAAAAAGCAGTGGGACAGAGTGTGACGTTCAGCATTGTATCAGCGCTTCTTGGGACAAAAACAAGATAAATGTGGGACAGAGTGCAGTCGAGTGGAGAGGAGCAGTGTTTTTTTCCCATACGTCTTCAAAACACACAGCTTTTTTCAATAAAAATTTGCGAAGTAGCCCTTTAAAATGGCAACGCTTGACATGTCTAGAAAAGTAGCGGGCTGGTGGTGGAAAAAGCACTTGACATCACAAGTCACAATTATGACTTTACTCCGACAGATGACTGGAATTAAATCATGTCCTGGAGCTCACAGCTGCCAGAGGCCCTGAAAAAAAAGCTCATTCTTTTCTTTAGTCGATTTATTAGTTTTTATATAATGGATTTTTTTGTACCAAAGGAGATCAGATCAGATCAAAATGATTGTTATTTTGTTGAAATGTCAGAAGTAGAGCCATTAGTGGCGGCTGAAAATTTCTTGCCAACAGTAGAGAGTCAATTTTATTAAAAAGCTGATCAGACGGATGACGTTGAGAACGCCTCTGTTTATTGCTGCCCTCTGCGTCTCTCTTTGTTATTGCAGTAGGTGGAAATTGGCCCTTGTCTTTAGCTGCCCGGTTCTCATGCTGCACAACTGCTCTCTTCATTAAAAGGGAAGCCGCATGCTCAAAGCTGCTTCAGATTATTGCCATATGTCTGCAAAGCCCAGAGCCGAGCAGCAAACCGGCTCCCATCCTACCCTCTAATTTCTCATCCCAAAATTGGACATGTGGGTCGTTTTGTGTGTGACAACGTCCCTCCCTTCCCCCGGCCGGTGCACTATGTTCTCACAGCACGTCTCCTCCACTTTTAGACGCGTAATAAGCAGTGCATCAGCCTTCAAGCAACACCGGGGAAAATATTATGCCCCCAACTTGCATGCCGTTTTAACCCTTCAGCTGCTGGTCACATATTACAGAAGTGAATCTCGGCTTGGTGTCTTGTCAATTTTTTATTTTTACATAAATATATATATTTTTTTTATCTGCCAATGAGTCGCATTGTCCCTCCACAGAAATAACTGAGCTCAGACGCCACAGAGCTGGTGCATTCATGAGAAGGCATAAATCTGCCAGGAAGACATAAAGGGCGCGGGCACAAATGAATGCAGAAAAATGTCAGCCTTTTACAGTTTGCGCAAAACATAAAGAAAGTCCACTTCTGGAAGTAGGAGGAGGCCTAAAAGAGATCTTTGTGTCACTCAGTCCAAAAGCCATTGGCCCAGATTGCCTGTCCCAGCATGCATCTCACCTCTGTATGAATACAACGCTTGTCTGATCGAGTGGGCAGAAAGCCCCCCTATCGCCAGGACATCCTACACAGGGCTTTAACACGAGTGACTCGCCTCATGCTCACCAGTTTCGTACAGTCTCACGGACGACTTTAGGGAAAGGCAAAAGTACAGGACAGGAGTTTGCCGCACCTTTTGGAAAGCTGGACGCCTATACCTTTGTCAGGAGTAGCTCTGTTAAATGGATTAGAAGAAAGTGGCGTTTGGCAGCCCTTGTGGGTGGGTGGGTAGGTGAGAGGCCGGCGATTTTGGTGGACATCTGCAATATCAGCGGGCAGAGGCATCAGTATTGAGACCAAGGGATCGTCCACCGTTGATGCACATGGAGGGAAAGCAAGCGTGGATAGCCTGCATTACCTTTTGCCAAGCCAAATCCTGGGCTGCGGTGGTAAAGTACATTGCAGACGCACAATCCATAGCGTGGTCCCCTAGAGAGGCGATAGCCACGGCGTAGAGTCAAACTTGGACGAAAGGTTCAAAGCAAAGTCTTGTAAAATCTTGGCTGGATGAGGTCATTGAACAGGTGCAGGCGGTTGGCGGAGCTTAGATTTGAGTCAGAAGGCAAAGATTGAAATAAAAAAAAGATGGTTGACGGGATTGAGAGCAGAAGCCCCGTTTATTATTTTCCTGAGGGGGGCTCAGTTAAGGGGCTGCTTAGATATAACGGTTCTATATCGGGGCTGCGGAATGAGTTCAGTTTTAGGGCACCACGTTGAGCTGTGAGGTTTCATATCAGTTCCTCTGAAGTCGGGCGTAGAAGACAATATGTTCCTGTACTGGAAGAAACGTGGAGCTTATGAGCTGGAATCGCTGCCCCCCTCCTTCAACCAAGTGGGAATAGAGCGCTACTCCTGGTCCTCGTCCCTGGATGTCATCCATGATTTGTGTGGTAAGCTCGGGGGGGTTGGGAGGGTCACCTGACCATGGACCACATGTGTTGGTCTGTGTATCTATTCCAGTTTGTGAGGGTCACTTGTTGACTTTTTATAGTTTGGGGTAACAGCTAAGAGCTGGATGTCACATCAATCAGAAATGTCCTTTAGGGCCTATCACAAATCTGATGTTTAAAAATAATTGCCTCATACTGTTTCTGAGAAAGTAGTTGTCAGTACAGAAACTGTTAGCAGGCTGTAAAAATATATGTCTACTGCACATTTGTGCATTGATTCGCCTTCGGAGACGCTGTTCAGTTGGCTGTTTGAAGAACTTTTTCCCCCTTTGGCACTTGCTTTGGCTAAATTCTACACGTCTCTGGTATTGCTGGGAACATTTAATGTGGATCAGACCCTTCCATTGCTGCAATGCAACTGTACTGCAGACAGACGATAAGGTTCACTTGCACTTTTGAGCTGTGGGTTTAGGCATCATCATGGAAAGGTTTTTCTTTCTCTTTTTTTTCTTCCAACGGTCTGTTTCTCCATGGAAAACACTCAGTGACCTGGCAGGAAGACAGTCTCACATGAGGGGGAAGAGAGGGAAAGAGTGGATGAGATTGGCTCCACGGATGAAATATTTACCGCTGAAGATGTGCATAGCTGAACCATCTCCTCTCGCTGTGGCGCGGGGCCACTCGCTTTCCGCTGTGCCGCCCGATTTATGCCATTAGTGGAGAGGAAGTGATAACATGGGGCTGGAGAGAAATGTTCTTCAAACTCTCCACTCTGCCAGCCACAGTACTGGAAATCCGGCTACTTTCTGGTCAGCTGACACCGTGCCCGCTCAGGCAGACCTGTTTGGCACAGGCCGAAAAGAGGAATGCTACAGTGGGGCTTTGATCTGCACCTTCTTGCCGTCTCTGTAATTGCCCTCGGGTTCCTGCCCCAAATGGGGGCCAAGTCTGCTAGAGCTTCTTGGCTCGGAGAGACTCACGATTTTTACCAAAAACAGGAGAAAATATGGCCTCAATCCACCCCTGCAAGAGTGATTCCAACCAACGGTTCATAGCATTGCTAAATGGACCGCTTGCAGATTGTTAACCATATTAAAAAAATTCTAGTGCATGGTTTGGTTCTTGACAACTTGTGTGCACAAAAATGAAACTTGTCTGAATTGTTGGGTGGCGGTGTCTGCAGGGCTGCAAAGTTTCTTTTTTATGGGTGTCATCTTTAGTAAGGGTAGTAATTCATTGCAAAAATAAGAAGTTAAGACTCATGTTTGTGCAAGATGTTTTGTAGGCAAGAATGAAATGAATGGCCATTAAAAAATTATCTTCAAGATTATTAAAGATTAATAAATGTATTTTTGCAATGCTACAGCTACTTTTTCCTGTTTCATTATGGCTCTAAGTATTTTTGAAAGCAGAATGATGTATGAAAATAAGACATTAAAGCTGTCTTTTGTTGTTACCTCTCTGATGCACTGCAAAGAAGATCATCAAGACAAGAGCAGTGTGAACAGACATTCAGGGCGGGATGGGTGGGGCAGTGTGTTCTTCATATAGTGATGTTAATTGACAAAATTGTTAGTTAAAAGTTTGAGGTGGGTTCAATGGCAACAAGCACTCTTTGATTTGCTTGAGGAATATATGTGATTTCAAGGTTCATTTAAGTTTCGAGCACATCATAAATTACAGATGCCGACTGTTGTAGTCAATTTTAAGGTTGTTCATCTTGCCTTTTTAATCTTGGTCCCTCGATCCCGCCATATGCATTTACCAGGTAATTGCAAAATGTCAACAAAATGCATATGGTTGAATTTGACTCAGCAAAAAGGCTCCAGTAACAACAGAGCATGTCCTTGTTTTCCTTGGAATTTAGCGCCCATACAGTTCTTATCCAAAAAGGCCTAATTATTACATAACCAGATTGCACTTAACCAATTACTGTATCTTATGACATAAATGCCTTAAAAAATGCAAGATATGCACTAATCTCCTCATGACCCCTCTTAAGTATGGTGACGGGGTATTGAGTTTTCAGCTTGTATTGTAGACCAAAGGTAGAGATCTGTAAAAGACTCTCTTTCGTCCCAACTGTCATTGTCACCGCTCTTAAACGAACCCACAGGGGAATTAATTTGTTTTTCTTCATCTTGTAAATTCAAATTGTTTGACTGCTCCGTCTTCGTACGCTCGTTGTTCTGTGGGTTTCAGCTTTATACTATGGGACCTTTTGGTTTGCTCAGATGTGGTGGAGGAGGGAGAAGCACGGAAGGTGGGAGTGGTGGGGTGGGCGGTTGGCTCTGAAGGAGCGTGTGATGCACATGTGCGCGATTCAGCTGCTATGGGGCTAAAACAACATTAGACAGGAGGGCTTCGTCC
This sequence comes from Thamnaconus septentrionalis, assembly GCA_009823395.1. Taxonomy (NCBI): domain Eukaryota; kingdom Metazoa; phylum Chordata; class Actinopteri; order Tetraodontiformes; family Monacanthidae; genus Thamnaconus; species Thamnaconus septentrionalis. The sequence goes on along the minus strand of CM020512.1, from coordinate 18,720,351 downwards.
TGCCCCCACTGCCAGTGAACCGCCATTGGAAACATCTGCAACCTGCTAGTGTTTCAGCTCCTGCTCTTTTGGCCTAGACTCATTCACCTGCAGAGGAATTCACCACAGAACCACTAGAGAAAGTTAATTGCTGTCTTTTTGCTTGACTGAGTCCCATTTTTCACATTTGAAAAGTAAACCTGGATGTGGCAACTGTTCCAGCTAATCCAAATCAAGAAGCAATGGTCAAAATTTGACAATTGAATGTTTCTTCGTGTTAATCAGCAAAAGGTCACCACTAAAAAAAGACAGTAACCTGCTTGGCTCCTGCTTGCCAGGTTCATAAAATAATGCAACCATCGTACTCAAGAGTTTACCAAGGGTTAAACTGACTGTTCTGCTTTTCCACTGGGTTTAAAGTTGCATGTTGCATCTTAACATCTGATCATCCTTCCCGTTCTTTTCTCTTGCTGGTATAAGGCGAAAAAGCAAACTGAGTCTTCCAAACTTGCTCCTTGCCAACAACACATTACAACGACCTTCCTCCTGGGAGACACATAGTCGTTCCTTGGCCAGATGGGACATATAATCTTCCCAGTGAGTGTGGGGTCTATCCCTGGGACCCAGTTGGACGTGGGGAAGGCAACCCGATCAAATGTCTGAACCACTTCATGGAAGAACAAGCTCTCATTTGGTGTCTGTGCTCCTCACTCTATTTGCCAAAGGCCAATCCATTCACCTTTTTAGATGAACATCATTTCAGTTCATTTTGAATGTGCAGCCTTGTCTTTTTGGTTACTTCCTGGACTGGTGAAATGAAGCTTCTTCTGCATCACAGCAGTCAACAATGCTCACTGAACTGCAGTTGCTGCACCAAACTACCTGTCCAATTCTCCCTCTACCTGCCCAGTCTACCCTCTCAGAGCCCTTGCTTCTTGAACCCCCTGGTGTCCGACTGTGGTCAACATCAGGGCAGTCCAACACTCGCAGAAAACACGCTTGACCTGATGGCAAGAATGCAAACAAAGCACTCACTTGGGTCACATAGTGGACCAGATGCCATGTAATAATAACCCCAGTACCCACTATTCCTCCAGTGTCCTCCATAGAACCCCCTGAGGGACATAGTTGTAGGTCTTCTCCAGATTTACAAAACACATGTAGACTCAACCAACAAACCCCTGCATGCCCCCAAAAGGTCAGAGAGGGTGAGAAACTGGTCCACTGTTTAACAGCTTGGCTGAAAGCTGTGCAATTGTTTTCAAGGATTCTAAAATATACTCTTAAAGCTTTAATTGCAGCCGTATTTTCTTTGATTCCCTCTTTTTTTTTTAACCTGTCCTGAAGGCTGTTATCCAAGGCTTGTTTAACACTGACAACTTACAAAACGTACCATCCAAAATTAAGACCGCTTGACCATTTGTATGTTTATTTATTGATGCATTTCACTGGCTATAGCATTCAGAGAAAATTAATTATGTTTCTTATTTCATATTGGACAGAAATCATTCTTTATTTCTGGGTCACCACAAGTCACCCTGTCTGTCATCTGCCCACCAGCCATCTGTGTTTACTTTTAGATGACGCTCGGCCAGCAAATGGGACGACATTGGGTTACCCACAGGAAAGATGCGCTCTTGAAAAATATAATGTGAAAATAAGGAATTTGGTCTGTATAAACAAAAGATTAATAGCACCCCCTGCCACGATGATGCGATCTGACAAAATAGCAGGCAGGGTGAAGCATTCTCAGCATTCCTCTTTTAAACATGTGCAAGACTCGTTGCAAAGTGTGTGCACTGCCCAGTTTAACCTCACCATGGAAGACTGCTGGAGCTCTGCTGGAACTCTGCTGGAGCCAGACTAGTGGTGGAGTTGAAAAGTGTAACTTAATTAATTGCTTAATTAATCCGGAGAGCCAGTGTCTCCCAAGTCAGGTCAAATTTACTTGTCTATCTGGGCTAGTGACGCGAATCATGCTTTAAGAAGCTTCGGTAAATATTAAAGATGGCAATACGTTTTTTTAATATGCCATTTTCATCATTGTCAGATATAAATAAATAAAAATTGATATGTGAAGTACTTGTGGTGTTACCTCACCTCAAAATTTTCTATCTTGTTATTTGCAAAGTCAGTAAGGGTGTCTTGTAAGATTTAATAGTATTTCATTGAAAATAATAGTCACGTTACCAAAGCCCACTTCAGTAGCATCTTTGCCTTTTTTCACAGATGCATTATTAATCATGTATTGTTTTCTCCATGCAAGGACGAATGAACTAAAACATGCAATGCTTGAGGAAAAAAAGGAGAGGTCGCTTTGTCGAAAATTAGGAACAAAAAACGGAAGAGGAAGCTGAGACTGACATGTCTGAATACTGTGTGCTCAAGTGTGCGCCGTTGGGAGCTTGACTGCCGCAGCTGATTTGTGGGAGCCTAATGGCTCTCTGCCCCCGGGCGGGGCAGAATTCTCTCTGTGGTGAACAAGAGCAGCGCTAGATGATGGGTCGCTCGCCTGCCTCTTTAGTGTGCGAGCTCATTGTCCGCTGTCACGTGTGTTCGCGTATAATGTGCGCTTGTGTTTGCTTTTTGGCTTAATCAGCACTGCTGAGTTCAGGGATTCCAGTTCATCTGAAAGAGAGAGAGAGGGAGGGAGGGAGAGAGAGAGAAAGGGGAAGAGTCAGCAAGATACGAGCAAGTAGGGGAGAAGATGGAGCTGCTGCAGATAACGTCGGCGTTTAACCGTGAAAACACAATGTCAGGTTTTTCAACGAGCCGGTAAAAGGAGAAATGTAGCAATGTAGCATTTGCTGCATCGGTGTGAAAGGTGGGCAGAAGCATCGCTCTCGTTTTGCCTCTTGTTACCCATGTGGGTGAATACTTCCACAGATTTGACTGTACTGGTGGATCGTGCAGTACCAGAAAAAATGTTTTTTCAAAATGTATCATACTAGCAGTAGGTTCAGGACTGTAACATCACTTTGTTCTTTTCGAGGTGTAACTCTGTTTACTCTTTAAGTTCAGACCCGCTAGTGTTTTGTCTCTGTGTTTCTGTATCGCCTCTGTTAAAAAAAAAAACAACAAAAACCAAAATGCTAAATACTGAAAAACAATCTATTTGCCACATTGTCAACGAAGAGCATTGTTTTCCAGAGCAGTTTGGGACTCTCGCCTGATGCAGAAATCTCATTCCCTTTTTTTCTAATTTCCATACATCTAATTGCATTGTGATGTACTGTTGCAGTGCAGATAGTTCTGCCCCGTTACCAAACGCTGTGTAAGCGCCGAAGGCTCCCTCTGCAGCCCGCTGCCTGTAAACCATGAGGGAGCCATTAGCCTGCGGCCTGCTTGGCTGAGGCTCCAGTCAGACCACTGGGAGAACATCTCAGCCTTTTTTCACCCAGCGCCTTGAATGCAAGGCAGATACTTTCTCCTCTTTTCCTCCGTGACGGCTCAATCTCTGATTGAAAATATCATCTCCTCTGAGGGATTTTTAAGTTGTGTTCCCGTTGCTACTTCTTATATCGCCGGTTTGCGGATGGATCACAACAAAGAAGTTGTTATTTGTCCTCCACTTTGCTTCAAGTGGCAAGTTACAGACCTCAGAATACCTCCAATGTCACGTTGCTCCCTGGTGGCGCCCCTCCAGCGCAACCCGCTCGCCTCTTTTCCACTTTTCGTATCAAATAAAGCGTCAGACTGTAGCGACCCTCCTGACCTCTGGATGATAAATCTGTCTCTTGCCACATCTTGTGTCATTTTCATAAGGTCAGGTCGGGCTTAATTGGAGAGCACAAAGCTGCAACCGGCACTACTAGACTTAGGTTCGTTAGCGTTGGGCTCAAAATGCCACCGTGCTCTCAGCGCTGTTTCGCAAAAAGCTGCGAACGTGGCTGCAGGCTTGTTTTCGCTCCCGTTGAGGAAATGGACTGGCTGACGGCTTGACATGTTGACACGGCCCTCCGCGGCAGGGAAGCCACGCTTTCTGTGGTATGCACCAATTACAGTGTTTTTCCCTCTCCCCCCGGAGCACCGCTGGCCTGTGAGTGTGGCTGTATCCGAGCGGATGACTCAAGGTGACACGTTTCTGCACAAGAGTTCCGAGAGCGGCCGCGGCCGTTGGATCGTCCGTCGCCCTAGTGGCACAGTTGAAGTTTCTTTCAAGTTCAGCAGTGATGTCAGCCTTTACTTGCAGCACAGCCCCCTCTCTCTGATGTTATCATTAATTTTGCATCGTTTGGCCAAACAGGAAGTGGCGGTGTCAGAGGTGGTGTCAAATTGAACAGGTCTGATCTTACAGGAAATCTTTAACCACAAGATCATGCGACAGGGAACTTAAGATACCAGACGTGTCCAGCATTGGATCCTAAATGTGCGTGCTGTAGATGCACAACATGTAAGCCACATGTATCAATGAATTATGAAGTTAAAATTCTTATGTAAAACAACGAGAAGGTGGGGAAAAATCTGCAAAAAGTTGTGGTTCCTCAACAAAATCTTTTCACCTGACTGACGTGTTTCAATTGAAAATGCTGTGTGAAGTGTTGATTCCAGAATTCAACAAAGCTTAATTCAGATGTTTGTCATTAACATGTCAAGTTTATCTAGCTGACAGGTTTTTGCATTTAATAATATTGAATCATTTACTGTTCACATGGTGAATAGACATCGATGGTTTGGCCGCCCTGCCCCCACTGCTGCTCTGCTCCCCTTCCCTGCTCCTTTTCTTCTTCTCCCTGAATGTGAATTCACTGTTTTTCTCATTAAGAACAGGTATAAATATTAGTGAGCTGCGGGCCTCTGTTATGGTCCTTTTATCGCGTGTGTACACCGAGTAGATGTAGACCTAAACACTGCCTTTTATCATCCTGCGGGCGGCAGCGTCGGCCCCCTAGTCGAGTAGATTTTAAAGGTTTATTTGACAGTGGTGATTTTTTACCGCGGAGCACACGTCCAGACCCCTCCCCTGCAAACCCCCCCCGGACGATAAGTGCACTCTCGCGCAGGAGCACATCGGGGCTTCCTTTTATTCACTCCATTCTCATCCTGTCTTTGAAGTCGTTAGTCATTCCTCTGTGATGTGCGCCCAGCAGCCGCCCCGCCCTCCCAACTCTGTTTACCTTTTCCGCAAAGAAATCTCTCGAACCGGCGACGTCTTTATGTCTTGCCGTGGCTCCTCGGCCCCCTCTGTCAGAGTGTGAGAGTGTTTCTCGAGCTAATCGGGACTCTCCTCTGTTTCACTCCGTCTCCTGTATAAACACAGGCCGGTGGCTTCCCTGTGCCTCGCCCGCCTTCAGCGTGTTTTCACAGCTCCGTGAAGGAAGGTGTGTTAATGGACGTGCAGCTGGCAGGGTGGCCCCCCCTGCTCGGCGTCCCAGTGATAAAGAGTGGATACTAAATTAGCGTGTGTGTGTTTTTCTTTCAGATGACAAGCCTGTCCAGGAGGAGGACTGGGTGGTGTGCCAGCACCCCGAGTGTCACGAGCGCCGCAGGGCCTCCAAGGTAAGACACCAAAGCTGCTGCGTCAACTGGAAATATATATTAACGGCGCCTTGATGCCTTTGGAAAAAAAATCAGTACATTCTGTATATTCAGTGTGTAAAGATGACTCGTGGAATGAACTGACGGACATTGGGAAGCTGATCTGTGATGGATGTTATGTTTTTTATGATTGATGGTGGCTGATTCAAGACAGGCCCGTACACTTCTGCAGTGGTCGTTCCTGTTGACTTCACTGCCTCAAGGTTGCGGGTTCGATCCCCAGGCCTGGGACCTTGCATGTTCTCTCCAGGTGTGCCTGGACTCTCTGACGCCAATTCCAAATTGTCTGCAGTGTGTGTGTGTGTGTGTGTGTGTGTCTCTCTCTCTCTATGTGGCCCTCTGATAAAACTGGAAACCTTGCAGGTTGTAACACCACCTTGGCCCCAAGGCAGCTGGGATAGAATCCAGCCCAGCGCCCCCACTTCCTTGACTGCAGGGGAAGCTGTGGAGGAAATGAAAGGAAATAAGAAAGGACAATGAAAGTCAAAATTATGAGATAAACTGAGATTCTTAGAAAGTTAGACGTAGGAGATAGAGTTTAAATTAAAAGGCAAACAGAGAATCTGTGATAGAACATTGAAATGAGAAGATCAGAGTTTGAATTATGAAATAAAAAAAACTCATGATTGGGATTATAAAGCTATTACAAAAAAGAAGATATTAAAATGTTGAAGTTACAAGATTAAAAATAAGTTTTATTTAGATCACAGTATTTTTATTTACATTTTTTAGTTCAGTAACTGGATTTTAAAAAAAGGTTCAATATATAAAAAAGTATAATCACTGCTGTTAAGTGCAACAGGTGCTTTATTCTCAAAGGCTGAACAAACTATAGTGGGCACTTCAACCACGTCAGTTTTATTCTTACAGTGTCAGAGCTGCTTCCGGCAGTAAACTCTTTCTCCTGTGTGTTTTCACTGCTGAGTAGAACTAGGTGTGACTCAGCACGACAGTGAAGCCTTGCTGCTGTAAACCAAGTTTAAAATAGCTGTAGCTGCGCCTTTTAATGGTGGGCTACTAGTCTCACTTTTTCAAGTATCTCTTCTCATTATATCTCATACAAGACTTTTTGGCCTCCTGGTTCTGACTTGTTTGCTCAAATTGTGACTTACCACAAGCATTTCTTGTCAAAATCGAGAATGAAGGTATGGTAACTTCTGATAAGCTTCATAACAGCTCACTTCAACACATTTTTACCTCACTTGGACATACAGTCTACTGCACATATTGAAAACCATAAACAGACAGCTGTTTATCTAAACCATGACCACGTTCACTCCTGAATCTCTGCCGAGTGGCTATTTATTGTCACCGCGACGACAAACAGCAGCCAGGTAGTTATTTTGAATGCAAATCATGAGCATAAAAACTGAGCAATTTCAGCAACAGAGTGAACTCATCAAATGTCCCCCTGGTGGTTAACGCATTTCTCAGAAACTGCAATACGTCAGAGTGAGGACCAGCCTTGCCAGCGTTGGGCAAAGCTGCTTTGCTTCTGCAAGGAGTTGAAAGGTGGCCACTAGTGTCTCTGTGCGTCTCTCCTGGCTGCGTCTGGCCACCAGACTGTGAACTGAATTATTCCTTTGAAGCCACCAGTGTCTGCAAACAGGAGTCAAAGCCGACGCAGTCGCTCGTCTGTCTGTCTGCGCCGCTGCCTCGTCCGCCCGTCGCTCTCCGGTCTTCAGAAACAATTCAAGGGAGAAGCCGGCGAACGCAGGGCGGAGTGGTTATATATAGGATTTCTCCATGGCAACTAAGAATAATAAAGTGAGGGGAAGACGAAAGAGGCCGAGAGCTTAACCTGAGATCTCCTCGCTGCCTCTCCCCTCGCTCCTCGCTTTATTGAGTCTCCTGACCTGGCTCATCTGGGCCTCTCCTCACCGCCACAGCGCACGCACCTCGCTGCAACGTGCTGCCGACAGGAGGCTCCTGCACATGGGAGAGGGGCCAGCGAGCGTGTGTGAGGGGAGGGGAGGAGAAAAAGAAAAAGAAAAACGTGTGACAGCACCTTTCTCCTTGAGCCGGGGGGGTCAGAGTTGATGTGTTACGTAAAGGGATTAGGGAAGGACTTTAGTGGCCCAGTGTGGACTGGGACGGAGGGCCAGCACAGGGTGAACACAGTCAAGATCTTCCTTCTTTTTTATTCTCATCGTTAAATAACAAATGATACGAAAAGTGTTTAGCTGCCAAGGCAAATTCTAACTCTCAAAGTGCTGTTTGGACGTGATGGTTGTCGTCAAGTGTACATGAGCAAAATGAGTTTGTAAGTAAAGGAATAAGAGTGATCCCAGTCATTGATCCACAAGTGCATTTCATCCCCTTTGACTGCAGGTGCAGTCCTTGCAATGGTTTCGAGTCACTTTCGATCCGGTCTTTTAATCTTCTTGTGGAATGAAGCAGGTGAATGTCGACCAATCTTCCTTTATTAATGAATGACGAAAACAGCCACAGAAATGTTCATTATTTATTCTTTTCATCATTCCAGTCCTGCCGTCCTTTTGCTCTTTCAAAGAAAAACATCCGTCGCTTTAGCTGAGATACTCATCTTAGCTCTTGATAATTCTTAGCAAAGTGACGCAAAGTGAGTCATAGTTTTTAAACGGTACAAAAAAATTGTCTATTGCACCACGTCCTGCTTTGTAGCGCTGTTTTTCATTTGCGATCCTCTGACTCAGAAGCCTCAGAAGGCACCGTTTTGTTTTGTTTTTCTTTCTGTGACAAGCTTTAAACAGCAGGGGGCGACGTTTCAACAAGCCTGACACTCGCAGGGCACGACGCTTTGTTGCACCTCCTCTGGAGTTCTCCTTAGAGAATCATGCCTTGGTTTTTGAAATGTAAAAAGCATCAAAGGAGTTCTTAACCAAGAAAAATGAAAACATCTTGCACTTTTTTTTTTTTTAATGACTGCAAACGGCCTCTTTGATTCGATGATGACAGATACTTTATTTATCCCTAATAGGGAAACTGCAGGAGCTCGGCAGCGGGATGCAGCGCAGACACAAACACAGACGCTCCGCAGCGTTTTCACACAGCCACCATATTTCAGCTCCCGACAGAGCTGCGTCTCCTCCAGTCTCGGTATGACATGCCTGGAACTGAATGAGCTCTGTCGCACCATAATTTACTGAGATCACACCAGGTGTCAGAGCGGCCTCTGTACTTGTGCCGCCGCCGCCGTCACATTGCACAACAGCACTCCGAGGTTCTCTCTCTCTGTCTCTCTCTCTGTCTCTCTCTCTCTCTCTCTATCTCTATCTCTCTCTCTCTCTCTGTCAGGAGGGGGCTTTTAACCCCCTGCCACACGTATTTCGAACGAGCCCGTGTCTCTCTGGTGTTCCAATTGAAGAAAGAAAAAAAAAAAGATTCCGTTCTCGTTCAGATCCCATCCCAGATCATCGTTTTGTGAGGATCAGCACTTGTCCGAGCTTGCTTGCTGGATCTAGACTTCATTGAATTGACTGAAGTTCAATCCTCGTCTTCTTCATCACGCTCCCTCCCACTTTTTATTATTTTTTTTCTTCCTTTTGACACGGCAGGACTAGACAAGACGGCTGGTAGGGTGCGGATTGCCATGGCGACGGCCCCTCCCAGCACTAACAGCTGGAGGCGGCAGGATAATGCAGTGGGTGTTTTGGTTTGACGAGAGGTGAGGAGGAGGAAGACTCCGAAACTGGGCTCCCTCTGTTTGACTGCACGTTGCTGCAATCCTGGCAAATTTTTTGTTTTGCCTTTTTGGTGTCGAAACTGTGAAATGTGTCACTTTGAGTTGTGTTCATTCAGTGGGTTGTTGCTTTTTTTCAATTCATGGCTGTGGAAAAACTCTGTGGATAATATTCATACCCCCATGCGGCCTTCATAAATCATGGTTTTTTGCGTAACACCTTCTGTTTTTGTGAGTCATGGATTGGCTCTGTGGGAAAAGTTCAATGTCGTCTTTCCACAGGAAACTGAAAACTTCTCTTTTTGTCAGACCCAACCTCGGTTCATGGGTCTCAGGACGCCTTCAAGCAACCAACAACCAAGTCCACTCCACTCTTGAGTGAGAGCCTCCACAGAAGAATCCACACATTCCCAATGACTGCTTGTGATGTTTTACATTTTTTTGATTCTTCAGAGATGTGTTGTCATCTCGAGCAGAACAATTCAGATCTTTATTTGGTAGTTTTTCTGCAAAAAGTCAATACTTTTTAGAGAAATTCTATTCGAGTTCTGGATGATGTGTCTCATTCCATTCCCTGCTCCTCATTCCTACTCTTGTCTTCTGGCTGCAACGCTGCGCTTCATTTTTCTCATCCTTTGAACTCAACACTCTTGAGTTATCGACACCTTAGTGGAAGCACTTTCAAAGTGCTTCAACAAAGAGGCTTCAAACTGGTAACTACCACTGTGACGCTTGGTGTTCTTATACTCAATCAACCCACCCAGCTGAAAACTGCATCCCCCCACCCCCAACCCCACTTTTGTGTATCGGGTGAAGGGTAGCCGAGGGTATCGGGTGCCACTTTGGGGCATGCGTGGATGGAGGCCTGGGTGTCACGCCGCTGCGCTGGCAGCCTCCATCTGTCCCATGGTGGCCCAGCCTTCAGCCTTCAGCCTGCAGGGTGGGAGCAGTCGGTCACTCGGCATGCGTGGACGCCAGAGCTATTTGAAACAGCTGCGTGTGTCCTCTTCGTCTTCTGCCTCCCTGCCGTGTCATTCCTGGGAATGTTGTGCTCGTGTTGAAGGGCGTCCTGGTGGACCAAGCAGCTTCCGATGGCTTCAGTGAGTTCGCTTTTCTTCCGCTTTTGTCTCCTTCCAGATATTTTTTCATCTTCTCAGAAAAGCAGCATGATCACTGCTGCCCGTTACAATCGCCTCTCAGCTTGCATATTGTACCTGGATGAATGCACACTAGAGCGTCAAAAAAAAAAAAAAATAGGGATCCATGAAAGGATGTGACCTCAGCTGAAAACTGTAAAGGTCTCGGAAAGTTTGCTTTCTGAAGGAGCGCCAGCTCACCCGAGGAAATGGTCGTGTTGCTCTGGCGTCGAGGAGACATTAGGCCAGCGGGGGTGAAAGTTACCTAATCATTTTTCAACAGGAAACTGACGGCGGAGATTCTCCAGTGCTAATTTGTTTATGAAGGGAAGGCTGAGTGTGCACGCTCTTTTCCATCCAACATTCCCCGGATCGACTTGTGAACTGCTGCTCCTCATGTCAGCAGCTGCTCTGGAGACGCTTTTTATGATGACAGACTGACTGTAAGTTGGTTTCATTGTGCCCCCCAACACACACACACACACACACACACACACGCACACACGGCACACACACACACACACACATTTGGTTATGTCTCAAGCAAATTTTGCAGGGTTCTCCTGCTGTAGGCAGCCGGAGGGTCGAACAAGGAAACTAAAACGTTACTGAACATAGCTGGGAAGTCACTCGAGAGCTTCGTGCTCACACAAAATGGGCATCATTCTCTCACGCATTTAAGTACATTTATTGTATGAGTGTGTTAATGATTGTTTGAATATTGCTTCTTGTTTGTCTGGGTTTCCGATGACGTGTTCCCGGAGTGTCACCGTGAGCGTGTGACACCAAAAGATTTTCAGCAAACAACATATTTAGCTCTTTGTTTTCAGCCTGCAACAATAATGTTCAGTTTCAGCTGCCTGCCAAAACAAAGAAGGGCGAGTCAAACACATGGCCGACGGTGCTGCCTCAAACCCATCATGAAGGCTTAACATCGCTACTATTTGGTAAACGATGAACTTTTCTCAGGGTGAGAGGAGTTAACTGAAAGACTGGAGAGACACATGTATTGTCTTAACACTGGTGGAGTGGGTTTGACATTACATTGGACCCTGTTTTCACATAGACGTAACCAAAGCGGTTCAAGTTTTGGGAGAAGAGCTGAGTGTGACTGAGGGAAAGTAAAACTGCGGTGTGCTTGCTGCTTTGTCAGGTTCTCCAAGTGGTTCTCTTTGGTCACACTGGCATGCTGACACCCTCAGTTGTTGAGTCTGCTCCACTCGGAGCCACAAATGTCAAACTGATGGTTGTCCGACCCATCAGCACACCAGCTCCAAAGGGTTTGGATGCCAGATGAAGTCAGCACTTTATAGGCCAGTTGGCAGGCTGCACTCCCCTCTGCCAGGCTCAAACTCCATTTCTGTAAAGCAGATATTTGTTTTTTCAAATAATTACAAACCTGTTCAGACACACTGTTATGTGTTTTACTTGTTGGGGGTAGGAAGGGGGGAGACCCCCGCTGTGGGCCAGATGGACTGGCCCTCCATTGCATTTTCACATGGTTAATCATTTCCTTGCGAAGCTTCAACTGACCATACTCCATAAACCACCTGAGCCTGGAAAAACATGTTTGTTTACCCCACATCTTTGAATCAGCTGCATAACCCATGTGTTGTGTTTAGCCCGTCGACATATTCCGACCCATTCATGAGGCCTTCTGTAAATATTTTCACCGCATTGGAAAGAAAAGTGAATTGGTCATCAGTCTGGGCGCATGTCGAGGGCCAGCTGGCCCCTTCGCTCTCTGCACATGTTGCCTTTTCTTTTTTTAGCCTTATGTCACAGCAAGCATCAAGTTTATTCAGTGGAAGACAACAAACCCAGACGTGGTATTCCCGTGTTTATGTGGACGTTTTTCTCTCCGCTGTAGTGCGACTGGATCCCAGCCACAGCAGCAGGCCACGACAGGCTGGCAGCCCCATTTCCAGCGTAAACGCGTGGGGACTTCGCTATCTGTGAGCCAATCGCTCAGGCTTTGGTCCAGCTGTATTTTTCCGTCCCAGTGGAATGAGATAATCCGTAAAGAAAAGACAGCGACACTGAGACAATGAGTCATTTTACGTCAGATCACAGTCACGCTGGTTTGACAAGAAGCTAAAACGATTGATGCTGGTAATTTTCTATTCGGACTCGGTGGAAAAGCGTAGCTTTATGCATTATTACTTTGGATCGTGTTTTACATTATCACCTACTAAGTGATGGCATTTAGCTGAAAATGCTTTAGGACAAGAATCCCTGATATCTATTTTTTCCCCTGTGGAAATGATGGTTCAATGGGAATTTTGGTGTTAGCAGAAACTTTTTAGCCAATCAGACTGAGCAACTGTGGAGAGGTTTGCTTCTGAGTTACAGGATATTCCTTAGCAACTTAGTAATTGATAGCCCATTAGTTCCATGAGCTGTTGATTTTGATACTAACCTGCCATTAGTGTGATTTCTCAGCTGACAGCCACTATTCTTATTTCATATTTGCTGTTCTCTTTGCCTTCTCTTGGCCTTTTCTTTGTCTTTTTTATCACCCACTCTAGTATATCTGTTTATTGGTACTGTGAGCTTTTTGATGGCCTTTGCATCTTTACCCATTGGGGAGACCGAGACCTTACTTTCATTTTGAGTAGTTCATGTGCAGGGTTAATAATGTCAAAGTTATAAAACACAGAGTGCAGTCTTTGTGATGATGCTCCTTGCACGTTTTTGGCTGTTTCAACACGGTTAATGGGTAATTCTGTGAGGCTGAATAACATCCTGTACTTGCCGGACACTTCCGCCTGCTCAGTTTGTCAATGTGAAGAAATGACATTGTATAATATGTGATGAGACGCCACAACTAGCGCTGCGATCAATTAACGCTCAAACCCATGGCGTGCAGAGGGGAAACAAGGGCTGCCTGTCTGTTTTGCTCCGTGAGAGAACATCCATTTGTTCCCCATGTAGCAATAATAAACAGACTAGACAGTGACATGGTGTCCATCCATTCAGTGTCCTGTCAGGAAAGCAAAAAAAACTGAAACAAAACAAAATAGTGCCAGCGAGTCGGGGAAGAGGTTCACCGCTGACGCCAGTGCGACCTCTGCGGGAACATCCCAGTCAGGAAGCAACTTCACAGTAGCGAGTGGCGGGGAGGCGGTGGGGGAATAACAGGAAGAGGGTACCTGACTGATGCTCCGACTGGAAACGGCATTGTGCGAGTCGACCGATATAGCCGGACCTCAATGCTTCCAAGGGGAGGAGGCCCCTCGGCAAGGAGGTGGATTGGACAACTTGCTACCAGCAGCAGCAGAAGCAGATAAATCCTTTGCATGCGAAGGGCCTGCTTGCAACAGATCCCGCTAATTGCTGGTTTGCCCGCTCCGCTTTGAGAAGGTAAACAGCCGCACCTCGGCGAAACGCAGCGCGAATGTCAGCCTTTGCTCAGCTTAGTTAAGAGGCGATAATAAGCCCTGAAAAATATCCCGTTTCCGAACGTGTCATTACAGCTGTGGAAACACTCGCCGTCTCAAGTCGTCTGAACTGACGCCAGCCCCTCTCTTCTTCTACCCTGCTTTTTCTTCTCACCATCCATCCCCCTCTCCTGCTCCATTTCGTTGTTAGATCCAAGAGTTTCTCTTTGCCCGCCCCCACCCCTCCTCAGCTTTTGGCCAACCCCCCTTTTTTTGAAACTTGAGAGAATTCCGAGCTCTTGGTTGTTGAGGGGGTTAATGCCAAGGCCAAATCATCAAGGGGAAGGTCGCTCATGTGCGGCCCCTCCCTGTCCGCCCCTCCCTCTGTCGGCCTCCAACAATGGCGCTGCCATCGGGGGCTAATCCTTGGGGGTAATTGCGCCGCCGCCATCCGTCCTTTTAAATATAACCTCCCCTAATTAAGGCTGGCGGCGAGGGGTCGTGTGGGCGGGGGTGCGGAGCAGACATGGATTCAACGGGTCACCGTGTTTTGAGGGGCGCTGGGGAGAAGAGGTCTCCCTATTCTCCGACCCCAAACAAGTGGCCCTCCTCCTCGAGCCTCAGGGGCTCGGCTTGTTTTTGTGAGCGAGCCAATTACGAAGGGACTTAGACATTGTTCATCTGGGATTATGCTGAAAGGCAAAAGAACAGAGGGGTGGTGGGCCGAGTGTTTGTCTTCAGTGTCGGGGGGGTCCAACAGGCCATTAAGCTACAAATCTTGCTCGACGTGCACGCAGCACCAGCGCCAGCCAGCTCCTACACTGGCACAATGCAAATCCAATCCAAATGCACGTAGAGACGACGAAACAGCTAAACTTGGAAAAACCTCTCAAATATGGTTAAAAGGTTTTGACGCTCTCATGAGGTGCTTATTCAGACGTATCCATATAGAGGTATATCGCAAAAGTGTCATGGAAACACTTTTTTCGCATTTACACGTACGGGGTCACGTGACCAGTTCACTTCAAGTGACGGAGGAGGTTTGGACAGAGGAGGAGATGGAATATTTTTTACAAGTAATCCTAAGAGAAAAATGTAACAACCATTCTTGACAGAAAACAAAGGTAAACAAACAAAAGCAAACAGAATTTGCAAAAAGAATGACGGCTTATGCGCCTGACACCATTCAATGGAAACACCTGCAAATCGCAATTGTACTTTGTCGAATTTATAGAAATCGCTTTTATTTTGCAAGAAACTGTCATGGAAACGCAACTATTAAGGGAAGCAGAAGATTGTGTGTTGCTCAAGCATTTGATTATTGCCTCTCATGGAGCTGGTCCACCCATCTGATATATGCGCAAAAGAACAACAGTCATTAATCGACCGCTGACCCTTTACTAATCATTTCCTCACTATTTTATCATCCTGGTCAGTTCCATTTAACTGCCAGTAAAAAAGTCAAATACCTAATTGAGCTTCATGCACAATACACAAGGGCAGGAAGATGGAAGAAGAAGGAACCAACAGGCTCAACTTGGAAATTAGTCTTAAACACATCTTAGTCATTCAGTTGTCTGTGTCGAGTTGTCAGCTGCCTTTCGCAACAACTTGCAAGTGTAACAGTCTGCACCCGATGACATCATCATCAGAGGTGTTCCTTCCTTAAGGTTGGGGAGAAAATGTTACACTTTGGGATGTTCAGCGTCTTTTCCACTAAACATGTTTGGGGCAGTTCAGAGAGCCCAGTAGAACAAAGAGAAGACAGACAATCTCCACCTCGTCCCAGGATCCTCATCCTGAGAAAGCAAACAAACTAACCGCTAAGATTTAATAATTGCAGATGTGTTATTTAAGCAGGATTTTAAAGGCTAAACTGCTCGTTAATTCACTGCCTATGCTGTTTTTTTTAGGGCTCTGCGATCAGTGTCAATATTTCCATAGAATAGATCCACATGAGTGTGGGTATTTCCAGCCATTAATAGACCGAACAACTGTCGCTGACTGGTTCTGAGGTGCTCTTGGAACAAAAAGTATCTTCTGATGATCTCACAGATATGACGCTTCATTACTGTGCGAAACGACTCCTTTTGTTTGGTCTCGGTTGTTAGTCATAAGTCACGAGTGAAGCCGCCGGGCTTAGAATATTAAAAATCCCACACAGCAGCTTGACGTGTTTTATGAACGCCCTGTCGCCAGTGTAAAATATAAAGTATTAAATTATTGAATAAACCTCATTTCATCCAAGAGTTGGTTGCCCCCCCATTCCCCCTCTGGCAAGTCCTGCGTCATTTTCATGATGCGTTGATGGCACAGGATTAGATCTTTCTAAGCTTTGAAGTTCTTTTTTTTCATCAGTGTTAAATAAATCCACATCAAACACTGAAAATGAACTGTGTTATCACTCATGTTAAAGGTCATTGTGTTTTGCGTGTGTGTGTGTGTGTGTGTGTGTGTGTTCTGCTGCTGGTCAGAGTCCAAAGGTAATTCCCCCGTTTCTCCTCCTCTCACTTGAGAGTCCACATTGCGGAAATTGAGCGGAAGATGTGAAGTTAAAGGAGTGACATCAGCTGGATGCGCTGGTGTTTGGGTGACACCAGGGTCAGTGAGAAACTCTTGAAGAAAAGGGGATCAGTTTCAGCGTGAGTTAACGTGAGTCAGCCGGGATGTGTGCGAGCTTGTGTGATTAAGGAGGTGGGCGGTACTAAGTTCCCCCGTCTGTGTGTGTGTGGGTATGTGTGTGTGGGTATGTTTGTGTGCGTCGGCGTGTCTTCCTTAATAGTCTGCTGTAGTAAACAGAGTGAGCTCGGCAGAGCCGACACGATCCCACCAGCTCTACCAGATTATCCTTGTGCGTTTTGTGTTGTTTTTTTGCCCTGGAGATTGGATTATTTTACTCTGTACTTGTTTGAGGGACAACGCAACAAGACCTGCTTGGTTTGGAAATACACTTTAACCACCTGCCCGCAGTCGGACCTAACTGTCGCTAAGTTGCGAACTTCAGCCAGGTTTTTCCGTGGTGAGTAGACGATCGAAGCTTCAGATTAAGCTTTGTGTTGTTGGCACTTTGTTTTTGTTTAACATTAAGGATAAAAAAAGGTTAAAATCTTAAAATCTTTGAAAGATGCAACATGATGCAGCAGCAGAGGATTCATTAAACCAAATGTGTACAAAATCATTTGTGTGTAAATCAAATGATTCTGAATCAAACTTCTCAACTTTAACAACCACCAGAGCTGAGAAGAACATCAGGCTATAATGAGTGCAACATTGGTCCTACTTTTGCTATTTATCTTGTCATTGTTTGCACCTCTCCTCCAAATGACTTGCATATTAACACAGTGCAGCAAAGATAATGGAACAGGTTCGCTGAAACTGTTGAGCAGACCCGTGTTGTGTGTGTTTTTTCCTTGTAAAATCATATTCAGTGTAAATCATATTGTGAGCTGCGGCAAAGTGGAAAATTCCCACATTCAGGAAGGCATTTGTTAGTTAGATGATTTAATTAATTTAGCTGCCGGCTAATTGTCACCGCCTCGTCAGCTCTGCAGCCTTTGCTGCAGAGTTTTTCCACATCTCGTTCGATGAATCTTCTTTCGCTCATCTCTCTGTATTCTTCACATCTGGTTCTGATCCCATCGGACCGTACACTCCCTGGCACCCGCCGGCCGGCTCGCCTTCTTTCGCAGCACGCCACAATGCAGCCTGCTGTCCAAATCACACGTCCAATTTAATGTAAGAAACACACACACACATTTTACTTCTCGCTTCCTCCTTTTCGCCGACCTCCCGTCTTCCCTGTCTGTCCTCCTCGAACTGCCCTCAGGGGGTGGATAGGGAGGCTCGTTGCGTCATCGTCCGGCCGGCAGCGCCTCAGACAGCAGTCGGTACACTTGACTTTGTTAGTGCAGAGAGAGAAACCAGCTGCTGGTGAGTGGTGCTTTTCTCCCGCGCTTGTATTGATCATCTCTGGAGTGAGCCGCGTGGAGCTCCGCTGGGTTCCTTTCCTCGTGTCCAGGAGGGTTTGGGCTCGTGTTGCAGTTTGAGTTCCGCTGATGACACTGTGCCATTTGGGTGTCAAATAAATGTCTGACAGTGCCTCTGTGGTGGGGGTGGAGAGGCTTGTTGGGGGGTTGCAGCTTGAAAAACGATTAGGAACTAATCAGATTTTGCTCCAGACGTAATCCAAATAGAACCTCTGCGTTCTCAGTTGTAATTTAAGATGGATTTGTCTGATAAAAGAAATTGTCTAAGAGCAAAACAAATGACTTTTTTTTGACTAGAATGCACAGTTGCTGTTGCCGGGAAAATATCCTGCCGTGGATGGACCTTTGGGTCATTTGCCTTGATTTCAGCTGCGGTGACGATCGGAACCAAGGGGTTAACGAGAAGAGACAGATGTTTTTCTACAGCTGCTCAGCAGGAAATGAGCTAATTAATATTTGTAGGCACCTTCCCAAAACTTTGTGTTTATATACAGAAAAATATAAAGGTACATTTGTTTTGCGAGTAACCAGAAGAGGAATGACGCACTTTACATTGGGCTTATAAACTGCAGAGTAAATATGTGATGTCACTGTGTAAACAGTGAAAAATGGGCTCATTTCTCCTCACCGTTGGAAGTGTGTAAACTGGGGAAAAAACATATTCCTCTTCCTTTTCTGTGTCACAGTGCAGTTACGAAATGCTGTTCAGGGATTTACTTGCCTGTCGTCTGGCAGCCAGACTTCTCCAAACTGAGTCACATGCACTCACTCATCCTGAGCAGCAGTTTAGTGATACGTTGGCCGTGGTACTTCTGATTTCGTAATTCTGGTTTTGATTTGGATTTTGAGATCTTTCCCCTGGATGTTCATTCATTCCCATCCTCCTCCCCTTCCCCAAGTGTTGTTTCCTATATTTTGCAGGATGTGTGTCTATTTCTTTTAACAGCAAATGAGTTTACAGGAGCTTTCCTGTCTGTTTAGTCTGCTTTTTGGCCAAACCATGCATGAGAAGAATGTAGTTCTGCAGTCCAAGAACCAAGTGTTTGCTGCACTCTCAGATGTCAGCAGTGGACTCGGAGGCAGTGCCCCATCCACCTGGATGTGGCCGAGCATGAGGTGGATGGTGAGTCAGGTCTAGCTATGAAAATAAAGACTTCAAAGTAGAGCTGCAGCTCTCCATTATTTTTGCACTTGATTAATCTATCGATTATTGCTGTGATTCAATTATTATTTGAGTAGGCGAATGGTAAAAACTTGAAAAAGCGTGTTTGAAAACGACAACCTGTCTTTTATTACAGAACCAGCTGAAACAACAACTGCAAAGTAATGTTCTTGATGTGTTCTCCGTCAAAACAATCTGGTTGTGCAATTTGGAGATGCTTAAATGAAAGGAAATTTGTAATGTTTAATGTAAATGGTTCTAGGTGCAAGTCAGTGAAGATGAGTGAGCATTTTCTCAGCCTGTCTTTGGTCTGAAGGGCTTTCACCCGACGTTTATTATCAGCTGTGTCACTTTTTTTTCTCTTCTTTTAGTTTCAGGAAGTTTATGCTGAGGCAACTCCTGCCATGTCATTATTCAGCACGGCATAACTCAACATCTACTAACGACCCACACATGCTGCAGTTATCAGGAACCCAAATGAAGCATGTGCAAACTTGACAGGTGATGGCAGAAGCAATCTACCTGTCCGTCATTGTGAAGTGGGCCAATCTGATTTCTACCTGTGCCACTTCAGCCTCATGTCACCACCTGTTGGCAATGCGTCACAGCAACAACTCTTGCCAAAGCTCATCCAAAGTAGAGCAAAAAAAAAGTAGCCCACCAAGCATTGTCTTGGGTACAGTTATTTATTTAAATGTTGTCCTTTTAATGTTTAAAGGGCAACCTAGTTCTAATAAAAGTGCGGCTAAAGCAGCACCAAGGCTAATCTCCTTAGCAGCGGCTTTTGTTTACAACTCTCGGGTCTTCTGTGGTTTGTCAAAGCGGCTTGGAGCGGTCACATCTTGTTCTCGTTTCAGTGCAGAAATCTGATCGATCCAGCTGCCGTGCAAAGAACGCGGTAATAATTTACATTGTCTATTTACACTACTCGAAGGGAACGACAATGTAAACACAGAGCTGTTCTATGCTGCTGATGTGATCTGTTTGGATCATCGTCGAACACTAAAACGGCGAGTCTTTGTGGCCTCCTTCCCGAGTCAGCACTTCTGAGCTTGCTTCAAAACACAAACAGCCGGTGTCGTTTCAGCTGACAAATTATATTTATATCACATTTATTTATATTTAATTATCTTGTTTTCTCAATCTAGCTATTTTTAGTTGCCTTGTAACTTTTAAACATGTGTGGCAAATAATAATGTGCTAAATAATGAATAGCTGCAAAAGTAGAAAAAATAAATTAAACATAATAAAAAAAAAAATCATGCTTTGAAGCCGCGGTGGTGCGCGCCCCAGTGTTTGGTCCTATTTGTGCAGATCATTATGTGCACCTGCTTCCATTGTTTTATTCTCACTTTGCAGCCCGTGAATGACATCACCATCGTCCCGGCTGATAAACACCTCTCTCCTGTCCGTCCTGCGTGCGGTGTCTGTTAGCCAGTGAGGTTCGCAATGCCGGCCCTTTGATGAGCGTAGTTAACGTGTTGAGCACACACACACACACAAATGCACTCCGCTGCGAGGAAGAAACACAAGTGCCTCCTTGAGAGTAAATCCATGTGTGCGCGAGGCATCAGGCCTGCAGCGCAGCAATAAGAGGGAGTCTGTTAATGGGGAACAGGCGTGTAGACAGTCTGGTTGCATAACGGCCTCAGCCTGGCGCTCCTCCTCCACCTCCTCCACCTCCTCACCCGGCCACAGGACAGATGGCGGCAGCGGCTCTCATCCATGCCACTCCTCAGCAGATGCGCCGCGTGTTTATTGAAAAATGAGTCAGGACTTGGCCGCGGCGCCCCCTTTTGATCTCCTGCAGACTGGCCGCGGCGCTGCTTTGAATCCCACCCACTGGGTAAGAGCTAATAGCAACTCTTGCAATGTAAAGAAGAGCCAGTGGGTGTTGTGGGGCGGTGAGGAGGGAGCAGGGGGGCCCCGTGGGGTCACGCGCTCTGCTCTTGGGACGTCAATCAGCAGTGTTCAGTGGGAAGGTAGCAGGAGGGCAGCGTGTGGCTCTGACAGCTCAGCTCGTTTTTTTTTAAAAACTCTGTTCTCGATTGTCACTCATTCTGACTGAGAAGCAGATTTCGCATTAGTTACATCATGCAAACACCACTGCGTGACGCTGAGCGAGGTGTGGAGGGGGAGCCCTCAGGTATATAATGTATTCCTGAAAATCATCATATGTTGTGCATGGCTGCACCACAGGGGATCTCGGCGACTGTGAATTGGAACTGTTGCATCAGATTTGGTGTGATTGCAGCACAGCGAGTGGGTTCTGAAGTATTGTGCAAAGAAAATCGTAGAAAGCTGTTTTCATTATCTCTCTCTCTCTCTCTCTCTGAGCAGTTACAACCAAGGTCAAGACCGATTAAAGGATCCGTCAATGAAGATTGGCCTTTATTTGCAGGCTCATCGTGGAATCCACGGAAATGCACAGTGTAACATAAATTATGGACACTTAAAAGTGTACATAAGTACGCTGAGTGTTTGTGCAGCCTCTGCATGCTCTCCGCGTGCTGATGTATGCGCAGGTCAAAGGTCAGCACCGCAAGCAAAAACAAGACAGTGGCTTTTTCCATCTGGCCAACTCGACGACGTTGTCCTTGCATCCGGCTTTTCTCAGTTTTGGTCACGCTGCTGTTGACGCCGCGTCATCCATCAGCCTGACTGACTGACTGACTGGCTGACTGACTCCGCAGCCGTCGTGCCATTTCTGAACAAGACCGTGCATGACTCTGCCATTGTCTCGCGCTGACTTATCGTCGGCATGCATGGGTGTGTTTGAAATTTTGAACGTTGGAAAAAGTCTCTCCTTCGCTTCTGCATCTGGAGACGCCAAAAAGGGAAACGCACAGGGGGAAAATGAGTTTCTCGCTGGTAAGAAACTGGCTTTGTTGATGCGGCCTGGCGTCTGGGAGCAACGACGAGCCCTGTGTGTGATCGAACGCAAGAGCTGTGCCATTAACCAGCCTGATATCAGGTGCAGTTTTATGGCTTTGTGCTTTTGTGTTGACTAACCAGCCTTTGATTTCAACTTTCTGTAGTGCGTGTGCCTGTGTGCGCGCCAGGGTTTGAAGATATATCTGCAGGAACAATGGCGTAGAGCAGAGTTTGCCTTCTGGGGTGTGGGACACGGCTGTGACGTGCGTGTGTTTGTGTGCACGTAAGGCGCTAAATGCGTGGGAACAACCCTGCATGCAGTGCAGTTGCTCATCCAGCGCACACGCCAAAAATGTTTGTGTTCTGGTCAGAACAAGCCGAGACAAAGTGTGCGACGATGTGACAGCACGCTGTGAATAAACTCTTCTCTGGCCTTTATATATATTTTTTAAGCTTTAAAGACTGTGACTTAAAAACCTACAGGAGAAAGATTGATTATGAAGATCGTTTCAGGTCACAGTCGCCTGTTAGCCATTCTGCAGGCATTTCTTTCTGTGTTGCGGTCCATGGAAAAATGGCTGCAGTACCTTGAGTGGCCACTGGAATAAAATAACTGCGCCACCATATTGCCAGTCTGGTATCCAGTCCTTTTAAAACATCCATGGTGGGAACTCATATTTTCACAGTCGGGCCATAAAAGCCTTGCATTTCGTACTCTTCTACTCGGTGCTGCAATTGAACCCTGAACTTTGACCCCCTCCACCCTGCATCCGCACCCTCACGCAGTCTGACAACAACAACAAAGGCGACTCTTTAGGTGCTTAATTGCAACTCTCACACGCTCTCTTCCACCCTCATTCGACTTTCTCTCGATCTCACCAACAATGGTCACGTCACAACATCTGCTGAGTACCTCACAGACTGTATTTACTCTGTATGGACGGAAGGTTGGGCGCTATCGACCCTTCTGAGCGCGTGTTCTGTCGCCGTCATGATTAAAGACTAAAGATTAAAGCGACATTAAAGCAGTGGAACGCTATTTAAGCTCACGTGCAACCGATCTGTGTCACACATAACTGACTTGAAGCCTGGCAACACTGCAGGAGTAGCTGTTCCAACCATCAGCGCCACCAAGCCTGCGCCATGGAACCACCCGTCGACTCGGTAAAGCCAAGCAGCATTTTGTATCGAAGTACTTTCTGGTCACTTTACATGTTGGGGTAGGTTTATTTTTGACTTGGCTGTCTTTACTCAGAATGAGCGCTGAGGAGACTGAGCAGACTATTCAGACGATCCAACAACACTAACAGTACTGACAGTGAAGGAAGTGCTTTATCTTTGGATTCACCATGTTTTTATCAGTCACTGTATTGAGTTCAGTTCAGTCTGAGTGCAGTGTTACAGCGCAGCGCCTGGTGTGCAGCGGAAGTGAATTGGCATCTAATCACCTTGTAAACAAGGTTGCAACATGACCCATGCACGTTCTAATTCATGCCTTTAAAGTTGCGTCATTGAGAACTTTATTGAATCTTCCAACTAAAGTCAACAACCTGTGGAATTGATTCTTGTGGGCCGTCCATGTGGCACTGCTGTATAGATTTCAGCCAATGATGTCTCAAAACACTCACAAATGTCTCTCTTGATAATTGCAGTTTTTCCTATGCAAAATGTTAATGTTTTTCTGCATGTTGGTTTTTTTTGCACGTTTCTTACCACCTGCAACAGTGCAGTCTGCATCTAATTACTCAGTTCTCAAGTCTGAATTCTTGAAAAACCTCCCATTTGAATAATTTTGGGCAGCCTTGAGGATGATCAGTCCTGTTGGTGCCTAGTGAGTGAAGAGGGGTGAAGCCCACCCTGGACAGGATATATGCAATGGAGTAGAAGTGAAATGCGATCACATCATGGATGTAACAGGATGTCAAAAGTCAGATTTTGGAAGGCAAAGACCATCTGGGGAGTTGGTGATTTAGTGACCTACATGCACTCCAGCCCTTTATATGGACTCGTGCACGTTACTCGTAATCATCTTCAGGGCTCGCACCTCTGCTTGTAACTGTTGTGTAAGACGACAGCGGGAGAAAAGTGGGCCTGTGGCTCCTCTGAAGGTACCCTGTAATAATTGGCTGTGTGGGAATTTATAGCCTCCAGCTTTTTTTTGTTTGTCAAACGCACCCATGCAGGTGATGAATGCGGTTATGTAAGGGCTAGGTGTGCTTTGGCAGGACATGCTGTTCCACGCTGTTTCCGTGCTGGGTTGGAGGGAGAACGGCCAGGGAGGTTTTGCTCAGATAAGATGTGCACATCATTATGAAGCAGATTTCTGTCTGCTATGATCGATGGGCCTACTCATCACGTTGAGTCAGGACTGCATCCTGTCCTGACTGCATCATTTCCTTCAATGTGTCACATAATGACAGATACAATCTGATCAGACGGAGCTCATTGCACAGCTCACCGGGGTCGTTGAAAAGCTGCAAAAAACATGTTTAAAATTGTCCTCGACAGCTGAAACTAACGTATGACAGGACGTTTCTGCACGGTTACTGTAGCTGCACCAAGTACAATTTGCAATTTGCAGGTGTTTCCATTGAATTGTCAAAACCTTTTTGCCATATTTGAGTGGTTTTCCTAGGTTTAAATGTTTCCATTACCATTTTTTTATTGCGATATTTAGGTTTTTACACAATTCTAGCGGTAATGGAAATGCAGCTACTGTTAAACTTGCATTTTCCGCCCTTTAATCATAAATGGCTTTCAAGCCCTCTGAAATCAACGTGGCTCCTCTCCACTTGAAGGTCCCTAAGCCGTGTCGAGTAGCCCCTTAAGCTCCACAAAGTCACTTGTTTGCGGCAGAATGAGATCAAACTCTTAGGGTGAGTGGATTCGTCTCTTGTTTTTTAACTCGCATCTCTTGGCTTCGTGCGTGCCGGCGTTTGCAGGATTAGGTGCTAAGGTAATAATCCTGATTCACCTCGCCAGGCTTCCTCCCTCCAGGCACCTCCCGCCCTCCCAGGACGCGCAGCTCTCATCAGATGCGCCGCAGCCGTGCACGGCCAGCTGCCGGGTGTGTGCTTGTGAGGCACCTCCGTGCACTCATGCTTCCTGTAAATCCTGAAAGATCTGAGAGGAGGCTTGCAGGCCTCGCAGGCGGCACGCGCTCACATGACAAATGTCGGCTCGCCCCCGTCAGCTGTCGGCCGCTGTCACGACCTCCTCGCAGAGAGGCGACAGGGACGGACGGAGAGAGAGAAGTCAGCCCAGATTTACTCTTATTTTCTTTTGTTCGGACACACAAAGACATAAAGATGTTACCTGCTTGACAGTTTTGACTGTGACTCCAGTCTTCCTCAGCCGCGATATTTGCGTCAGTCGTCGCCCTGCAAAAAAAAAAAAAGTATTGGGTGTATTCTCAGCCGAAAGTCAATAAATCAATCAACTTGGGTTTGTACAGCGCTAAATCGCAGTCAAAGGCGTCTCAAAGCGCTTTGGACAGTCGGGAGAAAAGCAACTGAACCGTACAGAGTGAGCAAGGTGGGACAGTGGCCAGGAAAACACCCGCTGTGGGAAGAAACCTGGAGCAGATCCAGACTGCAGAGGGCAGCTTTGATTGGTTGGGGTGAAAAGGAAATACAAAAAATGTATTTATAGATAGATGGATAGATGTAGAAGTAGTCAAATATTTTACATTCAAGTCATTTAAATAGACTTAAATGTATAATAGTGGGACTGTTTCTTGCTGTTGTTACAATGCAAATGTCACAAACTTTTTGGGTTTGTTGGATTTAGGGGCTAAAAAGTTTATTGTTGTCAGTGAGCTAGTACGATAGCTAGTGCCTATGCCTCTTGTTTATAGTCCAGCATCTATATATGGTGTCTTGATCTTCCTGGTTTCTCTCTGACCTCGCCGCCCGTCTACGCACCACATCGAGAAACGTTTCACCTTGACGCGAAGGAGACACTAGACTCGGCCAAGCTGAAAAATGCGCGTGTTGACTTTGGCTTCTGAGAAACGTGGCGCGGGGAGGTTCTCTCTCGCAGACTCCTGTGACTTGTTTGCTTGTGCCAGGAGGACGTCTCTGCAGCGAGGTTGGGAGGAAGGTGAGCCGAGGCCAGTGACTCACTTCAGACGCCTCAACTCTTTCGTACCTGCGTCCTCGAGCGTCATCGACTGCGCAGCCGTTGCGAAATGTCCAAACCTGAATGGTCTGGTCATCAGCGAGTGCAGGAATGAACAGGAAAACAGTCCCAGGCTGTAACTCTTCTCATACTCAAAACAAATGGCTTTGGATTTCCGATGGAATTCTACTTTATTTTACACCTATTTTGAATGCAGCTTGGGCTTATCTTGATTTCCTTGTGGTTTGCCCTACATATATTGATTTGAAAAGCGTTTTTTTTTAAAAACAAACAAAAAAACAACAACTTCAGGAGGTCCACTTCACTGACACCTCCTCACAGCTGATAGAATCTGAGACCTTCAGTTGTTTAAACCTCGAAAGTCTCCTTTCCGGGTCCGTAGCAGTGGGAGAAAATGTCACGTTCCCAGCACAGTAAACAAGGCCATTGTCGTCGCCCCTGCTCACTCTCGTCTCGTTCTATTTAAAACCTCTCAGTGGTCGTAGGGTGGAGGGGTGGGGGCGCTCCGCCTGGGTACAGCGACACAGGTCGTAGGACAGGAAGGGAGGAGTCGGCGCTGGTGGCGGCTGAGGGGTCGAGAAGAAGGCGGGGGTGGCTGGCGGGCGAGCTGGCAGTGGGGCTGTTTAATCTCTGCAGGGCCGTCAGATGGCTCTGACAGAGCGCAGGCACCAATTAGGCAGACAGATTAGGGGGGCTTTGTTCTTCTGAAAAGCTGGATGGACCCGTTTTTTTTTTTCCTTCCTGACTCCTGTTTACATCCCCAGTGGGACTCGTCACCCCTCTGTAACCCCTCCCCTCCACATCCCCCCTGTCCTCCCCTGAGACCGCCGACCTGCGCAGTTGAAATCTTTTGAGATTATACCTGGCTAGACATCGGGAGCGAGTGGATTTAATGCGACAGCGGCGGGCTGTCGAGGCGGCGGGTCGCTGAGCAGGCTATCGAAGGCCGTCACGGTGGCAGCTTGGATGTTTTATTGGCTTCCTGGGTGCCTGCTGCCGTGGACATGGAGTCAGATTGCTTGAGTGGAGGCGAAGGCTGCTCAGGTCTGCAGGACGTAACGGTAGAGTACCGAGGGAGGGCAGAGTAGAGGGTGACTCCCGTTGGAAACTTGTGTGGCAGCACGTGTGTAATAACAATGTAATTGCAATGTAATAATGTAATTACTCCAGCCAGGCAAATGTAACAGTTTTTTTTTTCATTCCCCTTCAGTGGGCCGCATCTGCAAGTTGCATATTGATTGCAAGTAGATGAAAGCTACTTTGTCTGCCTTTTCCCCAGAAGGCAGTCGTGCAAAAATACACACTTTACACACACTCTTGCGCAGACACATTGCGTCTCCCAAGTACATGGAAACAATGACAGGAAGTCCATTACCAGGCCTAGTATTGTTGTGTATCTACACATATA
Organism: Thamnaconus septentrionalis; assembly: GCA_009823395.1. NCBI lineage: Eukaryota > Metazoa > Chordata > Actinopteri > Tetraodontiformes > Monacanthidae > Thamnaconus > Thamnaconus septentrionalis. The sequence continues at coordinate 18,693,087 of CM020512.1, read as the reverse complement.
TCCTCACTTCCTGGGGTCTGGGCGACGGCGAGTTGTGGCGTAAGAGCGGCGGACGACTCCTGGAGGGTGGCGGAGGCTGCCAGGGCCCCGCAGCGGTAGGATCCGTCTGGGCTGAGGCTGAGTGACGCCCGTAATCCGGGCCCCCTTCGGCCCAAAAGCCTCCCAGACCCTCTGACCTGTGCTCGGTTTTATTGTTTCACCTCTCGGGATGCGATCGCCGGATTATTTAAGGGTAAGCTGGTCCCAGATCAGGGTTAGGGCGAAAAACTGGCCTTAAGTCAATTAGATGCCATCCCACTGAGAGGGACAGATGGTGGGAAGGTGGGTGTCAGCAGGCCTCAGGAATGCCAGTGCAGCCTCTGCGGTCATCTGAGTGCGGCAGAAACAATGGTCAGGCAGGAACGTGTTTATGACGCTTTTAGCCTCTCCGCTCTGGTTCTGCTTTTCAAACTGTTTGGTTGTTGTTCACTGTGTTGTTATTGTAACCAGACCCTCTTGTCCTCCTGCCCCTGTCCCCCTTCGTCTGCTTTCAGGTTTGCCACCACCCAGACTGCCTAGACCTGAATAGCAAAAGCCCCCTTCACCTGTGTGAGTCATGTGACTCACGCTGCCATTCAGAGAACTCGGACAACATGCACTTTGATCGGCACCCCCGATTTGACTTACAACCTCAAGGTAGAGCTGCAGTATTTTCTTGGTCATAAGTTTGGTGATGTCACACACTACTACTATAGTGATATTGTAGTATATTGTATTAGTGTCTGCAGGTTAGTTTTCCCTTGAAAATGAGTGAAAATGAATAAACAGCTTTGTAATTCCCTTAGTAAGTTTTATATAAATTTATTAACTTACATTTTATGATTATTTTCATTATTTTGAGTGCTATTAAAACTCATTTCACTGATCTGACCATGTTGAGTTCGGATTTGACGTATGATGGAATTTTACTCTTTCAAAGAATAAACAACTTTTTAATTAGTAAGATGTTAAAAAAAAAAAAAACTTGCAAATTTTTCCTTCATACCATGCAGCTAAAATTGTACCCGCTTTAAACCTAAAATTTACCTACCTAAGTCGACACCTTATGGTGTTGACTAGAAAACTCTGCTGTTGCTTTGTTGATCTCTTTGGATAGTAATCATGGCTCAAGGAAGGGAGCAAGCTGTGCAGGCAGACAGATGACTCTGATTGGTGGAACAGAATCTGGTCACCAGTTGGGATGCTCCAATTTAGGAAGCTATTAATCTTTATAGAAAATCCACTGTCAAAAAAAATTAAACTGTGCTGCAGCCATCAGGATGTGCACTAGCAGTCAAAAGTTTGGACACATACTTCTGATTTAATGGTTTTAAGCTAACAGCAGGCAGCAATCTTCATGGATGAACACAAAACAGAAGGAATGACCTGTACGTTTTCCCGTCCTTTAGCCTCCATCCTGGCTCGGAACGTGTCCACACGCTCTTGCCCCCCGCGCACCAGCCCCCCGTCCGACCTGGAGGAAGAGGAGGAGGGGAGGAACGGCCGTGGGTGTGTAGCCCTTCATTATATATCGCACTAGCAGAAGAATTCCAGCTGCGGAATTCAGTGGGCTTCCTTCCTTCCAGCTCTGAGTGAGCCACGTGCTTTTCCTTGGCCTTGTCTGATGTGTTGTGTGTTGACGATGTGTGTGTGTGTGTGTGTGTGTGTGTGTTGCTGCTCAGCAGGGAGCGTAAAACCGGGGGGCTCGTGAAGAAGAAACCACGGAGACGGCACACTGATGTAAGCGGCCGAGCACACAACTCTTTTTATTATTGCTTTTTTTCACTCTTCATCACACTTAATAATAAACATCATCTTATTAACCGCCTACATTTCATAAAGGTGCATTAAAACACTACTTTATATTTCAATATGTAGATAGCTTGTAAAATAATCCAGCTGTCCATATGGTCTAAATATCATTTTTCTCTTGCTCTAAAAATATTTTTTATATTTCTTTTTAATTATGGAACTCTCCTCCTTTTGCACCATATTGTTGCTGCAATTATGCAAATTCCCCCAGTCTGGCGCTAATAAAGGCTTCTATTCATACAAGCTGTATTTTCTCCCCAGTTTGTGACTCTGCTAAATCACAAGTCTTGTGCAACAGGATGCCAAGCACTGTTGTGCTCTCTTAATAGTGATGTAACGTGATGGTGTCGCTCAGACGGCATATGTTCTTGACCCCTGACTGCTGCCACCACCTGTGTAAACTTAACGCCGTCTTGATTTTCTGCCCTCCCCCCGCACAGGACCCCAGCAAGGAGTGCTTCAGCCTCAAGTTCGACCTCAACGTGGACATCAACACGGAGATCGTCCCTGCGATGAAAAAGAAAACCTTGGGGTGAGGGTCAGGCGGAGGAGCTGCAGCGCTGGCGCCGCCGCAGGAGTTTCCAAACCCGCATTTAACGGCTGGTGGTTTTGTTTGTGCGTCCCCAGCGAGGTTCTCAACCCGGTGTTCGAGAGGAACGGCATCGAGCTGTCCCGGGTCGACCTGTTCCTGGACCAGTCCAACACACCGCTGTCCCTCAACTTCGAGGCCTACCGCTTTGGAGGACACTACCTCAAAGTCAAAGGTAAAGAGGAAGCACCTTTAACTCGAAGGCATCCGAGGAAAGAGTGAGGACCACCTCGCAATTCATTGTCGGGGTTACAGTAACTCAGAGTGAGGAACAATGCTGATGAAAAACTGCTGTTCTACTGTCCACACTGGATGTTGCAGTAGCAGCAGCAACTGTTAATACCGGGCCTGAGCAAGTGGGCCCAAGTACAGCCACTCCGAAGCTATGTTGTCTTCCTATAGCATCTCCTATTTGCCACTCTCATTGCCCCAAAATGTCTCTGTCAAAAAAGTGCAAGCAGAGTGCAGAGTTTTCCAAGAACACCACCAAAGTAAAACAAAACAGTTTTTACTGGTCCAGCCCGCTTAGGAATAGATTTTCCTTTACTGGCCCGTGAACTAGAATGAGTTTGACACCCTTGAGTTTGCCAGTAGTGCTGAAGCCCTTTCAGACAAGACAGTGTTTTCCTCGCTGGCAGTCGGTCGCTGGGCGACCAAAACCAGCACCAGGACGTAGATTTCCCTACTCCTCTTCTCTGGCCTGCTTGTATCCTGGAATAACGGAATAAGGGCTTACGTGTATCAATAAATATTTACAAAGGGTTTTGTTCATGACTGTGACAGAGAGCCTGAGTCAGATCATCCAGTTACCAGGAGCGAATGTTTTATTTGAAGCTGGCCGCGGGGCCATTGGAGTAGACACCACAAGTGTTCCGGATTCTTTCAAAAAATAACAACAAAAGAGAACGGACAATCCACATTGCAGGAATTTAAGGTAATGATATTGTTATTCTTTTTTTTATGGTACACGGAACACAAAGTCTGATCCCCACTCCCTTTGGCAGCGGTGCCGTCTGTTCAGCTGTCAGGTGCGGCCTCCAATCTCAATCAGCTGCACTCCATGCACATTTAGCTGAAGCTCATTTCGCACCAGTTTGCATCCGTGCATATTGATGTGCAGCGGTGCTTTGTGAAGGTTCCCTGCCTGTGCCGGGGCTAAATAGACGTTGAGCCATGAATCCGCCGCAGGCGCACAATGGCTTCAATGGAAGTAGTCAGCAGCCGCTGGCAGCAGATGCCTCACACTGGCTCGTTTTTCAGCCCAACGTTTGTGAAATGTGTGATAGTCGCGACGTCGCCATCAGCGTTGGGACCTTTCAGTGTGTACGCACAGTCAAAACCTTACAGCCATATTTTAGGTTTTTCAAAGTTTAGTTGTGTTTTAGTTAGTTAGTTAGTTGGTTGGTAGAACTCTTCTGATCTCTGCAAGTCCAAATCAATCAGCAGTAGCAGGTCATAAAATAACTGAATCTATTACACAAAAAGTCTTTCATTCTTTGGAATATTAATTGCTTCTTATTGTGCAAAAACCAAAACGTTTTGCAATCATATTTTCTTTAACCATAACTAATCATTGCTACAACTTGAAAACCCCCAGATTACATCACAGTCTTCCCATGAAAGCCTCCTTCATGCAACACTTGTCCTGCTAAACCCTGGAAACTGCAAAATCTCGTCTAGTCGTTTTTGCTGTAAACACTTATTAGCGCTCGCATCTTGGCGAGGAAGAACCTGCCTGTTTCACCCCCAAACACCCCCCCCCCCCCACACACACACACACACACACACATACCCTCCTCCCCCAGTTTCACAAGGTGTTTTCAGCTAATCGTTCTGTTTTGTTTTGTCTGCAACTTGTGGCCTGTTGTCATCAGCAGCAGGTGGAGCTGCTGTTTCTCCAGAACTCACTTCATAGAACATCAAGCGAAAGACTTTTTTGTCTTTGTTCCAATTTGTGAATGCCGGACTTTCCCGCGGCCGTAGCGCCTTTAATCCTTCTCCGCTGTTTGTCCCGGTCACCGTCGCTATTATCCTCTCTACGGCGGCCGCCAAAGCCTGTTAGAGGGATTTAGCTCGGAGAGCAAACACCAGCCCTCGATGTGCGTAAGGCGCGGTCGCGAGAGGAACTTCAGAGCCATCGATGAAAAATAAACGTGCCTGCGTTGTGTCTTTGAATGTCACTGAATGGTTTAGGTCCAGAAGATATACATGAGATGCTAATGGAATATAAAGCCAGTAGGACAGGTCTGCAGACTCAGGTCAGATAGTGGAGCCCAGAGTTCAAACTAAACATGGTGAAGCATCATTTAGCTGTTATGCTATGGAGTTAGTGTTTTTTTTTTTTTTTTTTTTTTTTAAATCTAAGTTAAAGACTCTTCCTCTTAATTGAGTGCTTTTGTTCATCTTAATATATTTCATTATCATCTTTTTATTTCTATTCTCCATTATTACTGTCTTTTTTTTCCCTGCATTTGTTTTTCAACTTGAACGTTTAATCATGTAAAGCACATTGAGTTGCCTTATGCATGAAATGTGCTACACGAATAAAGCTGCCTTGCCTTTCTTTCTGCCGTTCTTGCAGCGCGGCAAGGCGACGAGCTGAAGGTGGAGCAGGGCGTGAAGGACCTGCGCTCCCTCAGCCTGCCCAACATGAAGCCCTCGCCCAGCCAGAGCCAGTACATCCTCACGCCGGGCAGCGAGAGGGTGGAGCACGGATCCCTGGGACGCAAGGACAGCATCGATCTGTTGGTGAGTTTGAATCCGGCCCAACAGGATTCGTCCCATTATTCCAGCAGGGCTGAGCTCATTACCACCGGACGACGCCCAGTGACTGGCGCTCTTTTTTTTTTTGGTCACACCTTTGTTTTCCATGACTTCCACTGGTCCTTTAGCTCCCATGATGCCTCTGGGCTCTCGGGGCTGTGTCTCTGGGTAATCCCTTCGTGACCTCACCGGTCACATTACCTCCCGTCAGGAGGCTGCCGGTGTGTTTTTGGTTTTTCCACCTCGGCCTCCTCCTGCCAGCTGTGCGTTTGTCTTGCACGCTTGCCAGCGCTGCTCCGCTGCTGATCCCTCCGGATCGGCTCCAAGGATGAGTTCACTCAGGAAAACTGCCTCCTCAGCACTTCCTGTACAGGCAGGAAGCGCTCGTCTTTCCTCTGAGAGACGTTGAAAGAAAGAGTGGGAGCGGGGCACGAGGCTGAGAAGTCTCTTTGCGACTTGACCGTCAGGATTTGATCACAGTTCTTTGTTGATCACTGGGTCAATACGTCAACCCCAACCAGTAGTAGTTAAACAGTTGTAGTTGGATAAAAAAGTTAACAGTTGTCTGTCTTTTCCCTTTAGTACAGACTTTTTGCTGCTTTGACCTCGGAATTTTTGAAAGCTTTGGAAATGACATCACAGCTTTCAGTTCCAGTAAGACGCATCCGAAAAAAAAAACAAATGGCTTGAGGTTAACCATCGACAGCCAAACCAGATCACAACACATCAGTCTGTGTATACAGTGGTGGAAAAAATGGTTTTGGACACCCACTTGTGATACGTTGCATTAGGAGTCACTCTCACGTCTCCAAGTGGATTTTTCTCTTTGTCCAGTCACCCACAACCCAGGTGCTCCTTTCACAGGCTGTTCCATCCTGGACAGACCTGGGTTTTCATTTTTTTTTCACCCATCCAGGCATTATTAAGAGATCGGTTTTGTTATTTACTTTTTGTTTTGTTAACTATTTGCAAAAAAAATGTGTGTGTCTGATTCAGCAACTCCGTTTGATTTTTCTGCAATCATTTCATAATGTTTGAGATTGTGTAACATTAGGGTTTTTTAATATTTTTTCCACTATATTTATAGTACTGTACGGATGAGAGCTGGGTTTTACTAATTGAACAAAATGCTAAGAATCACTGTTTTTGCAAGCGGTCATTGGTAAATAAACAAAAACAAACAAAAAAAAGAAAACCAAAGAAGCAGAAGACTTTAGTTAATTAGTCCCACACACCTGTATGTGGAGTTGACATTTCCCAGGATCCTCGATCTTGGCCTGACCTCAGATATCACGCAGGCGGGGCTTGAAGCAACAGTCGCTGATTCAAAGTCGCAAACGGCCAGGAGGCAAACCCAGTCCCACCGACAGGCGACGCTGCGCGAGCAGCCGCACGTGTAAACGGGCTCCGCCTGATGTTGTCATCGGGCCTGGGGGCAAGGAGGCAGGTGGGGCGGCCGCCACTGGAAACCAGTCACCCAGTCCAGTCATCAAACTGAGATAAACACGACGGGCGGCTCGCTGAGGGAAGCTGAGCTTGAGTCACACACACACACACACACACACACACCCGTCCTCTTGGCACGGACGAGTGTCTCACTGTTGGCTTTGACTCAGCTGGGAGAAAGTCACTGTCTTGTCTGTCACAGCTGTCCAGGCTTTGAGAAGAATGATGTGACGGTAGTGAGCTGTGGCGCTGTCCTCTGGGGGGCAGTAGAGAGCTGATTGTTAGATGGTCGCCAAAACAAACCTGCAGTGCAGCTTTAAAACAGTTCTGAAGCTGCACTGAATCTCAAATCATTTTTTTTTCAAAGTGGGGGACCGCCAGGGGGCGCTAGGGGGTCGGTCGCAAGTAATTGGAGAAAAGATACAAAATAGATCATAGAATCCAATTATTTTCTCATTATTATTATTTGTTTAATCATTATTATTAAATATAATGTATTAAATAATATGTGAAATGATTGCCTGCCAGTCAAAAACGTTGTTCATGATGTCGTGGGTTTAACGTTTGTGCCATTTAGCAAAGGGATTTGCTCCTCAAACTGGCAGAATTGTGCAAAATCACAGGTTTTATGACAGAGACCAAAAGTTGTAACGTCATTCAGCCCCATGAAACTGCAGCTTCCTCCCTCACTGTATCAGCTGGAGACGCTGGACGTGTCTGAGCTCGGCTGAAGGTTCAGCGTGTTAGTCTGTGGTAGCAGGTGCCGCGAGGCAGCCAGGATCGCATCAGCGCCTCCTTACATAAGAGTGACATAGGAATCTGCAGCGCAGCAGCGTAAACACAGACATCTGGGATGCTGAAAGTAAAGACTTTTTCGAGTCTGTGTTTACATTTTTTTGAAATAATGTTGTATGTGGCAGCAGGTAGACGTTACTCACTTGAAGTGAAATGCACAGATTTTAGCCCAGGGCCCCCAGAGAGTGAATTACAAACTGAAGGGTCTGCATGTGAAGCCCCACAGAGAGCCCACACTTTCCTGACGTGGAGCACCAGTTACTGTCATCCAACAGGAGATCTAGAGAGGAACTCTTATATACCTCAGTCTATTAAGATGTTAATAAAGGGTTAGTATAGGGACTTGGAGGCACCACAGCCACTTTGATGTTTAGCTTTCTATAGTACTTTACATGTCTGATATTACATACCTGATGTTATATCTTGTCTGATGTTTGAGTTACGGTTTTGTTGGAGATATATTTTTGCAGGGATTTCTTGTAAGATAAACAGGTGTCTCGGAGGAATTCTGACAATAAAAGTAATCAATAGGGCATTGAAATAAATGGTTTTTCCTTAATTCCTGTGACTTCTGAATTTTAGGGAATCTACAGAGTCACAGACTAAACAGTCAATTAGCAACAAGACATTTGCCACATTAATCAAAACAGAGTAATGACGAGAAGCAGCGCCTTTGTTTCTCAAATCCGGGCGAAACACAAATGACCCGGAGTCTTGTCGTCGAACGCGGGCTCATTAAAGGCGCCGTTTTAAGCTGACTTGACAGCAGAGAACCCTGTGATCCGCTCTGGGCGCCAGCCAGTGTTTAATAAAAGCGCTGCGGAAGACAAAAAGGCTCCGCTCGGACATGTGGGCACCGAGCGCGCTCTTTTGAGTCTCTATGGCAGCGGCCCCGGCGCTGGCTGCCCATTAAACCTCATGCATGCATGCATGCCTGCTTTTTATGGAAGCAAACGGAGTCAGGATGTTCGCCTAGTGACCGGATTCACGTCCTGGCAGCGGCTCGTGCCAGCCGGGCTGCGGCGGGGCCGAGTCCCCTCCCCTCTCACCCGCTTTCAAGTTTTATCACCGCGCGCAGCATGTTACATGTTCCAGGCTGGACGGGGCTGCTTTGATGATTTGGACCGGTCGATCGGTTTACAGCCCAAACGTTCTGATTGGTGGAAGCTGCATTCCTAGCTGACTGATACACTTGTTGCTCCATCCGTGAGCAACACACTTTCTCGCCTCCATTATCATATCAGCACCATATCCAGTCGCCTTTGAACCCATTTGATAAACTTCTTAATACTGCTTAATTTTTTATAGCGAGATAATGTTCTTACCACCCATCCTGCCGTATATAAGAGTTCGGGTTTTGTCTGATTCAGCCACACTTTTTGGATTTTTCTGCAAAACATTTCATAATATCTGAGATACAATTGTGTAAAATTGTGGGTTTGTTAAGTGTTTCTGAATATTTTCTTTCCACTATATTTATGTTACACAAGTGACAGTCTGGTGTTACTATTTAAACAGTGCTTAGAAACGCTGTGTTTACAACTAGCCACTGGTTAAAATAAATAAATGAATAAATGGATGCAGTTTGGGGGAAACTGTTCTTGAATCATCCTCCATGCTGAGGGTAGCTGGCATAGATTTTCTTTGGTGGCATTGGTGAGGATCTCCCAGCATGTTGGATGCATTGTAAGGTGAGAAAATTCTTGTAGGACAAAGTTGACACACTGCACTGGGACACTGCATGTATACGGGGACAAGGTGAGAACTCCGATTGGACGAGAAAACCGAATTATTGCTTAAGCTCTGCATGTAAACGCACTGATTGACCCACCGAGCGTGTCGCAGTATTGCTTCCAGCTTCTCAGAGCTAAAGCTAAAAGTTGGAATCTCCCTTTCTTCAGTGGTATCAGTGACTCATTTCCCCGTGTGGCTATTTTGTTGCTATTTTCACTGGCCTGGTGTCCGGATGCTTCCTGAACGTCATGATATTCATTGCAATATTGTGCGAAAAATGAAACTATAAGCATATTATGAGTAGGGAGAGAATTGTTCCCGCACAGCCGTCAGCCCTTTGGGAACAGACGAACCTTATGAGAACTGAAACCGCGGCCTTTTACAGTTGTCATAAAGATAACCTGGCAGTCTGCTGGGAATTTATGGTTTCCAATAAGCAAGCGCAGAACCTTGACACCGCTCTATGACCTTTTTTATATAACACACGGCCATCAGTCTCCATAGCACGCAAGATACAGCACCCTGCTGCCCTGCGCACGCGCGCACACACACACACACACACACACACACACACACACACACCTTCACCGCTTCTGCATCAGGTTAAACGCAGCGAAAATCAGGAAGCGGCATACGGTGATTTCACAGTGTTTTTAATAACCAAATCACAGAAACCCAAGTTTTTAATCAAATGAAATTCTGTGTTACAGTGAAGAGTTCTGTCAGGGAGTGCATGCTACTGGCCTGCGTCTGCTGTTACTCCCCTTTTCTCTGCATCTTCCACTTCCCTGCATCCCGCCATCATCTGACCCAGACTTGGACATTGTTGGCTTTTTGCTACTGTTTGAGTTACAGAATCTATCACAGCACAGCACAGCAATACTTGTATTCATTTGACTGTTGTCTCCCACCAGCTCACTACTTTTTCTACACTACCAGTCAACAGTTTGGACACGCTCTACGAATTGAATGTCTTTTCTTTCATTCTCATGACTATTAATTTACATTGCAGTTTCTCACTGAAGGCATGAACACACACTGAATGATGTAGGAAACACTTGAACACGTTTTATATTTAAATTCTTGAAAAGCCACCTTTCATGAAAAGCATATTTAGATTTATTGAACGTGTTTTTCTTTGCTGCGTAATTACATATATCTTGCTCAGCAGATTAAAGTGCACGAGTAATGACTTTTTGATGTCTTCAGAATCCATCTGCAGTGTAGAAAGTTAAAGATGAAACAAAAAAAATTGCATGAGAAGCTGTGTCCAAACTTGATGTGTATATTGGTATTTTTTGGGTGTCGTCATGTGGCCTCAGTGGGTCAGTGACACTGCGGTCCAACAAGCACCAGCAGAGGCTTGGCGGCACATGTTCACACTTGACCTCACCCGACAGTGTTAAGACTGTGTCATGTGATCGGCACCCTCTGCTGCTCACTGCCAGCTACAGAGACACTGGACTAAAGTCTCAGATTGAAGTATTAAATAGATCTCGTCTGCGTGGATGATGTTGTTTGGTGTGAGAGTCACTGAGAGTAAGAGTCACTGATAGGGACACACGTGTGACCTGCTCATGTTGCTCCACATTATGATCAGCCGGCGGTTAATTGGCTGGGCTCCTGTGAGTGGCTCACTGAAGCCAGACTCGGCAGAGTTGAGCGCTGTGGCCAAAACATGGCGAGAGCAGAGAGCGCACGCAGCCCTCTGATTAGGAAACTACACGGGGTGTTAATCTTGGACATTGACAGGATTCCCGGCGCCTTTTCCTGTGTCTAACTTCCTGCCAGGCTCAGGCCCCTCTGAACCGCTTAACCCAGCTGCCGCAGCGACGTTCCAGGGCGACGCTGCAAACGCCACTTGGTGCTCACAAAACTTGGGACGACAGTTTTTCTGCACGAGCAGAAAGATTTTGTCTTAGTGAATTTGAAACCGGTGTTTTTTGAGGTTGTGTATGAACGGGGACTGCATGTGAAAGTAATTTATATAATGGCCTACTTTATAGCTAATCTATCCCCAATCAATATTAGCAATCAAGATGTATTAGTGGACTTAAAAAAGGAGGTCACAGGCTTGTTAACAACGTTTTATTGACGGCTTTTAGTCCTTTGCTTCCCATCAATCATCTTTAGAGCAAACAAGCCATGCGATCGAAAGTAATCATGAAATGAATATGGAACACAACCTGTTAACCGTTGCAGCGCTGGATGAGCTACTTTACATCTGAGTTGGCCTTGCACTGGGAACGTTAGGTTTGGGTTTTGCGTTAAATGGACTTGATTTGAGAGAGAAAACATGAGGTTCTACTACAACGTTTACAACAGGGCAGTATGAACACTTGTAATCAAAGACTTGTAATCAAAGATTTTCCCTGATGAAGTACCAGGTAGTGGGGGGTTGAACTTTTCAGATTATCGCAGTTCTTCCCTTGTCTGCCTTATTTGAACCAGTTTGTGTCTGAAAAAGTGTTGATTTTGTTTCTCCAAGCTTCACTTTATTTGTGTTTGACTTGGGAACAGAGAAAAAGTACAACAAGGTCTGGTCTTTGTTTAGGTTTGTTTTCAGATGAAAATATGTAGTAGAATGTGGGGCCTGTCAGTAACAAATGAGTCAATTGAAGAATAGCTGATGCTAAATATAGGGAACCCGTCAAAAGAAAAATTTTCCCAGAACTTTGACTCAGGGACTCATTTTACTTAAGTGAATACATCCATGGGAATAAAAGTTCATGGTCATTTTGGGTGGAAAACGTAACCAAGACGAATAGCAGTTGGATTGATAGTAACAATAAAGACCAGCTGCACTCCTAAAGGACGACTGAAGCGAAACAGATACTTTGCCTCGGGACTGGAAGTGCTAGCTTTGCGATATATCCGTGACTGTCGTGTCGGCCCTGCTTTGGAAACACGGTCGCTGGCGAAAACCCCAGGAAACTCCCGAGTGTCTCGTCCTACTGCAGGTTTTCTTTCCTTTTTTTCAGACTGAAACCAAAACATGCGTGTGGTGACACACCAGAGTCGGGAGGCTACATTATATTCCTGCGGCTGCCTTGGCCTCATACAATGCGCTCTGTTTGGGAAGGAAGGCGGAAGGCGTCTGAGGCAGTTGTCATTATTTATTTCCTCTTATTCAAAGCGGCTTCACTCGTCATGTTGTAACACGCACCCACCACCCAGTCGCCTTCTGGCTTCTCAACAATTGTCTGCTGGCACAGAATCACTTTGAATGACAAAGGCTCAATCAGCCGAGGAGGCCGGTATAGTTTGTTAATAGAGTGAGAAGTGTCAGAAAATCTGGTTTGAGGTTTAGCTTATTATTCTCAATGGCTCGTGAAGAGGGCAGCGTTTTAACAGACAAACAACGAAGGGTTTTAGTTGCGCGCGGTGAAGGTTGACTGGTGTCCGAACTTGCGTGGACGATCCATAGTTGATTATGGCAGGCGGGCCCACGGACAAAATAAGGCAATTTATACTTGATTTAAAAATGAACGGATATAAGTTTACCTTAGAGATGTCCGATAATATCGGCCTGATGTTAATTTGTGGAATGCATCTAGTTAGGCATCACAATAAAAGTAGGTAATGTGTTAATTCCACAACGGGAGATATGTAATGTCACCTAAAATTAGTTTTGGGGGAAAACTGCTGCATATATTGCTTACGGTTTTATCGGAATCGGAAATTAAGCGTTTGGACAATATCGGCATATCGGATGTCGGCATAAAGTCAATATCAGACATCCCTATATACCATATTTGTACATATTTTCTTCTTCAGACCTAAATAACATTGTTCATTTTATGCACTATTGAAGTCTGTCATCCTCAATCTCAATTCCACCCACTCTACCTGCGTTCCCCTTTTGATCTGATTTTTGTTGTTCAACTTTGGGATTCAAGTGTCTCCCATATCGGCGTGAGAGCGTTTGGTGCCACAGTATCTTCACGAAACTTGTTATGTAAAGTGCTGAGGGTTGTTTTACTGTACGGTGTGGGAGGAGCTGTGAGGAGGTGTTACGTCTGTGTGCGGGAAAACAAAGAACTTCCCTGAAGGTGGAGATTATCTGAACACACGCCTTTATGGTTGCTATTGGTGTGACCATTGGCCTGCAGCAATCAGTCAGTCAGTCAGTCAGTCAGCCACCACTATCCACTCTGATCAGTGCTCCCATCTTCTGCCCGAATTGCGGATCATGGATTACTCCAGATTTTTGGAATAACCTCTCATCGCTCTCACATCCCAAACTTACTTCTTGGGCATTTCTGAATCTGTTAAGAAAAAAAAGCAAACCTAAAAGATGGTTCGTTTTGGTCGTCTGACGTCTTGGCGCAGCTGGGACCTGCTGCACGACGACCTGGAGATGCAAGTGTCGCCTCCGCCAGACACAAAGCCGACGGTGAATGACTCTGAGGTGAGACGTCTGCCAACTCGACATCGCAATGAGCTGCTGTAGCTCAAAAAATATCTAGATCTATATATACACACATACACATATATATATATTTTCTTTTTATTATTTTATTATTTTTTTTAATGAGAAACTATTTTTAAAAAAAATGTCGGCTGTGTGAGAGCAGCCCAGCAAGAAATGAAAAGGAAGAACCTGCTTTTAAAAAAAATTATATTTAAAAAAAAAGAGAGACTTTTTGTGTCATGCTAGAAAGCAGTTCCTCTTGCGAGTGGAGAATTGTGACGCTGGCCGTGATCTCGGTGCCCTGTTGTAACGACTCGCTTCACTTCGCTCTGCCAGAAGCTCGGCCTTGAAACGTGCAGCTCATGTTGACCAACTGACGGAGTTGGCGCCAGCAGCGTAGGGGGTTCTTGTAGTTTCAGTTTCCTGGTGTGTGTGTGTGTGTGTGTGTGTGTGTGTCTGTCCAGTCAGTCTCACAGTGACACGGTTTTTCCCACCGTTAATCAATCAGCCTGATCGAGGCGACCTAATCACTTGAGTAAAGAGAGGGTTGAGGGTTTTTTGGGGGTGTGCGGTGTGTTGTGGGTCTTTGTCACCTCTCATTTTAATACAATCCCTCCCCATTCAAAGACCCCCACCCCCTCCAACTCCCCTTCCAGGCCAAGGTTGACGCCACAGTCACCAGTGATAAGATAAGCCTGCGAGGGGCACGTGGTGGTTTTGATGTCGTTAACCAGCAGCGAGGTTCCCGCTGCCCTCGGTGCGGACTGACAGGTTTACACAGGAGGCCTGTGTGTGTGTGTGTGTGTGTGTGTGTGTGTGTGTGTGTGTGTGTGGTGTGTGTGGGGGTGGTGGGACCCTGTAAACCTAATTAGTCGAGCTGCGGTGTTTGCTTAAGCTGCCGTTGAGTGTCTCAGAGCTGCAGCTCGGAACAGCGCTGGCAAACTGTGATTAATAGACGAGCTGGTGCGTCTGCAGCAGATGTAAATGGCTGCAGATTCATCACTCCATAATGATATTACTGCAAAACCTACAAGAGCAGGGGCCACTGTTGTGTTGCCGCCATATCCACTGCAGCTTTGATCTCCTCTTCTTCATGACTCTAAATCCAGCATTCACACCTGGTGATCCGTGAGGAACCTTGTATCTCACCATGAGCTGCTGCTGGATCTCCCACACTGGGCCTTCACAGGGAGCGACCTGGGAATCACCGAAATGTTTTTTGTCAACGTGCAGGATTTTTATTATAAACACAGGCCACTAAAAAGTATCTTGAGCGGCAAACAGAAATTTCCAGGTTCATGAGAGGGCAGGGTCGGACTCATCAGGGCGATCGAAACCGTGATTAGATAATGATGTGCACTGTTTCACCTTTACTGCTCCTCCAGGAGGCGCTGTGCCAACTGTAATCTGCCACTTTAATCTCGTGAAAATGCGCCCAAATGTGCCAAGTAAACAAAGGGTGCTTTCCGCTCGGGTCATTACCGCGCTTTTATCCTTTCCTGGTTTTGGAAGGCGAGCTCGGCTTTGTTTGGAAGTCTGTGGGTGATCTTTGAGACGGCACGGAGAGAACGGAAGACTTGGGAAGACTTGGGAAGACTTGGGAAGACTGCTGCTGGTGTACAAGCTTGAAAATATCAGTGAGAATTTAGTCTGAATTAGCAGTTTGTTATTAGTTATTTGGCCTCTGGATGATTTAGCAGCTTACAGCACGGGGGGGAACGAGGGGGGTAGGAGGGGGGGTCTAAACCAGGGAAGTCCCTCCAAGCTCCACCCCTCCCAAGTCTTCCCCCAGCCCTGCCTCCTCTATCTGCCCCGAACACAATGAGACAGGATCCTCCTGGGTTGCCATGACTTCACCCCGGTGTCTGTTGGAAATGCAGTCGCCGACTGTTTGGACAGCAGGACGGGACTGAGACACGTCCCGGCTTCAAAGAGGAGCGCGGCGGGGACGCGGCACCCAGACACTCCACGCTCTGTGAGCAAGAACCTCCTTTTTCTGACATCTTCTGGAACTGGACAGATCCTGAGCAGGAGCAAAAAAACAAAAAGATCCGGCAGCTTCTGTGCGGACGTGGCTGAGTGTTGCTGCTTGGAGGACGACTGGAGGAGGAGAGAGCCGCGGCGGCTGCTGCTCCCCCAGGATGGGCTGCCGTCCTTGAATCGGATCGCAGGATTTAGGATGGTTTTTGTTACTTCTGACATGCCTCTGGCTTCAACGGTGAGTGCTGAGGGCAGCAGACCGAGCTTCCCAACTTCCTTCATCCACGTTGGTTGGCGTTTTTCTCCTCCTCCTCTCTGGATGCGCTTCGCGTGCGACGTCTCCGCTGCAGAAATCTTCATCTTTGCCGGCACCTGTTTTAACATTTCAAGTTGTCAAGAGCGTGTCGCGGTTAATCCCAGCCGGCCCGCCGTCTTTAGAACGAGGGTCCCGGCCCCCCCTCACCACCCTCCCAGTTTGGTCCACGGAGGCCGAGCGCTTCCTGACACCTGCGTCCTTGACCGGCCGCTCCACATTTCTTTTCCTCCACGCCTCTCCAAAAAAGGTCCCCAGCTGAGCCGAGGCTCTGCACTTTGCTGCGAGCTCTAGTTTTTTTTTTTGTTTTGAGAGCCAACATCGACTGTTTGCAGCTCAGTCACTCTCGTCAGTGGCAATCATTTAAAGCAGATAAAAGGGCCCACAGTCTGTTTGAAAAGCTGGGGGACCCCCCACTTAGATTTACTATCTGGTTATATAACCGCGTACGGGCCACTTGTGTGTTTTAACTGGAGTGAAGTGGTTTCACAAAAACCAGTGGGCTTAGTCAGGGGGGTGTTCTTCCTAAAATGGGGAAGCTGTACTCAGGACAATTAGATAAGAGCTGTTCAGTGTTTACATTTCTCCCTTTTACATAATACACGACACAGCTGACGTACTAACCTTTGATAAGTCTGTCTTTGAGCCACAATGATTTTTCTCCCACCATTCGGTCTGAGCGCGCTCAGTTTGACTTCTTTCAGGAATGGTTTTTCCTTTTCCTTTCCTTTTCCTTTGCTTCCCAACTGCAGACACAAAAAATGATTTAACCTACAGCGGAATTCCCATTTGATTGGTGATGAGAATTCAGTGGTATTACTGATGTTTTGCAATTTTGTTTTAGTGTGCAACAGTTTTCTCATCTCTTGTCCTCCCTCAGCTGTCGCTGGCTTCAGGCAGAGCTGCATGGCCTTTCTGTTCTGCTCTAAACAGACGCTGGATGGGTTTGTGGATTCTTCCATTCAGAATTAGTTTGCGCCCGAGGCCGGTAGCTCGGGTGGGATCCCCTTTTTTATATTTATTGTAATCTAATCCTTTGTTTTGAGTGGCTGCATTGTGAGTCAACAGTCAAGTGTGGTTGCATTACAAAGGAAGGAGACCACCGCTGCTGCTGCTGCTGCGAGGTGCAGTGAGCCACCGTGAGCCGCTGCCCCGATGAATGTCAGGAAGGGAGGCGACGTGGACTTTGTTACTGAGACTTAAATAAGAAAGTCGAGTTCAAGAGGTGTCATTTTTTTTAGTGTTGTAATTTACCTACATGTGAGTTTGATGCACTTTTTAATCAAAAAAATATTTTTGGGTGGAGGAAAGAGGGAAGACTTCAATCACCTTTATCTCCAGCAGACCTGGCAACCATTAGTGAAGGTGTGTGCGTGCGACCAGTAGAAGAATTTTGTTGGAACAAGTGCTCAGTTTCAGACCGAGTGTCAGTGTCCTGGAATGTGCGTTCCTTGTCGCTATGTTTGATGTGCGCGCGCGTGTGTGTGTGTGTGTGTGTGTGTGGTAGAGGGCAGTGGAGGGGATAGGGGGTGCAGATTCCTCACTCTTTAACGGCAAAAACAACTGCTTCCTCAGATACTGCGGCGGCTCCTGTTTGTTTTGCCTTTGCTGCTGCTGCTGCTCGTAAAGTGGACAGCGACAGCACGGGGCGCGCGGCTGGCGGTCCGCTGACAGGGGGACAATGGAGCGCCGCAGACAATGGGGGTCCCGGGTCCCGTGTGGTCTCGCCCAGCAACCCTCCCATTAGCTGCTGGTGATGTAACGAGCGCTCCCCGCGAGGAAGTGACAGCTCTCCTGTTTGCGCCCGATGGCCGCTGATGTCACCGCTGGTGCAGAATTCCCCCTCCGACTTCCTGTTTGTCCCGTGCTTCTGTATTCCGAGCGTACCTCTGGAATCTCTTTGTTTTTTCCGGCAAGAATTCCTGCCAATGCCGGCTGTGACCCCACCACCGTTTGTCACCTCTCATCCGTTAAGAGGTTAAAAAGACGCCATTAAAAGACTTTGTCGCTGTTGTCTTTCAGGGTCCGTCGCGGCGGAGGAAGAACATACCAGAATTCCTCGGCGAGACAAATATTCCTACCCAGGATGTCCTGGTGCAGCTTGGAGGACCCCTGCCCAGCGTCGGCACCGGGCCGGACACCTGGAAGAACCGCGCCGCCAGCCGCTTCAGCGGCTTCTTCAGCTCCAACGCTGGATCAGGACCCTTCAAGGTAACCCTGGTCATATCGTGTCAGACGTATTTAAAAAAAAAAAAAGTGCAGAAGCTAAAAGATGGCCAGACTAAAAAAAAAAAGAGCTGAGATACTAGTAGCAACAGTAGTGGGAGGTCAGAAGGCCTCGTCCCAGGAGCCCCTGCTGGTGAGATCATTTCCTCCATGCAGCAGCTTTAGAAGAGAGGACGTGGGAGTGACGACATTGTTTTCACTTCAGCTCTCAAACTTTCTGAGAAACGTTTTGAGCATCCCGGCTGACACCCTGCAGGAACCACCGCACCAATCAGGTCAAAAGGCTGCAAGTTTCTGCCAACAAAGAGGGAAGTGTGGCAGATGAGTGACGGGTAGCTGCCATTGTCTTTCTCACGTTTGACGCACTGACCCGCATTTCAGTTCCAGTTGGCGGAAAAACAAGTTTTGATGCGTCTCAGTTTCAAGAGTGGCTCAGAGTGCAACAGGAAATAACAAACCTCGTCATTGGCCGTCGTGCTGCTGTAGTTCAGAACACGACAAACCAGGGCGACGGTGACGTCTTGCACTGCAAGACTTGCACGCTAATCTAACACTTAAAAAAAAGTGAACCCTAAGCTCTGCTGCGTTAATAATAATGTCCCATTACAAAGAGCACGCTCACGGACAATCGGTCTCCCTGCAGAGGTCGCGACCTGCACAGCGGCCAACGTCAGACTGAGACACTATCTGTCACTCAGCTGTCACTTCTCCATTCACGCCAAAGAAGCCACCAGAAGCCACCCAGGGCCAGAGACCCTTGACCGGGACCTGAACCCCCCCCATAGTGCAGCCTTGACCCACTGCCATCAAACCTCAGAGAGCAGCGAACAGGGCGGCCGCTCTCTTCTACAATTTGCCACTGCTGATGATCTCAGAGCTGCCCCAACACCACCTCACCCCCCAGCCCCCCACCCAGCCATCTATTGTCAAAGTGCTCTCAAAGCACAGAGCTCATTTTCATAACTACATCAGGCGCAGCGAGACGGGACAAAAGGTCGCGGCCAGCAGTCCAGTCAGCGGCGCATAAAAGACTCAAGGCGCCGCAGAGGACGGGATTATCATGCAAATGTCTGGGCCACTTGTTTGCTTTACAGTTTGACTAAATCAATAAGGCGGCGCATGAAAGGAGAGGAAGAGCGTATTAAGTGTGTTTTAAACTAATTAAGCGCCTCTTTTGTCCCGTGTCTTGTTTCAATCTCATCCCAGGAGCTGGAGCAGCTGCAGAACAAGCTGCACTCGTACACGCTGCTGGGGGAGCTGCCCAAGGTGCCGCGCCTGCTCACCTTCCACCACGACTCCTGGGAGGGCAACGAGGAGCCGGCCAACCTGACCATGGAGGACAGTTGGCAGACGCTGCTGGACAACCCAGAGGTGAACAAACACGGCGCCGCACCTCCTCCACATCATGCTCTTATACACTGCCAGTCAACAGTTTGGACTCACCAGATGAATTCAATGTCCTTCCTTTTATTCTCATGACTATTGGCATTGCAGTTTCTCTCTGAAGGCGTCAAAACTTCGTATGAACATACATGGAATTATGGAGAAAAAGTGTAAAATAACTCAAACACGTTTTATTTTTAAATTCTTCAAAATTGCCACCTTTCATAAAAAGCATATTTAGAATTATTGAATGTGTTTTTCTTTGCTGCATAATTACATATACCGTGCTCATATATTTGATGTCTTTTTAAGAGTTTCTATCTGCAGTGTAGAAAGCAGATAAAAAAAAAAAGCATGTAAGAAGGTGTGTCTCTTTTGACTGGTAGTGTAGATCCGGGTTCAGAGGAACTGGTGCCACGTGCACAGTGGACAGACACACACAACACACACACACGATTGTGTTACTGGCTAACTCGGAGAGGAGGAAAGACGGTGGGGAAATGTTCACGTTTCCGGGAGAAAACAGTGACCATCAGCTGCCACATGATGAGGGTTGTCCAATAATAAAACGGCAGCCTGGACTGTGAACCATTAAAAATCTCAGCTCACTAATCACCTGACACATGAGCGGCAACCGTAACAAATGCATGGTGAGTCATGCACTTGTTATAAAATGGTTATTAGATGTGATAAATCTCGTAAGTTTGTAAGGCAGCCTTAAATAATAACAAACGATCAAAGTGTCAAGAAATGCATTTCCCTCGCACAATGCTAAACGCAGCGAATGCCAGGTAAAAAAAAATACAATACAAAAAGGAATACAACAAAGTAGAAATATGATAAAATAGGCATTCATATAGTCGCGCTGTGCAAAAAAAAAAAATGACTGCAAATAATAATTTATAGTTCAGTTAGTGTGCAAAAAGCAGGTGCGCACATCCATGAAAATATGTGCTGGACTCAAAATGAATCACAAGTAGATAAAGAAAAAGGAAGAGGCTGCACACTTCTGCTTCCTCGATGTGCATTTATTTGGCACATCCAAATAGCGACCTTTCGAGCGCAATGCTCTTTTCAGACTCAATTCTGTGTCTGCCTGAAGAGCACTGCACTCGAAACGTTGCTAAATAAAATAAATGCTAAATAAATGCACATAGAGGGGGCAGAAGTGTGCTGTCTCTTCCTTTTTCTTTATCTACTAGTAGTTCAATTAGCCCACTAGCCCAACATTAACGCCCAAATAAGGCATTTTAAGGGTTACTTTACGGTTTGAAAAGATGATAGTTTGAATTCAATGATATTATAAAAGCTCCCCTGCTTCTGTCCAACATCCAGCTTCCCAGCTTTCCCAGCTCCTTTCAAAAAAAACAAAACAAAAAAACAGACCCAGCCTACAGTAAAGCACCAGGACACTGCTGGCCTGCCTCGTGTCTCAGCCTGGACTTCCTCGTCCTTTTATCACTGTCACACGGAGGCCTGCTCTCCTGTTTTATTTAGCCTGGCTCCTAGCAAGTGTTTACTGTAACACCGCCCGCGTAAACGCTGCCCGTCAATGAGTACGTGACTAATCTCCCACCTCAGCGTGCATCCCTGACCCCGACTGCTCTGCTGGTAACTTCACAATTTACAGTCATGGAGGCGGTAACTGGAATCACCAGGAAAAATATGTGGGCTCTCACAGTCTAGAGCACAAACTGCAGCTGCTGCAGCAGAAACGCACACACACAGGCTCAAAATGATCAGATCACTGTTTGCAGTTGCCAATAAATTTGGAGGCTTTCCAGTTTTTTTTATGATGTGCACTTCCGTGTACAACAGGATACCAAAAACACCCATTAGCTTTCAAAATCATCAAAACTTGAATAAATAAAGTATTTTGTCTTTTTTTTCCCCTCCTAACTGTGATCATTTGTCTGCAGGCGCTGACAAGGCGACAGTTCCACCAGCAGGAGGCGATATGGGAGCTGCTGCACACGGAGGCCACCTACATCAAGAAACTGCGAGTCATCACAGATGTAAGTGCGACTGCAAGACACGCGACGATAACTCCGAGTGCTGCTCGTTGCGTAAAAGAGGCACCAGCTCCTGTGCCTGAACCCTGGAGGAGGCGTTTACTGGCGCTCGGAGAGCCGCACGCCGGGTCAAAGACCCGATAACCTTTTGTGTCAGCGTCTTACCAGGTGTTTTTTTTTTTCTCCCTCGCCCCCCTGCAGCTGTTCCAGTGCTGGCTGCTGAACCTGCAGGAGAGCAGCCTGCTCACCGAGGTGGAGCCCGCCAAGCTGTTCAGCAACATCCCAGAGATCGTCTGCCTGCACACCACCCTGTGGAACGAGGTCATGCGGCCCACCCTGGACAAGGCCAGGCAGGCGCGGGCGCTGCTGGACCCCAGGGACCTGCACGAAGGCTTCAGGACGGTCAGTTGGAAGCACAGAGCGGAGAAAAATGTGAAATGTGAAATGATGCCCTTCTGGGGTTCTAAGGTGTCTACATGTGCAATATCTACACATTGCATAACTACAAGGCACCGTATTATGCAGAATTGGTGTTTCCCAGTAGTGACGTGTCCGTGGTCTGTCTGTGAACCCGCTGGAGAGCAAGGTCCACTCTCTTTTTGCTCACTTGACTTTTCAGAAAGCGTGCACTAAAACGCACACTTCTGGAAACTGGACCCTTGTGATGTCACAGAGGGCACTGATGAGGTATCATCAAGAACATACACCTGTTGTGTATGTTTTTTTGGGGCTCTTGAGTGTCTTGTGTGATAATAACATGTGGCCACTCCACTGTAGGCCAGCATGCAGAGTCATCCTAGCAGAAAACGAGACTTTTAACGGCTCTTCTTTTAACAGAAGAGACTGCTTTCCTTCATGTTGCCTCTGCCTCTGTGTTCAGTTCGGCACCAGGTTTCAGCCCTACATCCGCTACTGCATGGAGGAGGAGGGATGCATGGAGTACATGCGCACGCTTCTCAGGGACAACGAGCTCTTCAGGACCTTCGTCACGGTCAGTTAGGAGCGCCTCTCTGCTCCGCCTCACGTTCCCACTCTGGAGAGCGCTCCAGTCACGCATCTTTGTCCTGTCCGTCTGTCCGTCTGTCCAGTGGGGGGAGAAGCACAAGCAGTGCAACCGGCTGAAACTGGCCGACATGGTGGCCAAGCCTCACCAGCGACTCACCAAGTACCCGCTGCTGCTCAAAAGCATTCTCAAGAAGACGGACGAGCCGTCGGCGCGTGACGCCCTCAACGACATGGTGAGGATGGAGAACACTGAGTGGGAAATATCTTTTTCTTGTTTCTTGAGGGTTATTCAGTCAGCACACAAAATGTATCCTATCACACAGGTGGGTAAAAAACAACAGTGTAACATCTCCTCGCCTGTGTTTTCAGAAAATAATCGCAAAGGGGAAGAAGTGAAGCCATTTACAATTTGTTCCTCTGTCTGATCCTTTAAAAGTACAATGTGTGAAATTCTGCCATCTAGTGGTCAGAATTTAGATTGCGGTGCTCATTCGCTCACCCTGCGTACTTGCCAGTGAACTACGGTGGCCTGCGCACACACTGGTTATCTCCTCCACCTTCTTGTCAGACAGACTGGATTGTCCACACTGGGCTTCCGTAGAAATGTGGCAGTGCAAGATGGCAGCTAACTGGGATCAAGGCCCTTGCTCCATGTATATTCTTATATATAGATGAGAACTCTTTTAAGAATAGGAAAGCCAAATTACATTTAGTGTACACTTTTATTAATATATTTACAGGCAGAAGAAATCATCCTCTAAATAAATACATTTAAAAAAAAAAGTTTTAATCTAAGATTTAAAGATGTAAGATTTAAAATCATATAAAAAAAGCTGGATCAAAATGCTCTAAAAATAAAAAGCATGTCATTTTAAAATGTAAAAACAAAAGTGTGGTTAATTTTAAAATTCTATCATTAATGTTTGTGTCATTATGAATTTACATTTAAAATAGAACATTTGAAATGCATTTTATACATTTTTGTGTTTTTCCCTGCGCCAGGTGGCCATGGTGGAGGGCTTCATCAACAGCGTCAACTCTCGGATGCGCCAGCGTCAGGAGCGACAGAAACTGGCCACCGTGTCGGCTCGCATCGACTCGTACGAGGCAGTGGAGGGCAGCAGTGAGGAGGTGGAGAAGGTAAAACTCGCCGCCGCCGTCGTCGTCGTCTTGGACAAAAAGTAAGCCGCCTGTCGTAGCCACGTCGACGTCCAACCTTCTCTCTCTCTGTCGCGTCGTCCCTCCATCAGATCCTGAAGGATTACAACCACTTCGACCTGATGGCTCCCATGCGGGGAACGTCGGCGGAGGAGATCCGACAGCTGCACCTGGAGGGGGCGCTGAGGATGAAGGAGGGCAAGGACAGCCGGGTAAGTCTGACTGACTGACCGACGCCTCCTCGAGCCCTCGACTGAGGTGCTTTGCGTCCGAACTGAGTCGTGTGTCACCTCCTCCCGCAGGTGGATGTGTACTGCGTGCTGTTCACGGACCTGCTGCTCATCACCAAGCCAGTGAAGCGAGTGGAGAAGGTCAAGATCATCCGCCAGCCGCTCCTCATTCACAACGTCGTCTGCAAGGAGCTGAAAGACCCCGGTCAGTGCTCGCGGTCATCACTTCCCATCGCTCACATGTCACTTGACTCGCTGGTTAATAATAATTGATCCTGACTGGACCTTCTCCCTCCCCACAGGCTCATTCATCCTCATCTACCTCAACGAGTTTCAGAGCGCCGTGGCGGCGTACACCTTCCAGGCCAACAGCGCCGCCCAGGGGCGGAGCTGGATCGATGCAATCTGCAACGTGCAGGTGGGAGAAGCTCACTCGCAACTTGGTCCACGTTTACAAAAAGGACGAGTGTGGGGGATTCTTCCTCATGAAGTTTGTTTGTTTGTTTTGTAGAACCAGCTCCAGAGGCTGCGCACCGAGGAGGTGCTGAGGCAGCAGAGCAACTTGAAGAGGAGGAGTTCGGAGCATCCCATGGAGGAGGAGGAGGAGGACGAGAGCAGCAACTCCACAGCTAGTTCCCCTTGCCTGAGGCACAAAGAGGAGCAGAACAGGTAGGAGGCTCGGCAGGGAACAGGGAGCAGGGTTGTGACCATGACTAAAATAACATCTTCACATCTGCAACTGTGACGTGTATAACGGGGGCACAAAAAGATGTTGATAATTGAGAAATGTGTTGCAAGGCTCATTTGGCCACTAGGGGGCTGCAAAGTCCTTGAATTGTAACTGACCCATTACTGTCAGTGTGATCTGGCCTGTAAATATCCTTATGATACATTGACCAGTTCAGTGAGATTGATTTGATTTTACAGCTTCACTGACTGCATGAGTTTGATATTTGCACAGCTCTGCTCATTGGCTGCTGGTCTCAAGCGACCCAGTGGTGAAACCACAGAGCAAGATGAGCGGAAAGTAAAACACACTCACTGAGAGACTTGATACTTGTTCTTTTTGTATTTTACTGCAAGGCAAGAACAGCTGAAAGAATAGTAAGATTAATATTCATATGATAAAAAGGTACAAACGGTGATATATGAGCAAATATATGAGCAAGATATATGTAACTATGCAGCAAAGAAAAACACATTAAATACCTCTAAATATGCCTTTTATGAAAGGTGGCCATTTTGAAGAATTTAAATATAAAACGTGTCTGAGTTATTTTGACACTTTAATTGTTTCCTCCATAATTCCATGTGTGTTCATACGTAGTCTTGATGCCTTCAGTGAGAATAGACATTAAATTCATAAGATGAGTTCAAACTGTTGACCAGTAGTGTATAAATCAGGCCAAATTCTGACACACTGGACCTTTAACACCTTGACTAAGTTCAAAGTGCTGACTGTATAAACGCAGCCTCAGTGATGCAGGTCGTACCTGTGCGAGCTCTGACCAATGGAACCTCTCCCCTCAGCCAATCAGACGGTTCCACTGAGACGCTGTCAGTGGTGGACATGGAGGAACCAGGCGAGCGGCCCTCCGCCTCCAACTTGAACCTGGAGAAGCTGGACGACTCCTCGGAGGTGGCCCCGCTGTCGGGCAGCGCGGCGCTCCGACAGTCGCAGCCCTCCAGCCCCTGCAGGGTCCCGCTAGCCGTCTACTCGGAGGGGGCGGGGGGGCACGACGGCGAGGGCCTGGACCCCCAGTGCCGCTCGCTGTCCATGGACAGCGCGTACGGCACCCTCTCCCCCGAGTCCCTCCTGAGGGAACTGCGGCCACAGCCGGGACAGAGCGAGGGAGAGGAGGAGGAGGAGGAGGAGGAGGAAGAGGAGGAAGGTTTCCGGGAGCTCGAGGAGACGAGGATTGTTGAAGCAAAGGAGGAAGAAGAGGCGGCGGAGGAGGGTGGGGAGGAGGAGGAGGAGGAGGAGGAGGAGGACGTCTCCCTGGGCTCCCAGGTGTCGGTGGTCCAGTCCTCCAAGCCTCGGCGGTGGGCCCCGGTCCAGGCGCGCCTGCCCCAGTCGCGCTCGGAGGACAACCTGCTGCAGCGCCTGGGCCAGCAGGCCCCCATCTCACACACGCACTCCCTCAACGCCGACGCCGGCAGCCAGCAGCGCCGCCGGGACGCCGCCGACGCCGTCCACAGCCGGAGCCTGTCGGAGCTGGACCACAGCTGCCCGGAGCTGTTCTCCAGCGCCAGCGACCCGGACACCACCGCTACCGACCGCACGGACAACGCCGGCGAGCCGCCCTCGGAGCCCCGGGCCAGAGAGTCGGACTCGGCGGTGAGCGACGACGCAAAGTCAGCGGCCGATCCAGGAGGAGAAGGAGGCGGAGCAGGAGGAGGAGGAGAAGGAGGAGGGTCCCTCAAGAAGAGGAAGTCCCCCGTCCAGCAGCACAAGAAGCTGACGCTGGCACAGCTGTACAGGATACGCACCACCCTGGTCCTCAACTCCACACTCACGGCATCGTAAGTCAGCCTCAGCTTTTTTTTGTTCTGCAACAGCGTAGTTTTGCAATTTGGGATCAATAAAGTACTTCTATTTTATTCTGTTCTATTTTACACTGGAAGAGTAGAGCGTTAGGGCGGCCCCTAGTGGTGCACACTCAGTATGAAGCAGCTCAGGGAACCGCAACAAAGTCAGTTCACTTACAACACAGCTCATACTGAGTTGTTTTAAGCATCAGTGTCAAAACTCAGTGTGGAAATATCATTCTAGATTCAGACAATACATTTTGAAACCTTTCCCAAAATTCTCAGGATCTGTAGAAATTTAGCCCTATGTTTACAGCGTGTTTGCCTCTGTCCTGCTAAAACTGTTGCTTGCCAGGCCCGCCAGACAGAAGGGGATAAGAGACGAGGCAGAGCCAACACTTAGCTGGGGAGGGGCTGTCACTGGGAGCGCTCTCTGTGCCCTTGGTGACATCATACTTGCTTTCCTCTGCGCTGGGGGAGTTGACAGGCCAGAGGTCCTCGTTATAACTGCAAAACATTGTTACTTAACTGTGCCTGTTTTTGTTTCTCCTCCCAGGGAGGTGTAACCAGACCACCAGTGAGAAACACTGCTTGTTTGGCTTTGTGCGGACTGAATTTTCCTGAGCAGAATGCACTCTCCTCTGTGTCGCTGCCTTCCTCCTCCTGCTCTCTGGATGCCCACCGTACCTTTCTTTCTTTGCATCTGAACAAAAAAAACGTAGTTTTTTTGCTGTTGGACTGGTTTCCAAAACGTCCCCCTCAGTGGAAAGGAGAGGCACAGAGACACGTTAACTGCTTGCACTTTGCAACAGAGGTAGCATTAAAGGGACCTCCAGAGTGAGACCTCCAGAGCGAGGACACACCCGAGTGGCGGTGAGGCCACGGAGGCAGCGGCCAAGCTCCATCCCGGATCTGGACCAGCGGCGAGGAACGCCCCTCTGATGTCGGTGCTACTCCTGGTTTGCTCTGTCGAAAGAAAGAAAAAGAAAGAAAAAAAAAAGATGAAAATTGCACAGTTATCTATGTTTAGAAGAATCACTAATGAGTGAATTTACATTTAGAGTCACGGCGCCGAGAATTTGAGTTTATTGTTGATGTTTGTGCGAGTGGATGAGGTGTGTGAATGAGCGTGTAAACCCTCGATTCCTGACTGAACCAAAACCCAATTGCCCGTCTCGGCCGTAAGAGCGCTGACGCAACCAAAACAAAACAAAAAACAAAAAGGTTCAAGACCCGAGTAGCCAGTAGATCCTTATTATTTCAAATACACAACTGAAATAATTTCCCATCTTCCCCTTCACCGCTAGTCCTGGTTGGTTGAACCGTTTGATCTGCTGTTGCGAGGTTGAGGTGATTTCATTTGAAATGGGGAAAAAAAGCCAAGTTAAAGGTGTTTTTTTTTTTTTGAAGAATTTCCTGCACTGTGTTTTTGTAACGTTTGAGTCTCTGCTCCCACTCGAGGCCTGTTTGAGGAAAAAACGTGTGTGGGCACCACAGACACACACACACACAGAACGCAGGGGACACTTTTCCTGTTTGGGAGCACCTTTCCCCTGAAAACACCACTTTATGACAAGACTGAGGAAACAGTTTGGGTGTGAACGCGCAGAACTGGCTTTATTTAAACGGGACATTTCTAATCAAAAGTATTGATTACACCAACTCACCCTGATGTCATGCTCCGCTTTCCTAATCAGTGATCTATAACTTCATTCCAGTCCTGGCCCAAACCAAATAGGTTAACTCTGTTTACTTCTAGTTTTTTGTTTATGTGTAATATTTATTATGCTTTATGTTTTATATATAAGATATTGTTTATATTGTTTTCTTTAATGATTTGTATTTTTTTTGGATGTAGTCTTAATAATTTTGACTTGCCAGGCATGAATGTGCTATGAACCAAAATCATTGTGTTTTCCTCTTTCAGGAATGAATTTAAAGTGTCTTACAAAATGATAATAAAAAAAATACTAAAATAATTACGGCTCCTCTTTTAATGGTTTAATCCGTCATTACGGAGCAGTTTTGGGGGAAGGATGAGTCACTGCACAGACAGACAGCAAGCAGGTCACAACACAATTTGCATTTTGGAGGTGAAGAGAGAGAGTAGAGAGTCTCGACCAGGCCACAGCATTGTGCTTTAGGTTATGATTTCTGTATTAATGGGGAAAAACTCTACTGTGAGTATCAAAGGTTAAAAGGCAAACAACAGTTGGCTCCATTAAGTTTCTGCTACATTAGCTAGTTAAGAAATTAAATTGTTGATTAAGATATCAGTCTAGATTGATTGATGGATCAATAACAAACTTGATTCCATGCATTTGATCAAGAGGACAATGACAAGGATGATGCTTGAACTCAAGCTGCTGTTCAAAACAAACGCCCTCTTCCTCGCCCTCACACTTTGCATGGCTATAAAAAGAAATTCAAGTTAGATGAAAAAAGAAAATAGTGTCTTGCAAAGATGCAGTGCATAATTCACATTACTACACTAAATTACTAAGTAGAGAAGAATTGAAGAGGAGTGCAGGACTTAGTTTCTTGAGGTTGTCCCAAACACAAGAAATGTTTAATACACAAATAAATGTAAATACATTTCGCATCCCGAGCTCCTATTTGCAAGGCAGTCGTGTGTGATGATGCGGGGTTACTCGGAGTTAACCAGCTTTTATCTGCTCGCTGGTGACTTTCTGGGAACTCGGTCCGATCACATCTGTCCCAGCTGTCCGTCTGCTCCGACCGTCTGCCTGGCTCCCACACAGTCCAGATGTGATGTGCCTCCACGGCGGAGGCCCTCCGAGCCGGTCGGCCCGCACTAACATCGCGACCAAAGGTGTATTTACAGGTGATTATACGAGCTAATCGGTGGATTACAGCATGTCGAGTCCGCGCAAGCCTCTAAGCTGCGGAGAAAAGACAGTGTGGCCCCTGTGGGATTTTCTCTTTAATCTGCTCCCAGAAAGCAGCGGCCCCTCCCGCTCTCACATCTGGCCCGGGATTTACTCTTGTAATCTGTCATTTTAAAACAATTTTATGGCACTCTGCCGCTGATACGCTGGACTTTAATTATTAAAATGCAGCTTTTCTATTTTAGCAATGAATTAATTACGCTTGCCGGATCTATTAGCCTTTCACTGACGTGAGCGACGAGGTCGCAGCTCAGTCAGCCGCTGGTTGCTCTCATGTATGCACGATGCTCGAGAGCTCTGACTGCTGTGAAGCAGGCCAAGAGAAGCAAACTCACTGGTCAGAAAGTAGAACAGCGCAGACAATGAAAGCACGGGTTTATCCAAATAACATGAAACCTTCTGCACTTTGTCACATAACAGCTCTGTTAGAAGTTAAATGACTCAGATGAAGGCATCCGACTCACTGGATGACCAACTACTTCAGTTATTTTTGTCATATCTGTCCTGGCCGCTGTTCGGTGGGAATGAGACGGTTCAACTAAATCTTTCCAAGATTTTAAAACATGTTGATTTACATTTGTTGTCTTGTTTGTATGCAGAAACAAGAAACCTTGGGGTTGCGGCCGTTTCCTCGTTTTTGTTTACGTCAAACGAGTTACACGTCTCCGCATGGGGTCTGCAGGAAGCTCAGACACCCACCACACACACACACACACACACACACACACACACCGCCTGTAGCCAGCAGCAGTGCACGGACCACCTGCTGTGGCAGATGTCAAAAACCATGCTGTATAAAAATGTCCGATTAACACAAAAGGGGCACTTTGGCAAATCCTGATTATGGGAGCACTTTCATTTATTAAACTCTGCCAATCCCCCTGTGCTCTCTCTGAGCGGGGATTAAAACCAGGTAGACACCATTGTCTATCCAAACAATCCCTCTTTAAGCTCCATCGCTGTGTCCTGCCCCGGTCCAGCCTCGCTGGCTGGCTGGCTTGCTGGCTGGCTGGCTGGCTGGCTGGCTGCTCGCCTGCCTGTAATCTCAGTAGGGGCTTATGGCTCACTACAACCACTACACATTCCCATTCATCAACATCATTCCCTTTAAAGGCACTAGGTGATTGGATTTAGGACATGTTTTACAGCGGCCACGAGGGGGAAAAAAAAGAAGAAGAACAGCAAATTGAAGCACATTTACAAGGGCTGTGCTGTGAAAAGGCTGCAGGACGAGTGGCGGCCATATGGAGCAGATAACCCTGTGAACATCTGCCCTCCATCAGAACCACGCAGCGCCATTAGGCCGCTCGCTGCTTTTGACCTTCACATGGCGCACAGCAAACATCTGGACCCGACCTCTGACTGCGGCGTGGAGCATGAGTAGCTCCACGTTAAAGCAAAGCTCATATAGATGGGACCTGAATGCATGTTTGCGAACCACTGGCTCACAGGTTGGATGCAATATTTGGTCCACAGGTGTTGTAGTTGCAGTTGTTGGAAGCTGAAATATTAATGGAGGATCACGACAGAATCTTGACTTTTCATCTTGCAGCATCGTTCATTTTAAATGGAAGGCTGTATGTGTTAGTACAGGCGTGGGCAAACTGAGGCCAGGGGGCCTTATGCGGCCCGTTGAGCTTTTTAATCTGGCCCACCGTACTTGAAGAAATGATATTAACAGTAAGTCTTCCATCTTCCATAGCCGCTTCTTCCCGAGCTCAGGGTATATTATCAGGAAGTAAGTCATAAAATAGTTGTATTTCACCCATTTTGTCAGTGTTTTAAGGGTCATCTCATGAAAGAGCTAAATACCGTGGGGCTTCAAAGACACTGATTTTGTTTTCACAATGAGTCAAAAATCTTCTTTAGTATGCAGTGCAAGTGGTATTATTAGGGGGCATTTTAGGATTTGAACTAGTGAGTACTGTTGGGAAGCTTTTTGGGTTCGAGTTATCCTGCACTTGTATACGCAAAGGCAGATCGTGACGTCCAAATGTATTTTGTTTATGTGACCTACTGGTTATTCTGGCAAAAACTTTCAGTGACTTAGCACTTTCATTAGTCAACTACTGAGCCAGTTAAAATGGCATGGACCGCTAGTACTGAGCAGCTGTGTTGCTGCCAAGCGCAGTATTTATTCCTCACCCGCTAACTAGTGCACTTCTTTAAACTCTTTTTTGTCAACACATGCTGCAAACTGTTGGACGTCGGTGTACTTGATCAGATTATATTAGGTTCGGTTGTGTCTGTAAGCAGTGAGAGATTTTGCAGTCCAATGTCCAACTGTTGTGTCCACAACCACACCTAAGCGTTGGATCACCCTGCCTCCCCCCTGGTTCTCCAGCAGCTCTGTTTTGATGGCCACCCTCACACACGCACCACGCTCATCCCTGACAGCAGCAAAGGTGCTGATGGTTTACCAGCTGCTCTCTGGCATACATTCATCCCACAAAGACGTGGCATATGCTGCAGGATCAAACGCCTTTATCCCTGCAAAAGTTGTGTTGTTTTCTAAATTGAAAGAGCATAAGGTCCCATTTTCACGTGACAATGTAAACTCCTCACCTCAATAATTGTATCAGCCCATAAGGAGCTTACTGTAATTACAATATTGTCTTCTCTCCCTCTCTCTCTTTTTTTTTTTTTTTTTTTTTTTTTTTTTTTTAAGCAGACGGCCTAAAACATGGAATACAAATCGGTCATTTCTAAATTAAATGGAAACCTGGTACCCTGCTAGAGCAGCCACGGTGGTGGGCCGACAGACGGATTAACGTGTAATTCCGGCACATTTAATATTTACAGCACAATGGCACAATTAATCTGACAATGTGTTCTGTGACTAATACCTGCACCCGTGGCCTCGCACCCTGCTAGTCTCTGCTTATTTGATCTGTCATGCATAGTTTGCACACTTTGACCCTAGGTCACTTAATAATAATAATAAAAAAAAATAACCTACCACATATATTTGATCCAATGAAAAATATTTGCCAAATTAACCGTGAATACCTTTGACTTTCGATCTCGTTTAAAACAACTAAAATGATTACTTGATTCCCTTCCACATTGTGTTACATCTCACATATCTTTTCTAGCTTTTCTGGTCACTTTCAACATCACACCTAGATGCAGGCTTCTTTACGCTTGTGGCTTCTTTACGCTTGTGGCTTCTTTACGCTTGTAGCTTCAGAGGAGCTGTGCAGAGGAACTAAACTAAGCAGCTCAATAGAGATTTTGCTCCAGAACAACACAAAAGTCTGTATTCATGTGTGTTTCTGTGCACGATCCATCTAGCAAATATGGCGCCTCCAGGCTGAAAAAAGAGGGGGGAAAAAAAACACAAAACAAGACTAAAAAAAAAAGTAAAACATTTTTACCCACAATACATGCATATTGAGGACAATAGCAAACTATTCAAATCATGCTGTGGGTTTCCCACTTCTGCTTTCTTGAGTGCAAAAAGTGACTTTTTCTTTTGTGTGTGTGTGTGTGTGTGTGTGTGTGTGTGTGTGTGTGTGTGTGTGTGTGTGTGTGTGTGACGGTGAAGTGCGGAAGCAAGATGCTGACATTGCGCATGTCTCGAAAGGGTTAACAAGAGGAGGAGGAGGAGGAGGCGGCGGCAGCAGCGGTCAGCTCGTCACTGGGTGGAGTGGAGTGAAGTTTGGACATGTACTAACAATAAATTAGCTCAGAGGACCACCGCTAATATGGCTAAGTGAGAGTGGGTGTGGGGGAAAAAAACAAAACACTACTTATGTATTATTCAGCATATTTATTTGAATTTGACCGAACCGAACCGGAGCGGAGCGGGAAGCCGAGATGAGTGATGTGAGCGAGGAGTCGCTGCTGGACTACTTCTCCTCCAGCGGAGGCAGCTCGGGTCGAGTCAAAAACGCCGACATTCTGCGGACGTTCAAGGCTTTTATCGGCCACGCTGACCCGCAGCTGCGCGGTAAGTTGCGGCGACGTCGTTTCTCCAGACGGGGTCGCGGTGACAGTTCGTGAAGGCGGGATGGCATTAGAGAAGACGGTCGGCTCGAGCCTTGGTTGTTTTTTTTGTTTTGTTTTTTTAGAGTTATTTTATTTTAAAAGCAGAATCTCTACGTGTGTGTTTCCACAAAGGCGCTCAACGTCCCGTCATTGTTCTCAGCTGTAAACAGACGGACATCTGGTTCGCATTAAAGGACCCCCCCCCCAAAAAAATACCTCCAGTTCCAGCAGGAATGACGTCATTTCCTGCCCGGGGCCACCACTGGTGGCTGCCAGCTAACTGATGAGCATGAAGGAACCCGTCAGTGAAATATGTGCTGCTGTCACATGAATGCGTGAAGGCCTCACGTAGTGTTGTAGTACTGGAGATTGGTCTTGGTCTCCAGACCACTCTTTAAAGGTCTCAACTTGGAGGCATTTTTACTGCGCTTACTCTGAATTTTTGATCAAGATGTTGCTAATTCAATTTAGAAGCAAACTCGAATTTTAAAAGATACTGGTCATTGTTTTCTGTTTTGTTGTTTTGAAATAGAATGTCTTGGTCTTGTCTCGATTCTCTCTAGTCTTGACAGAGTCTTGGTCTCGGTTGGTGCAGTCATGACTATAAAACTAGCCTCACGTCACGGCCGAGCTGTGAGTGAGTGGATTTAAATCTCTCCATGGTGAGATCAGCTCAGTGCTTCTCTCTCCTGCTCCTCTCCTCCCACCCACTCCATCCTTACGCAACGTTTTCACGAATCACGCCGTGCAAAATCGCTGCAATGTTCAAGATGTCTTCAAACCTTTTGTATGTGTGCAATGCAATTGTTTATGTTGTACTAGAGCGCTAATGCAGCCGCGCCTCAGGTCCTTCCTACCCAGACTCTCCCCCGATAATGTAAACAGGAGCTTGAGATCACAGGCTCAAACCTGGAGACTATTGAAGTGGTTCTTGGTCACTGAAAGAAATAAACATGGGCACGTCTCATTTTTTTGGAAGACGATGATCAATTTCGACTCACCTGCACATGGATGTGATGATATTAATTTTGATCCAAGAGATTAGTAAACCATGGGTGGCAACATGACTTGGATATTTTTGTTTTTATTGTGGCCCATACCTCTTTTAGTGACACGTTGACCCAAACTGCAGCCAACCACCAGGGGGCAGTGACAAATTTTGGGTTTACTTTTAAAGGATTTCTCATGTCCTCAATCTTGTATTTCTTTATCAATGGTGTAATCCTGAAAAATGCTTTCTAGTTTGGTTTCACCATAACATTAAAAAAAAAATACATTTTCCGCTTTAGCAGTGCAAGTAAAATCTGATAGAAATTCCTCTATTTTTGAAATAAAAGTCAGAATGGTTGGTTGTTTTTTGACAGTAACAACAACACATGTGGCAAAGGAGTAGTGATGTAGCAAACATCGATATGACGTGATGATGGCATAACTTGCAGTAACCAGGCAGGTAGCAACAAAAATAGCAAGAGATTCATATCCAGTTATAATGGCACTAAAATTATCCTTGACCTCATCCATGAAACAGTGCACCACTAAACCTAAACCTAACCCTAATACCACCGTGCTAAGTTCCATGTTACCAAGGCAACCGTTACTTGTTTTGCTTGGTTTAAAACCTCTGATTCATTTTTTTATTACAGCCATGTTTAGAGAAATTGCTTCTACAAAAAACTGCTCCAAAAAACTCATGGAAACGCAGTTAGTTTGCATTTATTTCAAAGATTTGCACGTGTCTTCTAGTCTTTCTGTACTAGATGTCCATTTTTATACATGCCAGTGCCCACATCAGAATAAAGACAAGCTGAGCAATAGTGCATTTGCTCTGTTTAAAGAGAAACACTGTGCTGTTTATTCTTACAAAAGTAAATAGCAAGAGTGTCTGAGTGATGCACTCAGGAATTTCCACACTCGTCGAAATGAAGTGGAAATGGAAAACATTTAGCAGATGCAAAATGCACATCAGCGCATGAAGTCACTGCATGGATGAAGCCTTCAATACATTTTGGCCCCACCAGATCGATGGCAGTGTCGTGGTCCGTTAACCATCCACTCATCAGTGTCTTTACCTTTGGCCTGAAACACATTTTAACCCAGCGCTCAAATGATTATCCAAAGTGACCTGGCGGCACTGTGCTGTGTCCAGATGCCATGTCGCACTGCAGTTGTTAACAGAGGTTTAGGGAGCCGCCTTGATACAGTGCCAGATAAACGTGGCTGTCCAATTAGAAGAAGTGCTTCCCACCCGTTTAAAGTCTGCCCTAACATGTGGTTGCAGGTTTTCCGCCAGTAATTGTGAGGATAGCGATTTAATCATAATTAAGACCACATGCATCACTGGTTGTGGACCCTGTAATGGGGCGGATTTTCTCATCCAATCGCTAAACTGGGCCATGGTTGAGAGGGGGGTAACATGGGTGTGCGTGTGTGTGTGTTGCTTACTTGTCCAGACCTTTGGCTAATAAATAACCCGCGTGTCCGCCATGCAACTGCGAGGCAAACAAAGAATTTGTCCGTTGAGAACAGATGCTGCCTGGCGGCTTCCTTTTGGATTTCCTGTTGTTGTGGGCACGCAGCTATCTCACAGACGAGCCTCTCTGAGCAACACCAGGAAAAGGAAACACTTCAATTGTCCCGAGCTGCGTGCTCGCATGCTCCTAGGAATGAATGGAATACCTACGTAGGCCTGGAAACTTAAGTTTCCCCTCCCCGAGGAGCCGGCGTGATGACCAGAGGCAGCTCCTTAATCACACAGTTGCTCATGTTTGAATGTTTGAATTTGTGCTCCCAGGTGTAAACGCCGGGCTGATAGCGTTATCTGATGGGGCCTATCAGCTCGTCAGCTCTAGTTTGTTTGGTTCCCACAGAGAAAGATGAGGTTTGAAGTTGCTCAGGTTTCAGCCTGCGGGGATGCTCTGTTCTCTGTCTGCCTCTTTCCTGTCTGCTTTACTGTGCTTCAAATGTTCATGCCACAATATCAGTGCAGCGCAACAAAGAAGCACCTAGCTCAAGTCTGCGCAGCAAGCATGAGCTGGTAAAGCAATGAAAACAGACAGCTCAGTTCCAGAACAGAATAGAATTTGCTTTATTACTCCCACTGCGGGTAAGTTTACGCTGTCGCATCAGCAAAAATACAATATGTGCAAGGTTACACAAAATATACAATGAGCAAAAAGAAGAATGTTTGACAGATATGAAAAATAAAAATGTTACATTAAACACAATGTGGTACTTTTACTCCTGCCTTGTTTGGTGGCTTTTAGCCTTTTCAGTGTTTGAACCCGAGTGACGTTGACGTTGTGTTTTTCACATCATACGCTTTTTCCCCTGCAGCCAAATATAGAGAGGAATTCAAGCTCATCATTGACCGGATCGCAGTGGTGAAGTCAGAGAATGTAAGTCAAATCTTCAGCTATTTTTAACTTTTGAGGAAGAAGCGCTCTCTTCCCAAGCTGCTTTCAAAGATTTGCCCAGAGGCATCAGGTTTTTGCTGCGTTGCTGGTGGGGAGATGAGAAGTGTGTACTTTCATTTTCACTTAGTCTACAATTAACTTCAAAACTAACCTGTATTTTCCTTTTTCAACTCAGTACAACATACAATGCAGCCTGTTGTTAAACTATGTTGCTACAAAGCAACATAGTAAATTGAGTTATAATATAAGGCCTTGAAATTCTTTCTTAATTTCTTTTAATTTTCAAAACAGTCACTTTTCAATTCATTATTAGTTTTCTGCCGTGGTGAAGCAGCTTTTCAGTCAACATACCAGAAGATATAACAAACAGGTGTTGAAAGACTTTTAAGTAGCTGATATCTTCTTTAACTCCAGTATGAAGTCAAACAACACAGCTTCATTGTCGTCTTCTTCACACGATTTTCATGTGAACAAAGAAATTTGGCTTTCAAAATTTCATTTCTGCTGCAAAAGAACCTGAATTTCCTGAAGATCCAGTTTCATATGAAAATCATGTAAATGAGATTATTGAGAACAGAGAAGATGCTTCATATGGTTGTGTCTGCACTGTTGTTTTGTATTTTTGTATCCAGGGGGAGAAGTACCTGGTGCTGAAGAAGAAGTACAGGCAGCAGCTTCAGGAGAAAGAAGCCAAGCATCCCAGGATGGACGGGGAGGGACAGAGACATCCCAGCCCGGCCAAGACTGCTGCGGCTGCTGCGCAGTGGGATGCGGGAACCGGTCCAACCCACTGCCTTCAGCAGGACGAGCCCATGTCATGTGCTGCGGAGGTAAACTCGCAAACAGCCACTTCCTCTGTAAACAGAAAAAAAACCAACAAACAAACTGTAAGACGAGCCGACGGGATGACTCAGCGGCCTGATGTGCCCTCGGCGCCGGCGCAACACTCTTGCTCTTTGTGTTGCGTGACACATTTATCTGTAAACAAGGCCACATCTGTGCGTTGCTGTGTATCAGCGGAGGATCCCGGGGGGCAATGCTGTCAAAGCGGACAAGTGCTCTTTATGCCAGGGCGGCGTGCAAGTTAGCGGCAGCGCTGAAAACACAGGAGGTCAAAGGGCTTACGGGTTTACATAAAGTGGGCAAAGCTGTTTAATGCCAACGTATAGGAGCTCTTTTCCCTGTTTTAAAACACAGTGCCGCTTTAATGCAGCGTAATCCCCTGGAGGCACTTCTACATATTGTTCCCGCTGTAAACGTAAGCGCGTAATCAGAGGTCAGCAAGATCAATGCGTTTTGATGCCGCTGAGTGAGTATTGTTGCTCTGCGTGTCCTGACGACCAGCCAAGTGGCAGGGGTGGGAATCGCTGAGTACCAAGTATTGGCGCCTCACTAACCTCGGCTAAACGTCGTGCACATTGAGGCTTGGGGTGCTGCAACAGGTCCTAACAGCAGATCTCGTGTGTGTGTGTGTGTGTGTGTGTGTGTGTGTGTGTGTGTCCTCCTGCAGGAGGTGCAGACAGAGAACGCTTTGCCTCATCGTGCAGCCGTACCGCTCCAGGACGCCTCAGCTCCAAGCAGCAGGGAGGAGGAGCTGGACCAAGACTCGGGGTCAAAGGTGACTGATGAGAGTTCAATGTCGTTCGTGCTGTGTCATTATTTTTGCCCACCTGGGCCTGGCAGTTACCTCGGACGTCTCGCAGGTTGGTTGGCGCCTCGGCGACAAGGCTGTGGCGTCATCTCTGTTTGGCCGCGGCAAAAGTGCAGTCGCAGTTATTTATGACGACTGTGTGCAAAGAAGACATGCCTATAAACGCTAGTGGCGTGTAACATAGTCACTGTCACACTCGGTCAAACTGTTAAAAGGTCTTTCGTGGCTTATTTCTGCACATTTGCTTGTATTTTGGGTCGACTTATGACCATTTCAAGATAAAAATTCACACTCTCACATGATGCATTTTAGCCATCATGGGAAATTTGTTGGATAAACAGTGTAGAAAAAAAAAAATCACAATGGAACCTCACATAAAATAAATATCTTTGTCTTCTCAAAAATGCATGCATGAATTATTTCTTTTAACTATATTTATTTCAGATGGAGAAACTGTATATGTTCTCCATCCAGGTACATATAACATTTCCTAATTTATTGATTTTTACCAGTTTTAAACAGTTTCACAGGTATCGAAATCATCTTTTACGCCTGCCATAATGGCCACATTCAGGTTTTAAATGAACACAAAGTGCATTCAAACCTACTTCAAGAAAAAAAGAAAACTGGTCGAGCTGTTCTGCCTTCAGCCAGCAGGTGGTGCTAAGTTAATTGCCTGGATTGCTGGATTGCCAGCCTCCAGTCTGTCAAACCAGTTTGGGAGGATACCCTGCAGGGGGACAATGCACTTTGAAATAAAGCCCTCTGTTATCATGTTAAGCAGCAGCATGTTGGAACCCATTAGAAAGATAATAATCATTTGTGCCCATTAAAGAGTTTGTCATTCATCTCCGAGAAAGAGTCGTGGCTCTGCGTGTGACGGAGAGAACTTGTTTCAAATGTGTGTTTGCCTAATGTATTAGCGGCACCGTTAAACTTTGCATCAAACCTCTCACTGTGAACAATTGTTTCAAATAGATAGACAGATGAAAAGGACAATAAACTCATTCTGATTCTGAAATTTAAAAAAAAAAAAATCTGTCTTAATGTATTGCACAGATTAGTGGAGTACCCAGAGTACACAGGACCAAAAACCTAAAAAAATCTAATTCAGATTGATTGTTCATTCAGAGTGATTCTTAATGCAATATGTCACAAATTCATGGAGCTGTCCGGAAACTTTTTTCCGCCACAGTATATTTCTGAACCAGATGACGCCGATGCCTGTTGTTTCAGCAGATTAGTGAAATGTCTGTAGTTGCTTGACAACATATTTTTGTTACTATTTTATTTTGAGATAAACCCAGGTTCTGTCTTTGGCTTGACCCAGGTGGAGAGCTTCACACCACCCTGACTACTGATAGATTACAACAATACTAACCCAAATCCCAGGAAATGAGTTTTCTTCTTTTGCTTGGTGCTCCTTTCAGAGGGAAACCCCAACAATTGATCTGTTATTTTAGGAAGTGGTTGTTAACAGAAGATTTGAAAATGAAGATGATATGATACCTTTAAATTCACATTACCAAAAAAATATTCCCTTGACGGCTAGAAATCATGGACAGATATTTTTTTTAATTACTTTTTGTATTTTTTGATTTTCTGAGGCACATTGTTTTATAACAATACTATTTTTTTTGTAATTTAATTTAATTTAATTTAATTTAATTTAATTTAATTATTTAATTGTATTTATTCTTTACATATAAACATACTCTGGAAACACGCTCCCTCCATGTCCACGTCCAGGCTGCTGATGTGTGTCACTCACAAAAAGCAAACCAAAACAGAACCCCCCCGGCACACACAAACACACACCCACCTCCCACCCCCGATGTGCTTTAGCATCGTGTCACTGCGAGATCCGACGTTCAGCCTGAACAAGGTTCCACAAACCGTGAAGGAGAAGGAGGAAACTTGAAGCTTCTCCTCCGTCACGTAAATCAGGCCTGGTGACGAGTTTACAGACTGTGTTGTGTTTTCCTCCTCCCGACGCCCCTCTCCAGCGCCTGGTCTGGCTGTAGGTGTGTTGTTCTTTGGCTAATTGTTAATTGGATTGTTGTTCATTACCCCTGATGTGTGAAAGCGACACCTCGGCCTCGCTGCCGTAGTATTGCCCCCCACCCCCCACCCTCTTTGTCTGACACCCTCTGGTCACGTCTGGTCAGCTGGAAAACGCTGCGGTGGTGTGACCAGCGTGTGAACTGGGGGTTGATGTGGGTGGGGAGTAGGGGGGTGGGGGTGGGGGGTTGAGGATGCTAAATCAAACAGTGTGATGGTTATGACTGATAGGTCGCAGGTAACTGATGGTCTTCTCTGTTTCGCAGTCCGAGTCGGAGCAGGATGAGGAAGGAACCGGCAGCGTGGGCTCGGCTGCTGTCGCCGTAAGTCCTGTTTGTTTCTCCTCCTCGTCCTCTTCCTCTTCTTCTTCTTCCTCTTCCTCTTCTTCTTCTTCTTCTTCTTCTTCTTCTTCTTCTTCTTCTTCTCATTATTATTTTTTACAGTGCAAATGTACCCTGTAAGATGTACAATAAAATGTAATTGTAAAAATCTTCTTCTTCTTCTCCTTCTTCTTCTCCTTCTTCTTCTCCTTCTTCTTCTCCTCCTTCTTCCTCTTCTTCTCGCCTTATTGCTGACAAGCGCTTCAGTGACGTCCTCCACGTGTTCCAGCTGTTGTTAGAAATACACATCTGCTCCTGTCCTGTCCCGGGCGTCGCAGGGCGTCGCTACCATCACTTCCATCACTTCCATCACTTCCATCACTTCCCCTGGAGTTGTTAACAGGACTGATGATGATGGTCAGGAGCCGCGAGTCGTGTGATCAGTGCGTCTCCTGAAAAGTGTCGGGTTTTTTTTTCAACGTTGCAAGAAACGAATCGGAAGTTTTGCAGCTTCAGCAGAACCTGCAACAGGATGTGCACGGAGAGCTGTGTCTATTGCTGTGTGTGTGTGTGTGTGTGTGTGCACATCTGACCCTCCCTCTCCAACAGTTGGACCCCATAGAGAAGGAGTGGATCTACTCGGCTGCCGGCGCTCGAGTGCCCGACCTCTCGCAGCTGCTGCGACAGGACGTCTCGCTGGCAAACAAGAAGGTAGCGGCGCTCTGCCCTCTCGCCAGCTTAATTCCACACCATGTTTTTTTTCTTTCTTAAATTGGATCTCCACCGCCCCATCTGCTGTTGGTCACCTGGGAGACTGCAGCCATTTCTCTCCTTCAACACAAAGGCCCAATGAAGCAGCAGCACAACTGTGGGATGAGAAGCGAGTTGCCGAACTGATTAAGTGGATAAAATTAGATTCTGAAATTTGCAAATGGTACATCAAAGTGCGTGTCACGTACTGGCAAAATTGGAGCCATTCAGACAATAAAGAGAACTTTCCTGCTTCATGAAAAAGAAGAAAATTTCCTTTATTTATTGTCCGTATTTTTTACAAGAAACCATGAGCGAAAAAATATTTCTGGAGGTTTTTGTGTGTCAGAGTGAAACCAGTTATTATTATTATATAGTTACAATTATTCACTTATTGGAAAAACATGCCTACAGCAACATTAAAACACAATGACCCTGCATTGTTAAATTGTTAAAAGTATTTTTACAGAAATTTTCAAATGATAATACAATTTAATTTGGTTCCCTTCTTTTTTTTTTATAACAAATATTTAATCATCATTGATTATTTAAATGAGTTACTAGTCCTCACATTAGTTACTAATCTAGTCCGACCACATCTCATACATTTCCAAATCAGAGAGTCTTCCCGACTGTTTGTGCTGTGTTCAGGAATTTCTTCCAGCAACTTCCAGAACACGATCAACACTTCCCACAATTTCTTCACCTCGTTGTCTCACCTAAGTGATCTTTAAATAATTTCCCGACATTTCTGAACCCCTGGTTCGGTCCCATTTTTACCCCATAGTTTATTTTTATTTGTTTCCCCCATTTCACTCTTGTGTCAGTCTGAGCAAAAGCATAAAAACAAAACTTTAAAATATTCTGTTGGTCAAATGTTTTCACTTATTTATTGCATTTTTCTCTTTTCTCTTTCCCCCCTGGTGTCCTGTGTCCTATGGTGGCGGCTGCTGGAACCAGGACTTCACCTCAGTGAGTATCTGATGTCGTCTTGTTTGCACCTGGTATTAACATCCTCCCCAGAATCAGATCAGATCACAAGCAGCTCTGAGTGCATCACTTCCCACCAGGTGAAAGCACCCGGGTGTCTCTGCGAGTCCACGTGTGATCACAACTAACTCAACAACGGCAACACAATCACTGGGATACAGAGACACACAAGCTTAGGAAGTTCAGAAAGCTGTGGTTGATGGTTTTTCTCTTGAAGGTTGTTGAAGGCCCAGCTGTCATGAAATCAAATACCAAATGTGCGTGTTTGTGTCTATTTTAAAGTTCAGTTCTCACACTCGCACTGCAGCAGAGTGTCAGATTAACAGCAAAGACAACACTTGACTGCACCACTTGAATGCTCATCTTACAAAATGTGTTGAAATGCAGGGGAATTGACTGAGCGGCCTGAAGTCTGAGCGGCTCTGAGCAGCTTGAATGCAGTCAGATTTAATCCGACTCTGGGTGGTAAATTTAAATGCTACATTCACAATGAGCTCCTGCTAAATATTAGAATTTTTTTTCATTTCAATTTGCCAGCAGGAGATTTGTTTAGGACAATGTGTTGTAGCTGCAGCGTTTCCAATATTGTCTTGTGATTTCTCCATCATCGCCCCTTTCTTGTCTTTCTTCTGCGGTGCTGCGGCTCCTGACTGTGACCCTGACCGTCGCTCCTCTTCAGGGGGTGAGTTCCAACATCGTCCACCGACTCCTCCAAACTGGCTCCACGTCGGCCGTCATTTTGACTTCGGCCAGATTCACGCCGTCGAGATCCCTTTCCCCCTCCAGCCCTTCTAATGGTATTCCGAGAAGCTGGTGTTAAAACATCCCCATCATGCATTTCAAAAGGTCCACTATCAAAAG
The DNA here is from genome assembly GCA_009823395.1 of Thamnaconus septentrionalis. NCBI lineage: Eukaryota > Metazoa > Chordata > Actinopteri > Tetraodontiformes > Monacanthidae > Thamnaconus > Thamnaconus septentrionalis. The sequence goes on along the minus strand of CM020512.1, from coordinate 18,649,735 downwards.
GATTATGAAAGATAGCTTTTTAGCTCCTGCGCCCCCTGACAACCCAAATCCTTTTATTTGTCTCCGTGTGCGCTTAAGAGATTTGAGCTCATGTTTGTTGTCCCTCCCCTGTGTGTGCCACAGTTCTCACACTGTCCTGCGGCCGCGCCGGACCACCTTCTAAGAGTTGGCCCTAAGCCTCTGCCATCCCCACCCGGACAAGATAGCGCAGCGGCCATTGAAGTGTGGGGAGATTAAGGAGAGCCTTAATGCCCCACAAAGACTTCACCCACTTAAAGATAATCTGAAAGTAATAGAGCAGGCTGGGATTAATTGTAGAACAATGCAGGTTGTGTCCATGGGAAGGTGCTGAGACCCCCTCGGGGCCCCTTTGATGTTGGAGCGCGGCCCCTGATCTTGCGACTCCTTTTGGAGGAAAACGTGCAGAAGCTGCGAGGAGGAACGAAAGAAGCTTGAGAACCGAGAGTCGCAACACGCAGCAGGTGTTCGGACGCCCGACCGACCGCCGTGTTGTCGAGTCCTGACTGTCTTTCGTTGTGTTGCCAACGCGAGGCTCTGAATCACACGTTTGAGCAGGACTGCGGGGGTGAGGGGGGCAGCTTCCTTTCGGGATTCAAGTGCTTCCTGTTCAGACCAAGTGTTTGCCGAGATTGTTTCAGGTGGTTTCACTGTAAAGACGTGAAGTTTGAGAGGCTCTTCTCAACTCTCTCTCTCTCTCTCTCTCTCTCTCTCTCTCTCTCTCTCTCTCTCTCTCTCTCCACCTCCACTCCCCTGTGACGTGGCCGCTGCGACCCTGCTGTGCCTGACTTCCTCTGCCACACAGTTTGTAAGTACATCATTAGGCCGTCACTCTTCTCCATCTCACTCACGCCGCTGTCCCCTGGTGATGCTGGACCCTCTTTAGCCTCAGCTGCAGGGTGGTGACAGAGCGGTGGGGGCAATAATATGCACAGTCTGTACTTGAGTTAAAGTACAGATACTTGTGTAAAAAAAAAACCAAAAACTGCCAAAAGTAAGAGTAGTGATTTAACTTGTCGACTCGAGTAAAAGCAAGAAAATAAAGGTTTTAAAATATACTTAAATAAAAAGTAAAAGTTATGATATTTTTGCATTTAATGCAGCAATACAAATGTGGATTAAGTAGAGGTGCTCTGAAATGATCTCCCTTTAAAATATGATCCAGTTTTATATTTAACTACACAACTGCGTCGTTCAAATAGCTCCACTTAAAGCAGCAACAACTGTAATAATAAGTGAATTACTTTAAACAGAATTTGTACCTTTTAAACACAAAAGTAAGAAACGTGTTATGCAAGGAGTAGAAAATACAAATATTTTTGTACAAATGTAGGGAGTAATAAAAAGTAAAAGGTCGTCAGGAAAAGAAATACTCAAAGTACTGATACCTGAAAAATCTACTGAAGTACAGTCAAAGTATTTGTACTTTGTTACTTCCCACCTCTGCGATAGAGCAGTGCCTGAGTGATTACACAGGTGTGCGTGTCTATGTGGGTGTGTGTGTGTGTGTGTGTGCGTGCGTGCGCCCCCCCCTGCGGGCAGGAAGAGAAACACGAGGAGCAGGAAGTGAAGATGCTACATCCTGTCGAGCCTCGTCCGTCACCGGCGCCTGCTGTGAGGGCCGTCGCCGCCGCCGCAGCCGCTCGTCAAGCAGCTCGGCGGCCAATCCGTCTTTGAGATGTGACGGGGGAGGGACAAAGAGGACGGAGACGCTCCGCCCCCGGGCGGCATCCGTCACAGTCTGTCTTGCAGACGGACGGACGGACGGACGGACGGAACGCAGAAATGTTTCCTCCGCTGTTAAATGAGGGGTTTCCTCGCTATGTGCTGCTAGTGCAGTCGCCGCAGTGAGGTGGACTGCATTCACACGGCTCACTTGGAATCACCCTGTTTGGAGCCCACCGGCCCAGGAGGATTTTCCAGGATCTGGAAAGGTTTTACTCTTTTTGGTTTTATTTATTTTTTTTGCAGTTGTTTTTCTCGGTTTACCAGTGTTTCAGTCTCTCTGGTAACGCGACAGCAGTGTTCCAGCAGCAGAGGCCCAGGTTCTAAATGTTTCCACCGACTCCCCACTTTTCCCGTCATCGTCACATCACAGCGGCGCTGGAAGGGGAAACTTGTTTTATAAAAGTCCAGTTGACACGCAGACATTGTGGCACTGCTACTCAAAATAACCCACAAACGTTTGCAAGAGAGACTAATTATCATTAGGTTTACCAAAAGTCTGCACTAATACAAAAAAAAGAATGTAAGTGCGTTAAATAAACCAGCTGCGTTAGTCACAGCTGAGAAGAAAACTCCCTCCTTCTCTGGAAAGCACCATGTTGTTCAGTGAAAATCACGTTGCTCCATTGAACTCTGAAATTTTCGTCAATTTTGCCTCAGTGGAATTTACCGTCTTTACAGATGCAACACCCTCTACCCTGCGATCCCTGAACTGGGTGAGAAAAACAAAACACTACAGAACAAAACAACGAAACATGGAAGAAGAGGAAGTGGACGCGTGACTGGGCGACTTGGTTTCGACTGCTGGTTCCTGCTTCTCAACTGGTATCATGAAGTCACCAAACTCAAATTTATTCCACAAAAATAGTCCACAATCAGAACAGCTCTGTGGCCCACTTTTGGGTCACGATCCACCAGTTGAGAAACGCTGGTTTAGAGCGCTTAAAGGGATTTTTATGAAATGCTGTTTATTGCTCCACTTTGTTCTTGGAAAAAAAAGGCCTCAAATCTCTTAAATCTTGGAAGATCCCTCATCTGGGCTGAAGGATCAGACAGGGACATAATAAGTGAATACATTTATGTTTTGGATTTTTAGAAGATATATATTATTAGTACAGTTTAAATAAAAATAAAATAAAATAATTGTCATGAATTTTCCAGGTCACTCGTTCCAGCCTTTAAATACTCCAGTTTAACCGTGTCACAGCTGATTTCAAAGTGTTTCCTTTCCATTGCTGCTCATTTTACTTCATCTTGTGATGTCAGACATGAAAGAGGCCTGTTCAAAGACACAACAACAACAAAAAAAAGCACCCTAACAGCAGACGGACGGAGGTGAGAAGGTTTCGAACTCTTCTCAGTCGCCCGTTTGTTCAGAAATGTTGGGTGTTTGATTCTCGGTGTTCGGGGTCGCCCTCCCAGCGGCGGGACGTGATCCCTCAGCCCGACATCTGCCGCGGCTGCCGACGACGCGCCGCAATTACCGCTTTAAAGAGGCAGACAAAAAAAATGGCACATGTGCTCCAACAGGTGGATGTAGTTTTGCGCCTCGTGTTTTTCAGAGTGCGTCAGCCCGGCCATTATTGTCTAAAACACACACACACACACACACACACACGGACAAATGTGGGCGTGACCCTCGAGGAGAGGGGGTGGGGGTTGGGGCAGGGTGCGCCCCCCCGCCCCCCGGGGGCCTTCTCCTTGACGTGCGCTGACAGTGGTGTGCTGATGTCTGGGCGGGTGGGGTCCCCACTCGGCGGGTCACACCAACATCATCAATCTTCCTGGTGGTGACGGCCGCCCGCCGGCCCCCGACTGTGGCCACGGCGCTGTGTTGTTTTGTAATTAGGGCTGTGTTGGATGGCAGGAAACCATCTCTTCGTCCCCTCCTCCCCCCCCGCTGCCGCCCCCTGTCCTCGACTCCCCCATCCTCACCCGCCGTGCACCCACGTCAGGCACCCCCGATCTCCAAGATGGCGGCCCATTCATTTCAGTGGAGTTGCTTCCCATCGTGCCTCTGATGGTGTGTCTGGTCCTGATGTGACTCTGGCTGGTTTCTCCCCCTGCAGACGGCGCTGCACTGGGCCGCCAAGCACGGCAGCGAGGACATGGCAACCCTGCTGGCCAATGCCGGCGCCGACGTCAACAGTAAATCAGTGAGTGTTCGCTCGAGTGACCGGGATTAAAAGATGTTTGTTTTCTCCGTTCTTCTTTTCAACGTTTTAACATCTAGTTTTAAAGTGTCCCGTGTCGATGTGATTAGTTACCCCAAAAACTTCCACAAAAACAACTATAAGTTTAGCCCTTTGTTTACAGCCTTCCCTAAAAATACAAAGTTTTAGTTTTAGTAACTGCCGCTTTGTTTCCCATGTTTGGATGGTTAGAGAAAAAAGCAGCCGAGCCAACCGTGAGGCCTTCAGCTGGAGACAGTCACATGGTGTCAATTACCCTTTGTGACATCATAAATAGCTCAATCCCAAAACTGGTGTTTTAGCACATACAGTGAAGGGGTTGCCAGACAGACAGACTAGTGACACAAGTTATCTTTGTAGTAGTAGTATGAATAGAAAACATTGGTGCTTCATCTGGGACCTTTGATGATCATTTGAAAATAACATCACACATACACACTGATATCTAACAGTACAGACAGTAACACAAAGTGTCAGTGTAGTTATTGTCAAGTACAATTTTGTTCATGTATTTTTTGAAGTCTTGGACTATTTAAGAGCAGATGGTTTCTGCTGTTTGGTGCACTACTGCTGCTTCTCTCTCTGCTTTGAGAGAAGACACACTGAGCACGTGCAGAGCAGCTTTCTATCTCCTTTGTCTTGTTGGAAACAACTCCTGTATTTCATCAAGTGCCGAACCGCTGTCTTTATATCGCCATTGAAAAGTTGGTTGACTTCACCGCCTCTGTTGCACAGCTGATTGTTATTACTCTCCTCTCTTCTTGCAGCATGTGAGTATGCGGCCAGTGATCGGGAGTGGATGGCTCTGGCGGTGAGCGGGTTGTAACGTCGGCACCGCCACACGTTGATGTAATGCTCCCTCCGTGCGATGTGCGCGGAAATCCAGCTGTGCAAATGTATGACAGCAGCGCGTGTTGTGGCGGCGGTGGGCGCCGCCCCGCTAATAAATCATGTCATGTCATGTTAATTGTTTCCCAAAACAGTGTGTCTGTGTGCCAGCCCGCACCACTCCAGCACGGCGCAATTTTCAGCCAATTGCCGGCGCAATTACGTTTTTCAATCACTATCTTGTGTTTCCATAACCTTTTGCTAATTTGTGTACTCTTTCCTCGCACCGTTTTCCTTGGCTGTGTCCGCTGGCCTGGGAAACACCAGGGGGTAGGCACACGCACTCCTTTCCCATCAATTCCTCCCAACAACATCAAGTTAAACATTTTCTACTGTTTTGACCCACTGTGTGTCGTTAAGGCTCAGAAGCATCGGTTGAAATATCCACACCCTTTGTTTGCATGTGTGCGGTTTTTTATTGTATTTAATGGCGAGCGCCAGAATAAAGTGATGCTCTTGTTTTGCCCTGCAGGGATACACGCCGTTACACATCGCAGCCTTACACGGCCACCGCCACATCCAGGAGCTGCTGACAGAAACCTACGGTAAGTGATGCTTCCCTTTGGTCTTACTGATGCAATTCTAGCTTCTGGCCGGCAGAATGAAGCTCTTTCGCTACAGTGTGTAGGTAGGACTCGGTATTTCATACTTGGTTAAAGGGTTGTTAGTTGAAAAGTTGGACTAAAAGAGAATTCTGTAAAATGCTCAGAGTCTCACACAAAGTGTAGGGTTGGGCTTGCGCAGATTAGATAGACATTGCTACATGATTATCTGATAATAAGACTCATTTTAACCTTTTTATGAGCTGTAATTCATGGGGGAAAATTCCAGAAAACTGTCACAACTCTTTATTAATATCACGTAATGTATATTATAGGTATAGATGAGTTTACTAACTACTATTCTTTTTTCTGTTTAGGATAGCAAGTTAATAACTTTCATTTGACATCAATCAAGATGTAATATTATTCTTTGCTGTTTTTTGTGAAACTGTAGTTTTGAAAATTAATCCATAACAATATTTATATTTTAAATGATCATTTTAGTTCAAAGGCTGTTACATGGCTGTGTATCAACCACAGAAAACATAACACAAAAAACATTATTTTGACAGTGTTAATTTTCAAAGATTTTAGATAAACATGGCTCTGGTGTTTAGTAGTCTTGCCTCTTTATCAAGACAAACAAGAAGCCGTGGTTTGAAAAGCGCTCCGACAACATGACAATTTGTGTTTTTTGTGTGTCCTGTGTTGAATGTGCCGCCGCAACAATGGCGACCAAACATGTCATCGCGTCGTCGCCCTGCCGCCTCACTAGATTAGCAGCTGTTGTCTCGGCTGCTGTCGTCCTCCCTCGCGCTGGACAGTCATTGTGAAAAAAGAGGAGGACAAAAAAGGGGAAGGGCTAAAGTTACACGTTGCACCTCAGAGAGTGACAGCAGGTTCCAGTCTGACTGTGGGAAGTTGTGTTTACCTTCGGATCGCGTTGTTTGTCTGAAAGCTTTGGGTGTAAGGTGACGGTGAAGAGGCTTATACCTGCTGCCCCCTCAGGAAGAGTCTCTGCTTACACACATTTAAATCCACCCCCCCTCATATGCCACCTCGGTTTTCTTTTCAGGGGCCAAAGAAAACTTACGGGACTACAGCGGTCGCCTCGCTTCACACTACCTGAAAATCAAAGAACCCGAAGGTCCAGAGGATGAAACGGACCTGTGTGAGTTCTCCCGAGTGATGGCATTGAATTAGCGCATATGGGCTGACTAAATAATATACGTTTATAAGAAATGTACTCATATCTGTCTGTTATGATGCTATGAATTAGTCAATATTTACACATTTCAAGTTGATTTGCTGGATATTTGTATTTATAAAGTTTAGAAGTTCAGAAGTTTCAAGCAAGCCGAGCCTGTTTTACTTTGTTGGAAAAAATACAATAAGATCGGGGTTCCTGGACAACATGAGCTTATCTCACTGCCAATGGAAGCATTTCAAGCTGCCTGTTTGTAACATCAGAGTGTCTGGCAGCGAAGTGGAAACAACTAGCCTGGCGTCACATTGACAGGCCTGACATGATAATGAGAGGGCGTTTTCTCATCTCATCTCCAAAACCAGCAGAAAAGTGCAAAGCCACTAAACAACTGTAGCAATTGTCATGGCAGTTGTTGTGCTGCGCTAACTGTTGTGATGGCTCAGAAAAGAAACGGAGCCTAAAAAGAAACACAAGAAAAATGGAAATATATTTCAAGAGTCAAGATTCAATAACCGTATTTATGACATGTTTATAGGATGTGCAGTGAAATGTAAAAGTGACAATGCTGACCAGAGATTGTGCAACTAGCAAAAAACAACATTCACAGTAATTTGTACTATCTATATTTGTATATCTACTCTATACTACGACTAATACGACCACTCCTGCTAATTTTGGGCCGTTGTGTCTGGCGACAGCAGCATTCCAGGTCACTCAGGCCAGGGAGCGCCACAGGAACAGGAAGCTGGCGTCGCTCTTCCAGTCCAAGAAGAAGTGGGGCTCTGCGGAGGACCTGGCGCCCATCGAGGAGGAGAGGTCATCAGCGCAGCAGCAGCAGCAGCAGCAGCAGCAGCATCTCGCTCTGCCCGCGTTCAGGCCCAGGAAGTTCTCCCGCTGACCGCCAGCACCAAGCGACTCCCGCTCGGTTCATCCGCACCAAGAACCCATCACGTTCAGTCAAGTATTAAACAGGTGTCAGGTTCGTTGCTGCGTCCTTGTTAGTGCCAAGCAAAATATGTTTTATCTTATTTTATTTTATTTTATTTTATTTTGAAGCCTTTCACATATTTAAGTTGCTTTGTTTCACTCTAAATAGAAACTAAAATGCCTACTTGCTTGAAAGTGTTAAAAAAAAAAAAAAGCTTGTGATATTGTACATGTTGTACAAGTGCAGTTTCACCATGGAAGCATCGCAGCAATACTCACTTATATCGTTTTGATCTGGTTGACACGTTTTTGCATGTTAAGTTTGAATTCCTCGACGGTCTCTCCTGAAATTTAGGTGCTCAAACTCACTTGAATGTGTAAAACCAGGCTGCAGCTGAATGTTTGATTATCTGTGGTTCAGGCTTTGCTGCTTTGTTTTGTGATGAAGGCAAATCAAGAAGCGTTGATTTGGAGGGCAACAAAGAGAACAGAAAAGAATATCCAGACTGGCTCTTTAAATAGTCCAACTGGTGAATTATAAATCCAGGAATATGTTATGTTGACTCTCACCTTTGCACGTCTTGGAATAGAAACGGGTTTGTCGTCTTTAATCTGTGGTCTGGCTTCACTCAAAGTGACATATAGTGCAGGATTATTTTTTTTTATGATTTGAACCTTGCTTTATTTTACAAGGAAATAATTGCATTAGCAGTAAATCTGTGTGAAGGGGAAAAGACCTCCCTCCTCTCTCCCCCAACACCCTCCCTGCAGCATTGTAAATTTATTGACTTTTAAAAATATGCATGTTTTTTTTTTTTTTTTTTTTTTACCAAGTCTACGATTATCAGGTTTCCATGCAGCTTTTGAATGCAACATTTAAGTGCCCTGTTAACTCTTGCAAAAAAGAGTTTTGCACCATCTGACGTCGTACTTGGTGTCGCTTCGAGCTTCATTGCAGCTAAACAAGCTTAAAAAAGTTGCAATATTTTGTCTGTAATTTGATGCCATTGCTACTTGTCGCCTTAATTATTATATTTTTGCACAGTTGAATATGTTGAAGGTATTTTGGTATTAAACTGCTTTTTATATTAAAGTGTGAAGTGTTTGTGTTTACTGTCACTTGCACTTCTTGATCCTGCGTCGCTGCCCACTTTAAACACACTGAGTGAGTCTTTGTGTGTCCGCTTTGCTGTTTTTCTGCCGGAAAAAACAGCCTCCGAACTCTGCCGACGCTCCGCTGGCCATTCCTCCTCGGCAGACCACAGAAGAAGAAGAAGAACGATTTGTGATTTTTTTTTCTCTTTTCACCACTTCTCTTTTTTTCCAACACAATGAGGCCGTTTCTCCTCCTTCTCCTCTAAGCCGCCTTTGATCTGGCCCAAACTACCTGACTTTGCAGCTACAGATGGAGTAAATATGGGCCCTGCTCACTCTCCATGCGGCTTTAGACCTTAATTCCTGATTAGCTGAAGAAAAAAAAAAGGGTGGGGTGGGACGGGGCAGCACTTGCTTTTTCGGGGGGTCCCTGCATATCAGACGACGGCGGCGGAGGAGAAGAAGAAGAACAGAGGCAAAAGTGTTTTTGTGCTTCATTTTTGAAGCGAGGATGTTTGAGGGGTGGGTGGGGAAGGAGGTTGGGGGAAGTGTGGGGGGGGTGAGAGGGAGTTTTCTGTAATAGATACTTATCTTACTGCCCTCAAGCCCCTCAAACAAAGTCCCCCTCTGAAGAGATTATAACCCAGGGAGGGCACATTAACTCTAATCCCGTGCTTTGAGGCCTCACACCCCCATACCACCCTCTGGCCCACTTATTCCTGCCCTTATGTTGTTGGGGAGGGGCGGGGGGGTACCTTGTATCTGGTGCATGTATGAGCAAGGCCTGTGGCTACACACACACACACACACACACAGGGGAGGGCTGCGTGCATGTCATGGGGGTGGAGTGGCTGTTTCAATAGCACGCTGACTCTAATGAAAAGCATTGAGGGGTGCATACTGCTGTGTAACTGATTCCTCTCTCTGTAGAGATTAGGCACTACATTGTTGGTTCAGTTGCTCATTTCCATGAGAGCACAGCCTCCCGCCAGCGGCTGCTCGCCTTTGTTATTTTGAGTTGGAAAACACAGTGGCCAATGTCCCCGGTTTCCTTGTAAGCATTGTTTCACAAATAGGCCAAAATGTAGATGTCACGTCACAGATGTCCAGTAACCTCATTAGCCGCTCGCTGTGAGGCTTGAAGGCGGGGGCAGGAAAAAGAAAAAGAAAGACAAACGCGTTAACTTTGAAAGTTTGGATGCGGAGTGAAATTGATTAATGCCGCAATGAATTGTTTTTGTTTGGTTCGTGGCAGGAAACGCGGTTTGTAGATGAGACATTTAGTCAATCAGCATCTCTCATCTGTCGTTCTGATAATGTAGTTCAACTGATCAGAAAAACGATTCTTATTCTGTTAAATTCACTTGACCATGTGACCTGTAGGCTGTCAACAAACTCTCCTGGAAGGAGAAAAGCCCAAAGGTTATTTCTTCTGCATATCAGAAAGCGTGTGTTGTGAAAATCAGTCCGCTGTGATGTCACAAAGGGCAGCTGTGCCTACATTTTCTTCCAGGGTTCACACTCCCGGCCAGGTGAACACAACCTTCTCTGAGATGCCTTCATGGCCACAGTTGTTGGTGTCCCATTTAAAGCACGTCAAAGATCTAGAGCTACATTTTAGGCTGCAAACAGAGGGCTAAATATGCTGTTTAATCAGGATCTAGATAGTTTTTTGGATGATTAATTGTGTGATGCTGCTCCACTGGAGTCTGGGATGAGAAAAAAAGATCTGAAGACGGCCAGAAAGCAGGACCTTTCAAAAGAATCGTATCAGACTTTTCAGTCTAAACAAGTAAATCAGTTCTAAATAAGTATGGGAACATTTTAGTGTTTAATGGAAACCATTTCTGATGAACATTTTTTTTTAATATATATCTTTTATTTTTCATTTTAGTACAGAGAAACACCCTCGTCATGGGTAGATAAACAAAGTGCAGCGAGCTAACAAGATGATCTGCTACAGTGGGCTCCACAGGGTTGGTGGTGGTGGAGGTGGGGGATGACTACACTGACCAGGCCCTTTGGGCCTTGCACCCACCTACAGGGTCCCAGCACAGGGAGACACCAGCAGCAGCAGCAGCAGCAGCAGCAGCTGTCACCTTGGCCGTCCAGGCCCGAGCAGCGCCGCCTGTCACTCACCCAGCAGAGGGCCGTCAATCAGCCCGCACCCAGGAGGGAGTTTGGAGGCGGGCCGCGGGCCGGCCTCCAACAAAGACATACTTACATTTGCAAACGGTTTCAGCGCCGAGAGTATTTTGAGAGAATGATAGAGTGGTCCTGATAAGGGGAATGACAAAGGACAAAGAGTGGAAGGGGGTCTGGGAAGAGGTGGTGGGGGGGTCAGATAGCGAGGAGGTGGGAGCGCTTGATAACATTCACACTTTGCCTACATCTCTCCATTTGTGTTGGTGCCCCAGGAAAATCTCATTAGCGGGGAAAATTGCAGCTCTAGTCGGAGGCCATTGTAGTCGTGTTGTCAAGTGACTCTCCGTCCTTTTTCAAATGTGAATTCTCCCTCTTACATCTTATCTCTCAATGTTCCTCTGTGGAGATTGTCCTCTTGGCTAGATTGTCAACGCTGGAGGCTACTGACTATGCTGTCTTTAATGTTGATCAATGGTGTTTTTTCTGTTTTAAAAAACAAACAAAAACTATTTAATCATATGAATCTCATCCGTATATTTTCAACCTGTTATATTCTGTATAGATCTGAAACAATATATATTATTTCTCCTTTAATGTCTGCACTTTATAGCAACAGTTATATACAATTTGCACTATATATGTGTGTGAGTGTTTGTTTGTGTGTGTGTGTGTGTGTGTGCTGTGTTGCTCTGTACTTGTGACATGTGCAATTACAATAAAGTTGAATCTAATTTAATCTGAATCCTATTGTAAACGATAACGAAAGTCACGGTAGAGAGGTTTTTTTTTTACTTGAGATTCATTACAGACACAAAAGTGGCAAATAGCCAATATCAACGCATGGTGTTGGAGTTTCATCCGACACGCAGCAAGAGTCCTTTCACATCTTGCTTTGACTTGACATGCGGCCCTCAAAGTCAACTCTTCCCCCATCCACCGACTCAAATCAACTTTCTCCCTCTCGAGCGAGTGGAGCCGTAAAAATAAACTAACAAGCCGGAGGTGTGACGGACTCTGCGGATTCTCCCCAGGCTTTTGTTGTCTTGTTCACACCTACCTATGAGTCGTCCTAATTGCGTGCTCGGCCCCCTTTGTCGGCCCGCGGGCAGGGGATTGGCTGTAATTGAGGTCACACCTTACACCGTTTTGTCTTGACTTGCTCATTAGTCCCTACAAAGTCTTTCTGCATTTCTGCCCCTGATTCGAGGGTGACTTGGCTGCTCCGCGGCCGCTCGATATGTGAAATATGCTGCGCTAGATAAACAAGCTTGTTCGCATACAGCGGCGGCTTTAGGGCCTGTGAGTGACTTATCAGAGGCAGAGATAATTCCATCCTCTTGGCTATCTGAGCCCGCATCTCTTTGTGCGCTGAGGACAATCGTCCTCCATTTGGTCACTCTCCTCTCCTGTAAACGAGTGACATCCTTACGGCAAACGACGCTGACTCGACCCGTCGCAGCAGGACCCACGCCTGCCATGTGGCGGAGCTGGCCAAAGAGGAAGAGGCAGCGAAGGAGGGGAGACAAAGGTCCCAAAAGTCCGCTAGCCCTGAGCTGTTTGTGTTGGGAGATTGTGGGCCGCCGATGCCGTGAGCCTCCCTCCTCTCTGTTCCCTGCTCAGCCCATTGTTGCCACTGTTCAAATTTGCTCTAGGTTCTGTGGACCCCACCCAAAAAATTCCTCCTTTCCCCGTCAACCCGACTACCAAAGCTCCCCTACCCCCCTTTAAGAATCTCAGACTTAAGTGAGCTTCACTTTCTGGCAAGACGGCAGCGTCCTGCCGCTTGCAGCTTGACCTTTGTGAAGTGGAGACAAATCAAAAAACAAAAGAACCTGAGTACAGTTTTGCTCATTTCAGTTCTAGGAATATTTCCCCCTCCGGTGTCTTTCAGGGACAAAAGTGAATGAATAAATACCTCCTTAATCAGTTGATGGCATTTCATTTGACCTCCATCTCACACTTTGCTGTCCTCAATGAAGGCTTACGAAGAAAAGTAGCTGCTGCCACTTCTTGTCTCATCATCCAATACATATATTGCTGTTTCTTTTTAATTGAACTTTACAGACCTTGGCCATAAAATAAATTATAATATAATTAACTGATTTATGATGTATTTATTTGACTTTGCTACTTCTACCCGCCCGTGGCAGAATCTGCCAACTCCACGTCTCCTTCACTTCCTCTCCTCCTCCAACGTCTGGCAGAGTTTTTAAAATCTTCCACCAGGTCTGAAGTGAACTTTCCATGTGTGACTTGCGGAAAAGGAAGATTTTTGAAATCCCTGCTGAAAACAATATGGAGAAGTGGCCATTTGCACTTGTAGCACAGAGATAATCATTTCTTTTTGCTTTGTGTTACAGGAAAAAAGAATCCCTTGTTCACTTAAAGAGTGGGTTCTTTGAACCAGCCCAGTCGACACGTCACAACTTCACACTAACTGAAAGTGCAATACATTCCTCTGACAGACACAGACGAGTCGTAATCCAAAAACACAGGAGAATCAACCAGCCGTTGATTCTGTTTTTTTCAATGAGCCGCTGAATCAACTTCACATGCTTATGTTGTTTATCGGCAGCCAAAGTTTGATAAAATAATCAAGGCAATTCTTATTACTAAAACATGATTTTGTTTGCATTAGTAGCAAATTGATCTATAAAAATATGATGGCTGATGTCTTTGAAGTTTCCAAAACTCTGACCTTTAATTTTTTAATTTAAAATGCACTTCCACAACTGCCTTTTGAGAAATGCTCACTTGTTCTTAATTTTGGTGGAATACAAAGTTTACATACAGTTTTCTTTTCTTTTCTTTTCTTTTTCTTTTTTTAAAATTCAACATTAAAATTGCCAAAAGTTGTGAAAAACACATGAATGACCAAGAAATAAATTAGCAACTTATCTAAATTTTGCTATAGTGCACATTGTCCCACAAATTATAACATTTTATTTTTACAATGTCACTTATGCTTTTGTGTCAAATGCAACAGTACTATTAATGAAGTTTCATTTAAAAAGGTGCATGCAAATATGGCTTTTGATTACAATAAATGTGTCTCCATACTATCTATTTTCTAATTTTGTTCTTTTGATATATTTTGAGTTTAAAACGACAAATTTACTTACAAGTATTACAGAAGAGTATAAAAAAAGAAAAACGAAACAAAACCAAAAATGTGGAGCATATGAAAGGTTTGAACACCTATAAGAAAATGGAATGGTGAAATATGTATTAATATTTTCAAAAAGAAAAAAATATATACATTATTTTTATTATTACTTAGGTTCTTCTAATACAAAGAAATTTGATTTAGAAGCATGTTCCCACTTTCAGGATGTTAGAATAGAGTGTCTGCGTCACCATACAGCACTAGACCGCCTAATAATGTTAATATAAGAGCCAACGTGATCAGTGAGATAAGGGAGGTGTGCTCCTGCTTTGAACTGCAACACTGAGCTTAGCTGCGGCTCCTTTGAAGGAGGGAGAGCAGCGGAATAAAGAGTGTAATCTTCTTCTCTTATCTCTGCTGAGCCACCTACCCCCACACACACACACACACACACACACACACACACACACACACACACACACACACACACACACACACACACACACACACACACACACACATTTGCATCTGTTATCTCACAATTATCATATACATTAGTCAACACCTGTTTCACTTAACCATTTTTAATTAGGACCATTGAAACGCAGCGCTTCGCCCCAAACAGTGCCATCCATCCGACATGTGAAGGGCCGGTTTGTTGTGATTCGGTCCACACATTAACAACTAAATGAAATAATAAGTAGGCAGAACTCGGACCGGCCTGTCAGAACTTCTCCTCGTCCGAAAGAAATCCATCTAAAGTTTACCTCGGAGAAATCGCGCTGCTCTCTGACGCATTTTGTTTGTTTGTTTATTAGGAGCTGGGCTCCAGCCACTAAACTGCAAAGTGCAAATCTGCGGCTGATGAAGTGTGAAATGCAACACGCGCGAAACTGAATCGGAGACGTAAGGAAAAATAAAACGAATAAACGGTCATTTTTGTGATCAGTGCCAGACAATATGTGGTTTAACTCGACGTCCGCTCCAGTTAAAATGAGTGAACATAAAGAAAACAAATCTCAAAATTATGCACAGCTTTTTTTTTTAAAATAAATAAATAAAAAAAAAAAAATAAAAATGCACTTTTGCAAATATGTTCAAAAGTGACGGTAAAAAAAAAAGTCGTAAAGTTGTCGCGCACGGAGTGACCGAGCTCTTCATTCACCTTTTGCGTTAATAAAAAAAAGAAAAGAAAAAGGTTTGAGCTAAAATGAAAAAGCCACCGGCTCTCCTCAGAAATCACCGTGCCGCGATAAGTCGCACATATTCAGCACCTCCAGCCGAACGCTAAAAGGAACAGCGGAGGGCTGCTTTGATGGGATTTACCTCCAGTGAAAGCTGCGGCTCTTTTGAACCGAGCTGTCAGTCAATACCCCCCCCACCTACTACCACATCGCCCAATGACCCCGGCCCTCGCCCCGCCCCTTCTGCCCTGTATATAAACCGTACGGAGGCGTTTCACAGGCAAACACGGAGCCCGCAGCAGCTCGAGGAAAGATGCCCGCGTCGCAAAGTGGATTTGGAAACTTTTTCCTGGAGAGGAACCTCAGCATGCCGGCTGGATACCCCGGCATCCCAGTGCTGGGTGTCCCGCAGCAGCAGCAGCAGCAGCAGCAGCAGCAGCAGCAGGCTCAGCATCTGGCGGCGATGGCAGCAGCCGGTCTCCCTGTCACCTACTCCGGACTACAAGGATACAGCTTCTTCCCCTACCCGCACCACCGGCCCATCGCGCACATGGTGAGCCAGAGTTTGGAGAAACTTTGTTTGTTTGTTTGTTTTTTAAACCCTGTATTACCCTAAAAACACATAGGCTGTCTAGACATATTTTCATTTTAGTGCTTTAGATTTGTCCAAAAATGTGTTTCACCCCCTTTTTGTTAGGATAACCTCAACTTTCAGTAGCTAGTAGTCATTGAACTGCACTGTGTGTTTATGACATGTAAAAATAGTTTAAAAAGGGAAGAAAAACAAAAAATAGATTTGTTTTTTCTAGTTGATAATGTTATAGGAACTCTGAAATGATATGAATAAGGAAATTGAAATAAAGAAATTGAACTCTTAACGCAGTATTACGCCGACGTGGTTTGTTTGTTTTTAACGCGCATGTCCTCCTCCTGTTCTCCCCCAGAACGCCTTTGACCTGAAAGCTGCTTCCCCCTACCACCACCACCACCACGCACTGCTGGCGCGCTCAGCCGCCTTTTACACGCCTTACCGGTCAGGCGCCCTCGAGGACCCCGGCCGCGTGGCCAAGGTGGCCACCAGGGAGAGCACGGGCGCACTGAAGGCATGGCTCAACGAGCACCTGAAAAACCCGTACCCGACCAAGGGCGAGAAGATCATGCTGGCCATCATCACCAAGATGAGCCTGACGCAGGTCTCCACCTGGTTCGCCAACGCGCGGCGGCGGCTGAAGAAGGAGAACCGGGTGAGCTGGGCCTCCAGGAGCAAGTCAGACGAGGAGGACGAGGAAGAGGAGGAGGAGGAAGAAGAGGAGGAGGAAGAGAGGGCGGACGGGGAGAGCGATGATGAGAGCGCGCAGCACGGGCGTGAGCTGGACGATGAGCAGCCGCGCGCTGAGAGCGCAGAGCAGGTGGAGAGCGTGAGGGACGTCACCGCGGCAACGCAGGCGGTGGTGGGAGCGCACCTGGAGAAGCAGCAGGAGAAGGGAGAGCTGAGAGCGGAGGACGCAGCTCCGTCCAGCCCGCAGAGCAAAGACGACACCGCCGTCCAGAAGCCCAAGATCTGGTCGCTGGCGGAGACCGCCACCTCGCAGAGTGTCAGGAGGCCCCTGGACAGTGTTCAGCAGCAGGCCGGGAAGCTCTGGGCAGAGTGGGCCTCCAGGAGCGGACTGTTCGTGGCGCCGTGCTACACCAGCCCCGAGCTGGTGTGAGCCAGTGTTTGGACCGGAACACAGAGGCCAGAGACTCTCCACACGTTTTGCACTTTAAAAAAATTCACGTTGAAGCTCAGGGATGCGACGGATCCTGATGTTTTTGCAGTGACATGGAAAAACGACGACAACAACAAACCTTCTTTGAGACCAAAGACTTTGTCCTTGTACATAGGCGTAGATGTATTTTTCCACCACTATTGTGTAAATTATGTCTTCTTTGTCTTAAACATGAATAAATATTTTTTCGTAAATAAAGTTCAGCTCCTGCCACGTTTTAATTGACTTAAGTGATGATAATTATCACAGCATTATTATGCATTTAATAATTTGAGGGTAGTCCATAAAAATGGCAAAATAAAGACACAAACTGGAACTGGAACCTCCAGCAAAAATCAGTTTTAATTAAGACTGTGACCCCAGTCCTCATCTAAAATTGTAAAATTTTAATTTTAGGATCAATCTGTCTGTCTGTCTGTCTGTCTGTCTGTCTGTCTAGCTATCTATCTATGTAGGCACTGTAAACATAATGACAAAACATTCAGTTCAGTTTTAGTTCATATTTAAGGGAAACTTTGGCAATTTAAACTGTCACGTTTAAAAAGATTAAAATGGCAAAATAATAAAAAAAGAAGAAGAAATCTCTCAGAACTGTCAACATTTGGATCGAGAACTATTGTGCTTACCAACTCAGACTCAGAGCAAAGGTCAGGTGTACTTGCATGCAGAGCACGGACTTGAGCGCCCTCTAGCAGTCAGCTGCATAGCTTGCAGATCCAACCCGACCGTGGTTTAAATAATTCAAAGCCTCCACAAATAAAGGTTTACAGTGATCTTAGAACAAGCAACTGTTCGAACAAGTCCTCTCTTTTGCCATTTCTGTAGAAAGTTGGATTTACTTTGTTAGCTTTTTGGCTCCATGACTTTGGAACTCTCTCTCCAGGCCTCAGTTCAGGGGGCAGCAGACACAGTCACTTTATTTAGAGTTTAACTAAAAAACAAACAAACAAAAAAAACTTCATTCATCAAGTGTAGGGACAACTCAATGTCTGTTAAGCTGCTATAGATCTAGACCGCTGAGGGAGATCTTCTGAAGTGCAGTTGAAGCTTCTATCCAACACTACCTTTACATGAGGTAAAGGTAGTGTTACATAACGTTACATACGTTCTCGAAACATATGTTTGGTGTGTGTGTGTGTGTGTGTGTGTGTGTGTGTGTGTGTGTGGGGGGGGGGATAATTAAACCAAACTTAACTCTTAACTCAACTTTTTTAAGTTGTCATGATTTATTTTCTCCGAAAATCCATCATAGGTAAACCTGCTTCTTCAGGAAACATGAACGCGAATAATAATAATAATAATAATAATAATAATAATAATAATAATAATAATAATAATAATAATAATAATAATAAAAATAATAATAATTCTTGTTGGAAAAAAATTCTGTCGTTCAGTCACCTCTGCCTGCAAATCCCTTCAAACAGAAGACTAAAATTTATCCTGCCACTTTTCAGACAGCAACAGGAACAAGCCCTTGTATCGCTTGATTTCCACTACTGTCATAGTGGACCCATAGCACCCTCGTGAGGAGATCAGCAGGGACTACAGCAGAGCGCTACAGGAAAATAAATACGCAGGCAACAAATGCTTCTAAGTGCAAATACGACAACTAATCATCAGAGCTGCAACGATTAGTCAACAACAAAAATTGTGTTTTTGTTATAGTAAATTGCCGAATGATAAAATCCCACTCCGGCCCCCACGCGCTCATCTGTACCTGCAGTGCAGTACCGAGTGCTGAGGGTAGTGTCGCTCGTTGTTTACATCTTGCAAAAAGACAGAGAAGAAAAAGGGCTTCTTCTCTAAGGGGGGGCGGGGGGCTCGAAAACTCAAATTGAAAGTTTTTCAGAGTTTGGGAATATTTCACAGAAAATGAAGCAGCGAAACACGTTTGGTGCAAACTCTCCACGGTCGCACTGCGGCGATATACACGGACATCGTAAGGTATTTAACTGTGATACACATTGCGTATAATCTTTAAATCTTGCATTTATGTTGGCATTGTGTTGGTATTTAAAGGTTGTAAGTTCGTGGTCAATTAAGAATTCAGAAGTAATAGCTTTGATTTGAGTTGCCTGTTTGCTAGCAAGCTAAGCCCATGCCAAGAGGGTGGTTGTGGATGGTTGTCTCTCTGCTCTGGGAGTTGGTTGTCACACATACTCCGCTGATAATGGAGAGAAATCACAGATCAGTGTTTTGTGTCATTATTTTTAATTTATTTGCGCAACAGTATAACACAGGTGCGAAGGCTTAAGCAAGTTAGGTTCAACAGATGTCTAAAATAGGGGGTGAAAAATAAAGAAGATAATCGCGACTCATCAAAAAACAAAACAAAACAAAAGAAATTGATAGATTAGCCGACAACAAAATAATCCTTAGTTGCAGCCCTACAACTAATACAACTATTACTACAACTGCTGCTATTTATAATCATTATGATAAATACATCAGATCATTACACTTAATATTCTATTCAGAAGCAACAAATATGAGCTAAAATGACACGGGAATGCACATGTTGAATTGAAAGTATACACATTCCATCAAGACCTATGACAATATGAAAATGATATATGACAACGTAAAGCACACCATCCAAATAACCTGAATAAATAATACTGTACATTCACAATTAATCGTAGTTGTAGTTTGTTGATTGATGACTAATGCTTACAGTCTAAAACCACTCACAAAAAATATTTATAAAGAGATGTCATATACATACATACAGAGTGCAATCACAGTTTTACACAATCACAATCAAAAACTTAGTGACACATACTTTTCAGCCGCTGAATGTTTGTGTTTGCGATTCCTGTCTGGGGAGGAGTTCTGTTTTTCCGTTCTCCTGCACCACACATTGTCCTTTCTCAGTTAAACCCACATCTGACATGCTTTCTAGTATCTCTTGGCTTGGTTCATGCTCGTTTTCTTCAGGGGTCCTCGGCAAAGAATCATCGGGTTGTTCAGGTAAAATGGTTAAAATGACAGCTGGGGCAGGACTTGGTGGTTTTTTCAGTGGTTTCCTCAAATCGTCATGATGGGCTTCAGTGAATACCGGCAACTACAACAATAAGATGTTCAAATAAAGAATTAAAAGAACTAGGGACCCAGTAATTTAGTTTTATAGTTCAGATCACATAGTTTTATAGTCCAAAGCAACTATTTGAGATTATCATCTCAATTATTATTGTTGTTGTTATTATGATTGTGATGATGATGATGATTATTGTTATTGTTATTATTATTATTATTATTATTATTATTATTATTATTATTATAGACTATATTCTATCATTTGTACATGCTCTTCATTTATTAGAGCCATCTTCTTTAGGTTTTGGAAAGTAACAATATCCATTATAAAGAACTGGAGCGCTGCTCAAGATATAGCATTAAAAAATGTAAAAAAAGACATTATCAAAAAACATAACAAAAATATTTTCCTCACTTTTGTTTGGAGGAGAGCACTTTACTTAACATAGTACTAACTAACAAATTTACTGGCTGTGGGTAGCAGTAAAAATACAAAAACAAACTAAGCATATGTCTCAGAGCAATTTCCTCCTTTTCTCAAAAAGCGCAACTTCATACAGTGTGCTGGTATTGGTCCACTTTTTTTTTCTTTAAAAGAGAAAGTACTGTTTTTTTTGTGGAAAAACCAAGGCTTCACATTTACTTTACATTACATTACTCCACTGAATGTTGATTTAAATGCTCTCATCATCAAGGCAATAGTCTGAGCTATCTGCTTGACACATCTGCACCGATAGTAAAATTTCTGCTGCAGTTGTGCTTCAAGTACTGTTGATTGAACTGGAAGAAAGCTGTATGTGGCATGTGGACGAGTGCGCAGATGCCACACAAATGGGCTCACATGGCTGTTCAGGCTGCTGATGTTCTTTTGTTTAAAACACCACATTTGTTTCAAAAAGGAAATCAGTTTTCTTGCAACCGCTGTTGTTTTAACCTGCTGAGGTGCCAGCTCAAGTTCTTGGTTTTAAAATGTGGTCCAATTGAATTTGGTTTCAGCAGTCCTACAAGAACTTCTCATGACTGGGCGACACTCCCAATGTCGCACAACTTTGCAGTGTTTCGTTGTTGCATCGCCTGATTTTCCCGAGGACTTGGAACAAGTTTTAGGTATTTAGCATATTCAAGTTTTCAGCATGTGACCCCTCCTCTTAGTAATCCTGTAGGTGTCTTCATACGCTAAGAATAAAAAAAAAAACATGACAAGAAAGTACTTCAATTAATTAATAGTAATTCAATGATATTTGTTGTTTACACCAGCAATAGCAGATGTGCCAAAGCACTTGGCTCAGACTACTAATAGGACCAATACCTTCACCTTTGGCATGTATGAATGTTAATACATCCATGTATGAACAAGGAAAACCCAAGCAAAGAACACAGAAGTTTCCCACCAAGCCTAATAATCAATATAATTTTTAAAATGTGACAACATAAAAATGTGATAAAGAAGGAATGTTTTGCTTTACCTTGAAACTTCCCTTGGCACGTTGAGCTATGACAAAAACATAAGGGCAGGAGGATTTGTCAAATTGAAGTGGCAAAACGAAAAAAATCATTATACAATCAAATAATTGGAACACATCGTACCTTTGCAAAAACTCACAGCAACAACAGAAATAATAACTCCAATGAGCAGTGCTACAGGAATGGCAATCAAACCCAAATGCTTCCGTGTGGATGACCCTGTAAAACAAGAGAACAAAAGACAGCAATTTACCAGACTCATTCAAAATCCATCCATCAATTTTCTATCGCCACCTTTCCTGCACTCACGGTCGTGCGTGGCGCTAGAGCCTATCCCAGTCGCCTTGGGGCAAAGGACCACGTAGACACAAACAACTATACACACTCACGTCGAGGAAACAAGTTACTGTTGCTAGTTAGGCCAACGTGCATGTCTCTCCACTGCAAGAGGAAGTTGGAATACCCGGAGAAAACCCACACAGACTCACAAAGAACATGCAAACTCCACAGGCGCCATGACTTCCCAGCTCTGGGAGCCAAGTACACCACTGCACTTATATATTAAAAATGCATTGCTTCACATTAATAAAGTTTTATCTGCAAAAGTTATCAATAGCACACCTAAACCCACAGATCTCTGTTTAACCGCCAGACGTAACACTTCCTTGCCTCCAGAGTTTTGCGATGAGTGGTCGAAACCAAACAGCTGCCGACACGAGGCACAATGATCTTACTCACAAGCGCATGATGCCGGCGCGGAACTCACCACAGATATTGTCAGATGTGTCTGTTCCAATTTGTTGCACCGTCTCACATCTACAAAGAATGGGATAAGAAACGCACACCATTATCATCACCGCAAATGAAAGCGTACTTCACTACTGAATGCTTAATACTTTGAGTATAGAGTGACGCACTCCAAATGGTTCAAGAAAGTATTAGTATTCCGCTTGTAGAGTTCTACTTACTCTGTCCATTTTTTACATTCTCGAGATGCTGTGGTTTCATTGGAATATGTGCCAAGAGGACATTTCTCACACACAGTGTCCTTAGAATGAGTGCCTGAAAGTGTAGAGCAGTAGAGACCGGTCATAGTTTTAGTAAGACAGACAATGTTTTTTATTTCGCCATGTAAAAAAGAACACCAACAAAAACTGTTCAGCAGCGTGGGAGGGATGAGCCATACCTTCAGATTTAACCCCATGTCCCGGTTGGCAGAGACTGTGTTTTTCACATCCGTAACATCGTTCAGTGCTACAGTGGTATCCCTCTTTGCACAAGCAGACAGTTTTTTTTTTGTTGTTGTGCCTGGGATCTTGGAAATGTAAATCTGAGAGAGAGAGCAGAGGCAGAACAGGTGTGAGCTTGGCCACATGATCACACAACGTTGTTTGGGTCACGGTGTCTCACTTGGGTCGCAGAACGGCTGGCGCTGACACTTTGACTCTTTGGTGTGCTTATCCTGGTATTCGTGCGGGTCGCAGCTCTGGCACTGTGGCTCCAGACAGGTGCTCAGCGAAGACATGCTAGTGCCTGTTGTTCAGACGACAATACCATGAACGATTAGGTATTTGTCCCAATTACAGTATGTGTTCGTAGTGGTGACACCAGACTGGAAGGAATAGTTGAAACGTTTAAATCTTAAAGTGTGGTGGGGTTCACTCAGTCTTGCCACCTTTAATTTAACTCACTAGATTTTTGGTGGTGGTTCGCTTGTCCACTAAGGTGTATGTCATCATACATTTTCAGATTATTATTATTTTTTTTAAATGTTATGTCGACTGTTTTTTGTTTCGGTGTCCACATACCAGGTCCGCACATGTTGCAGCACTCTCCCAGTTTCTCATACTGGGTGAGAGGGTCACACTGTGGCTGGCCAGCAATCAGTGTCTGCAGAGTCAACACAGAGTCGCACGTCACTTCATACAGCCAGGCAGTGTGGTCGCAGAGCCACTACTGCTTCAGTTTCTCTATCCATTCACTTGCAACAGCAGGGGGCATGACGGAAAGCCCCCCCCCCCCCAAAAAAAAAAAAAAAAAAAAATCCAGACTGCTAACAGGGAAATTCTATTAGAGACTCATCCTGCATTTCATGCCATTGTTGAATTTTTATTTTTGTTTTTTATTGTTTACTTCAGTATCGCCACTGTCATTTGTACAAACCAGGACTGGGTCAGTTCGTGTGTGTAGTTTCCCCCCAAACCCGGATCTCTTTGTCAGTTACGATACGAAAGTGAAAGTAAAAATCTACACGGCACCGCCTTCTGTCGCATTCAACGCGTATGTACGAATATTCCACATGTGCACGCGGTATTATGTATGTAAATACAAAAATACGAAAAACAAAAATAAAACTAAACAAAACTGTTCAGTGCAACGAGACAAAGTCTGGTGCTGGAAGCGGCGACACGACAGATGGTCCGTGTCGTGTCGCCGCTTCCAGCTCGCGAAAGTCGACGCGTTTAAATGATCGTTCAGAGATATAAACATCACTCACCGTCAAAGCACACAATATCACGATCGTATGCATCTCGGTGCCTGGTGTCGTGGTGGTCCTGGTGGGTGTCGGCGCTGTGATCTCCGCACCTCGATGAAAGACAACTGCGCACTCCCGCCCGCACCCGTCAGTATCTTAAAGCTGTACAGTCCGAGGGACTTTCCTCCAGGACTTTCTCAGGACCGTGTCGTCACCAGAATATCCTTCAACCCCCCCCCCCCCCAAAAAAAAGTTGACTGTTGGTTGTTATTTGTCGTAGAAAGAAAATACAATCATAATTAATAATTGCATAAATAATTGTAATTTCGGCAACCGTTTTTGTCTTTCGATATTCTTTGACGTTGCTGTCGACCACACCTGTTTCAGTGAGCTGAGAGACGCTCAGGGACTCTCGGGGGCTTTCCTACTAACTAACTGTCAGAGGGAAGTAACTATGTACAAATAATTTATAACTGTACTTAAGTAGATTTTTCAAGTATCTGTATCCAACTTCAGTGTTTCATTTTCTTTTTCTTTTTACTTTAACTCCCTGCATTTGCACACAAATATCAGTAGCACTTTCTACTCCTTACGTTGGAAAACCACGCTTGGTACTTTTGTGGTTTTTAGTCTTCAAAAGACAGACATTATTTTCAAAGTAATTCACTCGTTATTTATCGTAGTTGTTGTTGCTTGAAGTGGAGCCATTTGAACTATGCTGTTCTGTGGTTCAAAATAAAAGTGGATCATATTCAACAGGTAGATTATTTTAGAGTACCTTGGATTTGGGGTCACTGTTCAGTCCATTTTCAGTACGGAGAAAAATAGACAGAAAATAACATTGGTTACTGTTATTAAAAGTGTCAGCTTGTATGTCACAATGATTGCATTGTGTCATTATATTGAAAAAATTTTTCACCTTTTACTTATGTACATTTCAGAATCTGTATTTTATTACTTTTACTTGAGTAAATGAGCTGAATCAATACAACTACAAGAACAAGTATCCGTACTTTTACTTATGTATTGAATGTGAGTACTTTTGCCACCTCTGCTAACCGTTGACATTGACTTGACTCAACACCCGGACTATACACTGCACTGCATGAACACTACTTAAGCCAAAATGCTGGGTAGTCTGTAGATACACACTGTTTGCTTCAAAAAAGAGGGAAAAAGGGAAAAAGAACAGTACAGGCTTTGGTGTGTGTGTGTGTGTGTGTGTGTGTGTGTGTGTGTGTGTGTGTGTGTGTGTGTGTGTGTGTGTGTGTGTGTGTGTGTGTGTGTGTGTGTGTGTGTGTGTGTGTGTTGGTGAAATTTTGGTTGTGGTTGATTACAGAAGATTCCAGTTTTCTCTTGTTGGAAATTCCAACCTATGACAATGATGCGATTTAAGGGGAAGCTATTATTTTGCTTTTAATACATTGAATAATTATATGTATATATATATATATATATATATATATATACAGCAAACTCCACACAGAAAGGCCAAAGTCCCGGGAACCGAACCCATGACCTTTGTCGTATGAGGCAACACAGCACCACAGGCGATAAAACATAAGCTATTATGTCCAATGTTTTTACCTTGTGAATTGTACTGGGTAGCAGCTCGGACTGAGATATTGTACCCTCCGCCCATTTGTTCTGTCGTCCAAAAACATGGTGTCATCCCGCTAATTTTAGTGGAACAGAGGCTTATGAGAGTCTTTCCTGGCTCAAAAGTCCAGTCATCCATGAAACATTTCTGGTAAAACAGACAATCAAGCATTCTAAATAACCACTTTGTTTCGCTCCCACTCATTTCCCCGATTCCACTTTCACAAGTAAAGCCTCTACCTACACGCTCATTATTATGACTTTTAAAGAGGACAAAAAACTATCTGCGTCATACATAACTGAAAAGACTTCCATAGGTTACAGCTGGATGATAGAACAATGGAATTGTCATTATTCCATATGTTCTGACTTTTCAGTCTGAATAAATCTGAATAATTTTGATGGCACAAATTTCTAAATCTCTGAATTCTTTTTATTTTTTGACTGACATTTTGAAAACTTCTTCTCTTGCAACAGAAAACAGTTCAATTCTTTGATTCTTATATATTGAGATGATAATCTTGATGTCAAAAACTTAGGCCTACACTATTAAACACTGCAAAATGGTCCAGCACCAAATGCCTTCCAAAGAATTGGTTTTGATGCCTTGTAAATAACATTTGTTTTTCCTGTATTTACTTGAAAACATTTTGTAAAATGACTGCCCTAAAGGGCAGTTGCAGTTTCTTATCTGTGATGACGCCCGTGACGACACAAGCTGTATTATTGACTTTCTTTGGAGCTCAAGGTTCCTTGGTGCTCGCTCCTGGAATGGGGCGGGTTTCAAAAAGAAACGTCACATTCGTTGTGCAAGTGCAGACATGTGAACTGACTGGAAATGCTGTGGTGTCCTGTGTCTGTGTGTGGGAGTGTCTACACTGCCAGGCAAAGCCTGCTTACCTGGGAGTAGCTAAAGCTGAAAGGAGGAAAAGGTAGAACTGTCGCAAGGGTCACACCAGCTTTCCCCAGCCAGAGGCAGGTCTTACACAACAACTAAAATTCCCAAACCAAACTACAATCTTTCATGCCATGGCTATGTGACAGGAGCACTTAGCCGCTACACAGATTTCTATTTGAAATTAAAGATTAACAAGAAAGCATGATGCAGAATTTAGCGTCAAAGAAGAAGGAGAATTCCTCCAGAATGGATAGATTCACTCAGGACTTGCCACAGGTATGATTCCAAATTTATTTTCATATGTATACAGGCAGCAATAAAGCAATAAGTGTCAAGGAAGGTCAAGAATTTATTCCATATGAGCGTTTTACGGGGTAGGAAAAAAGTTGAAATAAGTTGGTGCTTCTGCAATTTCTGTAAAACTTGAGGCTGCAGAGAAAGCAGCCGCTCTCAAGCAGACTGACATGTGGCTCAGCTGTTTTGCATGGAGAGACTTTCAGCCTCGTAACTTCCCCATGTAAGGCTAACTTCCTTTTTGTTGGTGAGTTCCCCAGAGGAGTACTCATTTACCGACAGTAGAGGGACAGATTAAAAGATTATAAAAAACACGCAGCCATGTGTTTTACAGGGAGATGTGCTGCAAGGCGCGGTTCCTCTTTCGAGATCCATTCATATTTAACTCTTGTCGCATGGTGTCTATTGTTGTCCTGTTGCCCTTACATTTACACATGTACTGTGATGCAGCACAAAGTGTGTTAGAAAAAAAAAAAGATAGATCAGTTGCATGATACAGTTAAAACTGCACAAATACATGCCTTCACGGTCAAGAATAAAGAAATACTTGTGCTGCAGCTGAGCAATGAGATGCAGCTGAGCATCATGAACAAGGTGAAGAGCGGCGAGCTGTCCATTGAAGATGCTCTGAACCTGGCAAGAAGGGACCAGCAGCAGCTGCTCAGCCTGAAGAACCAGAATGATGAGGTAAAAGACAGTTTGAAAAATGTTGTTGTCTTAAATTCTTGACTTGCTTCACCCATAGAAATGTGGCACCACTCTCCATTTGGATGCTTGTAAGTGAGATGAATCACAATGGGTGATTTCCCTTGGCAGTGGAGAACTACGTTAAAAAAACAAGTTATTTTACTTCCCCTTTTAATTTGCCATACGGAGAGGTAACGTGTGTGTGTGTGTGTGTGTGTGTGTGTGTGTGTGTGTGTGTGTGTGTGGGGGGGGGCATTATTATTTGCATGTTGGTTAAAGTTCATAATGCGCTAACCAAAGAGCATCACCACATATCCTTTAAATATGCATGGCCTCATTAAGGCTTGAAATTATGTGAAAGACTTGATGTGGAAACAACAGATTTCCGTCACAATTGCAGCGTTTCTAAGATGATCAGCCAGCCAGAATTTATTTTTCATTTATCAATACCCAATTTCATTTTCCCCCGAGAGTTTGAGAGATGTTTTATGACGGTGCTGGCAAGTATGTGATTCACACTTATGAGGAACTAACATTTGGTTTTTTCTTGTGGCCTGTCAACAGGAACTGCAGCCTTCACAATACAATTTCAGTGTTCACAAGCACAACCGCTACAGGTGGCAGAAACGGGTTCTTCAGGTGAGTAAGAAGGAGAGCAACAACAATAGTCCCCTCACACGAAAAACGAGAACAATCACCTTCACTAGTAGCATGAACTAAGTGGTGGCAGGATCACCGTGTTGGTGGTTCTTTGGAGTTGGAATATGTCACAAGTTGGATTTGGGGTGGCCTGTTCTTTTAGTACTAATGCAACAGCAAATAGCAAATGATGATGATGCTACCTCATAGTATAATGTAGTGTGATGGAAAACATGTTTGTTGAGGACACAGTGAGGATGTCCGTGAGGGGTGGAAGTGCCTAAAGATCATTTTTATCTTCTTCTGATCGAACCAGACATGTAGCGGGATTTTAAATTTTAACTCTGTGTTGAACTTTATGCCTCTACTGAGACGCTGATTCCTACCCTCGATTTGTGTTGGTGCAGATGGATTTCAAGACCAAACTGCTGTGCAGCATACAGAAAGGCATCGTCAAGAGACAGCTCCCCTTCTCCCTCGTAAAGAGCTGTGATGATGGAGCCGGTTCGCGCTTCTCTATTTCTTTTAAAGGCCACCACGATTATGAACTTGAGGCCACTTCACTGGAGGACAAACACAAGGTGAAACTGCACTGCCTGTCTATGTGCACGCACGCACAACTCACTTTTGTGCTGATGATTTTTATTCTACAAAACTCTTTTAGTGGAGTCATTCAAGTGGGCACGACCTGACTGCAGCTCTTTTTGTCTGTGTTTTAATGACGCTGGCCTTCCTCTCTATTTGTAACACAGATCATGCAGCTTATGAATCAGATCATTTATGAGAACATATACAGTGATCCAGCAGAGGGCAACACTAAAACATGCAAGCAGCCTCTAGCGTCGCACAGCCTACGGGAGGGTGTGCTGCTTCTGCATCGAGGCGGCCTGGCATCGTTCAGATGGGTCAAGTATGTATCAGTGTTTTTGTATTGTGGCAGCAAAACGGGTACAAAATGTCAGCAATAGCAAAATTACGCTCATAGCTAGTTTGTGAAACACAAAACTCCCTTCATGGCAAAATCACAAAACTATTAAACCAAATATTTGCGGCTTTACGGATGGACCAAACTATGTATTGTTTGATGTAAGAGTTGAAAAAGAGATCTTTGCTAGAATAGATGTGAAAGATTCTAATGTCAAACACGCATTGGAGACAGCTGCAAAGTTCACCAAGTACAGCTAAAAACATCTTGATGAACTGAAAGTAAGTAAGCGTGTGTATGGTCAAAAGGGGGTAAATTGTGTGTTACATAAATGTATCCTAGGAACAGATATCAGAAAATCCCCTTTTTTGCTTTCTCGCTAATGTGAAGGGTAACACACCTCTCATGATGCAGAACCCAGCAGGTGGTTAACGTAGTTCATCATAGCTTCTATTGAAAAAGCTGTTTCTTTTCCTTGTGTAATTTTAGACACAAGTGCCCTCATTCACTCAATTTTAACACATGCTCATATTTCACACTTTCCAGAATCCTGTTAAAATATTTTAGCTTCCACTGTTTGCTAAGGCGACACTGCAAATTTAAAGGCTGCCTTGTTCCCTTTGATGCTGAAAATGGTTCTTGTACAAACAGACTCACACAAGGCTAAGGCTGCTAAACTATGCGGATATCCAGTGATAACGTTGTCATAAGTGGAAGAATCAATCACATCCCCCTCCAAAGGCTACGTATCCATATATTGAAGGGATAATTTCATCTTGTGAAGCCAGGGGTGACGCTGTATGAACAGCGACATCATTATCCACTAGCCTAAGCATTGCTGCACTTTAAATTATTTCAAGTGCATTGTTCAAACCCAACAGTGCATGTAAACAAACATATGACAACATATAGAGATGCAGATAGAGAGACTTCTTGAGTGTTTTTGTTTATGCATCACGAGCTGCTCTCCATTTAGGTCATCAAAAGAGTATTAACACATTCATTTAGTTTATTTTGGGTTCACTCACGTATAGCATTTACGCTTTGTGCACTTCACTCCCTGCTCCCGTATGTTTCAACCCTGCACATAAACACTGCACTAGAGGAGAGTGTTTTGACCATATAAAGTCACAGAGCTCGACTTCTTGTAATTGATGTGATCTTTCTGCCGTAACTGCATAAGTTGACGGCCCATTGAGGCACTTTCAGGCTCTGCTGTTTCTGTCGTTCACAACAAGCTCTGTTTTGTTCCAGATATGAGGTCCAGCTCCACCGAGGCCAACTGACACTGAGCCCCTTAAGGCGACAGGAGCCCACGAAAGATGGCCTGACGTCTGTGGCGCCCGTGTCCACTGTGATTCACTTGTCAGATGGCGACACCAGTGTGCAGTGCAAGTTTCACAGCCCAGACATTTTCACCCTGGTCACGCACAAGAATGAGTACAAGTGAGTAGAGAAGGCCAAGATTTGGAGGCAGATAGGTATTGCCTTTAGCAATACTTTTTTTTTTTTACATGTCCCATGTGGATTTCATGTTTGTTGCACTACTTTTAACACAATGCTGGAGTACCGGACAGTTTCCTTACATGTAAGTCACACTTTTGTTACCAGCTTCCGGATACCAGCTTCAGATCAGACGACCACCCCGGGAGCTGTACAAAGGGAGAGGGACGCTTGGGTCCAGGCCATCGACAAACTGTGCATGGACTGGAAGAGGAAGTCCATGGGGGAGCTGATGTTTGTTGGGATGAAGGATCTGTGTAACATCAGCATCGGAGAAGAGAGTTCCGACGCAGATCTGCAGTCCAACGGTGAAACCAGTGACGTTCAGCCTGCAACTGCTTCTCAAACTGCAGACCTCCCTACCGAGGGTGGGAGTGCTTCATTAGCCGTTGAGGAGGATCCCAAGTCTCCATCAGCTTTCCAAACTGTCCCGAAACCTCGTATCTTTAAAGACGACGCTGTCCAAGACCCCGGGCCCGATGTCCCACCTCCAGTGCAGCAGCTGACCACTCCCACGCCTGTTCCCTCATCCTCACCCATCTCCTCTCTACCCTTGCCCGTCTACCCTGCCGTCACACACTCTAAATCACCCTCAGAGTCTCTTAGCCATGAATCAGGCACGCCAGTTGCAAAGGGGCCATTGCCCAGCATCCCGCCCCCTCCACCTTTACCCCGCAAATTGAGCAGCTCATCAAGAAAAGCACGCACCAAGGCCTTCCACTGGGACGTAGTGAGCTCTGACAAGGTAGCACCGTCACTTGAAGTCCAAACCTCATTTGTCAGAAAGTACTTCATTATCATTTGTCTGCGGTAGAGCTTACAAAGGTCTGATTAGTGTGAATTAGTCCTATTTAACTGTAGTGTTTTTAACATTTGGGCAATAACAGAGAGGTCAGGATCAGTTTGGTTTCACTCACTGTTGGAACGAAATCATTGATTTGTCCCTCAGAAATTGCTTTCACTGGCTTTGCCCCTTTCATGACACCTGCAATGGTTCACATGTAAAAATTTTGACATGCAATCCCTGAATTACCTTATATTTTGGCAGATTGACAAATCAATGTGGAAACAAGGAAGTAGCAGGAAGATTGAGATTGAAACGTCACGCCTGTTTGAGCAGTTTGCCATCAAAGAACTGGGGACGTTCAAGCTACCTGACGCCAGCAGCAGCCAGAATATCATGCTCAACGAGAAGATTGCGCACAATTTCAGTAAGTAGCTCACTAAGCACCTACTGTAGCTGTGTGTGACAAATAGTTCTTGGATTTTTATCAGCTATATTACCATCAGGTATTGTTTTTTTTTTTTCATGCTGTCTAAAAAAGCAGATGTTTATAATTAAGGTAGGCAAATGATTTTTGGTTGGATTTACTGAGATCCAAATCAACACCACCAGAGGGAGGCATAAAGAGTAACTAGACTCATTGCACTATTTCTAAAAATTGCTAATAATTATAATTACATATATATTATGCTTAAATATTGCTTGTCTTTTAGTATACTGACCAAAACCGGAAGATGTTTAATATCTGGAGGTCCTTAACATCTGACTTCTTAAATGATTACACTTTGTGTAAGTGTGTCCGTGTGTGAGTGGGGCAAACATTTTTGATGTTACCGGTGTTTGGCTACAGGGGGCAGTATCACACCTGTTATGCAGGACTGTACCTGTCTGTGCCCGATGCAGAGCTATTGTATGGTGGAACATATTCTATATCTCCTCTAATGGCTTTTCACTTTTGATTAACTGAGCGTGCGTGGTTTGTATATTTCAAGAGACGAGCCAGGGGAGAACATTTCAGAAGCTCCTCCAAGAGGACTCAGCGTCAGTGTGTGGACTGGCAACATAATTAGAGCTCACATCTTTATGAAATATGAATTGGGGATCCGAACGACAGCGACAGCAGTTTGCCCATCATAATACGGAATACGTCAGCATTCAGGGCTTACACTCCTGTGCCGCCTGACCTGGAAACTGCGGTTGTGTCAGGAGCTGTGGCGCAGTAATGACGGCCTGCAGGCAACCCAAGGCTGTGCATCTCTCTCTGCTGCAAGTCTTAGAAAACCAGACGTTCCAGCAAGCTGGGAAACTCTGTCATGCTGTCTCTCTGACTGCTTTCTTTCCAACTCAGACACAAAGAGTAGCATTTCAGCAGAAGGGAGGGAAGACGGACCTTTTACCTGGCACAAATGAGTAAATGTGTCACTATAGGTTACTACGTGTCGGTTAAGGTACAATATCCAGTAAAGGAATGGGGAAATACAGTTACTTCTGTATTTCCATTTTCAATTTCTGGTGCAGTTGTTGTACCCTTTCTCCCCAACAGCAGTTATTATTATATAATATAATAATTATTTATAATTATAATAATTATAATGAATTAATATAAAGTAATAATTGTATTATTACTTACCTTACTGACATTGTGATGACACAAAGTAGATCACAGAAATATTAATAATTAAAGCAGCATTTACACAGAATGTAGGTACTTATATTACTTCATAAAGAAGATTAAAAATGAAAAGTGTCAACCTACAGCAGTATGCAGTTTATTAAAAACACTCATCGCTCTTACAATATATAAACACTTAAATAATCAATAGCACATTTTTAATTAAACGGAGAAGCCTCACCGGAAGAGGTACCTTTGATGGGTAGACATAGGGTTAGACATAGTTTCACATCTTTTGTCGCGTCTTGATAGCCGAGGCTTGATAGCCGAGGCTTGATAGTCGGCTGTAGGTTGACGTGCTTCATTGGGATGACTGCGTCCACATAGATGTTCAAATGGGAGGAGTGGTAGCATCTCCATGTCATCTCCATCTCTAGTCCCTCCACTGTCAGCAGGTACAGGTCTCCCTCTGATCTTGGCAACAATACTTCCCACTCAGCGATGCTCACGCAGCTCCGTGCCTAGTCTTTTGAGTTAATAGCCCAAAATTGCCTAGTTTTTGTTTTGTTTCTGTCAGTATTTTGGGAACAGCAGGATGAAGTTTCGATTGCAGAGGCCAAGTGGTGGGCGGGGCTTTGAAACAAAAGCCCTCGGTACATTGCCAAAACACAGATCTAACGTTCTGTCAAGTGTGTTTGGTGTTGTGGCATACTGATCCAGCCTGAGTCAGACAGTGGACCTGACAGCACACTTGGTATTCACAACAATGCAAAGCCCGCCCCAATTGATTTCTGCATTATCACAATGTCCCTGTCAAAATTTCATCTTTGCATGATAGCAATGCTGCATTAGTGTATGGAGTTGGTTGTCAATAAGAATGTCACCTTGAAAAAAAGTCAGCTGTAAGTCCAACTGCAGTAGCAACGTCACAGCAATGGAAGATTTTATTCGAGGCTCAGTATACTCCGATACTTCAAATATAGAATGAAAATTTAGAGGATGCTGCTTTCTGTAAACAAAGGTCAGTCACCAAGCTTACACTCTTGTAGTCACAGTCTCATGTTAGTCACAATATAATACAATATCATTGTGGAATCGTGGAGAGGAAAGAAAAAAAGGTAAAGAAAAACAATTTGTCTGGAGTACAAATATTGTGATCAAAGACTCTGACATTAACAACAATAACAATTGACACTACACAAGCAGTAGCTTGAATTTTTAATTTTGGGTGAACAAATATATTTTTAGGTGCATTTACAAAATAGCATTGATGCCACCTGCTGGTTACCAAACAGAATGCAAGTTAGCTGAGAAGTACTTCCATGTTTGATAGTAAATTATAAATTTGCCAGTTTATCTTTGTGATCCCAGGCACCCACCAGTAAGCCACCCCAAAATACAACAAAAATGCAATATTCACCCCTCTCTGCACCCTTCCTTGTCACTCTTGGTATCCCCCCACTCTCACAAGCCTGCCTTGTGCTGCTGATATGCATGTTTATCACCATACAGCAGCCTAAATTTGGACTGTTTATTCAGCTCATATTTCATTCCTTGCCACACTATTTATTCATCTGAATCCATTATGCTGAGGGAGCAAGTGTGAATGCGCAATGTTGCAATTTTGCCACCCCTCCTCTCAGACTGCAGCTCAGTATCAGACCAACTGGCTCGACCTTGATCAGACAAAATATGACACAGGCGGGGGATCAATAATTAACTAATACGCTAAGAACTGTAAATTAGCATCAGGTAGGATGCTGCCGCCAACTCCGCTGCATATCACATTATCTTGTTAACAGCTACACGCTGTGGCAGATGGAGCACGGCAACTTGGGCAGGTGGTTGTGTCGTATGGTTGTAAAGTTGTTCTGTTCTGTTTCGAGTTTTTCTTCCCGGCAGTAATCGTCACAATCCTTGCGGGCAAGCAGGAACATCCGCTGCATCGGGATAGCGCTGTAATCATTCTTCTACTTGTGGCTCTGTGTGCTCTACAGAAATCCAAAAGATCCCTAATTCCCCCAAATGTTAGACATTATTTTACCTGATTTTCCCCAAAAAAAAAGCAAGAAAGGAAAAACTAACAAC
Source organism: Thamnaconus septentrionalis (assembly GCA_009823395.1). NCBI lineage: Eukaryota > Metazoa > Chordata > Actinopteri > Tetraodontiformes > Monacanthidae > Thamnaconus > Thamnaconus septentrionalis. Next base: position 18,614,929 of record CM020512.1, on the reverse strand, counting down.
TCTGAGATGTAAAGTTTCTCTGCATGCCACCACAAATTAGCGCTTTTAATAAGACTGAGGGGTGAAACTGTTGTTTATTATTCAGAAATATGTTTCTATTATGGTATAACTGCCCAGAAGAATGGCGATTTCAGCAAATGTCTCATATGAAACCTTCTCCACCCTTCAAAATTACCTGCATGTTTTCATGCAATATTTACGTAATTATAATAAAAGTAATAACTAGTAATTGGCACATTTAATTACTGGTTGCTCCTACGTTGGACGGGAAGTTAAAGAAGCCTCAAGAGGAATCCACTGAGTTAGTAGACGATTAATAGCAAGTAATCTGGAACTAATTTGTAGCTTTTTTTCTCTCTCTTAGTTTTGCTGCTTATTGGTCCCTTCATGTAATATCTCTGAGCCTCAGGCCTTTCCCCCACTTCTTTTCTTTAGCGAGTAATTTGAATCTGTTTTCTGCATTGAGAGTTTGGATTCATTAGCAACATGTGTTTGAGAAGATAAAACATTGTCTGTCCTCCCCGTTTATCTCGAACCATTTTGAAGTGCTCCAGTTGTACATCTGTAATGCATTGTGTTCCTTTGTGATTATAGTGTTTCGCCTTGTCCAACTCTGGCCATTTACATTGAGGGCCTGCATGCTGCCCATTTAATGACCGAAAATGTCGCACTCCTAATTAAAAGTACTCCCGTGGCTTCCTGCGCCCGGTGGGAGACGCTGTCCACCTTCATACTCTAATTTGCCCGGGCAATGCACGGCTTGACTCACTGCCAATCAACAAAGGGCTTGATTTGCACTTGTGCTTGTTATTATTATTTATAATAATAATAATAATAATAAATAATGATAATAATCATCATAATAATAATAATAATAATAATAATAATAATAATAATAATAATAATAATAATAATAATTTCATTTATTTATCTATTGATTTGTTTGGTCCTCAACCTCAGTCTTACTCCTGAGCACACTGGCTAGGCTCAGCATTTTTTGGATGTTGTGACTTTAATATTGTGAGGAGGAAGCGTCCCCTCAATCTCGCAGTGGGAAATAGCTTCTCACAACTTTAGTGTCAAGGATTTATATGTGTGCAGATTGCAGCTTTGTCCCTCAGGAAGAAAAAAGAAGAAGCATTTTTTGGGATTTTCTTTCTCCTACCTTTTTGCGGGATAGATTTTCAATTGGCTGGATGATTAGGAGACAGCAATTGAACAATTTGACCCCTATTTAAAAAGCAAGTGACTCAAACAGCGCTCTGTGTGAAATGGAATAAAACATTTTCCACTTCAGGGAAAGCTGTTGAGTTTCACAACTCCATACAACAAAGTTGGACCTTTGAAAACAACGCCTGAGTGTGTGACCTGCTCAAACATCTCACCTATGCCCTGCAAAATTCCCCACCAATTTTATAGCGTAATGAAAGCTTCGCCCTGAACTACACAGAGCTATTTTCTGAAAAACAAGAAGCAGAGGGGGGAGGGGACAAAAAAAAAAATCATCTTTCGACTTGATGGAATGCAAATTTTTGTGTTTCCCCGAGGCATTTGTGGGAAGGTAATTAAGTAAAAGGACCCTTTGTCTGCGGAATGCTTTTTGACTCATTTCATAGCATGATAAAAAGACTGACTGTCACGAGGAGAGCTTTAATGTTGCACTCAGTGCTGTGACTTTTCTCTCGTCTATTGTTTCTTCCAGACATTTTCCTCAAAAGTTTTCCGGTACAGCCACAAGAGCTGAAGGACAAATTGTACATCATTAATGAGGAAGAAGGAGGCCTGAGTGATGAGCACATCACGTCTCTGCGGAGGTAAGAATCTGTGCAAAAAAAGCAACACATCAGTGATTGGTATGCAGTCCTCTCGGAATCACTGTGACTGCGAGAGGAATGCATACCAATCAGGTGAATGACTCTTTGTGCCCGAGTCCACGGCAAGTGGATGTCTGCTCACACTGGCAGGTAGGACCAAACCTCGGGAAGCTGGCGAGTCGTCAGCAGTCGTTGTGAGCGAACAGCCAAAGAAGCCGAGACAGGCGGGAGTCGGGGCGGGGGAGCAGCAACTTTGCGGGAGCCAGACTCAGTTTGCACAGCAAGTTCTCATACCAAATAGCAGATGCCAGAAGCTTTTACTACAGCAGCTCACTAATAAAAGTTTTATTTCTGGTTATTTGCGTAAATGGAGAGTATTGACATGCCCTCTGGAGCAGGAGACTCAAAGCAAGTAAAAATGCCGCTCGGTTGCTACCTACAATTTGTTGAGGGTGACTTCTCGCTGCTGACCCCTCCTGGATGCCAGCGTGATCTAATGTACTGTGTGGCGATTTTTATTTACTTCATGAAAAGATAATATATATTTTAATGCCAGAGCCTGAGGTGGAGTACAATTTTGAGAGGACCACTCCCAACAGGCGCTGCAATATTAATGGCCGGTGCTGCTCCAGTGGCACGTCGGCCGACTCATGAAAAAGTGAACGGCTTCGGTCTGAGGTCACAACACACGGATGTGACAGGAAGCCCCCGTTCCGGCTGAGTGGGGCTTCAGATTTGGTGCGAGCGAGTAAATTGCCGCTCCCATCAGACCCCCGCTGCTATATGGGAGCCGACGAGCACCAGCGGGGCTGCTCGGCTTTTAATAAATCTGGCCCGGGCCGATGGAAACCAGTCTAATGGCAGCCGTCCAGCAAAGAGACCCAAAGACTGGGTGGTGACACACAGGTCAAAATGAAGATGCGTCCTCGGTGGAGAAAGACAAACATTACCAGTGACGACATGAATCTTTTAAAACGTTTGTCCGGCGTAGGTAACGCATGTCGTGTTATTTTGAGCCGCTAACAAGGCAGCTCTACCACGGTGCAACGGAGGTCAGATACATCTCACTCAGTTGGACTATTTATATATATATAAAATTATTATTTTAAAGGTTCTATAGCTTGCCAAATTATATAGTATAAAAAGGTCTAATTTTCTTGTGTTTTTTTTGTATTTGAAACTAGACGCGCCCGTCTTTGACACATTTGAGTAACAGCCTTTTTGCGCCTCTTGATGCTGATGTCACAAAGGGCACTGACACCTCACTCGTATCTCCCCTGGTTGGTGACAAGCCCCGCCTCTGCCAGGTGTTAGTTCCCAACTTACAGCCACTTCGTTTTTTTCCCCCTTCCTGTGTGTGAAAGACACAACAAAGCAAATCAAATCAGTTTCAGCCAGAAGCTAAAACCAAGGGTCAGATCCACAAAGCCAGTGCCTGGCGTCTGTGGCAGACATCCCAAATAGCAAAGAGGACAGAAAAATAAAGAGCAAGTAAAGGCAAAAAGAGGCGGAAAATGCGACGAGGCGCAGGTAGCGACAGCGCCAGACTTATTTGAATATATTTTAATTGATCATTTTGCACAGTGACACCCTCTTCTATGCAAATATGCCTCATTAGAAACAGTGCCATATCCTCAAAGACTCACTTCCACAAGTAGTTTGACAGTCTGTCAAAACCAGGCAGTGTTTCTGGCATCAGTGTCCAGTCTGATCTCTCTCCTCTCTAAAGAGCCGATGAGGTGGGAATGATATTAGACATAGAAATATGCATTTTAGAAATGCATTTGATGATGTGATGATCTATATGTTATATATATATGTATATGTGAAAGAACGAAAAAAAAAAAGGCAAAACATTTTACCACTTACTCGATCAGCCCCTCAAAACAGCTTCAAATCGCAACTCAGGTGGTGGTAACTGTCAAATATATGACATAATAACGTCATTGCAAAAACCACTGTCATTTACTGCTGCGCTCCATTCTTTGTGGACCTGGCTCTAAGTTTTTTTTTTTAAGGGAGACTGTAAACAAAGTGATAAATGTGCTGTTTAGTGATGGGTAGAGATCTGTACAGTTTCCTCTGAGACCCGGGATGAATTATATCTTTAAATTTAGGATCAGTCATTTCTTATTGTTTTTGTCTTTTACATAGCTTAGCACTGCTGAAGACAGATTTTACCAACCCAGAGACCAAAAAAGTGATGAAGTAAAATGCATTCATTTTATCTGCACACCTGTAGTGAGTGAAGTCTGTTTAATTTCCCATCTCTGCTCTGCTCCGTCATTACTCACCTGACAGAAAACAGGCAACCAGATTCCTTTCAGAAATGATTTGAGCTCATCTTCTAGTGCACTTCTCCATTTTTCTCTTGCATTTATTCCAAGCTGTTGGTATATTGGGTTTGACTGGCTGATAAAACTTTTTACTAACTGTTTATAAGTGGCTTTTCTTTTTTTGTTTTTAACAATCTGTCTCAACAAACTGAGAAGCCTGCGTGCGGTGTTCTGCATGTACTACACCACCCAGATGACTGTCACTCTTCTGTTCAAGATACGTCCCCACCTCGGATGATGTGGAAATGTACAAATCCCACAAAGGACCTGTGGCAGAGCTGCACATTGTGGACCAGTACATGATGGAGGTACATTATTTTCCTCCATTTCAAATATTTACCAGAATGTCTCGATATCAAAAAATGTAATTTCCTGTGGACTTCACTCGTGACCCTGGTTTCAATCTCACACGGCTGACTGCTTGTGCACGCCGCCCGTCTGTGGACGTCTTGCGGGTGAATTTGTTTCAACGGCCTCGCCACTCACGCGCATGTGGGTGTCGTGACAAGCTCTTGGCATTCATCTCATTATCACCTTCCAGCACGCCCGCAGGTCATGTGGCCCACGTGTGTCGGGCTAAAGGCTGCAGCAGCGCTGACAGGTGAACAGCAGGATCAGCCCACGGCGCCTCCCTGCACTATTACACGGCGCACAGGAAGAATTTCACGTGTGAGGAGGCGCGGAGGCTTTGCCTTTAGAGGAGGCCGATCAAAACCCCTCAAGACCCTGTGTGCCGCAGTGCAGGCAGCACGGATGCATTAATGCCACTTCATTGAAAGCAAAATGGCCTCAGTTGAAGAACCTCCGATTAGAGATGATGGTTGAGTCGTTCGAGTTCCACCCAAAGATATTAGAGGCAATTTTAAGTCCCTTCACATCTCCTCTAAAAAGCACTTTTACTGTAAAAAAAAGTGAAAGTGGCTGCAATTTTCTATCTATCTATCTATCTATCTATCTATCTAATCTATCTAATCTATCTAATCTATCTATCTATCTATCTATCTATCTATCTATCTATCTATATGCCCATTTGTCTATTTGTCTATTTGTCTGTTTATATATCTGCATTATTAGCTCAACAAAAATACATTATAATGCTTCACAAATTCAGGCCAAACGTGTTGTGCCACTAGTGGAAAGTCATGTGGCTTTGCTGCCGTTCACTGTCACGCAGCAACTCGGTGTCATAACTTTCTATCAGTAGAGCTCTGACACACTGGAATGTCACACAACCTGTCTACAATCGTCGTGCTGCCACTACTGAAAGGAAGTGATCAAAATCTACGCTGGCACGACTGCAAAAACGCAGATGTAGTTTTTCAGTGTCCAATGTTCGAACGCGGCAGAATCTGCTCCTCTACACCCCTTGTAGTTTTTGATTCATCGACGGAACACGGCCGCTCCGTCTCGCTGCTGCAGGCTCACTAAAATGTGCCTCACGATCCGTCTCGTCACGCTGAATAATCACAGCCCCCGTCGGTAACACGTGTGGAGAACACAACCGAGCAAATGTTCCGCCGAACGGCGCCGTGAACTCGCTGCGGCTGAAGAGCTGACCTTCTCTTCCCAGATAGGATCTATCCCATCAGGCTCTCACACTGATTCAACATCTTCCACTCTGCTTTTTAAATCCCATGCCGGGATTACCAGTACGACGGCGAGAGGCTGTGGACCAAAAATATTTGACCACGATATCGCTTTTGACTGGCGAGAGGTCGATGCGCAAACACAGTTTTAGTGGAGGGGGAATTAAAAAAATAAAATAAAATGACAGAAACCCCAACGATGTGTTAACCTTCCATTAAAAATGAAACATGTGTCACAACACATTTCTCTTTTCTCCTTTCTTTAATGCAATGGCCTCACAATCACACAGCCCTGATTTTTTTTTTTGAAAGCTAATCCCAATATCTCTCTCTAAAGCCATAAATCTGCCAGAGCCCACCTTTGGCTTTCGGGGAGACGTTACCTGTGCAGGAGCGAGACGGTCCCACAATGTGGAGTGATTTATTGCAGGTTAGCGCTGACTCAAAGGTCGACCAGGCAGCTCAGCCCATCGTTTCAAGGTGTCAAGCCTTCACTCTCTCTATTAAATCAGCCCGCCGACAGGCCCGAACCTCCTTCTGTTTTTGCCACAGGTAGCAGGTAGTCTGTCGGAGAGCGAGCCGCAGCCGCCTGCCTGCGTCTCACTGCAGGGTCTCACTGATGCAGGGGCAGAGCTACATGGTGGCCAGGGGGCGCCGTGGCCACCCAGGGAGGGGGGATGATTGGAAAAAAATGCCTTACACTCCAATACTGAAGCATCTCAAGTCATATCTTTGTAGGTTGAAGCACAGTTTGTTTGTTTGTTTGTTTGTTTTTCTTTCTTTCTTTCTTTCTTTCTTTCTTTCTTTCCATATATTTCTGAAGATTGATTGGTCTGGATTCTGCTCTTTGGTTAACTAGATACTCAAAATAAGAAATTTAATGTCACCCTCACTCTCTAGGACAGTAAGAACAAGCTGATGTAGGTTTATATTTAACATTTGTGAAGATTTCCTGTTCTCTAATTCAGTGGTTTTCAAAATGGGGACCACTATGGGCCACTAGGGCCCCTCCCCCCAAAATACGAGGAGACAAGAAAAAGAAGTCCAACTAAATAAATAAATAAATACATAAATGAATAAATAAAAGAATCAAATTATTTTTAATACCACACAATTAAGAGACTTGGGATATTGTATATTGTATATTGTATATTATGTTCTGTTTTCTGTGTGTCTGTTTTCCATCAACGTTTGTTGGCAAGTTCAATAATAATCTTTAATACAGTGTTGACAACATGTTAGTAGCATGGAAAAGGTTGGGAGCCCCTGATCCAATTCCTAGGAATGGTGACAGGCCAACTGTTCTAATGTCACACTGAAAACATTTAATAAATAGAAACAACTACAGTGACAATTAGAATAATAATCAAAATAGTTTCATAGACATTTCAGGTATTTAATGATGTGGGTCATGATCTCACTCTGTGGCCACCCCAAGGAAACCTTTCTGGCTCTGCCGCTGCCCTGCAGCATTTGTATTTGTCAGAATTGTGATTGTTAAAAGAAGGTGTGCGTCCTAGCATGACGGTTAACATTCTCTCCCCTCTCTGCCGTAGATGTGCAACATCCCCGGCCTGAGCACGCAACTGGACCTGCTGCTGACTCTGAGAGAGCTCCCGATCAGCATGAGCGACCTGCAGCCGGTGAGTTTAGCCCATTGCCCATGGAGGCAAATTGCGGAGCCCGAATGACGTGTTTTAAAAGTCTGCCCACACACACGCGAGCTGCCAGGCAGGACAAACAAAGGCTGCGACCGGCACATGGCCGAGCGGGGACATGCAAATTTGATGCCTTTAATGCAAATTCTAATGTGGCGACATACCGCGGCTTCAGAGGTAAATGAAAAGACCATCTGGGGACAAAGTGACATTAATACGTGAAAGCTTTTCTGCCTCCGGAAGGAGCTTTGGGTTTGAAGTGGCCGCTGAAGTGGTTACTTCCCTATTTGCTGGATTGTTAAGAGACTTGAAAATAGAAAGGCATGAAAGGCACTTTAAGGAAGATGGATCTTAATCAAATGAAGTTTCATTTTTCCTTTAGGTGAAACCCTCAAACTTTTTACTTTTCGCAGTGAACACCCAGGGTTTTTCTTTTTTTTTTTTGCCGTGAATGAAGCGAAAATGAATTAAATCTAATTCAACAGAACTCACTGCACTGTCATGATGTAACGATGCAGGTAGAGTCTGTCTGCGAGTGGCAGAGAGTGTTGGCCCCGTAATGTTGCTAGATTACAATAATTCATGAGAAACTTTTTAATGCAGCAGTGTTCGAAAAGTGACTGATTAGTCTGATTAGAATATTTTTGCAGGATTAAATAAAAAAAAAATTCAGCCTCTTCAGGATCTGGTTTTGGAATGAGTGGATGGCTGATAAACAAACAAACCAGCATTAAAAAAACTAAAACCTCTAAAAACCACGCTGACTCTCATTATTGAGCAGACTCATTAAACAGGACCGGCCATCTGTCAGTGGGCGCAGGTTGGGTTAGAACCTGGACAAAATGAGACGTGACCTGATATGCACACTCTCACATCTGTCTGCCACAGATTCAAAGTGAAGACTATTTTCATGAGTTGCAGACATGCATGTAGATCAGAGAGAAATCCCGACATAGTTGTTCAGGTTCAGGTCTTTTAAAGCCACTGCCACCGCCGCCTCCTCGCTCAATGCCAAATGTGTCAAGAATTAGCATATATTAGCATTCTCTTAATGCATACAGCCAAGTGTTTGTGACATATTTCAGATTTATCATCAGTCTCAGCGTGTATTGGCACTGGGGCAGGCAGGGTGTGAAGGCAGCCAGCTGACCTCCCTGCTCGTCTGCTGCTGTGCTATCAAGCTTCTGTTTCTCCCTCTCAGCAGCCGTGCCTCGGTCCTCATCACTTGTCCGCCGACAGTAAAGACAGCAAATGAATCAGAGTGATGACACAGTGATCCGATTGATTGAGAGACTCATTTTTCTTTGTCTGACACACTGAAGCTAATTGTTGTGAGTGCGATATATCATGAGAGGAAACATGAGCGTATTCCGTAATGTTTAAATTTAGCCTGTGCTCTTTTTCCTTTGTGATATTTCTTTTTACCCCTTTATATTATTGTTTATTTATTTATTTTTTAAATAAGATTTCACATTTGTGCTCACATTTTAAATGTATGTGCCGACAGTAATAGTGAGAAACTTTATTCTTTTTACTGACTTGAGAAAATCTGCTTTTGGAACCATTTGAGTCACTTAGTCAGTCATTCATCATCTATGTGCACACAAGCTCCACCCACTTCCAAGGCAGCTGGTGCCAAGTTTTCATTACAATGCCTGTAAATTGCCCCTTAAAAGATGCTGGGATTTTCAGTGGGGCAGCCGTTTCATTGAGTGCCATTGAGTCGGGGCTTCTGTAAATGCTGCACATCATGAGTACACTTTGAATGTGTTTATTTTCTTCAAACGATGCGGTAGCCTCATACTTAGCAACGTGTCCTGTGTATGCGGTGTAATCACGCTGGCCAGCAAATTTTTCCTCCGGTGTGTCACAGGCAGGAGAGCAGCTCAGCGATAACTTGGCCTAATAGCTGGGAGGAAAAGGGGAGGCTGAGTTGAAACAAGAAACCTGAGCTTTTGCTTTACCCACAGGTGTAAAAAGCCATGAAGGTATTTGAAATATTTATACAAATGCAGTTAGAATCGTATTGGCACAATTTACAGAAATGTTATCTGGTATTTCCTTTGCAGTTAGCTAGCGGTGGCAGGAATGAGCCGGTGAACAGATTTAAGTTGAGGAAATATAATTTGCACGTCATTAAAATGTCTCTGGAGTTTTCAACAGTCTGTTCACGTCTAGCACATCACAAGCAAACATCCTGCCTTTCCAAATCTCTCCATAGCCTGGCTAAAGCTGTCACTGTCTCCCAGTATCAAGCACTGGGCTGTTTGTAGTCTAGTTGCAGGATCCCTTTTTAAAGCCTGAACCCTTCCAGGGATTTACCTGCCCCCTGACAGCCACAGCAAGAGACAAGCTAATAAAGAAAGCCACCAATGACCACGTGCTTGTTGGTGCCAAGTCTCTCCGCTGGTGACAGTCTCAGGTTTTCCTCTGTGCTGGAAACCTACCCACTCTTTAAAGGCCCAGAGCGTCGCTATTAAAAGGATCTCACCTGCCACTTTGATAGGTACACTTTGCTGCTGCTGGGTATGTAATAAAGTGGCCTGTTAAGCTTTTCTTCAGATGGATAAAGTAGCAAAAAATTTTCCATTGTAACCCTCAATCTCATTAGGGTTTTATGTTTTTGCACAGATCAAAATGACGTGAGCTCAATTTTAACATTGCATGCTATATGCTTTTTTTTTAAAACATTTTATTCTGAGTCTTGCGCACAGGGCCTCTAAACTGCTGTGCTCCGCATGAAGTCATTTCCAAATCTAAATCTCAGGAAGGATGCTGAGGCGACGCCGGGGTTGCAGTATGCAGAACTGTGGCGTCGCCCCGAGCTGCGTTGCACTGAATTTTAAAAGCAATTGAGGCTTTTTTTCACCACTTCTATTCATCATGCATCCCACCCCATTGCATTTCCAAATTAAAGTTGAAATAAGGCTGAGGGTCGCGTATCTTTAACTTCTGTATTTCTGTATATATTTCAAAGCAGCAATATTGGGCCCCATTCAAGATTTGTTTAGATCATAAAAGGACGCAAGTCAAAGGGACATGGATTTTCTGACAAGCTAACCGATTTGTCTTCTTCAGTCAAGTGTTTTCTGAAGCAAAATTGAATTTACCGTGAAAAGAAGCCCTCTGTGCATACATTTTACCTTTATTTTACCTGTCAGACATACTTTTCGAGTCCAGATTTGCTTCCCTATAGGGCTCTGCTGGAAAAACAAAAACAACAACAACCCTGAATGAAATTTGTGAAGCTAACGAAGTTTCTTAAATGCGCTTTTTTTTTTATTTACACAGATGTGGCTCAGTTAACACAACCTTCTCAACATGTTGACAGCTGAGTGACTTTTTTGGGATTTGTTTTGGGTATTGAGGCTTGGTGCCTTGCTGCCAGAAGCTGAACCGAACTCACTTGTTCTCCGTAAGTCTCGGAATCTTCACTCACACTGAGGAAGAAGACCGTCGTCGGGCCAAGAGGAAAGTTTCGCCTCATGGTAGGCGCAAGCTAGTTGATAGTAAAACTCTTAAATAAAATTTGGCTTGATTTATGATTTTTGTATTGGTAAAAGCTAAACGTATTGATTATAAATACATTGATAAAAGTGTCTACTGGCAGTACAATAAAAGTAATTTGGTTTTCCTACCTTTACAAGGGTCTCGCTCCTAGTTAGCAGCCGTCTTGCACCGCCAGTTTTTAAGGAAGCCTGCCTGACAGTGGCCTAAAAACAAAACACGCATCCTGAAAAATTTTACACACTCCTTTAAATATTTTCATGATCACTGGCAACCTATCAGAGTTTTCAAATTTTATTCACAAGACATATTTTTTTTGACTTCATTGCTTATCTAAATGTACGACTCAAACTTGTATCACAGATACATTTTTGTCCTTGAACCTCTTGTAAAATTTCAACTCCACCCACTGACCAAGGAAGTTTGAGGAGATGGCGAGAGGATGCCTTCTTTCATCCACAACTAAAAGATTTGAGACCCGTAAAAGTTTCAAAAGTTAGAACAGCCTCTCAAGCGGGTTCAAAACTTGAAAAACTAAATGTCAGCTCATGGCTTGAATTGTTCCACCACTAATTACCATAGAGATGGTGAAGGTACAGATGGTCCTGTATGGAGCCAGAGTTTTAATGTGTCTGAATGTTTGCTGCCTCTCTGCTTTATGACGGCTGTCCTACCGGCAGGTTCTCATCCTTCAAACAGGGGCATATGGTGAATCTGGCTGCTGCCTGGCATTGACCAACATTCAATTGAAAAGCTCACTATCTGTCAGTGAGTGCGATTCCCAAAACGCCAGATTGTTTTTTTGTGAGACGTAATCCACTTTCTTTTCTCTTCAAACGCATTCCCATCCATATTCAACAGGGTCTGTTGAAAACTGGTTAACCAGGAAAACTGAATGAGGTCCTTGAGGAATATTTGTGCTTGGCACAATTGCATAAAAAGCAACAACCAAAGGCTCAATTATTCAACGCGTGAGGTCAAATGAGGTGTTGTGAGACGCCTTTTTATCTTCCCAATGTAAAACTGTGACGCCTTGAGTTATTTTTAACCCCGCATTGTCAACACACAACGTGGTCCCCCAGACGTTTTGGCCTGGTTCCTCTCACAGTGCCTCAGTCTGGTGTGGAGAAATGGATGCCTGTGTGATTACCCAAGGAAATGACTTTGCTTTGTGCCCCTGTGTTTGTCTTCCAGCTGATTAACCAGAAGACTACAATGTGCACGCAGCTGAACAACTGCAAGTCATTTGTTTCCGTGCTGGAGTACCTCCTCGCCATTGGCAATTACCTCAACGACAACGCCAGAAAGGAAAAGGCCAAGGGATTCCGCCTCTCCTCCCTGGCAAAAGTATGGCTTTGCCGCCGCCGCCGCCTGACCTTTGATTGAGTTGCAGTGCCCGACTAATTAGACCACTCATTGATATACGCAGCAGGGTGTCTCCCCTTTCAAATTTCTCTCTTGTCTTGGAGGACGCTGAAGTTCACTGAGGTCCCTCGCACAGTCACTCCAGAGCGTCACTGACTGCCATTACTGAGAAACTTTGCATAAAATCTCACAGAAATGAACCGGAATTGAGATCAGTCAGAAGGCCAGTCCTTCATTCAGTCTACTTGGTGCCTGATTTAAAGGGAAAAAACCAATTCACCTATTCAATCCCTGTAGTCATATGATACATTCCCTTCAACTATCAACAAACACACAATCCAACAACTCCAAATCGTCTTGTGGACTAGTCTAGTAGCACGCACTGCAGATTGACAATGCTGTGACATAATAATGTAACATTACAAGACAAAGTTATTTTCAAGGCAAATGCATATCCAGACAAAGCTGCTGGGTGGAGGGATTTCATTGCATTCATGTTCACACAATTTTTGCACCTCAGGTTTTGTCTACCATAAACCAAATCCTGAGTAACATCATTTTGTAGGCCATGAAGTTTCAGACAACAAAATTAAAGAAAGAAAAAACAAAACAAAAAATTCAATTTAGTATTAAATCGCTCAAGGTTTGTGAGAGCGTTTACCCACTTTCTTTGAATTTAGTTTGAACCGCTCTTTTGTGTGTCGGTCCCCCTAATGGGAGAGTTTAAGAGGCAGCATGTCGGGCGCAGAGGTAAGGCGTCCTCTGCCCCATTTAATGAAGTCAGGCCTTGTGTTTCCCTCTGAGGTGTTTCGACTTCTAATTGAGAGTCACAAACGGTTGCCGCTCGCGATGGTCTCGTCATATTAATGACCGGCTCCTTCTACAAAAGCCTGTTGACTTTGTCTATGTTCTCCGCTTTCTTGATCTTACTTTTAACTCAGCATCAATACTTGGCGCCCGCCTTTCATATATATATAATTTCAGTCCTCACAGGCTTGCCTAGGCTCATAATTGGCAAACAACATAGCCTAGAAAGAGACCGCTAATGACTATAACAGCACTGGATACGTGCCTGCTGCAGTTGGACGCTGAGAGACTCCACATTTGGCCTCTTTCCAACAGTCACGTTACAATTTGAGACAAATTAAAGCTTATTTTGCTTCTACTCTCATCATTCTTAGTTTTGAGGATTGGGGATATTATAGCTGTTGGAATGTTTTCTTCAGCAAGTGTGTTTCTGTGCAGGTACTAAAAGAATAGAAACCCAACCTGTTTTTAAAGGTGTCTGCATATGATATAAATGCAGTGGAGTGAAAGTAACTGAAAGCGAATATTCTGAATTTCACTACTTACTTGCACCCCCATGCACTTGTGAATACTGCATTCAGAATCACTTTTGAGTCTTCAAATGCAAACCAATGAAAAAAAAAAAATCGATTTTTTTTTTTTTTTTGTCACCTTTCCAAACGAAAACAAACAAACCAAAAAAGATTCTAATGAAAATATTTCATGGTAATATTTGAGATTGTGTAAAATTTTGAGGGGGTCCAAAAACCTCTTTTCACCTCCATATAGCGTAATCTGTTTTAATCTGTATTCTCACAGATGAGGCTGTCACCCTACATATCTGTCCTGTTGTTTTCTTCCCGCCTGCGTGTTGAAAGCAGCGTGTGTAACAACTTGTCTCACTCCTGCGTCGTCGTCTCCATCTCGCAGCTCTCCCAGTTCCGCGGCAGAGACAAGAACTTCACCTTGCTCCATGCCCTCGTGGAGCAGATCATGTTTCGAGAACCGTGCTTGGCAACCTTTACCCAGGAGCTGGCAGAATTTGAAACTGTCCCGGGAGGTATTTGCTAACCAAGATTTTAATCAAAACTCTGAGAAAAGGAAAGGAATGTTGGCCCGGCACTTTTCAACTCAGATCTGTGAAGTGAAACAAGATTTCTTTTCTCTGTCCCTCCTCCCTCTCTTTTGTAAAGCGTCCATCAAAGGTCTGACCGCAGAGGTGGACGGTGAGTAGATCGAATCCTCTGACTGAAATGTCTTAAAGACTCAGCTTGCCGAAAACCACTTTGACACTCGACCCTTCTTTTAGTGCCATTTCCTAGTCACTCACAAGGAAACGTGATAGTGAAAATCTCTTGGCAGAGTCAGCGGTAGTTTCACTGCACTGCACAGAACACAAGCAATAGTTTATTTTTCATGTTTTCAGTGAAAGAAATCTGTATTTTGACCTAAAGTGCTGGATGCAGCAAATAACATTTTAGAAAAGAAGTAGCACGTGATTTTAAAAGCTACTGTATCTGAGGTGGTGAGTCGTTAAAGAACATGTTTTTTTCTGCTTCAGTCCTGAAGAATGAACTGCAGAAGGTCATTCACTATAGAAAAATGTCCAAGAAGAGAAACGCTGGAATTCAACACCCGACTTTCCTCAAAGACTTGAAGGTGAGTCAGAATTATTTTGGTCATGTTCGTGTTTTTGTCTGCATTAATTCCAAGAGACGTCCTTGCAAACATTGTACCGCATTGATCACATTTACTGCGTTTAAAAATTTTAAAAACTCTACATCTGCCAGTGCTGTCTTACGAACAGCAGTCGTTGCTCATTATACAAATGAATAAGAACACATTATTTTCATGCACGCCAATGAGTGATTTCTGTGAACGAGCACAACAGACCACTGCACTCCGGCAGAGGCAGCAGCTCTGGAGTTATTTGCAAACTTTCACCAAAAAGGATTCAAAGTATGAAAAGCTATTTAGATCAGTGCTTTTCGTCACGCAAACAGATCTGTCAAAATGTTCAAATGAGACAGGCTACAGACTTCAAGAGCTCATTTTGAAGATGAAACAAAACACAGGGAAAAGGTTCACCCTGGGGTACATTTCATCAAGTTGTGTCAGATCATTTATTGGATTCAGGATCAAGACTGGCTGACAAAGCAGCTGTTTCATTACTTCACAATCTCTTGTTAAATTTGGTGACTGAGCTTCGAATGTTGCCTTTCCATGGTCTCCAACCAGTCAGAATCAGACTTCTCAGACCTCTGACGCCGACAAACCAGTTGATGACGCTCACTGGATATTTTCTCTTTTTTCCCCACTAGCCTCTGTAAACCCCAGAGATGGTTGTGACAGTGTGAAAATTCCAGTAGATCAGCAGCAATCAGCAACCACACCACGTTCAAAGTCACTTTAAACCCTTTCTTCCCCATTCTGATGCCCACTTTAAACCTCAACAAGTTGCCACCACGTCTACATGTCTAAATGCATTGAGCTGCTGCCCTGTCATTGGCTAATTAGCTGTCTGTGTCAACAAGCATCTGCGTTAACAAACTTGTTACAATTGAAGTAGCATTTTAACAGAATACTAATCCTGTATAACTAATTGTTTTGCATCGAGCAAGATAAATTTTGTTCAGAACAACTTTGTAACATTTTCAATGCTTGCAAGTCACTGCTAATTTTGTTAAACAACTTTGGAAAAGATGCTTCTCTTGACAGTTCAAATTCAAAACAGCACATTTGTTGCTTTTAGTTTTTCTGAGGGTCCGAGGTCACTGGTTATTGACGTCAATCAACCCCTGACTGAAGGTGTAAACAAAACCGCCTCTGTGTCTTGATTTGCCTCCTTTCCCAGGTGGTGATTGAGAAATACAAGGCAAACCTCATGGGGTTGACGAGGACGTGTGAGGAGATGAAGAAACTTTATTCTGTCATTCTGGTAATTCCTGAGTTATTATTTCAATATCTCTTTTGTCACAGCCTTGGAGATTGACCGTCCTCTCTTGTACTAGTAGTAGTCGAGTAAAAGCGACCTTGTACAATTATTTGTCACTGTAACCCCCATCCACACACACTCCGTCACGGGAACTATATATATCTCAAAGGAATGTAGCTCCACCCAAGGTTACTTCTTTTCCCAATATGTACCCTTGCACAAGGACATGACTGAGGACTGAAATTAACTGATATAAAGCACAGCTCTGGTGCTTTCGTTCAGAGCTTTGAAAAAAAACGTTGCACTCTGTGTAGTTTCTATTTTATTTCATTGGATTAGTTCAGAGCCGCTGTGAGGACAAGACTGTGAGGGACAAGTTCATCCTCAGTCTTAATGTGTGATGTCATGCCAATGAATGGCCCGCAACAGATTAACCATGAGAGGGTGTGACAGCAGTTCTGTCACAGCTTATAAACCCACACGCAATCACAAAGCTTTTACATAGACTGTGTTTCAACTGCCAGTGGAAGCGACATCTACATTCATGTGTATGTGTGTGTGTGTGTTAGTCATGTGCGATATGACAAGAGTTGGTATTGATCCGATACCAAGTCATCATAGAGCAGTATCGCCAATACTGGTTGGATGTTGAATCTTTTTTAATTACGGTGGATGAATCATCAAACAATCATCAGCATATACAAATACAGTATTGATTGCATTACACTGATGTTGCTCTATATCGAAAACCAACATTGGTGTATAACATGTGTATTACGGCGACTTGGATCGATACGCCCTCCACTAGCGTGTCTTGCTTTCTGTTGCTACCTTCAAGAGAGGTCAATTCTCTCGTTAGTTTAGTTTCTCAGCGTCCCATCCTCATTGTGACTTCCTACCAGCTGCTACGTCTTTCCTTCATGGAGTCTCCTGAACAAAACCAATCAATATGAACGTGGTGTCCGTTCTCTCCCAAGCTCTCCTCATATCTTTTCCAACAATCCATCATAATAGAGGCTCCACTTACTGTTCCTGCTGTGTTTGAGCACTGAGATATTGTAGAGTGAGCAGGCAGCTTTAGGCCTGGAGAATTGCGTTATATCAGGTTCTCAATTAGATTCCCAGCCACTGCAACTTTTCTTCTGAGGCTTGCACAGTGGCAGGCAGAAGAATATAACAGGGAAGTTCATAACACGCCATTGAAGTAAAGACATGACACCAAAACATGCTTCAAGCATCTCTTAAGTCACACGTGTGTAACAGAGCAGGTATCTCTTGATAAGGTCGGCATAAGAATGCTTGTTTCTTCTGGGGAAAACAAAATGAGACTATTTCATCTCATTCAATTGTCCAACCTTTGAAGACAAATCACGAGAAAGTCATAGACTTCATTCTTGCCGATCTCTTATTTGTTGTTATTATTGTATCTCTGTTCAGAAAATAGAATAGCTTTATATGTGCACCTTTTTACATGTCAGAAAAAAGTGTCAGTGGGATATTTTAGATAACGAAAGGAATTCTGATTTTGCTTTGACACAGACAGAGCTTTAAATGCAGACCCACGTCAGAGAGTAGTGTAGAGTAGTTTAGCTAAACTCTGTTCACATTAGTGGCAAAAAACCATAGCCCAAGCAATGAAATTATACATCATACTTTTAATGACTAGAGTAAAGAACTAATTTTTTAAAACGTCCCTCATCTGTGTCCTTCACGGTCCTCTCTTTATTTATTAATTTATTTTTTAAGTTCAGTTCATTAAAAATGCCATCAGCGGTATTTCAGACAGACTCATCCTTGTCTTCACTCCACCTGTGTCCTCTCCTTTGTCCCCTGATTTTCCTCTAAGTAGCAATATTGCCTGTTCAAAACCCTTCTTCATATCCAGTGAAGCCTCTCTGGGGACAATAAAAACTTGGAGGAAAAATTACGGAGGCTGACTGGGCTGTGGTGTTGTGCTAAGGAGCAGCAGGTTGAGGAAGAGGCTTCATATTTAGTCCCATCGTGTCGTAGGGGACGAGAATTCGTAATGATGCCCCATGAATAGCCAGCATTTATTATACATGGAGGGAGCTTATTAAAGTTTTGGCAGTTGATTTTGTAGGAGCTCCTATTTCCCTGTTGTGACTCCAGAGGCACAGACTCTAAAAAGTATTAAATAGAAGGCGACGTTTCGCGGACACGGTTTTCTACGTCATGCATTTTTAAGAGAGCCTGATATTTTGATGTTGCAGCAAAGTGACACGATTAGCACTTTCTCGTTGTAATCATACCTTGTAAATACTACTTGGACAAAATGAGAGACTAAGTGAGTGCCAGTGTGTTGAGATACAGTTCTTTTAAAGGGGCCATAAGTCATTTTCATCCTTGCCAGATAAGGTCGCAAGAAGCACCCACCTCTCCTGTGGCTAAAAGTAGCACAACTTTAGAAAACACATGCAAACCGCATGAAGTGTGCTCAAAAAGAATGTTACCGTTAACCATTCTGGATATAACAACCTGAAATCTGGAGGGTCGCCTTCTGTCACCAGAACTCCCCATGTCATGTTTCCAAAGGGTTCACTATCATTAACTGCGTTTCTATTACTCCTAGAGTTGTGCAATATCTAAATATCGCAATAAAAAACTGGTAATGGAAGCACCTGGACTTAGAAAAAACCTCTCAAATATCACTACAGGGTTTTGACGCTCTCATAAGGTGGTTTTTCAGACGTATCGATATAGAGGTATAATCGCAAAAGCGTCATTGGACGTTGGACTTTCTCTGATGCCATTTTTAAAAAATATGATAATCATGCACACTAGTGTAAAGACAAGAATGAGGCGGCTCAGTTAAAGAGTCCACATGCAAGTCGTTATGAGGACAAAGCTCCTCTTGGACATTCCTCAGAAGTTTGTCAAAATATATCAATATTCGCGGGAGAGGGGCGTTATGTAAATAGGCTAATTTGCACATGAAATGAAGGGGACAGGTGTTCCTCATCCTTTACTTCCTTCTGGGGTCTCTTTTGGAGAGGCGTGCTTCACAGCTGTGTGGTGCTTTCAGGAAATTCATTTGAGCCCCTGGAGGCACTAAAAGCTTTTTAACAGACACCTATGCCAAGGCAGGTGAAAACCCTGCCCTGTTTAATGTCTTCTGTGCACATTCATGGTGATTTGTTTAAGTTGTTTTGATTTTTTTTTTTTTTCTTTAGCCGAACCATAACTTTGTTTTATCACTTCAGAACTTAAATACTCATTTGTGACTAACATGCACATTTGCTTCAAGCAGTTTTTCTGGTCCAAACTTAACCAAATGCAATTTGTGTTCATTTGTGTTGTCATTTTCCGTATAATAATTGGGACCACTGATTGATAATATCGCTAGTTGACCAGTCACGAAAATATTCTTGCACAAATTCCAAATTTTCTGAAGACAAATTTATTGTACAAGTAAAGTGACATTGAAGCAGTTGGACGAGACCTTTCAGTTTGCTGAGAGGTGAGTCAGGAGGTTTTAATTAGCATTCAGATGGTGGTTATGCTGCTTCTCAATCGCTCAGTGTTGTTTTGGCCTTCGGTGCACCTCCATCACTTCAAAACAAAACTAACATGTTCGGCCTTCAATATCAAACATGTCCAGATCAGTTAGGGACAGTTGTGGTCCATGTAGGTTTCCACTCTTGGGGAAGAATAAGCTTTTATTACCTTGGTGACGATAAAAAAGGGGGAGGTTTATACAAAACTCATTCTTAAACAAGGATACAAACAGAGGCCAGATTGAAAAAGGGCAAAAAATAAAAATAGCATGAGACAAAGTCACAATTGGAGCAGCATATAAAGTAAAGGGGAGAAGTATAAACTAAATACATGAACGGAAAATAACCTCAAACGCAATACGACAAACTCAGTACTGTCAAGCAGACAAACCATCCAAGGATTTGTGTTGTACCGAAAAGGTCCAATCGTTACCAGGCGATCATTGTCAAAACAAAATTGCTAAATTCAGACCTTGTTTTGCCTTTCAGATGAAAATGACAAACTGCTCCCTTTATGAGTTTCCTCACAAGCGAAGTGACTGAACAGTAGGATTGAGACTCAGCTGTGCTGTTAACTATTTAGTATGGTTTTAACAGACAATTTTTTTTTAATTCACTGTGATACACTATGTGTGGTCCTGTGACACCTGTAGCACCTATGCAACAACTACGATCATAGAAACAGTAAACATTGTGGTTTATTCAGTTATTTTATTTAAAAAAAAATGGAGTCAGTGGAGCCACTGATGGCATTTTAAAAACGGCGTGTTCTGCATGGCCACCAGCATACAATAATCCAATTATGACACTTAACCATTCTGACCCTTCCATATTTTTTGACCTTCGCAACAGTTTTATGTCATTACGCTCAAAGCTACTAATAACAAAGCAGCGCTGTCTTTCCTCATACGACAGTTAACAGCGGGCGCACATTTTGATTGGATGAAGCATTCAATGAGTTGTAACATACTAGAAAACATCACCCAGACCTCCCTGCATAAGACACTACCTCAGAAGTGTTCTAATCCCTTAGGAGGAAATCCTCCAGGTCGTGTTTCCAAAACCCAACAGGGATGTTACAGCAGGGGGTGTCGCAGTTAAAATATGAGAGCACTTGTGTGCCATTGAGTGTTGTATAGTGTTGTGTTGCCACAGTCTCTGATCCCTAGACAGTGTCGACACTGACGGTGGTGAATTGAACCCATCTCAATTTTATATTCTCTGAAGTCTCTGCTGTGCAGTCAAAACAGAGGAGAAGTCCACAATGAATCTTCCACACCAGCCACTGCTGTCGAAACTCAACTGATGTCTTGAACAATGAATGGGAAATATTTCTCACTCATCACTTGTACTGGTTGGACCGATGCAGTTGCCAGCCTCGACGAACACACGGAAGAGATCATCATACATTTTTCATTACTGTCACCTGGCCTATTTAAAAACGTTATGTTCAAGGTTGTGCTGCTATACTGAATACCGTCACAGGCTTAATATTACCATTGGCTGTCTTACACCTACTGCAGCAGGGTCCCACTCATACCTGTTGGTGTGACTCATTCTGCGAGTTATGCACAGTTATGAAAGGTGCTGGGTCGCTTTTCTTGAGTGACGCGCGTCACTTGGAAAGTATTGGTATTGAAAAATGTTTCCTGCTGTCAGACTAAGAGCTCTTTGTCCAGGGGCTCATTGTCCTGTGCGTTACTTTCTTTCAGGAGAAATTTGGGGAACCGGCGAATCAGGACTCCATGGAGCTCTTTGGACTGATCTCCCAGTTTGTTTATGACTTCAAGACGGCCAAGTCAGAAATAATATGAGGCGAGCCTCCGACCGAAGCTTCATCTGACAACAGTAAAGCTCGATCGCAAGTACCAAACACATACGAAAGAGGATTAGGGCCACAAGAAGAGGAAAAAAAAATCTTTACAGGAGGGAGATTTTTGAAGTTTTCATTTTGTGAATGAAGTCAAACTTTCGAGAGTAAAGTCCAAATGTGTCTGTGAAGGTTCTCAGTCATCCAGGTCATCTTAAGGTAGAAGGGTTGAGGTAGGGCAACTGGTTGTTCTTGTGATCTTGAAGACGTTGCACCTCTCATCTAAAAGGCTACTTCAGTTCAGTTCTTCGCCCATTGTTGAAAAATCAACACTTTGCTAATAGTAGGTATCATCAGCCTTAGCCCCACCCACACCTCCCGGTGGTTAAATACCTGGGACTTTTTGGATGAGAGGAGAAACGTCTTCAAGATCACAAGAACAAGTCCTGTTGTCCTAACTCAACCCTTCCACAAAAAGTCTCAATGTTGAGATTAAAGACGTAAGGCTCTGCACAAACCTTGTGACGTACTTCATTTTCACGGGATGATTGTGAACACTGGCAGCTAACTGAGGTGGTCGCTAGTGGACTAATCTCGAAATGGAAACTCCAAAAACATCTCCTTCCTGTAATTATTTTCTCTCTCTCTCCTTGTAGCCATAACCCTCTTTCATACATACACCAAGTGCTACTCTTCAGTTTTATTTTTTAAAAGAATTTCTATTTTTTTTCCCCTACAGCTGCCTGTATTTCCACCTCTGGGTTGCTTTTGTACATATTTTCAAGTGGGTACTGGCTGTGCTTCATCACAGAGTAAATACAAAGTGAAATGTTCCTGATGGTGGTGACGCTGGTGGACCGGAGGTGAGGCAGTGCCAGGAGAAATCGATCTCGGTGACAGAAAACACGATGATAATTGTGAGTTTTCACGGTTTGGTGTCCCTCTGGTGTACATGTATATCTTGAGACGACTCGCTGATGAAGGATTTAAAAGAGGGTCCTGCTGCATCACCAAGCTGCCGGGGAGACGGACACAGACCTGGAATTCCAGGTCACCAGGACCTCGCCTGCGGTTAGAAGGCCACATCTGCTGTTGTGGCGTTGACACACTCGGCTTCCCACGCTCATCAGAGGCTTGAAAGGCATCCTTGACTCATGGCCGATGAGTGGCTTGCCGTGTGCTTGACATTTTAATCAGTTCACAGGAAAAAAAAAAACCTCAGTGTTCCCCTGCCGCTGCGGTGAGCCACGAGTGAAGGCGATGCCACGCTGAGGACCCTTCGGTAGCTCGTTGTCTTGAAAAACGAAGAAACGGCTGATTTTATTTAAAAACTCTGCGTCTGAGGAAGCTGTTGGTGGAAGTCCACCGCCGTCCTCTCACTGACAAACCGTCTCCGTGCAGTCCTTTGCTAATCTAAATGTGTGTAATAATCTGACCCGATGCTGAGCATTGAAACAAAATCAAACTCCAAAACTTCATGTGAATGAATGACGGTTTTCCATTTGCAAGTAAGCAGACAAGTATAAGAAGTCGTTTGTCTTCTTTTTGCTGTTTCCGTCATGACGTTTGAATCCCAGTTTTATTGTCTGGATTTTGTTTTGCGCTGCTTTTCATTTTTATCCTTTCAGGGATTATAGGGATTTATGAGGCATCAAAGGCACGATAGTTTAATTTACCCTCAGCCTATTTATTCATTTCTCCCTATCAGTCAGCATATTTCTCGTCTGTTTGGTATAACACTAACTGGACTGGGTTGGCTGTTGCACTTGTTTGCCTCGACTCCGTCTGCTGGATTAAAACAGTGAATATATGTTGTGAAGTTGGACTATTTTTTTTTTTTAATGGTAAAACAAGACTTGACTACCAGCAATTGCTTCCTCCTTCAGCTGGTTTGCAAACAGGCTCTGTTTTTTCTTAAAAACATCAGTTACTACATATTTATCATATGCTCATTAGTTCGAGTTGTGAACTATAAAACTCGCCTTGTTTCTTTTTGACGGTAATAAACACAGAAGAGAGTTATAGCCTGAGCCGATTAATTCAGTTACAGTTGAAGTTGTCCCCCCCACACACAATTATTGCTCCCTGAACCCAGCAATCAAGCCACGTTCAGTGTTACTTCAATCACTTGTCTTCCCCATTCTGATGCTCACGTAGCTGATTAGTTATTTGCCAATCACATGGCAATCACAAACAACTGAACACTTCATAAAGTGCATATGCATGTGAGTGTACGTGCATATTCCGTACTACACACTTGGCTCTGCTTTTAACGCGTTAGGCAACGTCATGTTCAAGCCAACGTCATGTTAACTTCCAACTATGCAACCAAATCACAAACTAATTGCAAGTAAATATTAGAATAAAGGTCTGTAGAGACCCAAATACGTGTCTCAAAATGAAAAGTTTACCCGCAAATTATCTTCTGGTAGAAAATGAAAAATTGTAATGGTGTGAAAAATCATCAAGGCAGCCTTTTACCTCAGTAGCAACTCACCAAATTGAACAGATGCAGCCAAATTGTTTGATTATTGTCATGTTATAATTTTATGCATACACCCATCATGAATAAATACCTTTGATGAAAAGAATGACACATTAAAATAAATGCATCCAATTTCTTTTACCGCTTATCTTGCAGTCAGAGTAGTGAAACTAATGTCCTCCAACACTGGGTCAAAAGTTAAACAGAAGCACAAAAACAATTGTACTGTAATTGGTGTATTTGGTGCAAACGTATGAACACAACTCCACAAATGGTGCCCGCTCCATTAGGTTAGGACAGCAGCTCATTGTTTGACATGAGCAGTGTGTTTTGTGCACAGAGCATTACTTCCTTTTTGACTACTAATTAAATTCCCCAAAGATGTGTTCTTTTCATCAAGACCCAGGGAGAGCCACCATTTTCCCTTTCTCTTTTTTGCCTCTTTTCAGATGATTAAACGGACGGCGGCCTCTGAAGACCGCATTTGTTTAAAAGAAAGTCATTCTTGAAACACGCAGGTAAAATACTAATGCGACTTGTGCTAACTTTATACGTAGCATAAGCTAACCATCATTTTCGCACAACAACACAGTCGGCTACTCACAAACAATGCTGTTTTCATTTGCTGTGGTTGTGGAATAATTGAACCTCATTTCAGCCAGACATTGTCTCTGACACTTATTGTTATCCATGTGTCATGGTGAAGCACTTTTCATGATGAGGACCTCAGGGAGAACAACAAGCCGTTTTAAAAAAACGCAATAGGGAAAATAAATGCATTTACTGCCAGAAATATGTTTTTTTACATTTCATAGTTTCAGTTTTTTTTAAATTTACAGTAAAGTGATTGTAAATGAGAAGCAGGTCATGGAAGGCTCTAAACCCCGGACTCCAAAACCACAAACACTCAAAATATTTTTAATAATGTCAACATGGAGAATTATTTCCTCCTATTTTATTCAAACTACATCAAGAATCTTTTGTCTTGAGAGCAGTAATGGACTATAATTGTAAAACCCCCCAAAGCAAAACAGTGAAACGGAAAATTATGCTAGTTACAACAACATCAACAAACAATAATCAGATTGTCTTGTGTGAAAATCATGGTGGTAAAAGTCAAAATCTCCAAAAGAACAAGCACAGAACTAAGATAGCTTTGCAACTTAGTCATGGTTACTCGTCTTACTGGTAATTGCTGCCAAAGGTGCCTCAATAAATTACTGGGCTCTGACGTATGTATTTAATCAATTTCAGAATAAGGCTGTATCATAACAAAATGTGGCAAAAGTGGAGCGCTGTGAATACTTTACAGATGCACTGTAGTGTAAATTTCAAATGTGGAAGTTATTCCGAAAAAAGCTGTTTGTCTCTGTCTTATTCACAGTGTGCCAATCACACGTTTAGTTTTTAACAGCAAGCTAATCAAGTAGGTAGCAGGGTTTCTAGTACAAGTGGCAACACTTGACATGCTGCGCTGGTGTTGAACTAAACTCTTGCCGAGGCCCTTTGTGAATGTTTCCGACAAGACTTTGTGCTACCGTTCGGCTTTTGTCACAGCTCAAGCCTACACTAAACCCTAAAGCTCCTGCCAGTTCTTCCTCAAAGGACACTAATTGGTCCCTCAGTCGTCGAGCAGACTTGGAGACTGGACCTCTCCAAGATGGATCTTCAAGGATTCAGACTTAATTTAGCAGCTCAGTGCCCTAGCGCTAGAGTGTCCGCCACGGCCGGGTCATTCCGAAGACTATAAAAATGGAAGCCAGTGCTTCAGTGGTCGCCACTCAACCCCAAGGAGCGCACGTGGTGGGGGCGTTAGATCATCCGATGATTCTTGAATGTGACACCGCTGCTGCTCCTCAGGGGACGGGTCAAATGTGGAGAACACATTTCACACGCAGGTATGTGACAATTGTTGGAAAACTTCCAAATCTGAGAATTCCAACTGCTTTGCAAAGGGACCTAAAAGCAGCTGTGCAGCCATTGACATGTTTGTGGCTCATTCAGGGAAAGCGCTATGAGAGGGGAAGTGGCGTGCATCCACTTTACCAAATGGAAACTGAATAGAACGACTATCAACTTCTCCTCTGTTTGGATGTGTTTGCTTTTTGCCACCATCATTTTCAAATCACACCTTTCTTAATGTGGTTTCCGATGAGTAAAGGCAGTCGTTTTCCACAGAAAGTTGATAAGGCTCTTTTACATGTGAAGTTTTCCTGGCACAGAGCAAGCCGACTGTCAGCCCCCGAAAACTGCATTGCCATGGAAACATATTGAAATGCATGACATTAGGCACGGAACCATTTGTCAAAGCTGGGTGATGGCACAAATCGCGCAAAATGGCAGCTATTCAGGTTGGTGCTGCACAACTCTCAGATTGTCTTCCATTTTCAGACAGGCTGATTTCCTAAACCAAACCTTCCTCGATGCTGGAAGTCAAAGAGGCACTTTTGCATCCAAGAATATTAAAAGATTGAGGCACAGGACAAAAGGCTTCTTTTGAATAAATGCACTCTTTATAAAGGATGTATGGCAAAGTTTAACACGTTGACTTCCTTTGAACCTCTTTTGGCTGATGTTCTGCATCTGACGTTTGTACAACACAACACTGTATCCAGGTTTAGATTCCATCGTTTTGTTGCAATGCACTGTGTGCTCCAATACAGTGTTTGGCCACAAAACGTCCAAAGTCGCATTTGTAAATGTTTTTCTAAATAAGAAAGAAAATCAAATTTTTTTATGTTTGAAGCATAACTATTTGAAACAACAGTTTAACAAATTTGAATTGATGATATTTGTTCAGCAGTGCAATAATATTTCAGTGTGAGTCTAGTTAACAATTGAAATCTAAAATACAAACCAGACAGCATTTGGTCTTGTATTGTACCTGCATCACTTCACGTTGAATATTAGACACATCTTGGATATTATATCTTTATTTTGATTGCTTATCACCACTTTTTCACATTTGCATTTTTTTTTTTAATGTTTACAAAGTTTAAGATAATTTGACTTGAAGGCCCCATGTGTTGGATTTAGTGGCATCTCTTTGTAAGAAAGCAATTATCAATTCATGTTAATGGTAGTACTTGTTTTCTGACGCTGTGGTGTTCCTGTGGTATTTAGAGGTAAAGAAATGACATCTGAAAGAAAAGCATCCTTCATAAACCATTCATATTTTGTTTTTCTCTCAAATAGCAATTTCAAACTTTACCAAAATAAAACACATATTTTCTGATCAGTTCCTTCCCAGTCGATCAACAGGGATGTTGGCCATCTTTAACCACTCGTCCCATCCGGACTCTCCACAGGAAGCACTTTATTCATCAGGCTGCCGTGCGTCCTGCTGAGGATATTCATTAATCTCTCCTGATTGAAGGCACGTATTTCCATATTCCATAAAAAAAACCATCATACAGTGTTTAATTTTCAAGAAAAGGCATATAATGTAGTCAAAATCAGTGACACCTGTGTTAACTCTCGTATACCTCTCCTAACAGTTCACCATCAGTGAAGATATTCAACTCTGCAGCTCTTCAGGCCACTCTCAGTTGAAACCTGCACTTTGTAAGTCAAAGTGAGGATGTCAAAATTGATCTGCGGCTTTATGGAGGGCTTGTCGTAACACAAGGACAGAGCTGACGGCCTTGCATCCCTAATCCTTTGTCAATATTCACACAGGCCACTTGGAATGACTTGTTGGTGTAATGCAGCAATTGTTCCGCCTTCAGGGCTGCTGCCAAGTGATCGATGCACCGAACCTTCCCAAAAAAAAAATCTCACTAGGCAGCCCTTAGAATGAAACATCTCTGTTTGTTCCTGTGTGAATTCAATTATTTGTTGTTTTTAACTTAAAGAATCTTTAACTGAAATGCAGCCAAGTTTTTTTTTTTCAATGTTTTTTTTTTTTTTTTCAGCAGGCTCTCAAGACACCAGTGGAATGATGTCATCAAGACGACCATATAAAGACCCATATCCCTATCTGGAGCTTGCAGAGAAGTCAGACCAGGGGGAGATATTCAGCCCACCTGTGCAATGAGATTCTGATGAGTCACCGCATCAGTAAAATCCAGACGTGGACAAGCAGCAAGAGAGGAAGAAGGCAAACTCTTGGCAGAGGAGGTGATTCCTGTCCCGGCTTCCTCCGTTAGTGTCGTTCACCAGAGGAGGAAAAGGCTTTTGTGACAGTGCCTGGATATGACTATTTCATGGATCAGCTGCTCTATGTGAGGAAAGGGTTTGGGAAGCCGCAGCAGTCGGCACAGCGGTCAATTAAGACCACTTGAGTCATTTATGTATATTTTTTCTTTCTATTAGAATTAGAGTAACAGTAGCTTGGGGCAAAATCACGCAGCGGCGGTTAATCATAACTTCCGTCACATGTGCGCGCGTAAAGTGGCGCGCACACAGAGATGCAGCACATCAGCGCGGGGTTGCACCGCCGCTGAGGGAGTGAGTGAGAGCGCGGTGCTATGGACGCTTCCCGGGCTGTTTGGATCGACACTCTCCTCTCCACAGCGTCCACATGTTGTGCTCGGCTCGCACCTCTGGGCTTCAAGTGGCCGGGAAATGACGCCAAGATCGCTGCGATCCGCGAGCCTCAACATGTTTTAGACCAGTGAACCCAGGACCAGGACCCCCGCTGCGCGCACTGGGATATGGCACCTGGCATCTGGATCCATTAGGAGAGCATCTATCGCGTCCACGGGACTGGGAAGAGAAAGTTGCAGGTGCGGTGCACAAGACGCGACGCCTCTCTCTCTCTCCTTCTTTTCTTTTTTTTTTTGTGCGCGCGCGTGTGAGCGAGCCATGGTGAGCCCCCTGGTCCTGGTGCTTGGCTGGACTCTGCTGTCCGAGGTGACCAGGGCGCAGAACGACACGGAGCCCATCGTGCTGGAGGGGAAGTGCCTGGTGGTGTGCGACTCCAACCCCGCCACCGACTGGAAGGCTTCCTCCTCCCCGCTGGGCATCTCCGTGCGCGCCGCCAACTCCAAGGTGGCTTTCTCTGCCGTCCGGAGCAACAACCACGAGCCGTCGGAGATGAGCAACAAGACGAGAATCATCTACTTCGACCAGGTGGGTTTCACCCTCGTTCACCTTGCAGCGACGGTGTGCGCGCTTTGTTCCGCGTACCCGTGAAGTTTCTTTGTGCGCTGCGAGGAACCTTTCTGCTTTTCTGCTCACTTTTAGTGTAGAAGCATTAAAGTGTAATCGCGGCAAAGTGCAGCTGCGCCGCGGAGTTGCACTTTGAGCCTAGTTGCTCACGTGCGGGGTCTGTGTGTGTGTGTGTGTGTGTGTGTGTGTGCATGGGAGGGGGGGTGGAGGGTACTGAGCGGATCTCTGCGGTGCGCTGCACACGCACACACGCGTCCTCCGGCACTGAAGCGCGCGTGCTCGCTCGCTCGCGCGGCCTCACCTTCACGCGGTTGCGCGGCCAAACAAAACCATGTGTGTGATTGATTCGTCATGCAAAGCGGTGGGCAGCGTTCTCGGTTTTTCTCTCTCTCTCGTTCGCTTTGCACAAACCTTTATTTGATTTCATTTTATTTGTATTCATTTTTTTAAAAATATATATATATTTTTGCTCCGAGGAAAGAAGGTGGCGAGGTTGGATGGATGAGCGCTGCGATGCTGTTGCTAAGAAGAACACATTAGTCAGGGATGGAGGGGCCTGCAGTGGTGTCTGAACAGGTTGGGTGTCATTGTTTGAGATTCTGCGGCTGCGTGAGAAAGACACGCGCACACACATCTGAGCATCATCTTCAGCAAACGGCCCTGGAGTCACCTTAGGTTTGTGCTGAATGACAGACTCAGTGTGGGTCATGAAAAAGTGATACACACTGATTTAAGAAGCCATTTCATTTTTAAACAGGTTGCACTTAATAAGGAGGAGTCTCTCAGTCTCTCTCTCTCTCTCTCTCTCTCTCTCTCTCTCTCCACAGTGAAATGTTTCTGCAGTGGCCACAGATGTGATTAATTTGTTGGTCGGGCATCGTTTTGCTATTTTATTATTTTTTTTATTTTTTGCAGAGTGAGCAAAGTTTAAATGCTGCATTCAGGCTCACTGAAAATAAATGGATTTGAGCAATTGCTTGCTGAAGTGTGTCTCAGAGGCAGGAGTGAAGCCCTGCGGCTGTAATGGCTAAACCTGTGTGCATGCCTGTTTTTTTAAAATCTGATTTCATTTTACATATTTCATCACTTAAACTACTCAGAAATGACGGCCTTGAGCACTGCAACATTCTTTAACAACTTTGCATCTCTGTTTCTAATTTATCCCCTTTCTCCAGGTTCTGGTGAATATAGGAAACTACTTTACTTTTGAATCTGTATTTTTGTCACCGAGGAAGGGAATCTACAGTTTTAACTTCCACGTCATAAAGGTGTACCAGAGTCAGACCATACAGGTATTTTCTTATTTTTACTTCCTTATATTTCCCAAATGATCCGGGTAAAATATATGCGTAGGGACATAAATAATGTGTATATATTAGCAGACATTAGGAGACAACAAGCCATTTCTCAGTGGATATTTTCTCTTCTTGGGACCATCCTCTGTAAACCCTAGAGATGGTTGCGTCAGTGTGGAAATCCCAGTAGAGCAGCAGTTGGTGAAATACTCTTCAGTCAGTCTGACCCCCCCCGATCTGCTGCTGGCTTTCAGCTTCAGCAAATCTTTACCACGTCTACATGCCTAAAGAGTTGCTGCCATGTGATTGGCTGACTTGTTGTGGGGTTTTGTTTTGGGTTTTTTTTGCAAAAAAAGTGCGTAAACGTACTGTAGAAAATTTTTTAACAGTGACAAAAAGGTTCAGCAAAAAAACAACAAACTCATTTCTTATCCACATTTTCACACACATGCACATAAATAAGTAACCTTTTCAAAGAGGGCTTCAAAGAAAGACACACTGACATTCTTACTCATCTCATGAGTCATTTGTCTCATCTAGACTCACTGTTAATGCCATCATTGTTAATGTGCTATATTAGGAGGAAATGACCTGGACATCTCTCAAGTAGGCACGGACAGAAAGCATTTCCAAGAAAGACTGCTGAGCATTGAGCATGTGCGCCTTACTGTGAGATGGATGTGTGTCAAAATAGCAACAAGTCATGCGAGGACTCTCCATCAGAAACACAAAGTGGTTGTTCAAACATCAGTGGCAAATAAACATTGTAGGATCCAACACTGATTCCTGTGGAACGTCACATTCATTGTGCCAACACCATCACATGCACACCTTTCTTCACCAACTACCCTTGCAATTTGTCAAAACGTCATATTGCAAGAACTTAACTGCAAAAAGCTTCTGTTATAGCATTGAATGGTAATTTGGCTCTGTTTTTATGCAGTGATTGTGGCATTTCAATGAGTAATTAGGTGCGAAAAATTGTCTCCTGCAAAATGCTTCCTTGAAACCTGCTTCCTGGTTTCAAATCACACGTTGTGACTTGTGCCCGCATGACACTGGGATTTTATTACACTAGCCGACACTGGTACAGCAGATGATTGAAATATTAAAACATGTATTAAATGAAAGTAAACAGGCTTCAAAGAGTGATAAAACATTTTTTGCTGCTACTTGCACTTTCTGTTGCCCAGGTGAACTTGATGTTGAATGGCAAACCTGTGATCTCGGCCTTTGCGGGAGACAAAGATGTGACCCGTGAGGCAGCCACCAATGGGGTCCTGCTCTACCTGGAGAAAGAGGACAAGGTCTACCTGAAGCTGGAGAAGGGAAACCTGGTCGGCGGATGGCAATACTCTACGTTCTCCGGCTTCCTCGTGTTCCCCCTGTAAGAAAAAAATAGGGGGGCGCCAAAAAAAAAAAAAGAAGATTGTAAGCTCACTGACTTCATAACATGTTGTCACTGTATAATCAAAACATTGCTGCTGCTTTTGTTGGATCTTGCCACAAAAAAAAGAGGAAAAAGAAACATTATAAATGGAAATGAAACCGAGCAGAGAGAAAGGGAGAGAAGAAATGAGACTTTGGAATTGCACACATTCTGGTGAAGTGCAGTGTCCCCATGCAGATGAAAGAGGCTTGAAATGTGCCCTATCACTCCTGTATGTTCCCGTCACTCAAGCTGTCTCCGAGAGCAACACTTACATATTCCCCAAAGTACTTTTGGAAGCCTGACTTGTCTGAATATATTTAGCGTGCAGCCTTTCTTTTCTCTTCTTTCTACGGCAACAAGATTCACATTCAAGTGTGTCTGCCTTGTGGGTTTATTGTGTGGTGTATTGTGTATGTTTACGACTCCTGTAACCCGTGGAAGTGACTGCACTTGCGTGGCATTGAGGGCTGTTGGGGGATGACGTGGACAAGGGTAATGCAGATTTGTGCAGGGGATCCGTAGATGCGTTGAATGGGACCTGTCTGTTTAAGGTGATCAGGTGTTGACTGAACGTTGTCTGAACAGACGTGACACATTTCAGAGGCTGGATGACGTTCCAAAAGAAAACTAAAAAACATTAACAGCATATTGATGCAAAATGAGAAGGTGGGCATGTTGAGGTTCTGATGGTGAAGCTCTACTCTTCCAGTCAAATGGCCTCGTCCTAATGAGGGACTACTGGATATTGGGCACGGCGCCGCTCCAGTAATGTTTCGTTATTGTTGTTGGATTGAGTGAAGTTCTGATGCTGGCGAGTGCGCTAAACAGCCTATAACATGATTGATAATAACAAGTGGCACAAACAAGAAAGAAAACAGATGATTGCTTTCTTTATGGTTTTGATTTGTTTTCAATTGCCTCCATTCCTGTAGAGGAACCGTCAAACAGCTGCGCTCTCTTGTCTCTTGTTGGAATAATTGCAGTCCTGTGTGTTGGGTACGTCGTCCTACTGTACGTATATACAACCCATGGATGCTGGTGCAGGATGGCCAGCGAGAGCCTGGCTGATGTGAATTTCACTGACTCCCTGCGTGGTGAGGATGGTAGTCAGACAATCACAGCCTGACTTCACAGTCCTCCTCGTCAAGATTCTATCCAGCTCTGCATTTGCGATGGTAGTCGCAGCTTGGTTTGATTTCACGCAAAGTGTTTCCTCTTGCAGCTTCTTGTCAGACTGTCATCTGCATACACAAAGACAATCACAGTCCTTTCCTCCCCTGCACTAAGACACACTAAAATAAATTGTGCTCCAACTGTCCTGCAATACACATGAGGGATGGTTCTTGAAAACTTAAAGCATCTGTGGTAGCACAGGCAATCATGGAGTAAATATAAGAATTGGTGCTAGGTCGCTCTCCACAACAGCAACTATCCAATTGGACATTTTGTTGTCCAGAGACTAAGACACAGCCCGGCCCTCTTGTGATTGGCCATCCAGGACCGAACACAACCCTCCACTTTGGTGCCTTTTGTGTTGCTCTGCGTTGCAGTCAGGAAGCTCTGTGTAGTGGCAAATCTTAAGAAGAAGAATACGAACAAGAACTAGAAGTATGTTTGATACATAAGTGCAGCTACAAGGAGCTTATTGTGTGTGCTTGCAGTAGTGGTGCGCTTATGGGACCTGCTGTGAGTTTGTTCAGAAAGACCTTACAGGAAGTTGTCAGAATTTTTGAGTTTCTCAATATTGGAATCTTGTGGGGAAAAGAAAGAAGAAAACAAAATAGGTAGGATGTCGACATGAAGAGCAAAATCCATCAAAATTAATCAGAACACCTTTGTCTGTGTTCCTTGCAGCACTTGCAGACACCAGCTGGGTCAGGGTTGGTTTAAGCGAATATTTTAAAATTGTCAAATTTATTCTTCTCTCGGTCTCTCTGACAAAACTGTCAGTGTATTAATTCAACACTCCAGATATATCGTTTCACAGTGTGTTTGCCCATTGAGTGAACTGTCACTCAATGGGCAAACACTTTGCACTGGGAGCTCATCATTCACATTACTCCTCTGACAATTCATATAATGAATGTAGTGTTCAGGGGCACGTTGTAGACCGGACTGTCTACTTCTGTCTGCTATTGTTGCACAAGCTTTACAATAATTCGATATTATTTCTTTGGGTTTGCCAATCACTAATACAGTTGATAATGCAACAGCTAGCGAGGCTTAGCTACAGTAACCAGGTGTCGGGGGTCTTCGGCGGGTGTCGGCAGGTGGCGGGCGTCGGCAGGTGGCCACCACATAGGCTCAGTCCCGCAAACGCTGCTTGCAGCTTTAATTTTATTTTTGCCTTTGCAAATGTTCAGGCATGAGTGAAGAGATGTAAAGAAAGT
The DNA here is from genome assembly GCA_009823395.1 of Thamnaconus septentrionalis. Taxonomy (NCBI): domain Eukaryota; kingdom Metazoa; phylum Chordata; class Actinopteri; order Tetraodontiformes; family Monacanthidae; genus Thamnaconus; species Thamnaconus septentrionalis. The sequence goes on along the minus strand of CM020512.1, from coordinate 18,580,903 downwards.
TAGAACCCAGGAAGTGATTTCACACCCCCTCCCCCAAGTTTTCCAAAATGTTTAGAACAACCTCACTCATGAGTTTATTCAATAACTGGTGTGCAAACTGAAGCATCTCAGAGAATTTCTGTTGTTTTTCAAGGCAATACCAAATAGTGATCTCACATTAAGTGGATTTAACTTTCTCTTCAGTTCCTCCACTTTGCAATCTGTTGATGATAAAGCTAAAAGGTTTATATGCTTTCTTCACAGCCTTTCATCTGCCTAAAATTTTTCAGCACGCTGTAAATTCTGTTGGTGATCGATCCTACAAAAACAGGGGTATTGTTTTATTGGCTGCTAGGACCTTCTTGTGACCCGAGAAGGGAAGTGTAGTAACACAGCAGAAGGTACAACCGACAGCTATTGGCTTCCAATGACATCATCACGGCAACATGACAGCGCTGACATCTGAAACGAGGCAAGAGGAAGTGTCTGAAATATTAACTCCATGTGTATGCAAATGTTAATCCGCCTGAGGCCAAATGGTCCAATTAAACACATTAGCCTGTGACACAGTCATCTGTGTTTACCACTGAATTTCACTGCCCCCCCCTTCTTTTTTTTTTTTACCCGACTAAAAAGTTGAGTAGAAATAATTAAAGTTGAGATGTTTTATGGCTTTAGTTTGATTTGCAGGATGCTGGACAGAATTATTATTATTATTTTCAAAAAAAATAAGTTGTTGATGCCTCACACATGTTCACTGAACAATTTCCCCTCACTACAATCACACACACATCAAACAAAACATGGACAGCGTTTGCTTCCCTAAAATGCCTTCAATTATAAAGACAAGACCTGAATAAAACTCTGTTCTCCTTATCCAATTACAGTAGGCTTCTCACTGTCATGGCTGGACTTGTGGTTAATAAACCTAAACGAGCAATTTGTGAACCTAATTGGTTAATCTGCTGATTCCAGACATGTTTATGTCACAGTTAGTGAGCTCAAACTGCCTCCACTGGGCTGCCTGGATGAAGTTCTGAATTAATAAACTCTTTTTGTTAGCCAGCTCTCTTCCACACACCCAGCCAGTCACTGCTCTGCTTTGCTGCATTGTGCAGTCATTTTCAAACCGAAAAAATAACCAGACGAGGGAGCAATTTGCAGGAAAAAAAATCAACTATGTATTTATTATAAAACTGTGGTTTGTTTTTAAACATGTTTCTTCATAAGTTAAATTCTCAAAAGACTCCACCGTGTTTTGCGTGAGGTGAGTGAGGTGATCATTTCTGTTGTAGACGTTAAAGGACTGCAAGTTTTTCTGCCTGGCAAGAACAAGGACTGTCAGTGCCTCAGAGGAACTTTACACACTCTGGAATCCTGGAGTGTTTTTCTATGTGAAGGACTGGACTGCACTGGAAAAGCCAAGTCAGGACTTTAGTCAAGATTCCATTGACTGCTACGTCTTAGACACACTCACTCTGTGACACGTTGCGAACTCCTCTAAACCTCTTGAATGGCTTTTTGGACTTCCAATCTCAAAATTTTTGTTGGTTCCTGGCGTTCGCTGATACATTTTTCCAGCAACGGTGACAGCAATAGATGGCTCTTGGATTTTTCAGTTTTGTGAACAGAGCCTAGAGAGAAAATCCTTCCTGGTTCTGTCACAGTTTCTCCCAAGTGGTACCCAACCAAACAGGGCTGTTGGAGACTCCTGAACAAAGAAGGTCACTGGCCTGCCCCTGATATGAAACATATTGAAGACACTGATTCTCCGATGACACTACATCTATTTATTTTTGCTATATTCTTTAAACTGATTTCTGATTTGTGTATATGTTTCCTTACATGACTTTGCTCATATCCATCTGCTCATGACAACATGGATGCTGGACTGTGCAAATTATCACCAGTGAGATTCAAGGCTACAGTATAAATATATGAAAATCTTTCACATGATTGTCGTGTTTAGAATGTCTGGCTGCAAATTAAATAAAGACTCATCATGATTTTTGTTACCATTTACCCCCATTGAGTCATTTTTTATGTCTATAGCTACATATTAGATTAATATTACCATGGAATATATTTCACGTCTTTCCAAATATCTATAGAATTGGTTCAGCTGGGAGCATCATCTCAACAACAGTGGGTCAAATTTTCATTCGTTATTGATTAATAATAACTCAATTACTCAAAAGCTCAATTTTGTAATTTACACCTTTTTTGATCATTTTACTAATGGTCACAATTGGCAGGAACCACTCTGCTGAATGTTGTGGTGCCAGTGCAAACATGAGAAAAATAAATATTTGCATATAACAATACAAAACATAAACAATGTACATTTGCATACAAAGAAAACTTACCAAACAAAATAAAATACAATTCACAGGAAAAACAACTATATATTTATGAAATTTGGTTTGGTTTTAAATGTGATTTTTTTTTTTTTTTTTTTTTTAAAAAAAGGTTAAATTATCCAAAAACTCTATAGTGTTTTATGTGACGTGAGTGAGGTGATCATTTCTGTTGTAGACGTGTAGGACTGAAAATAGTCCTGCTTGGCATGAACAAATAGGACTATTGGCGAGGAGGAACTTTCTAAACTCCGGAATCCTTGAGCATTTTGCTGTGTGAAGGACTCTGTTTTATTTTTTTCCAGAATGCTGAGTACATTGGGAAAAAAAATCCTTCAGGGGAATTCAATTACGTTAACTTCCCCCAGTTCAGCTGTTTGAGGGTCCTCTATTGAATTTGAGAAACATCTGACTGATTTGCTTTGCATAGTTTTTGTTCATACAAAGCTTTTGCAGGACCATCAAAAGGTGGGAATGAAGACGTTTTAAGTGCAACACCAAACTGACTGCAGTTTCTTGCTTATCGCTGCATTTGACTTTATTACATATATGATTTGAATAGGTAGTGCGTTTACAATTAAATGTTGCCATTAAGTTAGCACATAAAGCATTTCTTTCCTTATATTATCAACTTAAAAACATGTAATCTTCAAACTTGTTTATAGTGCAGTTTAAATCACAGTTTCTGCAGCTGAGTTTCAGAAAACAACCTTGAAACTTCATGGATTATCAACAAAAAATCTGAAAGGTCAACAACTGGATAAATAACCTCAGAATTCTGGCAATTTTTTGTTGGTTGTACTCATAGGACCACAATGTTCCCCCATCTGGTTCCACTACACTGCTGAGAAAGGGAGAGCTCTATCAGACCAAAGAATGCATTTTTAATTTCGGTGTCATGTGCCTCTTTAAGCCTAGGTGGAGTTACAGGGAAATGTTTTCACTTTTTGTGTCAGCACTCTCACACAGCAAATCAACATTCATGCCTTTTTCTCCTGCAGCTCTTTGATTTCTGTCTCCTCCTAATGCCGCGGGTGACGTGTGAGGCTCTACGAAAGACTCCTAAATTATTTCAGACTTCGCCGTGTGATTACCCTGCCTTTGTAGTGCAGTGCACTTATTTCCACACCAGACATATTTGATTTCGTCATAAACAAAGGCCTTAAAATAGGAACTGGTTGTTCTTCGTGTTTGTCAGCAATTTTCATGTATTTTTAAATAGTAGAATAGAATAGAAAACAATACAATAAAATACAATAGTTTAAGCCGGGGCTTATTAGCTGTGTAAGCACCAGGTGCGTTGTATTTATTTATCATATATTCCTAGCAGGCTTGGAAATATGCCATAAATTGCCATTTTGAAGGTTCAGTATGTTTATTTTCATATATTTAATTGACGGTTGCAATTAGATTCTTACTTTGTTGGCCCTCACATAAACACTGATGACCCAATATGATGTTTAGAATTTAAAAATTCTGAATAATGTTTATTTATATTTAATAGCAGTACTGGGACTGCATTTTGGACCCCATGTCGGTGCCTTTTTTACCTTCCTTTCTTGTGGCTCCTTCTAGGATGAAAGTATTCACTGCAAGGTATAAAGAAACCTGAGAAGAATGAAGGTCCACAGAGGCAAGTCTCTGCTGAAAGTGAGGACAGAATGATGAGGTGCTGTCCATCTTGAATATGAAAAGAAATGTTTGCCCTTTGACAATATAAAACCTTGTTGAAGCTCAAAGCTGAGACCAGTCTGCTCCATCCTGAAGGTGAGGTCGGAGTGTCTGAGCTGCACACACGTCTAATGGTGAACCTGTTTGCATGGGATTGTATCCCATTTTGATTTTTCTTTTTTTAAAACAGGTTCTTTTTTATGTAATAACAGTGCGAACACTCAACAGACACATTTAGGTGTAAGATGGCTTTCAAAAACACATAACTTTAACCATCTGAATTTATGTTTGTGGGTAGTGGGTCAACCCGAAAATTATTGAAATAGCCTCACTGGGGTCACCAACAGGGTAAATAAATTTAACCTCAATTCAAAGTTGTAACTTGTCACTTAAAAGCTAACAATGTAAACAATATACCTTATGACTTGCTAAAAATATATAGGATCATAACATGCTATCATAACAAACAGATGATGGACAACAGCAAGCTACCTGATCCCGCATGTAAGTATTTCTTGTCACAATTTGCATGTGCGAAAGCTTTTGTGTACAAGTCAATTTCCACACAAATGTTTAAACTGCAAAAACAAATGCTTAAAGTTATGGGTTTGTATTTTTGCCCGCCATCTTACACCATAATATACCATATATGAGCACAAATTTCTAAGGCCTATAAGAAACTGACAATTAGTCAGCCCAATTAGTCAGCTGAATGTTGGCTAACTATCTCCAAATAGTCATTACTCTTGCCATGATGTTCTGGCAGGTCCAGCAACACCTTCCAAACACTGAAACATGGGAATTGGCATTTTATAAGTGTGCAGAGCAAATTAGCCCGGGTTTGTAAATGACTTTTATTGATGTGCATAACCTTGGGGAAAAAAGGGGACGTATAACTGGGTATAAACTGCTCCTTTCATGTTTGTGTCAAAGCCTGAAAAAGCAAGATTACGCTCCCTTAATGAATCTGATCTCTCCCTCTCTCTCTTTCTTTATGGTTTCACATTATCTTCCACTGCAGTCCTGATTTGTTCCTGTGTGCATTCCTGCTGTCAGATTGACTGTTTACAAGATAAGGAAGATCCAGCAAGAAAGTCATTTTAAGTAAACTGCACATCCCTTGATACAACACGAATCCCATCTGATGGCAAACAGAAGGTTATCTAAGGGGACCTTAGTTTTCTGCAGTTCTCATGCTGGGCCAGGAACCTCTTCTGCACAACGTCTCGGTGGCGGCAGGTGTGCTGCGCTGAATTTCAAACCTAACTCTGACCTTTCTCCTGGCATTTCACAGAAGAATATCAAGGCGCGATCGCATATATTGCCTCTAAACAGTGGGCCACTTTACGTAGATGGTTTGCAGCACTTTCTTAGAGATATGCAGAGAACCGCTTACTTTGATTGCATCCACTGGGACAGATAACCCCTGATCTGAATTATACCCCCGCATAAATCCAAGAAAAGAAAACAAACAAACAAAAAACAATCTTCCCAGGTGTGATGAAAGGTTTCCACAGTGGCATTGTCCATGGGAAGTATTACATTGTGGATATGCAGATTTTTGAACCCTCTAAAGCAAAGCAAGGAACTGAGCTTTGAATTGCATTTCAATCAGGATGGGCTAAGAAAAGGAGTGAAAGTGGATTTAAAAACACTCATTGTGAGCACAATATTGATATAAAGTCTTTGGCACAGAGAGCTCACAGGAAGTCATCATAAGGAAACAATCAGCACGTAGGAAAACCTCAAAAAACTTGTTTGAAGAAAAACTAAAAACTTTAAACAGGAAAAAAAAAAAACAATCTCAGAGAAAACCACAGAAGAGGGATTTTTCTCTTCAGGTCGGGTAGACATGCAATAGGTGCCACATAAACTGATGCAATTAAAAAAAATCGCTGCATCACTACATAAAAGTACAACAATGTGAATGCCGGAGGCCATACAGTCAATAAATACAAGAGCCAATGTTAGTCCTTGAGTTTGAAAGCATGAGAGCTGTGAGTCAAGGACCAGGATAATGAAAAGCCAGAGTCTCAATTATGGAGGGACAAGAGGAGGGAACCAGATGCTTGTAACAAGGCTTCATCTCTGGATGTGCAGATACGCTGCACAGATGTGTGGACCAGGAACGGATGATGCATATGAAAGGCTGTTGATCATTTTTGATGTAAGGTGAGCAGTATCGAGTAGTGGGGGGTTAGAGGTGGGTTGAGCAGTCCAGCACAGTTGAGAGCATCTCGTCTGCTCTCGTTCTAGTTGGGAACTGGTTCTAGTTCTGGTCTAAAATGGCCTTTATGAAGTCAACTGTTTGCACCAAGGCTGCAGGGAGGTGACAGTGGCATAGTTGACAATGACCCTGGCAGTAGCCACTACGGCGAGGGAAGAATTAGGAAGATATGAATGGAAAGGTATGGATGGTCAATATCAGGATGGCAGAGGATCTTTGATGATTTTGGGGGGTAGGTTGAGGACACAAACTCAGGCACAGAACCATTAAAGTGAAAGTTTTGGGATAGCGAGCACTTGATGTCCAAGAGGTATGACAAATTAGGTAATGCTTAAGTGTGTATCATCAGCATAGCAAAGAACATTACGTTGTGGTGAATTATAGGTTATAATAACAGTAAGGCACCAAGAAATTATCCTTGGGGGACGTAGAGAGATGGTGCTGCAGATGAGAAAAACTCCCCATTATGAAAGAGAAAAATCTCGAAGGGGTTAACATTTTTGTAGGCACAGTCAAACAATGTCATGGATTGTAGAAGTAGATGAACAGATAAAGCACTTCTAATTTTGAAGTCTTTAATTCTGATGTAAGAAGTGGTTTAAAGCAGCCAATATCTTGGCTGGCTAGAAATACTAACAAACCACCAGCGACCACCAGACACACAGTCGCCAACACTGACACAAGAACAAAGAGCAGGAGGTACTTGCTTGGTGTTGGTGACTGTTGGCACCATATAATGCCAAAGGTAATGGTGAATAAATTTGATTTCAGAGGGTTTATTGACAGGGTTATGTAAGAGCACTTTTGGGAAGTAAATCGCATTAAAATATGAAGAAAAAAAAACACACGGTGATAACAGAACATGAAGGGCAGCTTTGAAGAAAACAAACAGAGGAAAAAACTGCTGCTGCGATGTAATCAGGATGTGCTCTGAGATAAAAATTAAAAGAAGACCCTGACTTTGCCTGATTTCCTGTGGGAAGTCTGGAAGGTTATTCTTCTATCCTTTTTCCCATTCATCTTTTTCCCCTCTGAGTTTCTCCTCCAGGCATCCAGTAAAGTTTATCTTTTTCTATAAACTTCAAAAATATTTTATAAACTCTGCCTTGGAGGTGGTAGTTCATTTTAAACTTTTCAGAAAAGACTAGTAAGTGTATCAATGGTGGATTTGCTAATAGCTTGGTGGTGGAATTTATTCAATCACCAGTCTGTGTGTGTGTGTGTGTGTGTCTGTGTGTCTGTGAAATCTAAAATTCTGCCACAAAAATATTGTTCTGGAACCTTTGGGACAAATCAAAGTTTTTGCAGAGAATTTGCAGTTCCGATTGAACTGATGCACTTGCCCATTTGCCAATTCAAATTAACGGCATCGTGGAGATAAAAATATTTTCATTCAAGAATGATTATCAAAAAAGGCTTAGCAGCTTTTTTTTTTTGAGATTTTTGTTTGATTCCCACTTAAGGGTGCAGGATGCAGGAACAAAGCAAGGAGTACAAAGATCTTGACTCTGTGACCCAAGTCTCATGTTGAAGTTAACAATGTGAAAATAAATAAAAACAGTTTAATAGACCTCCACACTTCAAAAAAAACTTTCTTCATGTATCCTTCTTCTTCCCTCATCCCCTGGACGTGGCTTTATGAGACATTAGCCTTGGCGTGCGCTTGTTCTCCAAGCACAACTTCAACAAGGACAGTGAAGACAGGCTTTTAATTCCTCATAATCTTCCCTCTTGTTTGACAGGAAGCCTCGGGCTGCACTTGAATTGGGAAAATGTCTTTGCTGATAAGACAGCTACGTGCGTCAGATGTCAAAGACGGATATGAGAATTACCTGATCTGAATCTCACCCAGCTGTGCAGAACTCAGTGTTGGAGCCGGAGAGTGGACACAAGGGCACCGTTACACAAATAAAATTCACACGCAAGTTGAGAATAACAATGCCGTCCTCCAGGATAAACAATGGCCTCTGTGAATTTTTAGATATTGCTGGATTAGATATTTTACTTCAGCGTGTTGTGACAGAATGTGTGCTTGTGTGTGTGTGTGTGTGTGTGTGTGTGTGTGTAGAACACTGTGTTCTGCATTGCAGTCAAAATTCACTCACCTCTCTGTCCACTCACTCACTGTCTGGCCCCAAATGAGCTTCCTCATTGATAGTCTCATGCAGTTTAAGCACAGCAGATATAAAACTGACCTGTTTTTAATGCGCGAGGGCTTTTCCTCTGTGATGACATGCAGCCAGTGACAGCCAGGCTCTCAGCGTTCATTGTCAGGGTGGGCGCCAGGACACTCAAGAGATCTGGAGCCTTTGATTTCCCTCTTGGTGGATTTAAGACGTGGCGAGCCGCAGCAGCTCTCGTGTTCTCTACCTGGCTCTTTGGGAAAGCGGTGACAGACCTCTAATAGAGCCCAGGCGATAATTATAATCTTTAAGGACACCTGACATGCTTTGATTGCATAAATATTTCAGGAAAATCGTTGGGATCTGGGTCGGCCAGGATCAAATAGCTTCATGACCATCCTACAAGAGAAGCAAAAACCCTTTTATAGCCATCTGGTGGATGGTTGCAATACAGACCATTCTCTGTTCAAGCAGATGAAACGTAAACACACCTACGAGACTTAGAAGCAACCTGAAAAGAAAAACAAAACAAAACGTTTTCCCATAAATATTCAATGGTATTTTGTTTTTGTTTTCTCCCATTATGGTGTTGTTTTACAGCCAAACAATAATTAACAGTGTTTGCTTATTTTATTTAAATACACAAAGAAGAAGAACATCATTGGCCATCAGTGGCCACAAAAGCTGACAAAGAAATATTGAAGATTTACAGTGAGACAGGCCAAACAAAGCTTTTTCACCTGTTCTTATTTATTTATTGATTTTTATTGATTTATTTATTTTGAGCTAAGAAAGCATAACAAGCTCTTCAGTTTCACATGGAAAAGTTTGTTCCGCTGACTTTTTTTGATGGGTGGAGTCTCAGCCTGGTCTTCCTTAACTTACCTGCAGTTGTCACATTCAGAGGCCTTTCTTGCATTTCACCTGTCTTTTCTCCAGTTTAAGTTTATACGTCTGAGTCCAAATCTGTGCTGAGGACTGCACAACATCTGCTCAAATTTTATTTTATTTTTTTTATAAATCCCTAAATTTGCCTTTGTCACAATGGGCGTCCACTGTTCCTCGCAGGAGTGAAATGTTTCATTGTGTTTTATGTAGATACAGCCACTAAAGAATCATAAATGCAGTGATAAGAATTGTCCCCCATCCTATTGTGTCAAAAGGGGGTTCAACTTAGTGCGTTTGACTCCAGCTTCCAAGCCTCTTGATTACAGATGCAACAGCGTTTTGTGAGGGAGTGAACCTCAGCCAACACCCACAGACACCGGATCAGCAGCATCAGCAGGCAAAACCGCAAACGCACAAGAGAGTCGGGGAGGTGGAAAATAGGAAAATAAATGTGGAAAGCAGCGGGGGAAGCTGCGAAATTGGGGGAAGGAGAAAAAGGTGCGTGGCAGAGAGAAGATATGAAGCGATGTCGCAGTCGATGACGGAAGACACGTTTAGAATGAAGGGAAAATAGGGTGCAACAAAGTGGGCTGAAACAACAACAAAAGTTTATGATATATATTTTTAGATCTTTCTCGATTTTGTTTGTATTTTTGGCACAGATTCAAATGTTGCAGATCTGTTAATAAGCATTCAGTCTGAGGGCTCTGCTTCAGGACAGGCTGTGAGCTGATGATGATGATGATGATGATGATGATGATGATGATGATGATGATGATGATGATGATGATGATGATGATGAGGAGGAGGAGGATGATGATGAGGATGTGTACACATGTAGAACTGTGAGAGGAGTTGTGGCAGTATTTGAACATTACATAATATATAATATATAAATATATATGTTTCAGCCTGTCTCTATGTTTATGCGATAATTGGCGAATAATAAGAAAATAATTGTGTAGTTACGATGGAACTCACTAAATAAACAAGGTGGACCATCAGACTGGCTCGACGCTGCAGAGACAAATGTGTTTTTGTTTCTGCTGCAGTCTCCAGCTGGTTGTCCACCTGTTGGATCATCTCTGCTTCATACCAAGCTGTCTCACACTCTGGTGGTTCGAGAGAGCACATCCATCTTTAAAATAGATGATGTATTTAAGGCTTTATCTGACTGTGCAAAATCTATCTATCTATCTATCTATATTATTGGATTAAAAAAAAACATTTACATGCTTGTTGTATTGGAGTGTTTGTTGCGTTATGACATGTTGCATTATGTTAAATTAGTTTCAAGATTATATATATATATATATATATATATATATATATATATATATATATATATATATATATATATATATGTATATATATAGACTTAATTAATTTTCTTAATGATGCACTCACAGAAATCAAATTTTTTCCCTGTTTGCAGAGAATTCAGCCGTCATTATTTTTCATGCCTATGCTTGCTCTCTCTCTCTCTCTCTCTCTCTCTGTAGAAATGTGGCATTTTCACCCCGTTTTTTTCGCTCAATGTCTCTCTCAGCGCGTTTCATCTTCTCGACAGCTCCACTCATCTCTGCCATACTTGCTCTTTAATGCCTGTGAATTATACAACAGCCGGATCAAAGCGCCGGTCATTAAATAATAACATGTTTTTCTTCACCAAAACTTCAGAGCAGACATCCGTGACAACATGTGGCCGGCTCCATTTTATTTCCAAGCAATTTCACAGGGCTGGATCGAGGCCTCTCTAAAGAAAGATTTGTACCTCTATGCGTTGCAAACAGGCAGAAAACACGTGTGCTGTGTGCAGAATTGGCTGGATTACAATGGCTGATTTGTTTGGCCGCCCGAGGGATGCGAGACCACGTTTTTTTATGCAGCCGCAAAACACGACCTGTTCTGATTGCAGAATACTAAATGAAAAGCTCATTTGGCGAAGCTCAGAGGCTGAGGTTCGGGTCAGAGGGGCCCGCCGAGGTAACTCGGAGTCGCTCTGTTTGATGGGAATTCTGCCCGTTCGTTTGTGCCTAGCGCTTGTAATTCAGGCAGCTGTCAGTTTGTCGCAGGGTCTGGGGAGACGGCTTTATTTGGAGACACAAAAGGGGGAATGGTTCGGCTAAACCTCAGAATGGGCCTCAGCTCCATGTGGATTTGGACACCTGGCAGATGCTTTTGTATCTGTATGATGTCAATGTAATTTACCTGGTGAGTGAGCACTGCATCTGGATCAGAGTCGAACACACGACCAAATATAGTTTCTCCCTACGGAGGAAATGTATATTTTATTTTACATTATTACCATAGTTTGCCGTGTTGTTGCGGAAGTTGATTTCATATTAAAACATACAGCATGAAGCAGCCCACTCGTTCTCGACTTGACGCTACCTTCCTCCATGTCTTCTTGATATTAAGCACAAATGACGTACGGGGCTCTCAGGATATTGTTCTTTCCCTTTGAATGTATTCATGAGTGAGCTGCATTATGTAAGCGTAAGAAGAGACGAACGGCGACGGTACACGATGACGAAGACGAATTGCCATTGTCTCCTCGTCTGCCTCCCGCGAAAACCCAGAAGCAAAGCGAGGCAGAGGGAGAGAGGAGGGGGGGGGGGTGATCGCTGGCGTGGCTGCTCAGGGACCGGTCGAATCAAAAGTGCATTAGTGCTTTTGATTTGACTGCGTAAGCTGCGCTGGTGTGGGGGTGGGCGTGTTGGATGAATGAGTGGGCGGGGCACAAAGTTTCTGTCATTTTTAGCAGAAGGATACGAGAGCAAACAGCCAATAAACGAGGCACCCAGAAGAATAACCTGATCTAAATTGGGAAGAAGTCCAATGCATTTCCCCTAGTGACAGAAATTTGTATTGCAGTTGTTGTGACGCCAATCTACGGTATATCTTTTTGTACTTTTTCTGCAAGCTGAGAAAAATATGACAGCAAAGAGTAAAAAGGGCAAACAGTTCCTGTCAGACTCGCTGAGCGCTACTTCTGCGTGGAATAGCTTTCATACTGTCGTTCATATTGCTATTTGTTTTCTCTGATGCAACTGCTGGAGAGAACAGTTGTGCTTTCTTTCCGAGGGCTGGAACGCCTTCCGTGTTCTTTGAAGTGAAGTGAACTTTTTTCTCTGTTGTGGCAAGAACACCGGTGCTAATGCCGCCGCCCTGTGACATTCGACTGTGGTCGTTCCGACTTGTTCTCTGGACCTGCTCGCTCATTCTGGCCGTCTGTCTCTGCAGCACCTTGTCATGGGGTGGATGTATATCCAAACATCTGAACTGGGACGCTATAATTCTACAGCAAATCAATAGAGGGAATTGAAAGGAATAAAAACGATCCCAAAATCAATCATAACATTTTAATAAAGCTTGTGGCACCAGGTAATACAAAGCACAGGACTCAGACTGGCTTATTTATTCAGCCGTCAGTCTGCTGGGGCGTCACATGTAGCTCACCACCACAGTTCCAATGTGATTTGAACGACTAATGGTTTGAATCTGGTTATAAGCTGGTTATAAATCCGAGCTGAGTGAAATTCCATTCAGTCCAGTCATCCACAGCCCACCACCCCTGCCCCCGTCTGCAGGTTCACTGTTCCACCCTGGTTGAAAAACAGGATGTTTCAGCAACATAATGGATCTTACCGTCACATCCAGGGCAAGTGCAAGATTCCAGTTTGGTTCTATTTTTCTATCAAACAGTCAATGAACAGCAACACCTTTTGAAAGACATTTTTAGGCAAATATATTTGAGATTGAAATGAGATAAAATAATGTTTTAAGAGTGTCTGGAAACTCTTTTCCACATGTATATTAAGTCTGACAATGTACAGACAAATGTGTTCCGAGGATTCTGCACCATTTTCCAATTTTAATCAGTCAAAACTTGGATGTTTGAGTAATAGGAGGCTTTCAAAGGGACATTCCGCTCAAACAGGGTCTTCCTTCTTGTTGTCCAAACACAAGAATGACTTTTACCCTCTCATCACGATATCTGTATTTTAAAGTCAGTTTTCCTTAAGAAAAAAAAAAGAGAAAAAAAGTGCATTCATACTCCTCAAGCGTATTTTTCCATGCTGTCTTTCATCTGCAGCGTTCTCTCCTCTTAATGAGCCTCAAGTGTCCTCTGACCTCTGATAGCTGACGGCACTTTGAGCTCGTGGCCAAGTGATTGCTGCGATCAAATCGGGAGAAACTACATCGTTTTCACACGCGCTGACTATTCAATAACAGACATGATACAATAATTTGGGAAGGCAAAATAAGGACCCCCCAAAAAAAAAAAAACAAAACAAAACAAAAAAAAAACACCAAAAAGCAAGTAGCCATTGAGGTCTCAAGGGCTACCAGCTCTTAGACACAACACCATCACACGTGATCGGTCATGCTCACATCCACATTAGTACGTGGAGATAGTGTAGCCGCGGAGCCACAGAGGAGATAGCACGGGGGCGTTGGGAGAGTGGCGGAAAGGGATAAAAGAAAGAACAGAGCAGAGATTAAGGGCATTAATAGAACTAAAGTGATGTTTAATTCTGTTCAATTCAAAATGTCTCTGTGAGCAGTGGATGCTGCTGAGGGTGACGTGCAGTGTCAACGCTCAGCACGCCACATTACTATCGAGCACAAGCTGCGTTTCCTTTGTAAGGAGATTCAAGTGAGATAGGCCAGCAGGAAGCACTGTTGCAAAGGGTTTCCTGTGAAACATCCTCCGTGACTCACAGCCACTGCGCTTCGTTATGATAACCTCCAGTCCTCGCCACGCGCCCGAGGAATGGCAGCTGCGAAACAAACACCTCGAGTGTAAAAAAAATAATAAAAAAAAGACAAGAAAAGAAAAAGGGAGCTGTGACTATTTACTGCTGTGTTCTAATTAGAGACGATATTCCTGAAAGTGAACACGACAACTAAAAGTTGAAGACACAGGACAGGCAGAGACACGGAGCAAAGGTCACACCACTAAACTGAAAAATGAACACATTAAAGTGCTTAAGATTATTTAGTTTGAAGGGAAAGAGTTCTTTGGATTATTAACCGTCCCAACTACTTTGCAATTAACCACAGTTGTGTTTCAGACTTCAAAGTTTTTCTTGATTCAAATGAAAATCAATGCGAGGAAAAATAAATGTTCAAAAACAGTTACAAATGGATTTCAGCGGTGTTTTTCAAATGCAGTAACTTAATGCCAAAAAGCAGCACTTAAATTCTTTCATATTTTTTAAATTGTGTTGTTAATGTTGACTTATTAATGTGCTCCAGAACCTTGATGTCTTGATAGATGTAGAAGTTAGATGTTAGGTGTTCACCCAGACTGCTAGAATACATTATTTCCCCTTAACTCTCTGGTTTTGATGATCACAGCTGATTGGTGCTGCGTCATTCCAAAAAGAAAAACATTTTTTCTTTCAGAAATCCTGGCAAGTCTGAAGATTTAAATCACCACTAAGTTTTAAGCTTTACAAAAAATAAATGGATGACTGTCTAATTATATAATAAATGGTCCAGAGAATGCCAACATACCTGATAATTCAACCTCTTTACTTAGATTTGGTGGAAAAGAACATTACTTGAAAAACAGATCATTTGTTTTAGTTTCTACAGTAATGCAAAAATAACAAAGTTTCGCCTTTTCATTCATTTATTCTCTCTCTAAAATACAGAATTCAAATAGTTCATAAAGCTCTTTTCTTGTTCTGAGTTGCTATAAATTGATTCTGTACTGTGACATTTTAAAAAAATCTTGCTAATATTCCCCCTCGTTCTTCGCGCCCTGTTAAATACAGTTGCTAATTGCTTGTTAATCAGGTTTTCCATAGAGAGAATAAATACACAGCTGGAGTCACAACTCTACACCAAGCATGATCGCACATTTACTGACAAAAAAAATATCACACCAATGCACACACACAATGTTTGGATGTGTTGTGTATTCAATATAGTGACCTTGGTTGCAACCAGTGGTCATTTAAGTTACTGTTGCCTTCAGGCTCTCTGTGAAAGTCCTTCAGCAGGTCTCCATGCCTACAATGCATTGAGTTGCTGCCGTATGATTGGCTGCTCACTAACTAGCTATATGTGCTGAACATTATACATGATAAAGTGACCTATGAGTGTATATTTGCCATAAGTGGCCAGACTGAGTTGGCGTCTATTTTTTTTCCTTTGTAGTTTACAGACCGTCAACGGTAATCAGTAAATCTGTACCTGTTAAGTACACCACTTTTAAACAATGTTAAAAAGGAGCAGTTGTAATAGATAATATATTACAACCAGGGGCCGATGTAATAGTCTGCCATACACAGAAAGAGTGTATGTGTGTATATATACATACACCACAACAACATCAACGCTATTGGCTTGTTGTGTTTGCAGAGAAAACAATTTTTTTGCTAATCTGGATTAATGTATAAAACAAAAGAACAAAAATGAACTGCCAATTCACTTGTATTTGTCTGCAGCTGAGTGTGTCATGGGATCCGCCAGAAAACACAACAGCACAGAATCATTAGCAACACCCAGCAAACACTGACATGAGAGTGTATTTGTGTCTGTACCCCGGTCAGCTCATGGCTGAGGGAATCGCTCACCAAGGACTCTAGTTAAGTTTTTCACCTCATTTGTTTGTTTTCTTTGTGTTTGTATTAAATCCAATTTACCTTCAGCAGTCAAACAAAAGACACTTTTCCCAGCTGCGAGCTAATAGCCGATGCCAGCTGATGCAAATTATCAATTATTCCATGTAACTGTGTCTCGCTGTTTGTGTGACATGTATGGGTGTGAAATCCGTAATTTGTTTTTGTCTGAAACACCTCGAGGCAAACCCCTCTCCCCCCCACCACACAAACAACAGCTCAAAATCCATGTTGTAAATTAGGTGCAAGGTTTGAAGTGTCTTTTTTCCCCCTCCTCATTTTAGTATCAACGACTTTGCTGCAGGTGTGCCGCCCACAGCAAAGTGCACCTCAACAAAGTCGGTATTTACTGGAGAGAATAAACTTAATGCACCACCACGTCTTTTCTCCCACAATGCACCGGGCGGCATATAAAAAGTGTCATTTGCTATTCTTTATCTTTGTACCACATGAAGATCAGTGAGGTTAACTTGGTGAGCTGGGAGCTCCTCTATCTTGAGGATCTCAGTTCAGACTCCATTAACAGCAATCATGTGCCCTGCTGAAGTATCCTTCAGCAACACACTGCATCCTGAACTCATGCTAAAAGCTCCCAGCAGACGCTGAAAACACATTGCAGTATCATTATTATTAAAATTTGTCGGCCAAGTGGGAATTGACTTACGTAATTCGAAGCAAAATGTCAGCAGTGCTTGGGTTGCTCCATTGTTCAGGTTGCCCATTTTCACTGACCGAGCTGCAATGCTGTGTTGTGAGGCAAGTGCTGAATAGTTAATGCGTGGAGCTACAGGGGCTATGACATTACCTTGGAGTTAATTTATCATTATGTGAAACTAATCTTAATGTGAATCCTGTTTCAAGTGAGATATTTTAGCTTGCATTGCAAAACAACCACATTGGCATGCAAACAGAGTTAAAATTAATACCAAAAAGTTTATATTGCATCTGGTGGTTGGAACATTAAAACAACAACAACATCAACAAACAACAACGACAAAAACCCGTTGACTCTTACTCACTAGCCTGCCAAGCTCCACAGTGGTATTTACGGGGCTGGATGAAAAGATATCACTCACTGACTCTGTCGGTATTCACATCCTCATTTAGAAAGTAGAAACACCGATTGAATCAGCTTGAAGTGCTAAAATGTCTCGAGCAGAATTTTCCCGACTGCATCTGCAGTTGTTTGCCTCTGCAGTTCTGATTCACTTCACCATAAATCCTTTAGGCTTTTAGACAGCCCGTCTTTATTCACAGATGCTATAGAAAACAGCGTTGTCTGCTGTCAGAGGGGTGATAGGCGATGATGGATGAATGCACAGAGAGGAGTTTGAAAAAAAAAAAAATACTGCACTCACATAGTTTTCAGAAAGTGGTAGAGTGAAAGTCTTGTAAAAAATAAAACCTTCAAGTAAGTGAAGTAATTATGTAAACTTTATTGGTTTGAAAATGTTAATATTAGCCCGACCTTTTTTGCATTACTTGATATGAAGTTGTAGAGGCCAAACGTGGTGATTTGAACATAAATTAATACAAAACAAATAAAGTGATTGATTTCTGGCGTCATCCTCAAACTATCACAACCAGTTCCAGTGCCTCAACTTGGCTATTACAACCCAATTAACACCTTCAACAGGCCCCAATATCCTCCACATATATATACATGCTCCCAGTTCTCTTCAGAAATAGGCAGATCACACCATATAACCTTCCATGTTGGATTTGATAGTGAGGCTGAGAGGCTTGTGTCCCTCCACTGAAGCAGACTGGTTTGATATGCAGTGTCAATGTGAGTAATACATTTCAGCATAAAAAATGATTGGGTGAAATTTCATATGAGACTTCATATGTCACAATGAAACACCAGGTAGCAGGCGACTTGGCCAAACCACTGGCGCAGCTTATTTCGTTATGAGCAGATACAGAACAGAACGCTCGGTGTTCGCTTCCTGCTTCCCTGCCATGTAAGAGACGTTCCATTATAAACACTCACATGCATAGAGAATGTGAATGGAACAAAAAAAACAAAAACTATCTCAATACGGTGGAATGCTTCAACCTTGTAGCACAGCACTATGGCCACTTTCTCCCCACACACCAGCTTTCTTTTCATATAATGTTTTACATTATATTCACGTCCTTCACATATACAAATGTATGGGATCCAAATCCAGAGGTGTTTCTACGAAAAAATGGTTTCATTGAAATGCATTAGAACTTCACGCAAACCTACAGGCTAATATTGGTGGCCTGCTGGTCTCAGACCCAGAAGTTAGACCCCTGCCATGCTCTGAACATCCACTCACTCACTCTTCCACGGAAGACTGGTTGGTACACAGAGAGAGAGAACACATTTGACGTGTCTAATGCCACCCAGTGCCTCCATGCAGACATTTAGAGTTTTAGACCTTTTCAACCTATAAACATACTCACCCGGTTATCACGCGGAATGTCACTCTTCATTGCAGGGCCTGCACCAGGTTGTGGCAGTGCACAGCCAGTGGCAGCAGAACACGAGGCTCAGCAGTGAGTCATCTCCAGACTCCGGCACTTACTTTGCATGTTACGTGCAGAAATATCACAAATGCTTACTTGATGATATCGGTAAATTTGGCATTATCAATTTAAATGCGACTTTGCACCCACCGCCTCAGCCAAGTAAAGATAAACGAACTACAAATGCAAGTGTGGCCTTTTGCATGTGTAGTTTGAACCGATATTGTAATGTCTTTTCAAAGTTATTTATGGGTGCATGAGTCATCGTAAAGTTGCTCTTTAAATACATTGTTATATTGTCCTTGCTAAGGCAATAAAGGATCTCATTTTTCAAAGCTAGAATTAGTATTGAGGATGTATTGGTTTTTTCTTTTTTTAGCAAACAGCAAAATTATTCTGCCCAAACAACAAAACCAAGAACAGCAGCAAGTAATATAAAATTTAAAAAAAGTGTATTTTTCCCAAAAACGTTTTGCTATATGAGCTGAATGAAGAATCAGTCAGATATGCAACAAAAAAAAATTTAATATTATAACTCAGCCAAGATAATGTGGAAGCCAAATCGTCACTGTTCAGTGTTGTATTACTATTATATTTGGTCACAGCCTCCATTCATTCAAGTTGTGATGCCTCACTCACGAGAATCACAGCTGTTTCCATGAAATGCTGGGCGACACTTGATGTGTATTTCTGAAGATTCACTGTGAAGATCAGAAAAAATATGTGAGTGTCACATTTCCATTGAGTCGTTTGATGCAAGTGAACGAGGCTACACGTAGAGCGATTAGATCATAGGATGGCGCCAGGGGACCCTGAGTACATAAGAAGCATCTGTAGAAAAAGGAGAAGAGACGATGGTGCTGCGTGGCGACAGGGAAAAAAAAAAAAAAAAGTGAACAAAAGCGGCAGAGGAATGAAGTGAGGATCTCAGGAAATATTGTCATGAATGGCTGATTTATTTTTTTTTTGTTGCGTGTTGTGTGTCCAGACAGACATGTTAATGCAGTTCATCGTTAATTCAGCAAACCTGCGTTCGCAAACCATTCTGCGCATTAGCTATGACTGGCAAAACGACTAAAAAACACCCTTCAAGCGGGTGTAATAGCAAGAAAATTTTATTTTGAATTCAGGTGACATGGTGGTGCAGCATTGTTGGCTCCCAGTAACAAAGTCGCGAGTTCCATCCCCGGGCCTGGGGCAGATTACGTGCTTTCTCTGCATCCAGGTACTCCGGCTACCTCGCGCCGTCCAAAAACACCAATCGGTAAGTCTGACTTGGCCGAGGGTGTGAGTGTGTGACTGGTGCGATAAAGTTTTCCCGGGTGGAACTTCGCCTTCGCCCGAGGACGGCAGGGACGGGCTCAGTGCAGGTGAAATAGCGATAAAAATAAAGGGATGGATGGATGGTTTTGAATTATGCTGCATTCTAATGTGAATTCCCTCCCACTGCACAATAAAAGCTTTATGGAAATGCACTAAATGACAAGCACCAGTTAAATGGGGAGCAGGAGGATGACTTATTCGGAGGCCTGGACTTTAAACCGCTTCCATCCACATGTACAACCAAGCATGTATCTCTCCTCCATAAGTGTCCGAGCCGCCCTGGACACAGCCAGCCGCCCTTTGGAGGTAATAATCAAGCATTTTTTTTCACCTCAGAGTGTCTGAGCTTGTCGCTTTGAGGTGTAGCCTCAGCATATTTAGTGATATTGGTGTTGGGACTCGGCTCGGTTGGACTGAGGGACACAGACGGTGAAGGTGCCAACAAATGAAGGATGAAGGTTTGTCTTGAAGGCTGCAAGTGCGTGCGTGTGTGTGTGTGTGTGTGTGTGAGTGTGAGACAGAGTGTCTGTACGTGGGAGGACGGACAGTTGGGCTTTCACCCAACTGGAGAAGAAGAGTTATTACTGTCTCCAGCATCCAGGACGGCTTTACTTTTACAATGCAGCGTTACAGCTCAGAGAGTCGTCGTGTCTCTGTGGTGTCAGCAAACAGAGACGTAAACTGTTTTTCCTTCCGTCTGTATCGATTTTCACTGAACACTTGCAGCCGAAGACGCCCGAGCCGAGCGCATCGCAGCAATTTGAGCACAAAGAAGAGAACCAGTGAGATGTAAATAAATGCGACGCTGTCTGCCAGTCTATCAAAGAAAGAAGGTGGCGGCTTTGGCTTGGTTTTGTTATTTGATTACTTACAAGTGGTCTTATTTGCTTATATCAATCTGCATGCGTGAGAAAACCAATCAAACACAGCGAGGGGGGACAACAATCCGTCTCCCGTTCAAGTCTCCCAAGATTTATCACCCTCTGTTGTTGTTATTAAGTTTGGCATTAGAAAACTAATTTTGAAAACAGAGTCGGATGATTAAAAATTCCTCCAGCTCTTCCCCCTCAGGACACTGGGCCCTGGGTGGCTGAGGCGGCTGTCAGCTGTGCTGCTGTGGCAAGTCTGCCGGTGGGATGCATTTCATTTTCTGTCCGATAACCTTGTAGAAACTTTGTGATCTATGCCATTGGCATGGATTATTACTTCTGTCTATCTCACTAGCTTAGCTCTTGTCAGACTGGGGTCGCCAGGTGAACGAGGCCCATTTCATTATTGAGGGATTAACTGAGGTGAGCAAGTTTAAGGACGAGGAGCACAACATTAGGGTGATTTTCTCCTGTGGGACTTTAACGTGCAGGTCTGCTGGCTGTAGCCATCGTGCAATTGCCCCACATGAGACTGATAAAGGTCTATTCTATTCTATTCTATTCTATTCTATTCTAACCTTGATGATGGTTTAACTGTTCTTGCGCAAAACATCAGAAATAAGACCATCAAGCGCAGCATTGTCAAGAATGTGCGGCCCAGAGAGCATTTTTACCCTAGACCACAATACAAAAATAAACGCCTGTGAAACAGCTGGCAAGACGACTGTGACCTGAAACGCTGTTTATAATAAATCTTTCTTTTTTTTGTTCTGGGTCTCGACTCTCAACTTGACTTGGGGCCAATTCCAATTCCTCCCTTAACCCTAAATCTCAACCCTCGCCCTTAACCCTCAATCTGTGGCCCTCAATCTTGGCCCTCAAAAATAAGTGTAAGGGCTATCTTGTGACTTAGAAATGGGGCACCCCTTAAGTGCAGTTGCGTCTTCAGACTGTGGGGGCGGCCTTACGCCAAAGCTACGTCCAGTCTGTCAAGAAGACGACAACGACGAAGAAGGAGAAGACGAAGAAGACGACGAAAAAGAAGAAGTCCTCCGTCGCTACACAACGAGGTATACAAGTAACGTGAAGGCGGGACCGCCGGTTCGGCTGACAAACATCATAAAGTAAAAAAAAAAAAAAATGTTACGCAACAACGATGTCAATAATCCATAAAAAAGTCTTAAACTAAGACAATAAAATGGTTTCGTAATATTTATATCTTTATTAACTAAGAAAATACTTCCATTTGTAGCTCGCTTTTTTCATCGCCATTTTTCGAAGATGTCTTGGCGAAAATACACAATGCCTTCTGGGTAGCCCTTCCTCCCAAGGGTGGTGCCGGAGAATCTCAATATTGAGGGCGATACAGCCCTTAAACTTGTCCCTCAATTTGAGGTCCTGAGAATCAGGACAGCACTTGCACTTGGCGGGAGCGAGTATTTTTGAGATTGAGGGTTGAGATTGAGGGTTAACGGAGGAATTGGAATTCACCCTTGGTCTTGGTGTCAGTCTCGATACTCCTGGTGCTGGTAGTGTCTTGGTTTTGGTCAAGGTGGTCTTAACTCTGGTGTCACTGTACTGACTGTCTAGTTCTGTACATAATACATAGACAGCATTATGCTTCGTATTATGTGCAGTGCCTGTAATGTGTTCTTTCAGCTTGCTGATGTCCTTTTCTTTTTCAGTTGCTTTCATTGTGTGCAAAGTCATCAAGCTTAAATCTATTACTGTCTAATTAATTCTATCTGGATTTATTTGCTGCTTCTTAATTAGGTGCTGTCTTAATCACTCTGACCCTGGGAACTGCAACAAGATGCTCCGTTGCTCTGTGAACGAACGGCACTTGCAGGACTCGCCTAAGACTTCATTTTGAGAGAAATCCCATTCCGCCTCCTGGCTCGGTGGGGAGAAACCACCCAGAAAAGATCCTCAGAGGCAGAAATAGAAACAACAAATTGTTTGTGAGTATCATGTGGGCGGGTCTGCCTGTCCAAACATTAATACGCCTGAGAAAAAGCCTCATGGAAAGTGCAAAATTCCTCTGTAGGGACCAAATTAATATTCAAAAATCAAACCTTGGAAATATTTGATTACCCTGTGTGCACACACAATTTGTCTAGTTGATCCATGTTAACAATGATGACTAATTGAAAAAAGTAATCATGAGGGACCTGCATAGCTTCAAATCCTCTCTTATCAGTATGTGTTTAAGCCTGCAGGTGTACAGATGCCAGCAACTCAGACAACAATAACTGTATTATGACTTAAACAGTACATTGTGCTGCAAGGATCGTTTGTACATGTCAGCTGACATCAATGGCTGTGTTTAGTGCACGCCATATTCCTGTACTACTTGGAATATTCCCAGTATTCCGATTATAAACACGTCCATAACTAGCTTACTCAGGTCAAGTTCCGGTTAGAGAATATTCCGAATGAGACCACAGGCTTGCTTAACCGGAATATTGTGACAAGTTTAAACCTTGATCTGAGAATGCTCTGAAAATGCTCCTCACTGAATATGGCACTAGAATATTCAGCACTGTCACACAAGGAATCGTCAATCATCCGCGTTTGCCCTTTCTCCTCGTTCTCGTCTTCCTTTGTTGAGGATAAAATGGATCAGCAGGTTTGTTGCAGTTACATTGTGGTGCAAAAATGCAAGTCAGATAACACACTGGAGGTGTGTGTTGAAACAAACGTTACAGCCTGAGAACGCAACTTCTTCTTCTTCGTGCCCCCGCAGGTTAGCCCCCAGGTATTTTCTGGAATGCCTTGAAACAAAACTAAAGGGAATATTGCAGTTGCGGCCGTGCATTGGACACCTTCAGAATATTACCTTGACCGAAATATTGACTCTTCATCGCAAATACGGTGCTCATGTAAATGTAGACAATCATTACAAGAAGTTTGCTCCCCGGGCTCTGAAGACACAGAGCGCTCGCAGGGGAAGATGTAGCATTATGCTACGTAATGCAAACACAGGCACAGCCTCAGAATACGGGATCTGTCTTGATGTGACAGCCGGCATGTCCAGATGGCAACACGCTCCCTAGAAGTGGGTGGCTCGCACGTATCCTCAAGGTGTCCTAAAATAGAGAAATGAAAGTCTATAACTGGCCCACATATATTTCTTGCACAAATCTCATCAGCCCAGCCGCAGACATTATCCCTTTCTCACTTCAATAATGTGACGCGTTGCCTGATATCTTCTCCGCGGCGCAACTTAATCCGTGACTCACCGAATGTGCGTGATAAAGCGCTGCCTTCCAACTTCCTCGTCAAATATCTCCCGTATCTTTGGTTAATGAAGAGATCAATCAAAGCCGGATTTGGACGGTTTCTCTTGGCCATTTGTGATGGGGGGATTTTTCTTTTTCTCTCCCCGATATCTCTGGAAACTTTTGAGAAATTTGCGAATTAATGCCGTGTGTCA
This sequence comes from Thamnaconus septentrionalis, assembly GCA_009823395.1. NCBI lineage: Eukaryota > Metazoa > Chordata > Actinopteri > Tetraodontiformes > Monacanthidae > Thamnaconus > Thamnaconus septentrionalis. Next base: position 18,556,896 of record CM020512.1, on the reverse strand, counting down.
TTAGGAATTAATTATGGCCAACATTTTCTACTCATGCCTGTGAAATATAATAAGACCGGGAGTGTATGAAACTTATTTTCCTTCACAGTGGGAGGTAGAATGTAAACGTGCTATGAGACCAGAGTCATCATCAGCCTCAGATTTCACAGTCAAATCGGTGACCTTTGTATGGAGAGTTTGAGGAAGGATGGGGTCAAAGTTCGTGCAACAAACGCAATTTTAACAGAGAGATGAAAGAATACCGATATTTAGTTATATCCAAGTACATATATTATTAGATGGCTGATTATAAATCAGCAATCAACACGGTGATTTCTAGTGTGGATCCACTTACTGCTTTACTGCCCAGTGTTTTTGTCTCAGAGCCGAAGATTCCCTTCTTAAGGCAAACCTCTACTTCAGATAAGAACCAATATTTGATTATTGTTGTGTGTTCATGTTTGATCATTTTTAGTTTGTTTGACTAAATTTGTTATTTGATATTTTTTGTAAGAAGAGGTTGATTAAAATGCATTTGCACCTTCAGAACCTTCAGCTTCTGATTTCGGCCGCATGCGTCAGAACTGTTCTGGACCTCATGTGAGTCAACTCATTAAGCTAATCAGCCGCCGCCGAGCTGGTGACTGTGCTGGCTGATTGATTGGACTGACTGTTTGAAATTAGTGAGTGCCTGTTTTTCACAGTCAGGGGTAATATGGAGCCTTGATCAATGCTTTTCTTGCTGTGATTGAGAGCCCCTGAATTTTTTTTTTTTTTCATCCCAACCCCTTTTTTTGGTCTGGAGCACAGACATTTTGGATGACTCTGCGTTGAGCCAGAACATGAAAACAATTGATTGGCCCATATTTCTCCTAATTACAATGGCTGTGATCAATTTCTGCGGTTGTTGTTGCGACCAATTACTTCCTTGACCAAATCCCCACAGTCCTCTAGCAGAGGAGCTGGAGCTCAGCAAACAAGCCGCTGCTTGATATTGCCTGGAAATTCATCTGCGGCGCGGGGGTTCACTGCGGTGGAAACACACGCCATAGCAGCTCATTAGCAACGTCTCACGCTGCATTCATCCACTTTCATTTAGCTTCTAATCTTGAACAATAATGAGACACTAATTGTGCTTTTTTCCCCCATTTTGACATTTTTTTCTTCCAGAAATCTGAAGTCTCGCTCATTTCTCAAACGTCACCTGTTCGTTTGCCTTGGTCTAACATTCTGCCTCCGTAGGAAAACATATTCATCATCTCTGAACCATGCGGTGAGTAATTGACCAATTAGTCAGCGAGGGGAAGTGCCGACTCAGCACAACGTCGTGTTCCTAAACTGCAGCCAAGTGACGATGTGGAGTATCTTTTCCTCTCTCTCTCTCTCTCTCGGTGCATCCGTGTCACACGTCTTTGTTACCAGTGATTTAATACTGCAAAGTAATTGCTCAATGTTCTGTTTTCGGCGGTTAGGTTCAGCAGCACAGCCGAAAAGTTCCTTCCTGTGGTGCCACAAAGGGGATGAAACGTGATTATGTAAGGCGGTGATGTACGAGCCAAACAAATCTACCTCTGGCTCTCAGGCAGTGGCACATGGGCGACTAGTAATTTGATGTAATTCATCTCTATAGTCTCTGCCAATACAACAGGCGCACTTATACAGGGAAGAGACCATCGATACACGGGGGCTGCTTTTCATGGCGGTTACTCGTTCTGGTGTTTTTCTTCTGTGGAAGTTTACAACTATGTTGGAAACCACATATAAACATCTCAAGGCCAAAATGTCTAAATCAATTGCAATACTGTAGAACACAAAATATGTGTGGGGAAAATACATGGTACAAAAAACAGTGCCAAGATTCGTCCTTGAAAAGAGAGCGACTAGAATTGCAGTGAAAAACCACTAATACAGACTAATAAACTCCCCATCAAACTAAAAGCATTTCAATATAACAATCTGGTTAACTTTAAAATAGCTAAAAATATGTACAAAGTAAACAATAAGCAGTTACCTGACAGTATCCAGGGGTTGTCACAACTGAGAGATGGTAAAAATCATTCAAGAGGAACTTGTATGTTTAAGAACAGCTTCTGTAAACAAACACTACAATATAAATATAAACTTAAAATAGACTATTAGTCAAATGTTGAAATGTCTTTTTTTTTTTTTTTTTTTTTTTTCTTTCCTACTTTGTACATTGTAGAGATACTGAGGACATCAAATATATTAGCGAGATGTGTGGAACTATGTAGCAAAGAAAACATTTTTAAATGACAAAGTATGTTTTAAGGAGGGTGGTGATTCCAAATGTGTTCAGTCATAGGTGAGAATCTACAATGTAAATAGTCATCATAATGGAAGAAAAACCATGAAATGAGAGGGTGTGTCCAAACTTTTGACTGGTAGTGTATGTGTGTTAGAAGTTTCATGAAAACTGCAACTTGAAGTTTGTCTTCATCTCAGGTGTGATTTCTTCAATCAAAGCCGATGTGCGAGTTGTTCAACAGAAACAGCTTTCCCAGTGTTTCTGTTCCCAATGTCAGTCATTCCTGAGGTCCCAAATCTTTTCTTCTTCGGCTTTTCTTTTCTTTTTTAAAGCAATTTTTCAAAAGTTTAAAATCACCATGACTCTTTATTGAAATGCACTAAACGAGTCATCTTTGGATGAGGGCTCATCTTTGGGGCCACGCCCCTTTTATCAACTGCACTTCTTATTTTGGACCGAGAAACCAAAACCTTGACACTCAGTGATGGCAAAAATAAATGAAAATTCCATTCAGGTTTTCTTGGCAACTTGGAAAAAGGAAAAGAGAATCAGACAGCAGATTTCATTTCATGGTGCTAATTATTAATTTGATGTTGTCTTAACTGCCATCGCACAAAAACACAGAAAATGATGCAAATTCACAGGTGCAGTCGACTCAAAGCGTGACCTTGTTTTTTCTAAAAACCTTTACTTTCTTTTTTTTTGAGTAAAGACCTTGTTTTTTCTAAAAACAAGGTCAAGGGAAAGATGCAGACAAACAATGGCTTGCGACGGGTGCACATACACATTTATGCAAACGCATGCACACACACACACACACATGCGCAAAAAGAGTTTCTTCCTACCTCAAAACTTATGGCAGGTTTGCTGTCGGCCTTGGTCACAAATCTGTTTTTGTCAGACTTAGCTTCTGCTGCGCAGTTTGTGCTTTTCAGTTTTCCAGTAAACTGTGCTTTACTGTGTGTGTGTGTGTGTGTTGTCTGTATACACACAAAGAGGCAGTTTGCACCCTTTGGCTTGAATTCAGGCAGTTCAGTGCTATTTTATTTTTATATTAGTGTTCAGTCAAATGCACAGGTCCTCCGTCTCTCCCTAGTGAGGGTGGGGCAGGGGGGTTCAGAGGGGGAGGAGTCAGATGGCTGCTATCATCACATTCTCCACGGCTAACGTGGCACAGACACACACATGCATCACGGTGGTTGTTGTTATTGCTGAGCCTCTAATGCAACCTTTGTACTTTTCTTGATCAGGTATCTGACCTTGGAGCACGACGTGAAGAGATGCTCACAGGTTGAGTCACATCTCTTGTGTTTGACACCTGACAACCTTCACGTGTGGTTTGAATGTGATAGTTGTTGTTGTTTTTTGTTAAAATGTCATTAGAGTGTACAAAGATTATTTTTATAGCAGAGCCCAAAACAATGTGTTTTTAAAAAATAGCCGCATAAGTGTGGGCAAGGCCTAGATTAAGTTAATCCTTGTGTTTTAGCTTCAAATCCCCTCCACATAATAAGAGTGTGCTGAGGCAGAAACTATTCCAACGCAAAGATTAGGACTCTCCTGACTGTTTTCTTTTTCAAATACTCAATGAAAGTCAAGATTTAGAAGAATTGAAAGACAGGTCTTTTTTTTTCTTTCTTTTTTTTTTTTTTTTACCTTTGGCTACCAATGGTAAAAAAACAAAACAAAGCGAGACAGACACTGAAATGAACTGATTCTAACCTGCCACCTGTTTCTCTTAGGCTGCATCGGCACAGGAAGTCATCCATCAATGTTTGCCCATTTAAACACATCAGTGTCAGCAGGGCGATGCAGCCCATTAATCTCTAAATGAAAAAGAGGGTTTTTTTCTTTTTTGAATCTAAGAAAATCATTGCTGCATTCATTCAATTTGAAAAGGATGTTTGTAAGATGTGTTTGTGATGCGTGGATGATTTTTAAAGGATGGCCGAGCGGTTCAGGCAGAGAAATCAAACAGAGATGAAGGAGACGCCGGTGCTCGCATTGAAGCGGCGCTGCGCTGCGCTGCGCCTGCCTCCAGCCTCCAGTATTCAGACTTCAACTGGTCATTCACTCGACTTCAGCTTGGTCTCGGGCTTTGTGAAGAAGTGGTGAGTTGTAAAGATCCACTTGGACGCGCTGACATTTCAGTGTGTAAACACCGACGCGGCTAGATTTCTATATATATAATTTTATCTTTTACTGAAGGCCTCTTAGTGACTCGGCCAAAGAGCCATGAATCGCATTTCAGGTCACAGTCGTCCTGTCAGCCGTCAGTTTATTTTTGTATTGCGGTCTGTGGGAAAAATGCCAGATTTTTTCCTGCAGTACCTCAAATGGCCACTGAAAAAAATTGGCACGCCGGGCATATTGCCAGTCCGGAATCCAGTTCTGATAATACATCCATGGGAACACTGCACTGCTGCGCGCACGCACACACAACTTTCCACAGATGCATTTTATGCAGAATCGGTGGCAACCGTCCCCGCCGCGTCCCCTCGCCCCAAACACGGGCCTCGTGGTGCAGCAGCTGAAGGGGCGGGACCACGGTGGAGCTGCCATCATGGCTCGAGGCCACTGTTGCCAGTAATTGTGCGCGCGCTCGACAACAGGTCGGCCGGTGTTAAGACTCGTCTTCCTCCGACAGGCTGGCCACCTGCTGGCTCTCCAATCCCATTCATGCCACACCTGTCAGCCACACACACACACACACACACACACACACACACACACACACACGTCCAAAATCTCTCGTAAACCCGGTGTGGTCGTGCCCCCCCCCCCGCCTTCACTTTTTTCTCTTTTTCTTTTTTATTTCGATAAGCCTGGTGTGTTGTGGTGATGATAATGTGTCTATATTTTCAATGGGGATGCCATCTGGAAATAGAAAATGAAAACACACACACAGACACACACAAAGTAACTGTCTGCCATGCTTCCCCTCTGTTTGGTCCAGATCCTCGGTCATATCATGAGACCACCACTATGGACACGCAAAGGCTATTTTTTTCTGGACTCTGTTGTTTGGAGTGGATAATCTCCGTCTCTGCCTTGTGTATGATGGCCGGCATACTCAACTTTTTATCACACACACACACACACACACGCGCGCACGCACGCGCTTGAACGCACGCACGCACACACACACACACACACACACACACACACAGTCAAGTAGAGCTCTTTCAGCCCCGAAGAATTTTAAACCTTCCGATGTCCTGATACTATTGCATTTTTCATTGGTATTTTAAGCAAAGAGTTGTGAGGTCTTAGAAGTCAGCTGGCATTAATTCCTCTGAGGCTGAGGGATTCAAGCTCTCCCTGGAAAGAGGCTTAAAAAGAAAGTTCTCCTGCTTCTAAATGAGTAAACTTCCCCTTTCTCACACATACATTTTGATATTGCTGGACGGACAGCAGAGCCATTAGTAATGCGGATAAGGTGCCTTTTTTTTTTTTTTTCGTTAGTTAATTTAATGAAGTATCGCAGTGAAGCTCTGCGTGTTTATTGTCCATTAATTTGACGAGGCAGAATGCTGGCTGCTGTTGTCGTCGCTGTTGTTGTTGTGTTGGTGGTGGTGGTGGGCACTGAACTGTGCAGGTGTATCCATAATACATCAAGGCAAGACGAGAAACACAAGGAAAGTGAGATCATTAATGCAGCTTTGTGGAAAAACTATGAAATTTAATGTGTTTTTTTCCTCCCCCCACATTCTACCGTATCAGAGCCGCTTGAGACGCAAATGAGTAAATATCACACAAACAAAATTGCATTTTAATTGGACAGGAGGCATAAATTAACCAGAGCGCTCAGTGTTTTGCCGCGGTAGAAGTCCATTTCGTTTCTTTTTTTTTCTTGCGTTAAACCATCTTCTCCATTCGCATGACGTTTATCCGGGCCATCGTGGAGAACAAGCGGTTGGCGTGCGTGTCGCTGTGGGACGACGTCTGCGCGAAGCCCAGCTTGCGGCAGAGCGAGACGGCGGCGTCCTGCGGCGAGCTGACGTCCAGCACCAGGCGCGAGTAGCCGCGCTCCTTGCAGAAATCCAGCACGCGGCCCGCCAGCTGGGAGCCCAGGCTTTTGCGGCGCCAGGGAAACAGCACCACCAGGTGGGACATTTCGCAATAGCAGCCGCCGTCGTCCCCGCCGTCGGGGGCTCGGCCCGCCACGCCTCCGTTGCAGTCGTCCAGCCTGTCGCCGTCGGGCCGCCGCCCGCTCGCTGCCACCATGCCCACCACCTTGACCTTGCCGTTGACCTCCAGCTCCGCCAGCCACAGGCCGCTCTCGGGCTTCTCCAGGTAGCTGGCCTGGATGTCGGCCATGTCCGAGCGCAGCCTCCCGGCCAGGTAGCCCTCGTAGACCTCGCGGCAGCAGTGGTAGATGAAGGCGGCCCAGGCACCGCCGAAGAGCAGCGCCTGGAAGTAGGAGCTGCCGCCCAGCACGTAGCCGGCCACCGAGAGGCTGATGAAGACGCCCAGGTGGTCCGGGTTGCTCATGGACCGGAAGAACGCCGGGTAGACGTGCTCCAGGACGCCGTTGCGGAAGAGCGACAGGACCACGTGTTTGTCCGAGGGCGTGAATTCCCTGATGGTGACCGGACCTGAAAGCGTTGGTGGAGGGAGGGGTGCGGGGGGTTGGGGGTGAGGGTGTGGGGGAGGGGAGTGAGCTCAGTGAGACTAATCCGACCCCCGGTTGCCGCAACGAGAAAATTCCTGCCGGATTTTCGCAACGCGCTCACGTAACTCGCTGCCGCAGACAAAGGAAGGTAGGCAGGTAGTTACTTTCATCCCCTCAGGGAGATTCTATGTATCCCATAGCATGTCCACCATGAAAAGACATATTAAACATACAACAATAAAAAGACAGCCATTCAATCAATAAAATAAAAACCTGTGAGCCTGATCGTGTGTAAAGTGCGTAGTATTAATAAACAGAAGAGTCCACACTAAGTAATGAATAACAGAGCCAAAAGAGATCAATCAATCAGCCGACCCCACTCTTTGCGTAATGTCTTGCCCTTTTTCATTTTTCAATTAAGCTTTATCCACACGGTCCATACACTGTGGCAGGGCCCAGTGGCCTGACTGTCAGGTGCCGCTGCCTTCAGTTACGACGTCTTTAACGTGGTTTCCCTCACACGAGAATAATCAAGACCTGGAAGTTCCCACTGAGATGGAAAATCAATTCCCTCCACCAAAGTGGGACTGATTAAAATCAAAAGCAAGGTGACCCCCCCCCCCCCCTCTCCTCACGGGCCCGCCAACACAACAATGCGTCATTGGAACTTGAGCAGTTATCAAGTATATAAGAGCCCTAATCACTGATTGAGGAATAAATGAAAAACACAATCAGAACTTACAGTTGTTTTTCTGGGCCATGACGACTGTGTCTCGCTCCCCGTCAAGTGCTCCAGCGGCCGGCGCTGACCGCAAACTTAAGCTTGCAGATTGGGCTAATCAGCCATTCAGCGAAGGGACTCGAGTTAGTCTGAGCATGCCCACCCCAGGCGTCCTCCCCCTCCCCAATCCGCTCCCAATACCAACACACACACACAGACACACACACAGGGTCACACATTCACAAGTAGGTTTAAAACAAAAGCAAAAAAACAACAACAGAACAAAACAGAAACAGCGGAGACCTTACATGACTTTGAAGGAAAACTGCAGCAGACAGCTTGACATTCATTAAAGAACACTTTTACAGTCAGAGTGAGACGAGCTCGATTCGAGGAAGCATGCTTTAGGTTTAATTGATTTAATCACAGCGTTGCTTTAATTATGAAATGAATCAAGGTTTTTTTTCACTTTTTTGAAAAAAAACTTAATTAGCTTAGTCAACAGGGTAAAGAACTCCATCATTGGATTTTTGTCAAGGAGAACGAGCACATATATTGAATATTCTGAATAAATAAAAAGAGTTGGGGACCCTGAGCTGAATGTAAAAACAGCTTTTTTTCCTTTCCCTGGATGGTTTCACTGGAGTCTGGTAACTCAGAGCAGTGAAAAATGCCAAAAGCAAAGCAGCCTTCTTTCAGCAAAGCAGCTGAAACTTTCAGTCCTAGACTGAAAACTACAATGACAAAAAGAGACAAAATAAAACAAACAAAGACGCATCATGCAGGATGCCCAACAACAGATTGTCTATACGACTTCCTCCACATGCAAATAACTTTGCTAAACTCCTTGTTCAATTTGAGAGACCAGCTTTAGTTGACTGTTATGACGCATTAATGATCATTGCAATGTCGATGTATGTTTTTCTTTGTCTTTTTTTTTAGAAAAACTTTCTCCGAGGTTTTAAGTTGACAGTTAGCATCACCATGTGATATTGATTGTAATCCAGTACAGGAGCGGTAAACAGTAGGACATGAGGGTGCGATATTCATCTGCAATTGAACTGCAATGAATCATTGGCAAGGCCAGGATCCATCAGATCTGATGTGTGTAGGCGAGAGTGTTGCCATCCTCCCCCATGTTGGCCACTGGGCTCCAGTCAGTTCCACTAACACCTCAGATCACGTGACTGCATGGCTGGTGTTGCCCCTCCTCCCACACCCCAACCCCAGCCCCAGGCTGTGCATCTCCCAGATCCCTTTGAAAATCAAAAGCGAGATGTTACAGCCTCTTCCCATGAAAAGTGTCCCGTGGCGTCGGTCAGCGTGACTTGTGCAGTAAGCCAGTGGCTCTCTGACATGTTTCAATTGACAGAGCGTGAGGAAGGAGAAAGGCATTTTCCTTAGTTTAAATCAGTAGCACTGCCTCATGAATGTCGAGGCTAGAAAGTCGAGCAGACATAGGAACGGCTCAAACTATCTCACGGCCGCGAGGCGAACCGCGACCATTCTAAACCAAACATCCCTGTCAGGAAAATTGCTTTCAAGGCCATTGTAGCGACGCTTAAAAATATAACGTATTGGCTTTGAGACTTGCTCAGGAATGCCATGGACAATGATCAACGTTGCCAGCTGTTCTTGAGGTTAGTGACAATCTGAAAATGTGGAACTAGTCAGAGGGCAACTTAATATTTTCTCATTCAGGCCACGTGAGGGTACAAAGTGTTAAGATGTCCTCGCTGGTTTTTATAAAGGTGTCCCTCCTCCATTCTTTTCCTTTCCAGATTTTTGCACTTTTGCTTTTGCAGCTAAAAAAAAATGTGGGATTTAATGGAGGTTTTGTAGCCATGGACTTTCGCACATCACAGTCTGTAATTATGTTGCTCAAAGCTCAAACTGCAAAACAGAGAGACTGAATATGGTCTTGCAACTTTAAATTCAGAGTAAATTAAATTTAAATCTGTCCAGTGGAGATAACTGTGCAGAAATTGTAGAAACAATAAGGCCACAAAAAGAAGAAACACTCCGGAAAAAAACAGTTAAAGCAAATGTTGTTGCAGTAGTTATATAAATGCCATTTAAACACTATTTATCGGCTATGAATCAGCACACCATGGCGCTGCACACGGAGGGCTCAAAAGGTTCTATTACCACACCGCAAGAGGTGAGTGTGTGTGTGTGTGTGTGTGTGTGTGTGTGTGTGTGTGATTTGCTCCGAGGCGGCAAGCTGAGTTGTAGGTTTATCAGTTCACACGTTTGCTGGAATTCACTGAGAGCAGAAGGGAGAACTTCAAACTGAATCGGCGCACACAACAGAAAGCCAAATGAGGAGAAATGGCCTCACATGGATCTCCTGCAGGCAAGCCAAAGCAGTCATACTGCGCTGCTGTAGAGGGGCGTGTTGCAGCAGTCGGAAAGAAGAGGGCATGAATCATCGTCCGTGGGTCAGCAGAACTCATCCTGCTACTGGTGCTGGTGCTGGCGCTGGTGTAACCCCAGGCCTTCATTCTTTTATGTGCTCTTTAAAATTGTTTAGCGCTTTCTTGCACTACCAGCCACTCTGCCCTTCCAGCAAATCTGGTGAATGACGTGAGACCTCAGATGGAACAGTTTGGAAATCTAACGGTGTGATAAAATCGAAATCTGCTCTTTTCTCTTCCCATCTGGGAAAACAGCCCATTGAAAATGTTTAGTGGGGGTCCGATAAAGAAAGAAAGAAAGAAAGAAAGAAAGAAAGAAAGAAAGAAAGAAAGAAGTAATTTAAACACATTTAAAACTGACCTGTGGTGTCTCTCCAGCCATTTGAGAGTAAAAAAAGAGTCTTTGTCCTATTAATCAAAAATACCATCCAGTTTTAATAGAACTGCTGCAACTGCAGCATCAATCAATACAAGACTCCCAAACACTTCCCATCCTTCCTTTCTTTCTTTTTAATGTCAGAATACTTTTGTCACTGCTGAAAGGATATCAGTTATGGCGCTTGATAGGCTGGGTATTTCTGATTGATTTGAGTTCTGCTACAGTTGTAGACTAAACCTCATAATGTCTCGTTTGTGTTCTTGTGTTTTTGATCTTTTGTTTCTCTTGTGCATTTGTCTGCTGCCTTGTCGTGGAAATGTGGAGAAAAATACATTGGTGGAAAAAAAAAAGGTTTGTGTAAGCCATGCCGCGTGTCTTTCAGGACAATCACCAACCACCCTCGTGCACTGCACATGGTTACGTGCACTGTTCCATCCAGGTCATAGCTGGATGTTTCAGCAAGATAAACATACCAGGACATCAGTGTCCCCTGACAAGGCAAGTGCAAGAATTTAGCTTTGTTAATTTTCCTTGTCAACAGTAAAACAACAACAACCAGTACGTTGCTTTATTGCTAATGTTTCATGATAATATTTGAAAATGTGTCCTAAAATTGACTCAACCAGACCTCAGTGAACCTCCTTGTGATGGTTTGAGTTTAATTCTCCACTGGATTTGACAAAGATTACCCACCAACTCTCTTCATCCACCCGACAATTAGACACCATCGCCCTCGGGCTCCTGGAACAGGCACTCTAGACAGCTGGACCACAAATTGAACCACAAAAGATGCTTTCACTCCACCCACAAGTGCAGATGTCTTAGGCCGCAGGCCAGATGTAATCCCCACCTGTGAGCCACTCAAGTTGAAGTCATAAGAAAAGCTCACAGCCTTGCTCTGGTTTATAAAGCCCAGTGAAGCACTGCTGGGCTTGTGAGCCAAAGCAGGCGTAAACCTGGAATCGCATGCGAACCAGCGTGCAAGCTCGTCGCTGAGTGGGTACGCCGAGCGAGCGTCGCCTCTGTCAAAGTGCACACTAGCGCCCTCACCTGTTCCACTTTCACAGGATTAAAAAGAAAACCTTTACCTTTGAGTGATTCCGGGTCATTCTTGGTTATTTCGCTCTTCCGCTTGCACCTTCAATTCCATGGTGTTAAAATTCTCCTCCGCGTCCATGACAACTCATTTAGCTACTTCTGACCCTTGCAAACGCCTAATTAGTCGATGACCTACAGTGTGTCCGCCAGCAGCATGTGCGTGAGCATTCTGGCTGTGCATCAAAGGCGACCGAGGCTGTGCGAGGGTGTTTTGGCGCAAGAGAGTTGCAAGGTGACTGACGAGTGACTGTCGAAAGCCAGAGAAAAAGAAGCGCCATCAACTGTAAACGGTAAATGGTAAATGGACTGCACTTATATAGCGCTTTCCAGCACCTTCATGGTACCCCAAAGCGCTTTACAAAACTGTCTGACAGCATGAACGGGCGAGAGGGATTTTGGCTTGGTGAGGCATTACTCTTGTTGTCATGGGGACGCGCTGACCAGGCTGAACGCTCATCCGCTCCAAGGTGATGTGAGTTTGAAACCCAAGTTGGAGTTTTGTTATTGCTGCAGATTCCTATATATATATATATATATATATTCCTCCATTTATACTCCATATATATTCCTCCAGCACAACATAATCTAAGAGTATTTGCCATGACTTGTCAATCAAAACAAGATGCGTAATCAAGTGTAATTTCACATAAAAAAAAAAAAATAAAGTATTGCTCCATTGCATTAATTGATTCAGCAGTTGGACGAGAAAAAAAAATGCTCTGTAAAATTGCCCGAGTGCACTTCACGTTTGATTTGTTGATTGATCGCTCGCTGTTGAATCAAAAGTCATGAGAAAAAAATAAGAGAAGAAAGTTAAAAGTTGCTGTTGAAACTAAACCCGTGCGTGTCAAGACTACGATGAACTGCTGAACGCAAATGTAAATGCTCGATGAAAACCACTTTCAATCCCTGATGTGCAACTATTAAAGGAGTGCATGAGGACGATCCTGTGCCGTGTGGTCGCCGAGGGGCACCTCCTCCCAAAATGAGGTTGCTATCGATTACTTTGACACACCTCATGCAGGTTTTTGCAACATGCTGCTTTTTTTGGACGCTATGCGCAAGCTATATATATATATATATATATATATATATATATATTATTATTATTATTTTTTTTTCCCTGGGAAAAGTTTTCACAGCAGAAAAACACTGAAATTCTTCTAGTAATGGATTTGCTCTTGTATAGAATCGAGAAAAATATGCAGTATGTCTGAGAAATACTTTGAAATAATCTCTGAAAATGCTCCTGTCAATGTAAAACAGTCATATTGAAGCAGTTCCGGCAGTTTCACCTTTGCAATAGAGCACACTTGGGCTTGTGTCGTCTCATGCACCAGTTATTTTACCTTTTGTCAATACACAGACACACAATTCACTTTTAAATGATCATTGATGACGTTTCACTTCGACTACACAAAACCGCCAAGTGGAAATGACCATTTAATCTCTTCAGAATAGTGTAATTCTTAAATAAATGAAAATAACAAAGGGAGAAACAGGTTTTACATTCATAATTTCCAGTAAGATGTTTTTGTCTTGTTCTTATCCTGTAGACACTACCTTTGTATGGCTAGTTTCCAGCAGCATCAAGCAGAACGCATTTTGAATAGAAGCATTCTGCCTGTACTTCACAAGTGCTGGCAGCCCAAGGACAGCCTCAATAATATATTTCAACCTATTCAGTTTATTCTTCCATTCCGGTGCCAAGAGTATTGACCAAACACCACTGGCCAAAAACCAGACCGGTGGAAAATGTCCCTGTGCTCCCTGTTAGTCATTCTAGACTGAACAGTAGTTTAGAACAATGTTATTACGTTAGATAAAATGCTCTGTGTTCATTAATTAGCTCAGAAGTTGCCATGAGGCCAATTTTAATTCTATTTGGTCTCAATAGCTAGTAACAATCAATGAACATAAAATCTAAAATTATTAATCACCACTCATCAAATCATACATCTGAAGTGCACGTGTGCTGTTTTGGTTTTTGTGTGCTTTTATTTTTTGTATACACTTCCTGTTCTGCTGTGGTTCCTGTCAACTTGGTTTTGCTTTTCCCCAGACTCACCCTTCACCTGCATGGCTGAGGAGGATTTCATCTCACCTGTCTCTGATCAGCAATCAACTGCCGGTACTGAGACTCTCCTCAGCGCCAGCGTTTATTGCTTGCTCCCCATGGTACGGCCTCTTGAGGCTCCTCGTGCTACTCGTCTCGTCTTGTATTTGCCTTGAAAGACCTGTGATTAACGTGTTCTTGTTCTTGTGCTGTGCCTCAATTCAGGGTCTGCACCCTTCAGGCCGAGTGTCTTCCGTCTGAAGGAAGCGTTCTTCGAGTACCCAGCCTAGAAGGACGGACAAAACCCCGCCTCCCCGGTAACCACTCGGACGGTCTAGCCTTGGCGTATTTCCTCGTTCACACCGCCGTTCCTCCGGCTGGCCAACCCCGGAAGTGACGTTTTTATAGTATCAAGCTAACCATTGGTTAGCCATCTAACGATGCCGTTGGATGATCAAATAAGTAAAATCCTACGTTAAAAACTGGATACTTTATGTGAAACTTCAATACTTTCCAGGATCCTACGATGCTTTGCAGCAGCACGCAAAGCATCATGGGATACATAAGTACGCGAAGGATAGTAGCGGTGCATCCTTGGAATCGGCTAAAACAAGTGCGTATTTCCGAGTACGCATTTTGAGTGTCCTAAGCACCCTTGGGAATTGGGAAATTCCCAAGGGAATTTACCAGCAACTTCCTTTGAAAGGAAGTTGCTATGACGCAACTTCCTTTCAAAATGCGTACTTCAAGGATGCAGACCCTGAGACACAGCACTGGTCTCTTCCAGTGACTCACTCTCAGACTCTTTGGACCTCTCACCTCACTCCCTGGCCACATGCCCTCTTTGTGTCAAAATAAATTTCCCAACTCAACCGCTTCCACATCTGGGTTCTCCTTACACTCCACCGTAACAACAAGAAGAAATTATTATTCATGTCATGAAGTATTTACTGAATATTTCTATATTGTGGTTCAATCAGACCAGCAGCAATTGTAAACACATTCTTTTGTGAAGCTTTCACTCCTAAAATTCAAACCTCGAGATGAGAGCCTTTTTCTTTTTCACAAGGTACTCTCAACATTAACCTGCCTATTGGTATTTAATAAAGGTTAAACCCTATTGAAACCTATGTGGTAAGTGTATTTCTATTCAGTGATTCCCATAATGGGGATGTGGATGTGGCGTGAACAGAGGATGGAAAAAAAGACATAAGCCACATTGAGGAAAATATTTAAACTTTAAATTAATAATGTCACGCAGGCTTGCGGATTACCATCGAGCAAGAGCCTGCTTGAGATAAATATAAAAACATTTTTAACAACAACAAAAAAAATCACTGTGAAATATTAAACAGCAAACTAAAATGTCACAGACCAGAAGTAATTAAAATGTACCAAATACAAGTTTCGAAGGAGCACTCAGGCAGAGGGATGAGGAGGAAAGGGCTGGGGATCACCATATACTGTAAATGTAATCATATATGCAGAGAATGCTGAAAACGCTGTGGTTTAGATTTGATCAAGCAATAACTGAGGACAAACCTCTGGTTGGCCTCCCCAGGTGTGCTTTTAACTTTGGAACTGCTCAAACATGAAACTGAGTTTTCTAATTAGGAAGCACACTGAGAGCACATTGGGTTGGAAAGAGGCACATTTTAAAACAATTTGTCTATTTATTAAATGCTTTAATGCGCTTGTTGCTCCACCACCTGAAGAAATTGGAAGAGCAACAAAACAATCAAGCAGGGACAAACAGATCATATATGATCGTCATTTTTATAAGCTTTTAACTCTTCCTCCCAGTGTGTCATATTTATATATTGTATGTTTTGCACACCATTTGTTATTTCATTTCTGTTATCCATGCCAGCCCAAATAAGGATGTTGGCCCAGAGGGGCAAGAAAATAGTTTGTGTCGTATCCTAAATGAAAAATCTCAATCCTGTGGTTTAGACTTTAGAGAATCCTGTGGCGCTTCCAGCATCTGCTGACAGGAAAAGCAAGCACTTTTGCCAGTTTTCTATTTTGAAATATCTCGGAGACGTCCTCTTTCAATATGCTGCAGAAATTGGAGGTTCACTCTCTAGATGATTGCACAGCTTCCCCTGGAGGAAATAAGACCATGTGCCATGTATTTACTCAGTTAGGACATAAACTTTCAAGATGGGCTATCAGGTAGACTATCATCAGCGGGTCAGATTAAGAGTTTGTGTGACTGAACTAAACGGTAATGCCAGAGGCAGGAATAGGGCAGTTATTGGTGAAGGTGTCTCTAAACTCTCCAGTCAACTCTGAAGGAATGTGCCTGATATGCTTTGATATGATGCTCTGTCGCTGGAATCAGGGACGGACAGATTGGCCCGTCCAATGTTTTTAGTAAATATTGATGGCACAAGATTAAGTGCACTCTCACTTGAATGGGACAGAAGTTGTACATGGCAGGTTTCAGAATTCCAACTGTTTAATTCGAGACTTACAAAGACCCCTTTCTTTGTAAACTTCTTAATTTCATCAGAACTAATCTCCAGGAATCCATCAAATTCAAAAAGAAAGTCATTGAATAAAGGTGGTGCGCTCGCTCCTCTCTCGAATACAGATTGGGGCCACAACAAAGGTCTTTTCAGCAGGACCTTATTGTGGTTCACGCTCGGCTCTCCGTCTCTCCGGGGACGGCTGGCCAAGCGAGGGAAGCTGCAGCAGCAGCCATCTGAGACTAAACTCCATCTATCACACTTTAAAAAGCTGCCCACCTACACCTCGCCGCCGACAAGCCGGGAGATGGCAGCGATTTCAGGGGGATTTCACAGCGCGTGCTCAGCCACTGGCCTTTGTTTGATGAGGGGAAGTTTGTTTGATATTAATTACTGAATTCAGAGCGCAGCTCAAGAGGGATGCCAGTCCGTTCATCATTGTGCTTCATCAAACAGTTTGCCTCAGAGATGGATTATCTAGTAAGGCAATACGTGGATTCATCCAAGACAAAACAAAGGATGCTGTGATGATAAAACGAAATTGAAATTCACAGAATTTCATTTGTTTTTTTGATTTTTTTAGCTGAGACGTCGTGAGGATGGGTGGCACTATCTGATCATCCAATTGTGCTTGATAATTTTAATGCAACTTCAAACTAATGTGTCAATGCATTGTTTTTCTTTCTCTTCCATCAGTGGATTGACTTTTATTAGTGGACACAACAGACTCACAATTGTTCTGGGATACAACAATAGTTCACGTCAGAGTTTGTCTCATTCATTTGGCAAAATCGGAAAAACTGAAGTTGAAGAGCTGGCAGGTTTTAAGGCTCAAATGTTTTGTAAGTGGACGTCAATCATTTCAGCTTGTGACGATCTTGTATTAAAATATGTAAGTGTATCCTACTATTTAAAATATCAATACAGCAAGTATTTGTACTTGAGCAGTTCTGGAACCTACAGCTAAAAAAAATCAGCTTATGCCCTCCCTCCCTTACATTATCTATTAAGCATACATACATTTAATGGCTGCCCACCACCGCCCCCGCACCCCCATGACTGCTGAGCGTATAGAATTATCCATGCCGCCTCCCCCACCCTGTTAATGGCACCCCAGTTGGCAGTTATACCCTGTGATAAAACTGTGGAGGAGGGATGAATTTACATCTTATTCAGCATTTCAGATTTTGCAGCCATTTCTGTAAAATCAACGTCAATAACTATTCATATAGTTAGATAAGATAGCTGGGTTACAGCCGGTTTACCACAGGAATGGGTTGATGAGGTGTTGCGGCTGTAATCATCACACAACTCAACATTTCTGACTAGTTGTGGCCGTTATCTCTTACCCAGTTGCAATCTCACTCAGGATTTTTTTTTTTTTACCTTTTAAATGTCATCATTGTCATGTGTGTTCACTTGCACCATAAGGTGATTTCTGGTGTTAATTTTCCGCATTAAGAGCGAACACCCCTACAAGATGAAATTGAAGTGAACACAGCCGTGCCGACGGAGAAGATGTTATTGGCATTTCCAGCCTTTTATTTTTCCATGACCCAGTGGCGCTGCGAGTTCATTTGAGAGTAAACAGCCGCCTGTTCCACTGAGAGGGTTCTTTTTATGGACTCCGCCAACCTGATTAAAGGCTAAAATGTGTCCACGCATCGAATAATTTGCTCTGATATAACAAATAACAAATGTATGCCCCATAATGCACTGTGCATGAAAGTACAATATCTAGTATATTTCATCAGACAAACAAAGCATGCTGCTTGAGAATACCAACTTTAACTCAGACAGTGGAGGGACTGCCGTTAAAAATGCTGTTTCAGTCAATAAATGTATTGACGTTCTCCAGAACTCTGTTGGTAAGTGCACATTGTTTAAGCAAATAAACAAATCAGACGAGGTTGAAAGGGTTGCAAGCTGCTTCAGCATATTTCACCTCTGCTGAGGACTGTAGTGAAGCAGATTCAACAAGAGCAACTTGTTTTGGATCACTCAGTTAGGTTAGGGATTTAAATTACAGAACACTGGGAATAAAAACATTTTTTCCATTGGCTAAATTTACATGAATGGCACAATGATCAAGTTTGCTGCTCTATATACGGTTTACCTTGGATGAAAGTGTTTGGTTAGTGGAGGCCCAGGGAGCACAGCAGTGTCAGTGATTACCACCTGCATCTAAATAGTTTCAACTAACTCAGAGGAATAGTCCTTTAAGCACAAAAGGGTGACCCACAGTGTACCGAATGCTGACCCTTTGATAAGTGTTGGTTACTGTCTCCATAGCAGAGGCTTCATATGTAGTTTGAAGAGATATTTCTACTTTTATTTTTGACACGATTGCAACCCTGAGTGAGAGGGAGAAAGCAGGCATAGAAAATGGATGGATGGTTAATATCATTTATGAACAGCTGTTGAGTTTGTAGCGTTGAGATGCACCTTGGGAAATAATCACTGTCGAGAATATGTATGATTTCTTTTTTTTACGGGCATAAAATGATATGAGATATATAGAAGAACATAATCTGAGATTAAGGAAAGAGATGGTTATTGTGAGATGATAAATATGTTGCAATGACATCCACAACATTACTGGCTTCCGTTATGACTTTCCTGACCTCAGTGAGAGCTGCACTATCAGCACCATCTATGCATAATTACAACCTATTTCCAAACTTTGTTAATTTAACTTCAGGGTGCTTTGCGACAAGCAAATCAGACTTAATTGTGCTCCCAATCCATTTAATAGAAGTAGGATCATATTTAAATTTTTCACTGGCCGATTCTTAAGCTCATGAAAGAGTTTTGCTCATTGTTGAAGGCATTAAACCAGCGCCACTGCAGTGAGACACGTTTCAGTGAATTTGTTCTGTCTATAAAGAAGGTAATGATTGAATGGGTTAGAGTTTATAGTGCATATATATTGTACAATGTAACGAAAGTTAAATTGTATTTCGGCAGGACACAAACATGAATCACCTGCTAATTTAGCGATACTGCTCAGGCTAATGAGCCGGAGGAGAGAACTAAGAAGAGTTAACAAATGAGGAAAAAAGAGCGGAGCAACTGAACAGCCCCTGAGCTAAAGGCCCCACTTCCAAATACTTTGGTTATTTTCACTACTTCTTGGAGCAAGACACCACTAAGTACTAATTAATTAGTTAATTGTTGGTTACCTTTGTATTTCTTCTTAAAGTGCCGTGGATTCACAAGATATGTCAATAGCATCCCGAGAGAAACCCCTCCCCCTGTGAACGTGTGTGTCCGTGTGTCTCTGTGTTGTGTGTGCGTAGTTCAGTGACGCAGTCATTTCCTTTTCAGCAGTCGATCTTCATCCGTTATGCCACTTAGCACATGTGCAGCGATATTATGTATTCCTCCCATCCCCTTTCTGATTGTTTTCTCCTGTGTGCTGGTCGAGAGGCCCAATTGAAGTTATCAAATGGGCAATTCATTGGCAGCGTGACATCTGCTCACTGGCACAGACACAGACACGCCAGCGTTAGTTACACTTGCCAGTTGGAAACGACGATGTGTGTTGGAAGCAAACTGAAACTGCAAAGTGAAAAAAGACCCAGGATAGTGCCTACTCTCGACAGGAGAGTTTCAGCGTCAGGATTAGGCTGAGCGAGATTGTCGGACCCCACAGTGTCAACCCCTGTAAAGGGACCCGAAAATAACGTGAATGAAGATTCATAACGGAACATGAAGCGACAAAAAACTTTTAGATAAAAAACTGTCCACAGTTCAGGTCCTTGTTTTCTAGGACACCGCTCGGCAATGACAGCTAAATGAGGAAGAAGTCATTATTCGGCTATACGTTTTCCAGCCATGACTGAA
Source organism: Thamnaconus septentrionalis (assembly GCA_009823395.1). Taxonomy (NCBI): domain Eukaryota; kingdom Metazoa; phylum Chordata; class Actinopteri; order Tetraodontiformes; family Monacanthidae; genus Thamnaconus; species Thamnaconus septentrionalis. The sequence goes on along the minus strand of CM020512.1, from coordinate 18,537,048 downwards.
TTTCGAGTACATTTTGCAGGAAAGACAGAGGAATCACGGCCCAGTGCCACCCCTCAGGAACAACCTCATGAAAGTGTCTTTTGGTGCTGTTCTCCGCTGTTGTTGGCCCATAAATTGAAGCTAATTGGGTGACAGTAGAGCTGAGTTGGTGCAACACTAATACGACTGAGGGATGATTGGTTTTGCATTTCTGCCTGGGGGAAAACCCGCAAGTGCCATTGTAAGGCCCGTTTTCAGCAAATGCTATTAGCACAATGTTGCGCAACGTACAGAAATGTTGCTCAAGCAGCCCAGAGGTCATCAGCTCAGCCCATGGTGGAGGTGGACGGCTGAGGCTTTCATGCCGTCTGGTATGTGTGAACACCAATAACAGCCACTTGCTTGGAAAATGGAAATATGACCTTCACACTTAATTAGCAAGAAGATAAATTGTATAGTTGCTGCCTGCGAGACCAAAAAGACCCTTTAAGCTTCACAAACAGCCGGACAACTTTCACAAATGCAGTTTGGAGTTCACGCAGGTATTTTGTTTGTTTTTGTCACGTCTTCAAATCAGCATAAAATAAATAATAAAGTTGAGCTTTTGACTGTTGTTTGTAGGACAATAAACTTCAATAGACTTGGTAGATTATGGCATCCCTGGGTGTTGTATTTTGTCTGTCCTGTCAGTACTTCATGTGGGTGTTTGTACGGGCAGAATATTGGCTGCTGCAGAGTGGCTCACCTGCTCCCTGTCCCCTCGTTGTCGCTGGCCAACTCACCTGTCTGCCATCAACCCATCAAGCCTCCCAGTATTTCTACCTGGCTCTTCAGGACACTCATTTGCCGGACCGTGGGTGAACCTGCTGTAGTGCGCGTTTCTAGCCAGTGGTCTTGTGAACTAAATTTGCTTGGGGATCTGATAATTACTGGAAAATTTAGAGTTTCCAATTTGCCTCACATGTATGTTTTTGGACTCTGGAGGAAGCTGGAAGACCAGAAGGAAACCCAAGCAGACACAAGGAGAACATTTAAACTGAGGCCTGAACAAATACATTTTAAAAGCAACTGCTGTATGGTGCTGGTGCATTTAAATTAAATTTTAAATTATCAACATTTCCATGCTTGATTCCTTACTTGTCACCAAACATGGTTCTACTTTGTATTATTATTTTGGTCAAACCACCACCCTGCAGATACTTCACCCTATGTCCATCCAACCATCCATTCGCCTCTGCTTATCCTGGAATTGAGATACTGGGGCAGCAGGCTTAGAAGGGTATTCCACATCGAGTCAACAAAACTGAGGACAAGAAATCTTGAAGAAAACAGACTCCTTAAAGGGTAAAAACCCTGAATAGGCCCAAGGACAAGGTGAGAAGCCATTCTCCACTAAATGTGTTCAATGACTGAAAAAGATAATGCTCTTTGTTATTGATGAAAACTATAACACGTGTGCTCTAGCCAATGGCTATTACGCAAGTTCACCCTTAGACCTTCACCCATTGCCATATAAAGGCGTTCATGTTTTGCAACAAGGAAGCCTTGGTCAGAAGCGTCAACATTACTGGCATTTAGAGGAAAGGACATTGGGGCAAATCCATTGGGGAGAACAAATGCTGGTACAGAATGAGACTGCAATCTAGGTCAAGTCACTTTCATTTCTGGTGATTGAAATGATTCTGAACAGTCATTATGTAATGTGGGCCGCAATCCTGAATTACTGTTCTTTGGACAAGGAACCTTGTTCCAGTTGTACACCCTTTTTTTGTCTGTGGAGGGATTCCCCCCCCCCCCCCCATCCCCGCCCCCAGAAGCTGATGTGTTCAGATCAAGCTATCTCGATAAATACATAAATGAATCTCCTTTAAAAAAAAAAAAAAATCTGCTACAACCATTTCTCTACTGCGGTGCTATTCTGGACCAGAGTGGGCATTGCAGCGGAGCTTTAAATGTTAATGTGGTATATTGTCACACAGGATAACAGATCAAGCACAAACATTTGGCAAGATTTTCAAGCTGTCTGTCACTTCTTAAGAATATGTAATTCAAACTGTCTCTCGGATGTCTCTGTTTATTTCAAGCCTTGGCAGTGGAGACCATATAAATGTATTCTCTGGTAATGATATTCATTGGAATAGTCAGTAGTGTGCCTCCATCTTTCATATGGAAAGTTATTTGGTCTGCTATTCCTGTGCCTTTTAGAAGTCCTCAGTAACCAGATAAGTGGTGGAAACAGGCTTTAGTTGTCACAGGTTTAAGGCCACCTACCTCCTCAGAGACTGCCTGCTTCAGTTTTAGTCCGTCAGATGATAAATGGCAGATGTATCTTTCACGGAGCCACCAGATGAAGGTGGCAAGACGCTGAGGAGTCCTGATCGAGGTGCTGATGGCGTGCACGCCATGCACAGTCCGCAAAGAAAATGTTTAATTCAGCTCGTTCCTCTGGATTTGCACCTTTATTGTCTCCGCTGATCAACTTGAATGAAGGTAACAGAATGAATGACAGGCTGCATTCCCAGAGTCCAGAGTCACTGTCCACAGCAGGTCAGTGAATCAAGCTGCTCATCAACAAATCCATTAGGCACAAAATAAAGCACTTTCCACTCCACCTGCTGTCTGAGCCCCTCTACCCCCCTCCCTCCCTCTCTTTCTTTCTCCTGCTGGCTGGAGTGGTCGAGCTCTTGGAGGTGTGCTGCTGCAATGTGACTCTCACGGCTCTTGACATGTGGCCGTTCCCCTGCACTCAATCCTGACTTGTGCAGGATTGTGCCGGATCGAGTGGAGCGCTGGAGGTTCCTCCTCCTCCTCCAACCAAGTGATAGATGATAGCTCACCTGACACTTCCCTGCTAAAGAGTTTCACTATGCTGTCAGGCCCGAGGGCCAAAACATCCTCTTCTGTTGCTCGGAAATCTAGTTAGGTTTTTGAGTTTTAAGTGGCATCGGCCTGCAGGTGGCGCCGTGTCAGACAAGGTGAAGTACAGTTGCTGCTGAGAAAAATGTTGTTGTGCTACATCTATCATTGTGCTACATGTGATATAATATGATGATATAAGGATATATTTAAAATCACTTCTTAGTTTTTCCAGGACCCAGTGAGAATGTTAAAAAATAGTGGTACTGTTAATAGACTTTTTTTTTTGTTATAAGTTTTTGTTTGGAATCCAGCCTGCAGAGTTCTAAATTAGCTTTTTGCTTTGTTAGTCCTGGGAAGAGCCTGGTAGAGCCTACGCTATATACATTTCTGTCTGGACATAAAAAGGCAGTTTTGGAAATATTATGGATATGTTTCTGAGACATTACTGACTGCATGCCCATGCCTCAGAGATTTACTGGCCCAAACAAAAGTTTCAAAGTTTTATCCCGATTCATCTTTTAAAAATTAATGAAAAAGAGGACATCCAGAGTCTCCGATGCATTAGGCCCTGGATGACATCATTCACTGTAAACTATCATCTGCATATACATTTTCATGCCTGTTATATGATGGATCCAAGTGTTTTGAAGCAGACATGAAGAAGACAGACACTCAGGATCGCTGGGACCAGCTGACTTCAGGGGAGAATCCTGGACAAGTCTCCAGTTTATCTCAGAGACACAGTACTATATGAAACGATATTGCGCATTTGTGATATAATGCATCCGGAATCACTAAGTCTCCAACAGAAATTGCTTTTAGTCCAGTAGCCCACAACCCACACGCTCACTTTCGCACTGGTGCTGTTCCATCCAGGCCAAATCTGGGTGTTTCGGGAAGATATTGGTCCCTCGCTACACATCAAGAACCAGAATACATTTTTGCTATTTTCTTCTTGCCAACAATAAACCGGGTAAAAATAATTTGCATTTGATTGTGTCTCTCTGATGCAGCCAAACCTTTTGAAACACAAAAACAACTAACAAAACAAATTTTTAAATTCCACAAAAAAAGCCCAATATTTGAGTAAAGAAGCCACGAAAAATATTTTGCTGATGACAAAACAGAAGCAAACCAAACAAACAACTGCAACAATTTTTCATGGCTATGAAGTGCATTTCCTTTATCCGGTGCTCAGCGTGACTTGAGACGTCTCCTTGATTTTTATTTATTTATTTTTTTTTTTAAAGATGCAGGACCAGCTGCAAGTCATGAAGAATGGCTGCAGCTGCGATGGATCTCTGAAACCCCTCGGCTTGACTCCTCTGACATTTTACCTCACACACACCGAGGCCGAGAGCAAACACAATCTTTCAGCCTTGCACACGTGTAGAAAATGATGAGGCGTGAGGCTCTTCACGGAGAAGCACATCTTGTAGTTAAAGCCTGACTGTGTATGTAAGTGTGTGTGTGTGGGAAGTGGGGGTTATGACAAGTGGCACTTGAAAATAGTGGACAATTCACAGGCCATGTTACCCAGGCAGGACAGCTCTCCAAGACAAACGAGAATAACTGTAAATCATCAGCATATACTTTATTGTCCTGATGCATGATGGACCCAAGCACTTTGAATGTAATTGGATATGACAAACACTTTCAGTTGCTCCATCCATCCATCCATTCATCTTCTAGTACCGATTCTCCTGCACTCAGTGACCGAGAGGCAGCTGGAGCTCGCTGTGTCTGTGTAAATGCCTGAAATTAGGAACTGTAATTTAGCAGATATTATATGTGTAATATTATGTGACGTGTATTATGTGATTATTGTGATGGTGAAAAGCATGCAAATATTGACTTTTCAAATGTAAAGTTTTGGTTTTCGGTTTGAATATGTGCAATTCTGGTGGGCAAAGCTTTTGAGGTGCAGTTTTAAAACAATTTATTTTCATCAACCATTGATATCACGACCCTAACTTTTATTTCATAGAAACTGCTGTAAGTCTTCATCAAATTTTACAAAACAGAGGCTCCTCGAATAGTAAAGAGGAGAAAAGTGACACAAAGCTGAAATTCTCCAGAAACTTTGTTGCCAGTTTGATTGACGGATTTCTTGTTTTTCACCTCATGCAGCCAGAGCCTCTCAGCCCACTGCTGGTTGACATTACTGGTGAGACAGAGACACCCTCTGGACTGTTTCTGCTGTTACCTCTGAGCATAAATGACACCACACACTGTGAATATTGTTGATTTTCTCAAACAAACCCAGACCGCATCATATTTTAGCCCAATTAGTTCAGGAAAAAACGGCCATAATGGCTGGTAAACCTTCTTCAATAAATCACTGGGATTTGGTAGAATGTCTTTCATTTGATTATTTCACCAGCTTCCACAGAAGAACATCAACATCTGTGTGATTAGATAGGAGGCCGAGATGGTGGTGGTGGGCAGAGGGGGACAGGCAGAAATAAGGAGAGAGGAGGATTGCAGAGTAAACAAGCCCAGCTGGGAAATAAGTCCACTCATTTCCACCAGTCATTTCCATGTGTTTTCCTCTGCGGCGAGGTTTAACAAGCTGCGCATAAAGCCGAGCCGGTGTGGGCGGAGCTCCCCTTAATCATAGCTGGAGAGCGCTCAGCGGGAAAGCCGAGCAGGGAGGAGAAACTTGTTAATTGAGATCCTCATCCTCCAGAGGTGTCTGCTGTAACCGCAAGAACCTCCGCTCCCCCCCCCTTCCTAAATATTAGTTCACGCTGGACACACTTGAGGCTACGATTTAATGAGGGCTGTGCACTGTCGGTGTTTGTGAAAGCCACCGGCCAGGAACCTACTAGTAACAAGGGGAATTATCTGGGAACCAAAGAGCAAAAGTACTGACACGGGACACATATTTCGATCCTTGCATCGATTGAATGGAAGGACTGCGAGATTGGTAGCAGTACGGTTGATTAATGTAACATTTGTAATAATCTTTGCTGTCTGTCTAGATAGTTAGAACTCAGTTTATTGGATCTGGGAATTAAGATCAATCGTACTTTTTAAATTGGTTCTTCCGTTATTTAAAACACTGAAGTTACCGTTACCTTTTTAAGGTTCTAATATGTGCGTTGCATACCTGCTTAAACCAGTGCATGCGCAAAATAACAAAACAAGGCAGAAGTTAAAGCCCCATCATAGGAGGAAATACTGACCGACTCAAATGAGTTGATTGACACAGAGATCAAGACCAGGGGCGATTAGCTAATAATGTGGTGAGCACAAAAACAATCAGACTGAATGCTTTTAATGACTTTGACTCTGCAGCCATTCTTACATTGACATGAGAAAGGGAGACATACTGTAACTGGGATTTCCCCCCCACCATAAATCACACCACGTTCACAAATGAATCCGGTTCAGAACAACCTCTTGTGGCTGCTTTCTACCCAGTTTCTGATACGAATGAATCACTACGAAATAAGAGACCAATTAAAATACGTGCTGAATGTGAATTTATTTCCTCTGAAGACCTTTAGTTGAGTTGCCAACAAGACTACTGTATGTGTGAAAGAATGGCAGGATGTGCAAACCCAGGCGGTCCAACTTGATGTTTGGCAGACACTGCATGGAAGTGATCTCAGTGCTGCGTTAAGACAAAAAAAAAAAGAAAAGAAAAGAAAAAGTCCTTGACGGGGCAGCTGTCATTGTCCATTTCAGAGCTCAGCTCTCGTCCGCCTCCAGATTAATGTTGTCACCAAACTTGGCGTAGAGCTGGACCTTCAGGTCGCCCAGCAGTTGCTGGATCACCAACACCCGCCCCTCAAGGCCTTTGACCTCCTGCTCCAGAGTTTCCTGATAGCATGACAGGGACATTTCATTAGTATTTAGTGCTGCTTCAACATAGAAGCAGTACTTGGAGATACAGCTTCATGTTTTGGAAAAATTGCATTTTCCTTTACAAAAAAAACACTCACTCAATAAAGATTTAGTTTGTTTCCATAAGAGCCATTTAATGTGGATTAAGACCAGTGCATTTATGGAGTCGGAATCATTCGAAACTCTAATTCACAATAAAATTTGCATGCTTGCTTGAGGTAATTTTCGTCTTTTGTTTCTTTGTTTTGTTTTTTCCCAGTCGACGTGCAAAATGTTTCATGGAAACAGGTTTGCCTTATAAACTCTGACATAATTCTCATTATGAGCAAACAAGATGTTTGCGTCTATCTTAATCAAATTGCTCAATGGAAGGAGCGTTGAGTGTTGATTTATTTTATTTTTTTAATTTATGGAGCAAATCTATAAAAAATGTTTGGTTTTTTTTAATTTTAACAGTAACAAAGACGGACAAATAGTCATCTACCTGTCAACCAAGTGTAAAGCGGTAAAGCAAGTGTTTCTGGAAAATGCACTCAGGTGTATGTATTCACTGGCATTAACTTCAGAATTCTTTAATACAAAGTTCTGCTTAATCCAAACATGATTTTATTTTATTTATTTATTTTTTTAAATCATGGCATGATTGTGGAAATTCACCTTTGCTGCCTCCAACATCTCTTGTGTTTCTTCCTGCGTGTGACTGACAAAGACATCTCCAATTTGATAGGGGATCAACATTGCGTCTTCGTCTAGCATCATTAGGTCGTCACTGGCATCCTGTAGGTTCTGCAGTGACTTCTACAAAAAACACAATCACACATTGGTACAGATGTGTAGCATTGAACTCGTAATGGACATCAAATGGAGCTACAAATATGCAACGTTGGAAGTATAAAATGAAAAAACATTTGTGTTTTGAGAACAGTTAAAATCAAAATGTGATTAAATTGAACTTTCAATATTGTGCAAATGTGTTATTGGAACTGGTGCAATATGCATGGATTAAGTAATTCATTAATTATTATCCATAATTATCGATTAACGGCGTCACATGTGGGAACACAAGCCAAATATGCCGGATGTGTCATTACTTACTTTTTTCGACTCGATTTCATTTTTCAGCTCCGTCATTCGATTCGTGTTCCTGGCAAATTTGTTGATCCTCTGCTGATCTTCGTATGTGACGTTCACATCTTCAACCGCCTGCAAACGTGGGAGAAAGAATGAGCAACGGGCTCGTAGCGACGCAGGCTCTGTTCAGTTTATCACAATACTAAATATGGCATACAGCATATGACTTCATTCAATTCAACGCTAGCTGGGTAACGTCAAACACGGCGCTGCAAGCAGCAGGTCGAACACGGCTCGATCACTGCGTCCTCGCGCCACTCGATAGCTTTGCCATTGTTAAACGATATTGTTGTCGGTATGTTGTTAATTCAAATAATACAAGCTTATATGCAGGCAAACCTCTCACACAGGCATGGAAGCTAACATTTGAGCTAACTGTAACATGAGTTACACGAGGGTGTGTCCAAGATTCTCACAGGCACAATATATTGTATTGCATCATCTCACTCGCTAGATTCTTAGTTTAAAATCATTCCCGAAACAACAATAGCCCCGCGAGGATGAGATATATAAGATTTATTTTTATTTTTACTTACTACTCGTCCCTTAGCGGGGGCTGCCATCTTGACTTCCTCGACTGTACAAAACTAGGAGGAGTGAGCTCAGTGGAATATCGCTACCGCCACCTAGCGGTTGGGAAACACAAAACGTTTTGTTGTGCTCTCTAAATACGAGAGATTATTGATAGAGTATATGTATTGAATAAGTATTTTGTAAAATGATTTTATAGTGAGCATGCACAATGTACAGATGGATAAAAAAAATTGTATTGTGTTCATCATATGTGTACATACACGTGTTTTTTTCTTATAACGAGGTAAACAAGCTAAGCAGCTATCTACTAGTTTATAGCTACTTTCAGTAGAAAGAACAGAAACAGAAACAACAAACATATCTATTGAAAAAAACAACAACAACAACTTGCCTTCATTCTATTGTCCCAATATTTAATGACTGGCTTCATCAGAATTGCAGGCACATGGGAGGGAACAAACTGCCTCATCCAGCATTTACAGCTGTGGCTGGTCAACAGAAGAAGGCAGTGCAAGAATGTGGGTAGCGTATGTGTATCTGCCATAAGCGTTAAACTGTGGTGTTACTGCATGTGCCCTCTCATTGTTATTTGTTTGGAACACACATTTGACAAGTAATCAATTAGCATATCTCAAGTTTTCACCTGGCTAACCTAAGAAATGTGCTGCATTGCTTACAATGTGCCAACTAAGTTATTGTATCAATCCGGAACTACTGCTATGCAAATATTTCTACAGCAAACACAACTGCACCCAAGTCCCAATATTTACATAATTTAGCCACAAAGCATGGGACGACTAATCCAAACCTCTTGCAGAGGATGTCATTAGAGTTTGAGAAAAAAACATTCAGAATCAAAAACACTAACTTACTTTTACACTATCTTGCACAAGGTAGAGGGTTATCAGAGATCAGACTGTTTCCTTAGTTAACCTGAAGATGCAACAGCTGACGTCTGCAAATTGCCTTTCCTTTGTGAGTGCTGGATGTCCAAGAAAATAATTTGTTTGCCATGTGTTGGCGCTCCATAAAGAGTTTGCTTGAGATCTGTCAGCTGCAGGCCATGCATGCAGTCAAAAGTGTACAGGCCAAACAGGGGAATCCAACTCCCACCTCTATGTCCAGGCTACGTCCACGGTACAATTGGGACATTGTTTTCATGGATTCCAAGGCTTGTCGTAATAATTTCAATGAATGCTGCACATCTGGCCCTCCAGAGCACTATTATCTTGTCAAAACAATTTCAGGTACTTTTATTTATTTTTTTTTCAGTTGACAATTGCATAAAAGGAATTTTGAGCAACTTTTGTCATCATTGTCATGTTATTGTGTTTATTCATTATTTGTTTTAATAAAGAACAAACGCAAGACATGAAATTAATAATAGAATTAAAGAATGGGACGACGGCTGACAATCAATCAGCCTTTGATCCCTCAGTTTGTGCTGAAGCACTGGATGGGGCCATCAGAGATGCTCAGGCACTGCGAGCACGTTGATGTCATTAAATAGCCCTTTTTTCTGTCTTGATTATGTGTGATGAAAGGGCAGATAGTTGTTCTTTCAAACTCAAAAGGCAATTAGTGTCAAGAGCAGATGAATGATGCGTGTGTCACATGAGCTCCATTTTTGTTATTTTTCAGCTGATCAAGCCGACAAGATCAGCTGCTGTGAGGAAAAGGGTGAGTTCAATAAGTGGGATAAAATGCTGAGCGTCTCATTTTTAGAGGGAAAAAAAAAACTAAACAACAATATGGGCTTTTAAATGCAGGTATATCTATTTTTGTTTTGACAGTTTTTTTTGTTTGTTTTGACAGTATGGAACTGTGCCAGCTCAATATCCTTAAGTCACATCCTGTTACCTTTACAGCTACATCTGTCAACAAGACCAGCCTGACTGCGCCACCTTATCACCGCGGAGCCGTCTTGATCATTACCTCGTTGCCGCGTCGTTGTGGTGCCTTCAGAAAATAGGCAGATTATGGTGAGCTCATCATGTGCCTTTACTAAAGAGCAAGGAGGCTGTGCTGGGTGGATGGCAGGCTTTTCACTGGAGGAAGTCCAATTGATCAACCAAAACCAGTCCCACCCATCCAAGGCACACATTAAATAGCGCGTTAACAATAGACTATACACACAGTAGCGCAGCAGCAGAGGATCTATCTTCCACACACAGTCACTGGAACCTTTTCCATACGCATATTTTTCTTTCTTCAAGAGTACATTGCTTGACTTGCACGGGTATAGCGAGGTAAGTTATTACTTTCTAATTATTCGAAGAACTTGGATTTTTTTTGTTTTTGCTAACTTTTATTCCAATGTGTTCAGTCTCTAATTTCAGTCTGGGATAACAAACCTCTCTCTGCAATTTGCAACTGAGGCAGAATGGGAAACGAGCAGTCCAACGGCACAGAGGTTGCCAAGGTAAAATTACAACTTGTGAATTATTGCAACTCTTTTACAATTATTATTACTTTTTATTTCTGATTTTTATTACTGATTTTTTTTTTTTTTTTTTTTTTTTAGGGAAAAAAGCAACTTAAAACAAAGATATATTTGCTTTTGCAGACGGAGAATACAGGGACTGAGAAAATTCCAGAGACGCATGAAAATGGATCAGCGAACGGCGTCGCGGTGACCATCACCCCTAATGGGCTGGAGGTTGACGGTGAGTGTCGCTTGGACTCCCTTCGTCAAGTACATGACTGACAAAAGCAGGTGATTTGTTCATGTCTATGCTGGATTTGTTCCTCCGACTCGTCCGATGTTGTGCATACACAGTGACTCAGTGTCTGAGTCTTCCAGTGTAAACTACAGGCGTTGTCCAGTGGTGTGGCTCATGCTTGTGCATCGATAACAAGGCTGCAGGGCTGCCATACCTGAGCTTGTCTTCAGAGTCGATGTTGACCCTGCAGATAAAGCCAATGTCACGTTCTCACTTTGACTTGCCCATGTTTACTTCAATGCATAGATATCATGCATGAGTTGCACGCAAAAGCAAAAGTAATAATGAGGCCAAAAAAAAACAAAAAAACAAATGGGAATGTGAATTTAGTGGACACCATAGATTATTTCCCCTTTACAATGCACTTTTGCATTGGCCCAACTTGTTCACGTTTTAGTTACAGGTTCTTCCTCTGTTTGCAGTGGTTGAGAAAAACGGTGCCCCACCATCACTGAGCCTGGAAACAGAGCCGACAGAGACACCTTGCGAGATCATCGAAGCGGTTTCTGAATCAGTTCCTGATGCCCCAGTTATTCCTGAGACCCCGCAGCCTGTCGTTCAGCAGGAGGAGGTGAAGAAAACCAAAGAGGAAAAGGGCAGTCGGTTTGGCAAACTTTTCAAAAAGAAGGCGCCACCTCAAGCTGCAGCAAAGACAGAAGAAAAGGAGGAGAAATCAGGCGAGGATCAAGCTGATGCGAGTCCCTCTGCCGCTGATCCAACGATGGTGAGTATTGACTTTTCAATGTCTTAAGAAAAATTTGTTGCGAGCATTGTGGGGCTTAAACTTGATAATTGTTGATTTCTTCAGGACAGGCACAAATGAACGTTAGTTGGGATTTTAGAATTGGATTTGATTACAGTTGAAGGATTCAAGTTTCTTAACTTTTAATGAAACTTTGCCATTTAAAAGAAGATGTTTATAGAAATATGCATTTGAATTGAAGTGTTGCATTAAACATTTTCACATTTTGTTATCATTGTTCTATAACCCACTGTCAAATTTACCACTGTCTGTTGACATCAATACCGATGGCAATAATTACAGACTAAAGTAAACATTTACTGCAGAACTGTTGTGTTTCAGCAGCTTTCCTACTATTTTTTCCGTCTAATCCCTCAGTGTGATCAACGTGTGAGCAAGTGTATTTGATCTTTTTCCAAATATTGATTTTCACAATTAAGGAGTCAGGCCTCGGTGGAGACAGAGCTAGCAACGTGATCATCGCTGCGTTCAAGAAGGCTGCCGCTCACGCACGATATCGCAAAGCGGACAAAGTGTCGACATCAACGCAAATGGAGAGGAGCGCCAAGGCGGACGTCTCAACGCAAACTGGAAATAACGATAACGGAGCAGCGGAAGAGGAGGCCCCGATGAAGACCTCAGCATCCGACAGGGATTCACGTATCGGATTTGCCAACTGTGTTCCAGAAGATGCGGCTGACGACCAGACGGCTGCTGCCATCTCAGAAGAAACAATGTTCTTGGAGGACAGTGTGTTCGAGGGCATTGTTCTCAGAGCAGAGCAGGAGCACGTCAGTGACAGATCCGGAATGAACAAAAGGTTGGATGGCACTGAACCACAGCGGGAATCCAAATTGAGGGAATCGATTACAGAGAGTGACTTTCACGATCTTTATTCGGGCCTTCCGAAGGTTGTGGCAGATTGTGTTAGGGCGGTTTTCTCCGCTGTGGTAGAATTTCCTCGCTTTGCTACGGTGACGCCATCGGAGCCACACGGAGAAGAAGTAAACACCGAAGAGTGGAGTGAAGGTGCTGAGGACTTGCTGATCGAAATTGGACCAACATTGGAGTCTCCTGAAGTTGGGGAAGTATTTTGTGTTCCTCTGCAAGTTTACTTGCCAGTGATGGAAAACATTGAAAAAGCATTTTGGGAAGAATTGGATTGCCAGGAAGAGCTGATAGACGATGTCTTCTTACCTGACATGACTGAACCAGTCGTTCTAGGTGAGGTGGACGCCAATCGTGATGAGGTTGCTGCTGCTGGCGCTCTCACATTTCAGGGTTTGCCTCAATTGGCCACTGTGGGAATGGTTTCCACTGAGCCCATCGTCATTGAGGGACTTCCTGAAGATGTGATGATCAAACTTGGGCTGGAAACGGTTCAAGAAGCACAACCGAGCGATTTCATTGTCCAAAACCATGCTGCGGATGCGCTACAGGCTGCAATGGAAGCCCTCTCTCGAGAGCTCAGCGCTATTGTTTCGCTGGAGACCGAAGAGGTGGAGTTTAATGAAGCCATGAAGGAAGATGAGACCATCGTAGCAGCATTTCAGCCTCTCTCTGGGCGACCAGATGCAAACCTATTTATTTCAGAAGTGCCACATGTATCTGTCTTTGATGAAGAAATGCTTGTCCTCCCAATGAACTTAATAGAAAATGAAAAAATCACTAATGAAGAATTACCCAGAAATGACATGGGTTCTCATGATGTCAAAACTACGGCTGAGTTTATTAGCAGGACAGATGTGAACACCGAGGCTGCTGGGCTTGAAACCTTTGAAGAAACTGAACCAAGTCATGCTATGGTCAAAAGCAATGCCGAGGAAGAAACAGAAGCTCCTCCTCATGACCTCTGTTCCACTTCTACTTCAGAGTGGGAAGCTGACACTGCCACGCAGTTGGAGGAGCAGGAAAATGTTTCGGTATTTGAATCTGTATCTGAATATCGAGGAGCAAATCACAACCTCACGCAAGTCCATGAAAGTGAAAACAGCAGCCAAACCCTCAACCTTTCAATGAGCTCATCAGGAAACCCAGTTGAAGAAACAAAGCCAAGTCCATCACCCACAGCAGTCAGAGCCCTTTCACTAGATCCCATTTCCATTTGTACCTCTGAGTTCAAAGGCAAATAAATGTTAGAATTCCAGCAGAGACTAAATGTGTCCTTTTTGAGGTGAGTACAATACAAAATTATATACATTTTTTAAATCTAATCATTGGGGAAAGCTCATCCTTTAGCAGGCTTACTAGTATTGAAAGCGGTACACAAGACACTTTAAATATGCCGGATGATGAAGCCACAGAACAATTACTCCACTGAGGGAATCATAGCTGACCAGAAATGGCTGGGTATTTAAAATAGGTCCAATCTCTGACAATAAAAGAGTCACTGGGGTCCCTCACAAAAAATTAACCTAAAACTTACACCTGGGATCATCTCAGATGAAGAGCGAGAAGAGACGACAGTGACTGGACTCAGTGACGAGACACTGTATAGAGATAATAATTGCTTATCACTGCACATTGTACAAACATTGATGCTTCTCCCACCATCATCGTCAGCTATGTAGCAAGTTTTGAAGACAATGTCTTCAAAACTTGCTAAAAAATTGTTCTTTTTTCTTTATTTATTTAGTTGTTGTTCATGTATTTATTTGTATAATCCTTGTATTATGAAAGAAAAAATTTAAAAAATTCTGAACAGTCATTTTGTTTGCTCTGCAACTATGTCAAAGCTAAAGTTGCTTCAGTGTTACTCCTGTGTGATGAATAAAATGTTTTTGTAAAATACTTTTGTACTCTTTTTGGTACAATAAAGTGACAAATAAAAATACACTTAAATAACTTCAAAGTGACTGCAGGTTTTTTTTTCCCAACACAATTCTCACCACCGATTGGAGAATGTTTGATAAAGCCTAAAATGAAGACAAAATGAAAAAAAGCAATAAGAGTGCATGACATTGTCAAGTATTTGCGTTTTTCTGATATTTCCAGAGCCATAACTCTCACGCATTGTTGAATATCAATGAGTGAGGGGTGGGACACACACATTAATAGAAGGCTGATTGTTGACGCTGGCCTGTGTAGGCAGAGGCATGGTTGGAATTGTGCTCCCAGTTCAATGCTGCGATTAAGACACTCACTGCTTGCTTATCGACTCTGCTGCTCTAACATCATTCTCAAAGGCTAATTCTTTGTGACGGCACATAGGAGGACGCAGCTAACGTACGACAAGACTCCCAATCGTTACCAGAGCCAGAAGCAGAGAGCGCGGCTCCAGAGGAAAGCCCTGCGGCAGAGGAGGAGAAAGCTCCAGAAACTGAGGACGGAAACAGTCCACCTGAGGAAGAACAAGAGGACGTCAACCCAGAAAACAATTCAGTTATGAATTTCTTGAAAACACTGGTAAGTGACACCGAACCAGCAACCTCAGGGCTCTGTTGACTCTCTTTTCAAAATGAGATCATTCTGGGATTTTTCTTTCATTCGACTGCTGAAATAAGAAGTAAGAAACAAATATACACCTCTTAAAATTTAATTCACCGACATTTTACATCAATCTAATGTCTTCTAGAAGAAGAGTTCACCCTTTACTCCTTAAAAAGGAGTGTGAGTTAAAATCCCAGTTCTGGAAATCAGGCTCTTTGTGATGTCACAGAGGGCACTGATATCTGGCTGATAACTCATTCCAGGTTTGTGACACAAAACCCTGGTCCTCTGGGTTCATTTCACAATCAGCCTTCTTTGGTCTGTTTTCCAAACATGTGGAAAAGTGAAACAAATCCACAGCTTTAGAAAGTAGCTAAAACTACTTTGCAGGAGGCTGTACACAAAGGGCTAAATCTTTTCTGGATATATATAGTAGTTTTTAGATAATTAATAATGGCAAACTTTGTCACCAAAGTCTGAGACGAGACAAAAATGATTTGAAGATAACTAAATAGAAATTTTAGAAGTTTCTCTCAACCAACTTGTGCATAAACGTCAAAAAAATATCTAAAATGAACGAAGAATGAATTCAAATTTACTTGATCAACTTTAAGAAGACAATGATTCCAATGATGCTCCATTCATACGTCACAATGCCAGTTTTTTTGTGTGATCTATTTGAATAAGAGAATTTATGCCAGTCATGTATCCATAACTTAAATGGCAGCACCCGATGGAAATCATGCAACAAGCCGCTATTGTAGTTCCTCTCCATCGTGCTGTCTTTTGGATTCATGCCGTTTGAAAGAGTTGCCACTGGCCTAGCCCCAATGCTAATCAAGTCTTTGAACATGCGGGAATGTGGCGGCCCATTGTTCAGCCCATAGTGTGAGCTCACAAGGGAGGCCTGTTGCAGTTGGAAGTTGAGATTTGTGGCGATAGAGCGAGGCAGGCCTACGCCATCTCCGGGACACAATGCCTGTCACAATGACAGCGCATGTACTGTATATGCCCTGCCAGGGACCTTCAGTGTGCCCCAGTCAGCTCGTCATAGGGGCCTATGTCTGCTGCAGTAAAAAAGGCTTCTGTTTTATTTGAAATCATGCATTTCTTTTCCTGTGACATCAGCTTTGTGGCCATGATGTTGCACTGCCACTGGGATGTTTTTTTTTTGTTGTTGTTGTTTTTTTTTTTTTATAAAATGACTCATCCATCAGTTCAAGTAAACCTTTTCTTGTCCTCTCACAAGTTGATCTGTGTGTTTCTGAACAAAGCTTGTCAGAGAGATGTTTTTTTTCTTTCCTTGTTGTTCAGGTGACTCCCATTAGAACACCCAAAAAGGGATCCGCTGCCCCCGATGCCACAAAAGAACAGGTGAACTGAGCTTAATGATGCATCGCAGTACAGACTCTCCATGTTACGGAAGCTCTGTCTCTGTTTGCAATGCTCTGGCTATTGATTATTATCATTAAATCTGAAATAAAAACTTTGGCCTCTCTCACTCATGAATTTAATTGTGGTCACTGAGTAAAAAAAAACAAAAAACTAAAAAAAGAGGTCGCTGGTGAGAGATTTGAAAATTTGGGAGTATTTTACTTTCGCAGTCATTTCTGTGGTTTTCTGTCTCTGCCTGAAATTGAATTTTACTTATGTCTCAGGAAGGGCGCATGTGTTAATCGTTACATTTTTTTTGCATACATTTACTTGCTTCAGCTTTACTTAAAGTCATTAACTGCTTCCTTTTTCTGTTGCCAAATAGTCCGAGAAGGAGAGCGAACCAGCAGCAACCACCACTGTGAGCAACCTTCCTGCAGCGTTTCAGTTGCTAGAATGAAAGACAAAATCGTGGAGTCCCAATTTTATTTTTTCTTCTTGCATTTTACATACTAATGACATTTTGCAACTTTTGCTTTGTATCCGTACTATCTGGCCATGCCTTATATCATTTGTGTATCTGAAAGTGTGTGTAGATAAGTAGATGCAGGAAAACTACCATGTTCACACTTGCTCTCTCAAACAGGTTGCGCAGGTATCTGAGCCTCCTGCGGCACCAAAAGGGATGCCTGTCCCACCGCCACCTCCTCCAGAGCCCCCCAAAGTGGAAATCAAAGCGGACTCAGCTGCCAAAGCTGTGAAAACAACACCAAAAGAGGAACCAAAAGCTGTTGCAAAGGAAGCAGAGTCAAAAGGAAAGTCGGCCAAAGACACTCTGAGCAAATTCTTCCGTCCAAAGGTACTTTCATACTAGGTGTGCTAGTTATGATTTGAACAATATGACAGTTGAGCCCTGAGCACCACAGAGGAGGTGGTGAACATATCCATAAACAATGATAATTATGAAGTTAACTAGTTAGATTTTTTAAGAGTACTTTGGATAGGAAAATCACAAGACGTTTGCTGCCAGACTGACTGAAAAGAGACTTGAAGTTAAGGAAAGGCAGATGAGCTGGTTTTTGGTATCATGAAGACTCAGTTTTGAACTGAACATAAACTAAAGAAGCCTTTCAGATGAGAGATGAAACATCTTCAAGGTACCAAAACCAGTCCAGCTGTCGTGACTTTACTTTCTGGATGACTGAGAGCTGAAAAGAGCGAAACATACAACCATTAAGGCATGTTTACGATGTCTGGCTCCTTTTGCTTTTCTGTCTTTGTCCTAAGTTTGTCGCCTCGTCCCATGACTGCACAGTCTCTGGCTTTTTATATCGTACACTTGAAGGCCCACAGTTACATGTGAAAAACTTAGAAGCATCTGGCAGTCAGAAGGCATCCTGCAGACTGACGAACACCTGTTTATTTAAAGTTCTCCCGTGACCGTGCTGTTAGCTTTAACACATCCGGCCTGCAGAAAGCAGGTGACTCTGACATGACTCTGCAAACATTGTTCACTCATCACAAGATTCCAGTTGGGAAAAGCTGCTGTTTTCTAATGTCACATAATTTCAGTCTTCTTATAACCAGCTGTGATCTCAGCATATAACTATGAAACTGGAGCAAATCCATGTTAAGTGCCACTATATAAATACATTGATATATACGTACATCCTTGCAATTGCACCTGCCCTTTGTTTAAATACAGGAGCTCGGTATTAGTGAATGAAAACACAAGTTATTTGTGTTATTAGACTTACATATATTACTATAACTATATTTTCCATCTTCATCCTGCACTCAAGAAAGTAAACTTTTTTAAAACCACCACATATATGTACATTGCATTAACATTGCATTTTCGCTTCATTTATTCATTTTCATTGATTCATTTTATTGTTAGCATTTCCAAGGACTAATGTATTCACACACTGTTCCGTATGTTGCTGTTTGCTTTAACTAACTCGCTTCACTGTCCCGCAGCCAACCAAGGATGACCCAAAGCCAGAAGTAGAAGTAGAAGTAGAGGTAGAAGAAGTAAAACAAGTTGAGGTACAACAAGTTCAGACACAACAAGCTATGCAAGTCAAGGTAAACCCAGACTGCATGCTGAACCAATACAATTGTATACCAAGGTTGTCATGTCAGTGCAATTTCTTTGGTGATCGTAAACAGACATGCTGCATCCAATAAAATCAAAGATTTTTCTTAAAGTATCCGCCTTGATTTTGGTGATGCAAAAAGTAGTTTTGCTCTGCAGGCAACACCAGAGGACGTGCCAGAACCAGTTGTTGAAGTCCAGGTAAATCAAGGAGAGAACTCTCTTGCTCTTGCTCTTCTGCTTTCTCAGGGGAGTGGGATAATTGTCGGAGCTCAAAAATTACACGTAATTACTGATAAAAGAGAGAGGATGGGGGCCGAGGAGGTGGCGGAACGAGCGCTAATTCACTGAGAACTGCTTGGGAATATTAATTCCTAATTTTCTTCGCTCCAGCTACCTCTGACATGATGTTTTGCCAGATGGAGCAATTATGTTGTGAAATCAAACGTAATCTTTCCTTCGTCTCGGTTAAAGAGAATGAATTCTGGCATTAGCAGTCACCACAGTTTAACTTTATATCAGTTGTTTCATTAAGACTTCTATTTATTTATTTGCTTGTTTGAAAGAAATCCATCATGATCGATTAGGGTTCTACAGGCTTTATTACATTTGAATCATCTTTTGAATGAGTGGGGGAATCAAACTCTTCCTTCCCTGCAGACAGTGGAGGAGGAACCACAGCCAGTGGTGGAACACGAGGTAAACTGCAGGGTTTGGCTGCTGGGAGACTGGTTGCTTTGTTTCAGAGAGTAGAAGTAAAGAAACTAAAGAAAATCTCTGTCTTTGCTGAACCCATGTTGGCAGGGAGACGATCTGCACAGCACGATTATTTTGGCTTCTTCTTCTTCTACTATCTGCTTCTGAGGCTTTGAACATGCTTTCTTTCTTTGAACAGCACATTACTTCCTCATAAACAGCTCGGTAGCACTTTCAGTTCCTTCATCCTGTGTAATATTCTATGCATGTATTTACATGGAATATTATTGTATCTCTGCAGTGAACCTATGGGGCAGAAATCTCTTGCGTTCACTTAGATTCTCGAGACAATTGACTGACACACTTCACACACATCAGTTGGAGGCTATGAACTGAACACACTGCTTGGTTGAGGGCCTGTCCACTGTGGCTGAAGCACTGCGCTGTCATAGTTGAAGGTTGTTGAAGGTACCTCTAGACTCAGTCAGGTCTATCTGCATCTCCAAGTGTTAGACCCACAGGTGGCCACAGGAGGGCAGTCTCATTCCCATTGGTCACTTATTGCACTCTGCTATTAAGAATATGTCTACATGATGGTCTGGGCTCCTCAGCATGTTAGGCACTGCTCCTTGATTATCAACTCTTGGTCCTATTCTGCTTTCTCCTCTGGATTATTGCTTTATGTTCACAGGAGGAAACTCCTTCTCTGCCTTTATAAGGTGCATTGATAGTAGAAAGGAAGCAGCCATGACTAACTCAATATATTTGTACCATTTTTATGCTCTTTTCATTAAAGAAGGTGGATCCTTCCAAAACTGGCACCCTGGAGGCTGCTGCCAAGCCTGAACCGCCGCCTCCTGTCCAAGAACAGAAGAAAGCCTCCAAATCACCCTTCAGGTCTCTGTCTCTCTTCAAGGTTAAAGTAAGTACATTGAGTTGACATCAGTACTACATATTATATTATATTATATTATATTATATTATATTATATTATATTATATTATATATAGCTGAGATGAATATAAATGTGATGTATGAAACGTTACTTTACTTGTGGTACATACTTTAAATAAAAAATTCCAAAGGTGTGTTTTTCTGCTACACTTGACCGAAAGACATAACTGTCTCTGTGATAATCTCAAGGTCCCGCGATACTTGGGACATTCTTCAGAAGCATTGCCTAGTTATACAAACAGATGTCATTGAGATGCAATGAAGCTTGATGATAAGGAAGGCAGACATACATCCTATAGAGGAAAAGGTCCACATTTAGATGCATTGATAACATTACAGATAAAAAATGTGGAAAAAAAAAAAAAAAAAAAAAAAAGCCTGGAGCATATCAAGTTTAGGGGAGTTAAAAGTACAACTGCTGAGGGACTTTCACCCTCTTCACTTTTCAGGCCTCTGATGCTAAGAAATCCAGCCCTGCCCCCGCTGCAGCAGCAGAGCCAGCTCAGACAGCCAAACCCAAGGAAGAGCCAAAGCCTGCGGCCAAGACATCGGAGCCGGCCGCGGACAACAAACCAGCTGCGGCGGCCCCTCAGACTGGAGACGATGCGGCTCAAGTTCCCAAGAAACTAGAGAAGAGGAACTCTGTCCAGCTGTTCTTTAGAGCCCTGGTAGGGAGTGCATGACTCTGACGCGTTATCGTTGATGTGCACTAGATGGCAGCAGCCCCTCCATGATAAATATGCCAGCCCAGTTGCTGTTTTTCCCAGATTGGTTTGGAATTCTTGCGTTTGTAGTATCTGACTTGGATTTTAAATGCCAAAAATTGAACTTCTTAAACAAGACATTAATGGAGAAAATTAGAACAGATTGGATGTAAGATATGAGCATCGGTTTTGGAATGAATTGCAGGGCTCCCCAAAGTAATGAATGGTTCAGGAAATACTGTTGTGATTAATCATCAAACACATTTTCCTGCTGAATTTCAGGGTCAGAAGCGTAATTCAACAGATGCCGGCGTCCAGACAGAGCCAGCCGTTGCCGCTCCAGCAGCTGAGAAGTCCAAATGAAATGAAACTAAAGCCAACACCAAAGTTGTCCCTCTACAGACTCTCTGTCTCCCTTTTGTTGCTTATCCTTGATCTTTGTCTTCCTCCTCCTCCTTGTCACCCTCTTTGTTAACTTAACTCCACTCCTCGATGGTTACTCTACAGATGGAAACGAAAAGTGAAAGGGGGAGAGAAAGCATGTGAACAACGGTGGAAAATGATTTTGAAAATGGCCAGTGATGAGTTTTGCAAAGATATATATATATAAATATATATATTTTCAGTTATATAGCAAAATGTTCTGATGAAGTGTAGTGGTGTGTTTCACACGGACATGATGGCTTTATTGATGTGGCTTCTCTCTGTTCTCTGAACCAGACGTCTAAGGGCTTCTGGGAAGCACCGTGCCTTACTTTCAGCAACAGATTGTCAAAAACCTTTCAAAAAAAAAGAAAGTAAAACTTTACTTTGTTGTGGCTGGCATGAGAAAAGTAAAGACATTTTTACCAGATGCTTACACTGCAGCAGATAAGCACTTAACCTATACTTACAGTTTTTTTTTTTTGTTTTTAATGTAAGCTACATGTAAACTAAATGTAAACCCAATATTTTAAATGTTTGGTCTACTGGGAAAAAAAAATCACAATCTGTTCTATTCTATCGGGAGCTGTATTCAAAAAATCTTTCTGATGTTACAAAATGGCATTGCCGTGATCCGTTGTGCAAAAATCACACCCGCTCATCTTTTAATTTGATCGCAACGCTCGTTGTCTCGTCTTTTAGGTTGTCTCTGCAATTAATGCCTCCATTTGGTTTGCCTCTGTGTGCGCATGTGTGTCTGTGCGTGTGTGTGCATGTGTGTGGGCGTAACTTCAGCTATCACTCAAAACACAATAAACATGGCGTCAATTTGTTTGTCATTTGTGAGTCAGTGTAAGCGACAGTGTCACTGACAGGTGATACTGAGATCAGTACAACTGCAAAAATATGCAACTCAGCAAGTTCCACTTCAAGTAAATAGGAAAAGATAAGATTACATTTGCGTGCCTCCGCAGCGAGCGTAATGCAGTTGAGCACTATGTTACGAGGTATGTGAACATGGCATAAAAAGAAAGGTTTGACTTTGAAACTACAAGTTAAAACTCACAAATAAGAGTTTGATTTGGTACTTGTGTGTCGCTCTATTAAATTTCCAAAAGTGGGTTTTGTTTTAACTTGAAGAAAATGATCACATTAGTGTATAAACAAGGCTGTTTAAAGATTTAGTCCACAAACGATGTCGTTGATGTATGTATGAAGTAAACATTAACACAACCTCAACGTAAAATTGTGGCAATTTCTTGTTTTGTTGTTGGTGTTGTGGTTTTATTTAATAAAAAAAAGATAAAGTAGATTTCAAACTGGGTCTTCCCTTGTGTCACACCCAGTTATAGTAGTGTATGTTGATGTTTGGTAATAACTCTCGGCTTTTGGAATTGTTCAGGGACAAAGTCTAGGACAATAGCTTTGACACACCTGCTGTGTCCTCTGTGAGCCAGGGTTAGGCAGGAATTTGCCTATAAAGCTTCTGGGCCTTTTAGATTTTTACATTAGAAAAAAAAGCTTCATCACAACATTCCCCTGCTCTGATGCTTTGCAGAGGAGAACCTGGGGGAGGTAGCACTGTGCTGGTTTCTTGGCCTGTGTGCCTTAGCACGTACTGTGTGAGAAGTGTAGCCAGCGCCTTGCCTACTGTTGGCACAGTCACTGCCTAAAAACCCCTAGAATACTGACCAAAAACATGCACATATAACTGCTACTCATGGGATAGCTGACTTTGGAGGGAAATATTGATGAAAAAAGCTGCTATACTGTGATACTACAGCAACAGAGCAAGACGTTTCAGCAGAAGCACGCATTGGTCATTTATTCATCCCTGACAAATTGTAGAAACAAAAGCGAACCGCAGCGTTTTACCACAACAGAAACCTCTCAGTGACTCGTCATGCGTCCTTTCTGTCCAGGATGTCCAACAGCCTGATGAAGAGAACTGTTTTCAGTACAGAAACTGTCCCTGAACTAGAACATTTAGCAGTCAATGCTCAAACACTCTTTAGTTTCTGATTTCTGCAGACATTGTTATGTAAAAAGTAACAAACCACAAGGAAAGTTGAAAGCAGGTCAAACCAAGTTCACCTGCAGAGGAAAGTGTGCTGCTGTCAGCAAACATGGTTGACATGTGAGCTTAACCCTTTGAACCTAAATGCACTTATGGCAATGCAATGCAATGCAGGTACATCTGCACGGTAGGAAAAAAACAAAGTCAGCCACGCTGGAAATATTCTTTTGACTTTCTAGAACGGAGGACACTTTTATCTTGTTAAATACTGACAAATGAAAGCTCGACAGCAGGCGTGGCGCATGAGTCACACCTTGCTATGCTGGGTGTAGATGGGAGCACAAAGCTCCCACCTCTTTGTTTGAGCTTGCATTGCTGGCAGACGGGTGACACCCCGTGACAGACGGTGCTCTGCCACTGACAGACGGACACCTAGACGTCCACGTCACGGCCGAATTCCAACGCAAACGACACCAGCTTCGCATATACAACCATAATTCTACAATAAAATGAAAGAACCTGGTGAAATGTGCCTAGTGGTTTTCAACCTCTTCTTTGTAAAACCAGATTGGAATGGAATCTTTCATCCAGACGAAGGCCCTAGATCTTCTTCTACCCTTTATGGTGCACTTGCTCTGATGGATGGCAGCGTGTGGAGTCTTTGGAAGGATGTGTCTTAGATAGTAACGTTCTGAGATTCGCCATTAAGAGATGAGTTGTGGGTCCCGCAGGCACGACTCATACTGGCCCCTTTGTTATTAGTGAATGAGACACCCCATAATAGGTGCGATCATTTTAAACAGTGCGTCAGAGTCATTGCAATAAAAGTGTGCGTGTGTGTGTGTGTGTGTGTGTAGTGGGGTAAAAGCAAGCTGTGACAGGTGTGAATCGCTGCTGACTGTCTCTGCAGACTGCTCCACGTTGAGATGCAGTGGAAACACAGGTGGAGGGTAGAGTGGGGGGTGAAAGTGAGAGGAAATGTCTAATTTTGTGGTATATCTGTCATGTATATCTTCTGTCTTTCATCAGGGTTTCGCAAAAACAAAATAAAAACAAAAACAAAAACAAAAAAAACTGTGGGTTTCCAAGAAACGTAATGGAGGAATTGGGAGGGCGCGAAAGAGGAATTAGACATTCTGCACATGAAGCGCCTCCTAACTGGGAGCCTTGTTCAACAGCGAACCACAGTTCTTCTTCTTCTTCTTTCGACTCTTCCCTCCGGGCTGAAACCACAGCCAGTCGCCTGCTGCCCTATCATCTGCACCACCAGCCCTCCCTTTTTTCACACCAACCGACTTCATGTCCTCCATTAATCTCCTCTTTGATCTTTGGTCTCCTGCCTACCAGTCCCAACCTCAGTATCCTTCTACTCATTTATTCGATGTCGCTCCTCTGGATGTGTCCAAACCATCTCAGTCTGGCCTCGCTGGCTTTATCTCCAAAACACTGAACATGCGCTGGTTGTTCCTCTGATGTTCTCAACCTTTGATTCTGTCTGCACTGGTCACTCCCAAAGAGGAGGTCTACATTTGAATCTGTTTTAATCTGTTAATTTGTACATCCATCAACCAATCACTATAGTTCTAATCTTGAAATAATTCAGAGCTATGATTTAGTCACGAAAATAATAGTAAATAATAGAAAATGTGAATTTATAGCTTGCTAGGTTAATATTACTCTAAAAAATAACAAGTATGTGGTGTATGTTTGTGTTTGTATTTGTCCAAAAAGTGATTTAATCATCGTCAAGAACTATTTTTTTTCCCGTTGTTTTTCTTTCACAACTTTAGATCATTTTCTTTCAGGCACTTCTAATGAGTACTTTACAAGATTACTGCCATAATGACAAGGCTTTCTATACTACTGACTCTAAAGGCCCCACATGCTTTATTTCTGGTGCATTGTCCACTTTTCACTGTGATCTGAAGCACACGCTTCTGGAAATCAGGCCTTTCTTTTGTTACAAAAGACAAACAAAAGACAAAAGAAGAGTACTGATAGGTGGTTGAAACTTCTGCTATAGGTTCGTGACGCCCCTGGCAGGTTTTTTTTTTCTGTCGCCACTCACCCTCTCAGGCAGCCTTGTGTCTGCCTTCTTTTTTCCACTTTCAGAAGCGTGCAAGGTTCAACAAAGCTTCAGTTTTAACAGGAAGCAAAAACGGGGGGTGTGAGGCCGTAAACAGTGTAGAAGGTTGAGTAGCATTGATTGGATATCAGCAGGTCGGATAAGTGTACTTTGAGTTTCCTGTACTGATTATGATACAAAATCAGTGTAGCTACCATGACATAGCCTCTGTTTCACTCTTAATGAATAACCTTTACTTAGAAAAGTAGGTAAGAAATAATACTTGACAGGAATCCTGTCACTGCACTTTCCGTTTTGAGAGAACCTGAAAGTGAGGCATGTCAGTGGGCTTGTTGTTGGTGTTGTCACCATCAGATTAGTGTCTGTCTTCATTTCTTCTTTCACTTCCAAATGTGTGTATAGTTCTACAAATCATCAGTTTCAGCAGGAGAGTGTAAACGGTGGGCAAACTTGCTATTTATTTTATTGTTATTTTACTGTTTCAATTCTAAGAGTACTTGACTGGAGCACTGGGTAATTTTAAAATTGGGTAAAAATGGGAAATTTAAATGGCCCTATGTAAAGTTTATGCAACCAGTGAGTGAGAGAAGGTTGCATACCACTGGAAATCAATAGTTTGGGTAAAAGATTTCCTATATAAATAGAATGTCTTTAATTCCACAGCATGATCAAAGCTTTAACAGATTTTTACAACAAAATAAAATTACAAACGTGTTTTTGTTGAAAATGTCCTGCTTTTCTGCCCCTCTCCTCCATCACAGCTTTTCACTGAATTCTTACATACAGGCTGTTTTCTAATTGAACAATTATACCAAAGAAACACAAACATACTTAAATACGATCGATCTATTGGTTTCTTCTGATTTTCATACTTTGACAGAGTGATTTAGCCATGTTTCATACATTTCCGGTACCGTTGCAAAACTCTCTACAAGAAGATAAAGATAACAGCCGCCGCGTGTTCCTACATGCAGAACGCACCACGAGGCAGTGCATAAAGGAACGGGTCTCCTGTTCGATGATGAAAGCCTGCAGTGTTTTTTCAGTGATTCAGACTTACAAAAAAGAAAAAAAAGAAAACACCTATTGGCAAATCAAACAATGTGAAAGAGGCAAGTGCACTGTGTAAGATCTGCCTGACCGCCACGCTGCTTACGGTTCATCCCGGGACAATGCGCGAGGCTGTGTGAATGCCTGAGCTCAGAGGGGGTGGAACAAGGGGAACAGTGGGCAGGGAGGCCTGACAGGAGGCCTGCTGTCAGCACTAATGTGTATCACAGCCCTGCTCGCCACTAACAGGTCTCGTCTGTGGGGAGACGTTAGGACGAGGCGATTTTGCTGCAGGGAGCACGGGGAAGTCAGTGCAACCGCTCATTCCAAAGTGATTACATGTCATTGTCAGCCTTCCTACCTTCAGCTGAGCACATATCCAAGAGACTCCCGCACACGGCACTGTGTCAAGGGGGATATTGTGATCCGGGTTCCCTCAAAAGATTTTTGACAATCGGCTTGTTGTTGGTGTCGCAACCAGCCGGGGGTGGGGTGACAAATAAGGTTTTTTGGTTTGATGAGGAAATGTTTCCATGAATTCCTCTTCAAGCACTCGCCTTCTGTAGAAATGAAGGAAGTTACAATAATTATTACTTCAGAGGCAAGGTGATACTTGACAGAGATATTATCGCTGACTGTGAAAAAATTATAACGTTTGATCAAATATTTAAGAGTCAATACATTTGACATATAATTGACATTTTTCTCTCAGGTATTCATTTTCAAATTTTATTACTTTTTTGCAATGTTAAGGGGACATTCGGCAGTGAGGGTTCAGACGGCTGTATACTGGTTTCAGAATCCTGCAAGGTGAATTAGAATTAGAAGAATTAGACTACAGCTAGTTTAATATTATCTGTAATAGAATTGTTATTATTATTATTTTTATTATTATTATTATTGTTGTTGTTGTTGTTGTTGTTGTTGTTGTTGTTGTTGTTGTTATTATTATTCATTCCATTCAATTCCATTGTATTTTTCTGTCCAAAAAAGCAAAAACAAAACTTTCACAACTACTTCAAACCAGTTGGATTCTAGCACTGCTACAAGTACTTGACATTATAGCTGGGTTTATAATTTCAATGACAGATGTTTTTCTCTCCTACCGACTCTAATGGCCCCCATATCCTTGACCTCTTTAGCGGCTCCACTTGTCTGTCAAGTGTGATCTGAAACACACAGATATGGAAATCAATCTGTCCTATTGTCTTAAAGGTGAAACCTTGAAACCACTTCCAGGTTAGTGATGATACCCCAGCCAGTTTTTTTTCACTTCCAAATGCCAAATCCAAGAAGCTAAAAATAACTGATAATAAAAACAGTGCTATGTATGCAGTTGTCAGACTGCGCACAAGACTTTCCCTCTAGAGTTTAGGATGAAAAAAAGATCTACGAAGAATAGGGGACCTTCAAGTTCTTCTTAATGGTTGCTTGTGATATATGGTCAAACAATAGAAACAGGTAATATACAGATAGATAGTTGGGTAACAGTGCAACAGTTTTATTAACTGCTTATTGGTTTGGACTGGAAAAATAAAAACAAAGTATAGCAGTTGCATTGCATGAACTAATTTTTCAGACAGTCCCGAGAACATTTTCTAAAATGCACAAATCTGATTGAGGAATGTTTTCGGTGAGCGATAACGTCTCTCCAGAGAGCAACAACAGAACAGCTGGCTGTGTTGAATAAACACGACTGGCTGGCAGCGAGAGAGGAGATTATACATTATCAGTGTCTTTCGGGAGCGATACAGGGATTATGAAAGAAGCCAGGCTGTGAAGCTGGGGGAGAACAATGCAGTCAACTGCTCCCTGACACGTCAAGACAGAAAGGAAGCCGTCGCAGACTCCCCCAAACCCCCCCACCCCTCCCCACCATTTTGCTCGTCCGGTTGCTATCAGCCTGCCTGCTGAATACATCATCATTAATTCAAGTACCGCAAGTTTATCTTTGATGGGGATTAACTGACTGTACTGATCTCGGCGTCGTTTGGAGAGGCAACATTCGGAGAGAAGCTGCAGGACTTTTTTTTTTCCAAGAGAAATTGCATTAGCACTAAGTAAACAGTGGAGCAGTGCTAATTAAATCAGTTTAAACTCCGCTGACCCACTTGTTGCTCTCCCTAACGTTCAAGGCCTGAGTGGCTGAATAGCTGCGACTTTATGACAAAAACTATTTTTTGTTGTTGTGATGCAGACGGTAGCTCACTGGTTCCATCACAACAAATATGTTGTTGTTATATTGTTTTATACTTTATTTTTTATTTCTTGTTTTTTCTACATTCAACGTTTATTTATTGGAATTTCCAAACAAGTGCACAAACTCTCATATTTACTCTTTGGTTCTTTAATGAACAGTGTGTTTTTTTTTTTTTTTGCTGAATGTATTTAAGCAGGAATGGCTGTAGAATTTAAAATATACTACTTGGCCAGAACTGATTGGTAAATAGTTATTATGGCAACTTCATCGTCTGTGGCATCATATGGCTTCTCCAGATTGATTGCCTTTCACAGAGGCTTTTGTGGCGTGAGAACAATGGGAAATGAGCAGGAGGCCCCAAAGTGTCACATGTGGCGCCTTTGATTAACATACGTGTTTATGTAACAGGATCTGTTGGGGCAAGTGTACCTAAAGTGTGTGTATGCGTCTATATATGTATATATATATACATATACATACATATTTAAGATGCCTCAGTGTGTGTGTATGTGACTAGCATTCAATGAACACATTAACCACTGTATTAATAATTACTGAAGCAGCGCAGCCAGCCAGTCTCCTTGCGGAACCTGCAGATTTACTTCCATTTTTTTTTTTTATATTGAAGATACTGTCTGACCTGTTTGGTAACAAGTAGTCAAAAGAGACGTGGGCAACAAACTGGGTCATGATAAACACCGAGGACGGAGCCTAATGTGAGATGATTGTGGCAAATGGCTTCCACCAGTTGTTCACTGCTTCTGAGCTGGGAGTGGTTACTGATAAAAGTCTGTTTTTGTTCTCCGCTCAGACATCGCAGTCATTCGGGAGGAGTGTACGAGTGTGCCTCAACACAGTGCACAACCAAATGTGCTGAATATCTTCATTGATAGTGTGATGTATGGCTCCCAGCTGCCTATCTTTGGAAGGGTGCAAGGGTGGAGGAGGGGCGGCTATTTCACCAGTTCTTATTTGTTTGGTGGGAGGCTACTGTAGACAACTCCCGTCTTGAAACAAGGTGTTGCTCAAACAAAACCCAACATTAACCAATAGAACTACTTGATAGAAATGTAGAATTTTAATTCTCATGTTTTATTTATAACATGCAGTGAATTTTATATAAGAAAACAGACTTAACTGAATTTGTTCCTAACTTATTTTCCACAAGTGCTTTCTGTCATCACTGGTTCACACGTTTGTACAAAGCAAATCACTGATGTAGGTGTATCTTTAGGTGCTGCTGTGTCGAACTGACTAACACGCACAGATACGTATAGAATTGAGAGATCTCAGTGCCTTGGAGTGGGAAGAGACTTCTGTTTCTCATGACTCAACCAACCTGCTTCTGCAAAAACACAGAAGAAGAAGAAAAAAAAAATCCCTCATGTTACTGTGAAGTTTGCAGCTCCCCTCCCCCACCCTCCTCCCCACATGGCAGCCGATGCGTGACGTAAAACGCGTGAGAAAAAAAAAAAAAGGAGGATGACGCGTAGAAAAAAAGTGGGGTTCAGTGAAACTATACGCCTGGTCCCGTGACTCTCACCCAATGTCACTCTTTGTATTTTGGAGGGGGCTATCAAAGCGAGCTCGACGCTACAAGTGTCGCCACGCTCCCACTAATACTACTACCGACGGGTTGTCGGAAAGTCATTCACCTCTAATGTAGAAACACAGCGGAGAGACGGTCACTGATTGAACGCGTCAGGCCGCCGTACCTGTTCATCTCCAACTGCCGGCACTCACTGCGGGTGGTGGTGGTGGTGGTGTGGTGTGGGGGGTGTTACGGAAAGAATACGAGGCGAGTTATCTCATGTCCACGCCTCTCATGACACGGATGAGTCCTTATTCTTTCTGTTATTCGCGACCACGTGATCGCCGTCTCGGGGTTTTTTAAGGTTGCCGTGCACGCGCCTACACCTCTCAATTTTAATAGATAGAACTCGAGGAGCAGCAGCAGGAGGAGGTGGAGTCGGAGGTCAGTGCGCGCCCACAGGCAGCACGGGCTCAACCAACAGCTGCACGCAGTGAGGAGTCGCCAAGAAGAAGAAGAAGAAGAGGAGGAGGAGGAGGAGGAGGAGAAGAGCAACTATGATTCACCTTCAAACAATTAACTAGGTGAGTTCCCAACCGGCCACCGCGCTGTGTGAAACAATAAAGAAGCAGAAGCAGCAGCAGGAGGAGCAGCAGCAACAGCAACACGGGGACCACTCGCTCCTCTATTGTATGTCATTATTTCAAACCGGAAATTCACGAGTTGGTTGGTATTGTTGGGGCAGTTTTCTACAGTTTTGGAGGAGGGGTGGTGGTGGTGGTGGTGAGTGGAGATCGGCTCAGCAGCAGCAGGAATAGATTATTTTTTTGTTTTGTTTTGTTTGTTTCAACGGCTAGTTTGCGAGCGTTGCCCGTTGTGATGCGAAAACGGGCCCTGCTCTGCTGAGTTTGTTTGATTGTCTGTTCTGTTTAACTTGCTCGCGAGGCATTAGTGGCTCATAGCGGCGGTGCAGTGTGTGTGTGTGTGTGTGTGTGTGTGTGTGTGCGTGTGTGTGTGTCTTTTTAAAAGTCACTGTAACACGCGTGAAGCAAATCCAATAAGTGGCGGCGTCAGTGCACAAGGTGTGGTAGTAGACGCTGGATTGCACGCAGATACGTTGTGATACAACCGATTCAACGGCAGCCTTCACGATCCCACCGGGTTGTGATTGAAGGCTGCAACGTTGACTGCAATTAACCGCTCATTTATTACGCATTCGCGCGGTTGTAATAAGCCCGAGTGGAAGAGGTTGCGCGACTGAACCGTCGACCTTTAAAGCACTGAATTGAATTGCGCTTTCAACCAGTCGCCGCATTCTCGAACGTCTTCTCGCGACGAAACTTTTGCGTCAACGGTTTCTGTCTCGGTTTGAACGGAGTGCTGTGTTTACTCGAGCAACAGGGTGGCTGACGCCGGCTCACACAATGCATGCGTGCACTGGGTCATTAGTAGCTGCCGCTGCTCACCTGTAGTTCTCGACTATTGTAGAGTTCTATCCCTTCTTTTAATGCAGAGTTCTTCAGCTGAGGGGGGGTTCTGAACAGCGGTAACAGCGCTCCACATTCAGTTCCTATTCCAAGCTATTGATTTTTATTAAATTGAAAAAATATTATTTAAAAAAAAATTTAAAAAATGGAATAACTCAAAAAAAAAAGAAGAAGCCATAGTTAAAAGAATATAATAAGGCCGGACTGGGATGTTGCATGTTTTTGATGTGTTGAACTTGCTGGTCCAGTTACTCCACTCTGGCAACAATCAAACTTAAGAAGAGTGATTTGAATTTCTTGAAGCCTCCCTCTTTGTGTGCAAGCAGTTCCTTTTCTCTCTCACTGAGAGCGCTGCCATGACTAAACTGAGAGAAAGAGAGGAAGGTGCTTCCATCGGTCACAAAACAAACATGCCCCCAGAGCATGCCATTATAAATGTGCAATAGTGTGAGTCAACAAGAAAGACAAGTTTCTGTTTCTTAGCTGTCCACGTTTTCCTTCTTGAATGTAGCTGGGTTCATGCGAGGCCCCTTAATAACCTGTTTTAGGATTGTGGGTGTGATTAAAAATAAAGCATTGTTGTCGAATGATAAGTCAATTGTTTTTAATGTGTATGGAGACAAGCATACACATACCTGTCGCACATTTGTCAACTGTGAAATACAGTAGCATGCTAATGTATTTTCATTTAACTGCAATGTAAAGTGTGCTTGACAGTGTAGTAGTAGTAGTAGGTTTTTATTTTGTAAAAACAAAGAAATCCCCACCTAGATTAAAGTTGACATTCTATAAAACTTTGATAATTCCATGTGATGGTAGCTCACCAAGTAACCTGATGGAACCCAACATTAGAAATCAATTGTTTGTTGTGCCGTTGAAAAGTTCAGTTGTTCAGTTTCTGAAGCTTTGGATTTTTTTTTGATACTCAAGTTAAAAGCTAGAGATCGATTTGAGATAATTTATTCAATATACACATTGTTGGGGTTGGCAGATGCATTACTCAAAACGTTTGACACAAAGAAATGACCTAAATCATGTTTTCAGTACATTTATTATTTGTTAAATTTGATTATGCAAGCGCAGATGAAGGTTTAGCAGGACTTTAACCTTTTGCCTCAATCCTGTTGTTCCGAATTACACTGCCTTTCTGCTGCATTGTAAAGGAAGAGGAGAAAGGGGGAGCTCTTCAGATGTTGGATAACACACTTTGTATGTTTGGATGAAGCTTTCCTTAAACTTTCATTCAAAGCTACTGTACACATGAGTGTCAACAGCGGCCAAAGGAAATGAGTTTTCTGCACACCCGATTGCTTAAAAAGGTTCATTTCCTGTTTTAGCTTGAGTTGGTAAATGCAGTGTGATCGGTGTCTCGCAACGACTTCATTGTAATTAAGACATGCGGCCTGTTGTGATATAAAGCGGTGCTTTGAGACGCCTCTCCCGTCCTCCGCAGGTCCCATGTAACGGCCACGCGTTCGAAGGAGGACAATGCCGACTCACTCTTCGCTGCTGTGTGTTGAGATCCCAGATGGACTTGCCCAAGATATGCTAACTAGCGACAGTGCAAACGTCCCGGGGCTCGGCTCCAGCATGACGCCCCACAGCAGCTACTCCATGAAGGCCATTTTGCACGCTGGGGGAAGTCGGCCTTTGTCGTGCATGTTCTGCGAGGAGACGTTCTCCAGCCAGGAGGAGCTGGGCCCCCACCTACTAACAGAGCACCCCACCTCTCTCCACGAACCTGCCGTGCTCCGAGTGGAAGCAGAGTTCAGGATCCCAGGAGAGCGGTCCCGCGCCAAAGCCGGCGGCCTTCCAGTTGACAAAGAGCAGCCCCACAGCTGCATCGTGTGCGGCCAGGTTTCGCAAGACGCCACCGAGCTGGAGACCCACATGAGGAAGCACAAGGACTACTTCACCTACTGCTGCGACCTGTGCGGCCGGCGCTTCAGGGAGCCGTGGTTCCTCAAGAACCATAGGAAGATGCATTCCAAGCAGGGCGCAAAGAGCAAAGCCCAGCAGGAGCAGGACGCACCTTCCACACTCAATGGCATCGCTCAGGATCCTCCCTCAGAAGCGGTCGTCACGCCTTACAAAATGTGCATGGTTTGCGGGTTCTTGTTTCCTGACCACGACGCTTTGGTTGAACACAGCAAAGTGCACAATCGAGGGCCAGAACCCTGCAAAGAAGAGAGGGAAGTTCTGGACGACGCCAGCTCGTCCCAGAGCTCCTTTCTCGGCAGCCTCGGGCTCCGCCCGCCCTCCACCAAGACTACCTGTGACAGTTCGTCCAAGTGGATCCCCCAGTTGGATCCCTTCACCACATACCAAGCCTGGCAACTCGCCACAAAGGGTAAAGTGGCCGTGAGTCGCAACACCACCAAATGCACCGGCCAGGAAGGCAGCACTGACAACGAGGAATGCAGCTCCGATAAAGACGAGTCGGGCGGCTCTCAAGCCGAAGGACAGGCGGACAAGGCTGCCAGGGTGGTCCTGGGCTTGGCCCGGCAGCACGGCACCGTGGCGGACCCAAAGACGCCGCGCAGCTCGCTGATGCACAAAGTCAAGGACAAAGACCGACCGACGACCTGCGAGGACTGCCGGAGGACCTTCAGGACGTACCACCAGCTGGTTCTCCACTCCCGGGTCCACAAGAGGGACAGAGGCGGGGAGGAGAGTCCGACTCCTCTGGATGGGAAGTTGCCTCAAGGAGGTTTGCTCGACCAATCAGAGGAGGGCTCGGAGGAGGGCTCGGAGGAGGCGGGACTGGCTGAAAGCCTGAGTCCAGGTGAGTTCGTGGCTTTGCTGCATCCTGTGAAGTGACTTAAATTGACTCGTTCTATGAGCTAGGGCGCCCTCTGCTGTCTCCAATGATAACTACACCCCTTTTTCAATCTGCCCCCTGTGCACATAGTTATCCCTTTGTTTGTCCTTCGTTTCAAGGTGAAGATTATGATCGATCAAAATTAAGATCAAAGGAATGCACTTACTGCGGCAAATCCTTCAGATCGAGCTACTACCTCACAGTCCATCTGAGGACTCACACGGGTAAGTTGAACACATTGTGACTCTGCACCAACATCTCACTGCAGTGCATCGACCAGTGCGTGTTTACCTTCTCCGAGAACTTCTAAGCACCGACTCGTTTGTCGCAGGCGAGAAGCCCTACAAGTGCGGCTACTGTGACTACGCCGCGGCCCAGAAGACCTCCCTCAAGTACCACCTGGACCGCCGTCACAAGGGGAAGCCCTGCCTGGAGACCTTCAGCCAGGCCGCTCCTTCGGGGTCTCCCCCGAGCCTCGAAGCCGACGGCGAGAATCTCCCCCCGAGCGAAGCCAAGCCATGCGTGGCGCCGGTCCTGCCCGGAGGTCCAGATGGTGCAGGTGACGCTCAAAGTGAGAAACTCGCCGTCCCCGGCGACGTCGCACGCCGCGCCTCCCCCGTCGACCTGAAGATGGAGGTGAAGATGGAGAGGATGAAGGAGGAGGAGGAGGAGGAGCGGTGCGACGGCCCGCTGAACCTCTCCTTGAAGGTGTCGCTCTGCGTCCCCGCAGCGCCCCAGAACGCCACGGCTCCCGCCGCCTGCCTCTTCTGCGCCTACAGGAGCATCTACCCCGAGGTGCTGATCGTGCACACCAGGCTGGTGCACAAGGACAAGTCGGACACGGCCAGGAGGAGCTCGTCGGGGTCCGGCCTGAAGCGCCGGCGTCTGACGGGTTGCCCCCCCGCCCTGCGGGGCAACGACGTCGGCCCCCTGGAGGCGTGCGAGGCGGCACCCCGCCGCACCAAGTCGCCGCCCGCCAGCCCGCCACACGGCAGGAGCGGAGCGTCGCCGCCCCCTGCACCTGCCCCTGCCCTCCCTCCTGAGCGCTCGCCTCGCCTCCCTCCCCTGCGCGACGTCGCCCAGGACGTCAAACGCGTCCCAGACACCACCAGCCCGCCGCCGCCGCCGCGCCGCCCGCCCCTGCTCAGGACTCCTCCCGCTCACCGGGCGTCGCGCCAGGCGACCCGGCTCGGGGCCGGTACCTCGCCGAGACCCGCCCCCGCCCAGGCCCGCCCCTGCCATCGGCGAGGAGAGGCCACCCGGCGGCGAGAGGCGGCGCCAGGTGGCACTCGGACGCCCGCCCGGCTGTGCATGCCGAGCCACTTCGGGAGCCTCCCGCAGGTGGACTTTGGCGCCCCCGCTGGCAAGAGGCCGAAGTACATGGCAGCGGCGGCGGTGGTGCCTCCGGGCTGGGAGGCGGACGCCGGCGAGAGGCCCGGCTTCAGGGGGGCGTTTGTGGGCGGAGCCAGCAGGCTGCACATCCCCGGCAGGGTCGTCAAAGGCCCCTCGCAGGGCTCCGGCCCCCCCGCACCGCTGCCCGACACCTTCGGCCCCCTGAGGGCGGCGCCATCGGCCATCGGCGGCGGGGGTCTGGAGAGCGAGTGGAACATGATGAACCTGCTGCGCTCGTACCCCCCCAACGACCTGGCGTCTTTCTATCACAGCGCGCCCACCAACCCCAGTCACGGGGGTCTGGGGGACCCCAGAGCAGGTACGTGTTAGGTCAGCTGGTGTCCGGAGTGGGCTGGGGGTGGGGGGGGGGGGCACAAAGAAATGCAACTTCTGAACGTCTTGGTGGTGTTGGAATTAACATGGCAGGTATGTTCTCAGGGGGCATTACTGTGCTGTACCAACACTTGCCCAGTCTGCCCACCTTGCAAAGAAGGGACCCATCAGGACTCTTCCTTAATCAGCGCTTTGGACCCACTGACAAAAGTCACTGAAGTGAGACCAAGGTAAAAAAAAACAAACAAACAAAAAAAAAAGGGCAAACAGTCGGAGCTCACGAGCCTCCACATTCTTTGAAGCTTTTGTCCTCCAATATCGACTTATATTTCAAAACAATGTGTTTTTCCCCTTTCTCTCTAGATTTAATCTGTGCTGCTCCTCTAATCTGGAGAAAATGTTGGAAAGTTTGCAAGATGTCACGTTTAAGACTACCGAGACTTTGTTCTCTGTGTTCTCCAGGTTCACTTACTTGTTTTGTGTTTGTTTTTTTTCCCAGTAAGAAGCAATATGTATCCCAAAGACATTTCAGTGGCCTTGAATGTGTTTTGTTTTTTGTTTTGTTTTTTTGAAATATAAAAGTGCAGGTCACCTGTTACTCTGGTGTGCACTG
Source organism: Thamnaconus septentrionalis (assembly GCA_009823395.1). NCBI lineage: Eukaryota > Metazoa > Chordata > Actinopteri > Tetraodontiformes > Monacanthidae > Thamnaconus > Thamnaconus septentrionalis. The sequence continues at coordinate 18,500,020 of CM020512.1, read as the reverse complement.
TAAATCTTTTTAAGTGTTGTTAATACTTGAATTGACCCACACTAATCCCTGGATTTCAGTGTCATGACATTGAAATGTGAATGTGGGAGGTAACAGCAATTGATCTGTGAGCGTTCAGGACACAAAACCATATTAAGTCAAAACTTAGATGCAAAATGTGCTGCTCTGGTCACTGTACTGATCACATCCAGACAGGATGGTTTGTTTTTGTGTCCTTTGTGTGTTTTTGTTTTCCTTCTGCGAGGCACTGAACGGTTTGCTGTTTACTCTGATGAACTTGACAGGGCTTCAACCCCCCCCCCGCTGTGATCCACGTACGTTGAAAGTGCTCTACCTCAGTTTGTCCTCGGCGCTGTTCTCCACGTAAAGCTGCTACAAGCTGTCCCGTGAGATGGGCAGCCACGCACACTGTCAGTCATCCTATCGACTAAAGAAGCATATTTTTTTTTTTTCAAACTGGACTGAAACCAGATTGACATGTTTGTCAGGTGCCTTGTGAAACGCCGCCTCGGCGAGCGAGCCGCCGCGTCGGCCGTCGTGTCACACAGGCGGCCGCGATGCCCTGGTTTTATCCGAGCCCTCGTCCACACGCCCAACAGGTTTTGTGTTTATCAATAAAACGATTATCTGGCTTAACGATGCTTGAAATTCACGCCATGTGAAGTCACCCAGTTAGGTTTGTGTATCGAGTGGTGACACTGTATTGTTTGGGCTGTGCCTTCAGTCAGTCCGTGTGTTCGCAAGAGTTACTGTATTTCAAGTGGCGGCCTCAATCCAGACTGGGCTTCATGCAACCAGTTGCGTATGCTGTGAATGTAGTAATAAGGTGACGTATTACACTCTTACCAGGAAGTCTCAGGTTAACTCATATTTACGAGCGGTTTATTCTCCTGTGTAATTTAGTAGCTTCTCCACACCGAGAGGCTTAATGGTTATTTTCTTTCTTTTTGTTTTGGTTTTCACACAAGGTTTTGTAAAAAAAAAAAAAATGAAGATATTGTTTGCTGTTTGCAAAAAAGAAAAATAAAGTGCGAGAGAAAACTTTATGAATAAAGACTTTGTGTGTTTCCTCAGTGGGTGGGTGGGGAAGCCGCTCCTTGCAATAAACCTAGATTTAGCTGCAGCCTGAAGACCTAATGCAATCATTGAGTTCTTACAGAGGCTGTGAGATATTCTTTAGCTCAAAACAAACAGGCGCAGATTCCCCATATGCGTCACTAGAGTGGCTGTTTTACAAGATATGCCAAGTCTTAACATATGTGACTGAGTCACTGCAGAGAAGTTTCCCTTGTTGTGATGCTGCATTCCTGCTTTACAAGACAACTCAAAGATTTGTCTATAACAAAGTTTGGCTTGGAAAGATTTTGATTTGAGAAAGTTTGCAGAACAATTTGTGGAACTGAAACACTTTCAGTATTTCTGTTTAAAATGGAAAGGGTGAGATCATTTTGAGCTTGCATTTTACACACACACACACAAACACATATATATATACTAACCAGATTCACTATAGATTAACTGGGAGTAATACTATTGTTTACAAAAACCTAAATATGTTTTTGGAAATCAAGAGAAAAATTCCAAGGAATCAAAAGTATTGGAACGTGATCCGCTCTGGAACCCTCTGTAGATAGAAGACCACTGGTGCAAAGCAGAAAACTCTCCAGCCAGGGTTCAAAATGTGATTGGCACCAGCAGCATGGAGCAATGTCTCAATCCCACCTCTAGATGGCAGTATTTCCAAAGTATAGGCGGTAGTCTTTCCTACTCTGACTTCAGCGCTTCATATTGTTTTCCTCAGTGGACTTGTCTGTTATTCCAAGTTAGTCACGAGGGAATAATTACAGCAGCTAAACGTCAGCGGTTCGCAAATAATTTTTATGTTTTCCTTAAAATACACACACCGCTTCCTCTGGTCACAACGTGCAAAATCAGAGTCAAACATCAGCGATCAGTGTGTTGGCCACACCGGTGTTGCACATCAGGTTGTCACGGGGCAGAAAACTGAGGCCTTAAAGCAGCAGAGCATCGGTGGTGAGGATTGTGCTTTAGGAGATTGAAGAATCGCAGCGGCATCGCCACGACAGCAGCGCCCTGCTCTTACCCCCTCGCAACATGCACTCACACACACACACACACACACACACACACGCACACAAACACTCACACACACCTATACACACACCGAGGGCGCAGACAAAATGCATCACAGCGGCGCATCTTGTAAACAGCGAACCGAAAGGGACAATCTTCAGCACGCCGAACACTTTCAACCTCACCCCCCGCTTCCTCCCTCTCCCCCCTCCCCTCCTCCAAGTAGACCACATCTGTTTGCTGTCTGTTCCCCTGGGCCAGCGCTGTGTAATCTATTGCATTAGCTCACATTAGTGCACATCGCCCATGGGCCTTGGTAATCACAAACGCAAAATGAGCATTTCACTTAGCATCACCCTCACCCCTCAACCCCCCCTCTCCCCCCCGCCACACCCCACCTCCTCAGCCCCCAACTCCAAACTTAGTGTGAAAACCTATGGCAGAGAGAGAGAGAGAGAGAGAGAGAGAGAGAGAGAGAGAGAGAGAGAGAGAGAGAGGGAGAGAGAGAGAGAGAGAGAGAGAGAGAGAGAGAGAGAGAGAGAGAGAGAGAGAGAGAGAGAGAGAGAGAGAGAGAGAGAGAGAGAGAGAGAGAGAGAGAGAGAGAGAGAGAGAGAGAGAGAGAGAGAGAGAGAGAGAGAGGGAGAGAGAGGGAGAGAGGGAGAGAGGGGAGGCCATCCGTTGACTAGATGATGACACGCATCCCCTTCCTCTCAATCCAGAGCTGCGTCCAGCAGCGCTGCGAGGGCTCTGCTGTCACAAGGCCCTCTGATTGGAGCAAGCACTCAAAAAAATACAAATAAATAATACAAATCTGTCTGTTTTTGCGGGGTGCCTTTTGCCTTAATTTAAGGGGAGGGCCTGGAGAAACATTAAATCGCTTGGATTTGCAGGCATCAGTCCTGACCTTTACCTACAATTTGTTTTTATTTGTTGCACATGGCACTGCAGGAGTTCCTTTCATTAGAGCGCACCACCGCTGAGTCTGAGGGGACCTTCAATAGCATCAGGTTTGATTCAGCCAAGTAATGAGAGGGAAAAAGATTGAGCGTGCCTTTAACCTCATGCGTTTATTTCGGTGATTAGAAGTATTACAGTATTATCGTATTCTGCATCACCAGCCGCCCCCCTCACCCCCCCCCCCACCCCTCGACCCAAAACAATTCCCAGATGCTACTTTTTGTGCAGATTTTTTTAGACAAGCAATAAGACGAAGAAAACGTTTTAGTTTTGATGGATCTTGCAATAAAGCACCTGAGGTCTTCGTTCGTTCACTGCGTCTCGCCGTCTTTCTGACGCCACGCCGGCTTTTGTCTGATCAAGGCTGCGGCGCGGCAGCCATTTCGGCGCACGATTTCAGTACACAAATGGCATTTTATGCTCGCGTTGGCACGCAGCCGTCAGCTCAGAGTGCTCGGCTCCTCACAGAAGGTCACGGTTTACCGTCGCAACATACGTGGATCTGTGACTGGCGAGGTTTCACCCCCGTCTCTCCGCTCGGTCTCCTATCAAATCTGGTGAAGTAAACTTTGTTTTTTTTCTCTTCCTCTCTGCCTTAAGTGCTCTCTCTCTCTTTCGCTCTTTCTCGCTCCCTTATTTCCAGTCCTTTCATCGCTCATAATTGTTGCCTCCAGATTGTCAACTTGCATGAATTAGCAATTGGGCCAACAAAGCGGATACGGTCAATTGTTGAATATCCTGTCAGAATTTTGAGGCAGAAAAGTCTTTCTCCGGCTGTGATTGCTCATCATCGTCACCCGGCTCCTCTGAGGAAGGGGAGGGGTGGGGGTGTGGGGGGTAATGTAATGGTTGCCACAAAAACAGCCCCTGGCCTGAGGAAAGGGATTTGGGTGTCTGGAGACAGCAGAGGCCATATGGAGCGGGCTGAGATAGCGAGGCACATGTACAGAATAATAGATGACGTGTCATGTTTCATGTTGCTGAGAAGCCATCAGGAGACTCGGTTTGGGGAAATCAAAAGGCTCACGTACAGCAAAAGCGACTGTCGGACCATTTAGCATCTTTTCTCCCAGTTTTTTCCCCCTCTCCGTCGCTGGCGTGCGCCGAGCGTTGACGCAGGCACGGAGAATTGTGTCGCTCCGTTTGCCGCTGCCTCGCTTTGTTTGAGGCTGTTTGTTAGTGAGTACATGATGATTGCAGACTGATGTAGGCTAATGCAAATTCTTCATATGAGATTGCGACGTTGCATTGTCTTTACCGTGGATTTCAGAAAAGAGGGACTCAGTTGAAGAGGCAATACTTCTGTCTGGCCTTATACAGATGAAATGACTTTAGTTCTGAACCTAATCAGCTATGCAGACGGTTGTTTTTTCCCTGTGAATATACATTGGCTTCAAAGCTCCCACTTGATGGAAACTCATGACTCCGTTGAAAGCCAAGATTTCTAAAGACTAATATTATCAGTGAGGGATTTTTCCCTGTGGCTGATTCTTTCCCATTTTCAGATCTACCAATTATCAACTCCAAGAGCTTCATAGAAAACAATATAAAACATGCTTGTTTTTACCTCCCTGCTGAAGCCGACTATTTGTTGGTCCTTCCACCTCAGATATAAACATTGTGGCGGAGGCACTTGTGACCTCACAAAGGGCTGATTTTAGGACCTGTATGTTTTAGGACACGCAATTTGAAAAGTAAAAGACTAATTTAATTTTTCAGATTTCTGCAGAGATTATTGAAAGTTTAGGGAAGAAATGAACATAAGAAAACAATGAAAACAATGGCTGAGAGGATTTAACGTAGTACAGAACCTTCAAATGCAGATATCGAATGCTGACCTTACAGATGCACACAACAAACCTGTTTATATCAATGCATAATTTCCACTTACATAAAAGAACTCTGCAAAAATATTTAAATGCACATTCGCATACACCGCCACCAGGCAGCCAAATACTCACCATGTTATCTGTTTTTCTGTTGTTGTTTTTTTTTTTTTAAATCAAAGTAAAAGTGCACTGGAGAAATGAAATGCGGAGAATAAGACTTCCTCTGTCCACCAAACACCTGGACTACCTGCGTGTGGAACAATCCCAGCTCCTCTTCTGTTTTCCTCCCAGTGTCAGAACTCCAGTTAAGTGCTGTTTCCGATACCCATGAGTAAGCCCCATAAAAGCTGCCCCATCGCCGCGGCGTTATTGTTTCTTGCGGATGATTGATTGATGGATGAGGGCTGACACTTCAATGAAGCCATTTTCACTGGCATCTCTATCCGATGATGTGCAGCGTATATTTTCCATCCACGCCTCATTGCTCGCCTGTGTCATTCCTGGAACTTCATTTACACCATGTTCCCTGAAGGACCTTTTTTAGCCTCATCCCCTCCTTCCCTCCGCCTGGCTCCTCTCTCCTCTTTTTTTTTATCTCCACTTCTTTCCATGCCATAAAATAATGCTATTTCTTGTCGACTCTGGAGGGGCCTGGAATCATTTGCGGGGAATGATAAAACCAAAGGCATGGCGGGGTTATTTACAGGAAGTGTAACACTGACAGTGTCCCACTGTTCTCCTTTTTTCACTGTCAGATGCCAAGTCCATGCTGAGACAGGGCCGGGCTGTGATACACATTTCCAACTCGCTCGACCTACGCTGCGCACACACACACACACACACACACACACACACACACACAAACACACAAAGAGACAATCATTTACTGCAATCTCCAGGAGGCAAATAGGGACTTGCAGATTTTACAAAGATGTTGTGCAAACCAACTTGAAAAAGAAAATATGTTAAAGTATATTAGATCAATGGCAGCATGACTGAAGCGCCTTCTTTCAGACAATAGTCTGTTTTTGCTCATATGGGGAGCAGATGGTAAGCAGGCATCAGTGCGGCAGGCTTTCTGGGATGACAGCCACGAGATTCCCCCTCAGGTGCCATTGGAGCCCCTTTAGAAGGGGGGAGTGATTGCTAGGACATGGCACCTCCTAAGCAACTGTTTTCCCAGTTTCTTGCACTCGTCGCCCTGCTATCTTGCCCAAATCGCACACAGAAGGTCACCTAATTATCTGCTGGCTTCCCCGCACACGTCGGGACAGACGTGGAATATTTATCCCCGGTTACAGAATGTGTCTCAATGACGCACTGTTGTAATCTGATATTTAACATCATGCATCATTGCATATTGTGCTATTATATTTGTAACATTACATTTATATGTTGGAGTTATTACATTGAGTTGAATGTATAAATGTATTGAATGTTACTATATGTAGTGCATTGGTGTATATTTGATGATCATGATCAGTGCCCTGGGGTGTTGAAAACCTTGTGAGGAAAGACTGTGTAACTCATTAAGTCTCATAAACAGTGACCTGGGGTGACCAGATAGTGGTCAGCTGAAGGAAGTGCCTTTATGACCGTCATAAAGTTTGCGACCCATACAGTCACAGGGATGGGAACTTGTGACCTGAGGCTTGTCTTGCTGCAAAATGGTTTCAACAGGTCACACCGGAAGGAAGGATGGACCATTTGGCTCACGGCCAAATAAGGACCTGCTTCCTGATTCACAAACAATGACAGTAACACCCAGCAACCGAAGGTTGAAGAATGGACAACCAATCAGAGGACGACACTGGAGAAGACATTCAGATCAGGAGTCAGATTGTTTGGGTTTGCATTTAAGGACTTTCTTGGGAGAAAGGAGTCAGTCTGACTCCGGCGACGGCCAGGACTCGACTCCAGAGATCTCTTCATCAGATCTCTGTAACAAATGTCTTGTTCTTCTTTGCACTAAAACTTGTTCAGATTCTATTTGTCTCTTTTCCTCATTAAACGAACACGCGGTTTGGTAGCATGATATTAGGTAAAGGAACCAAACCAACAATTTGGTGACCCCGACGTGATGCGGAAGGACAAAGGAATGTGAGATTGTACACCACAACGGTCACTTTTGGGGACAACTGACAACGACAAGCCGGCAACAAAAAGGTAAAGCAGATGCCTGTTTAGATCGAAGTTCTGCATATTGGACATTCTAAAGTTTGGTTGTCAGTGTTCTGTGAAGTGTCCTAGATAGAAGAGCAAGATACTTGGAATTATTTTTTACCATTTTTATGTTTTATTTTGTTTTAATTATGACGAGGTAATGCTCGGAAAGTAGGACGTACGATCTGAAGTTTTTATTTTTGTTTTAAATATGACGAGGTAATGCTCGGAAAGTAGGACGTCTGGTCTGAATGTTTTATTTTGTTTTAAATATGACGGTAATGCTCTGAAAGTAGGACGTACAGTCTGAATGTTTTATTTTGTTTTAAATATGACGAGGTAATGCTCGGAAAGTAGGACGTCGATCTGAAATTTTATTTTGTTCTTTTCAAGAAGGGCGTTTGCCAGAAATTTTGTTTTTGTGAATTTTATTTTGTTCTTTTCAAGAAGGCGTTTGCGCCAGAATTTTGTTTTGTGAATTTTATTTTGTTCTTTTCAAGAAGGACGTTTGCGCCAGAATTTTGTTTTTGTGAATTTTATTTTGTTATTTTACAAGAAAGGACGTTCGCGTCATTTTGTTTTGACACTTAGGGTCAAACTGCAACAGAATATGTTTAGTTTTGAGAAGATTAATGAATGTGGTGATGTGGAGATCAGAAAGATATGGTGGTGGATTGGCTTGAAGGTGAGCGAAAAAGAATTTTGTATTGGATACAGTAGGTGATGGAGAGAGTGGAGCTGTTGCATGATGGGTTTAATGTGCTGAGTGGACGGAGTCCTTGTAATGGCACAAGCTGCAGATTGTAGTTTTTGTGTGCTTTTTGAGAGAGTCCAAACAGAGGAGAGTTGCAGCAGTCGAGTCAGGAAGTGACAAGACTGTGGACCAGAATGGCAGTGGTGTGAGGAGTAAGAGAAGGTCAAAGGAGGTTGATGTTGTGTAAGTGGAAGTAAGCTGACTGGGTTATGTTGTTGATATGGGATAAGTGAGAAGGTGTGCTGTTCAGGCACATTACTAGGAGAGCATTGGTGAATGCTCTATAGTTATAAAATATTAAAAATAGAGGCCAAGTACTTTAATAATATGTTCTTATGAGACGTCATAAAACATAGTATTAGATACAGGTTGGACATCTTATAGTAAATAAATAAATAAATAAAATAGAATCATTAAATAATAAAATAAGATATGTATGTGTCTGGATTATAATACTGTATTTTCAGTGTCTCAAGTAAACTAACTTGATTGGGTCAGTCGCTCGGAACGAATGTGTCATACAGACTGACTGGCTGAGAATACAGATTTATCCAGTGTCTCAAGTTAATAAACTTGACTGGACCAGTTGCTCGGAACGAAAGTGTCATACAAACTGGTTGGCTGGATATAAAAGTTTATAACCGTATAGTTTAAACTGGAAGAGGCTTTCATGAGACTATGAAATGTCATAATAATAATAATAATAATAATAATAATAATAATAATAATAATAATACATTAAATTGTGGTAGAATGATATTAGAGGAGTCTTGGTACTTCATTACAGTAAAATAAATAATAAAATATTGTTAGAATATTTCATGGCATTAAGCACCTACAGTTAAGCACTGTACTAGTGACTTATGTCCATAAGATGACTAGATGGCAGAAATGACTAACTTCTATTAAGTTTTATCAAAACAGATGCAGCTTATTTAGCTGATGCAACTCCAGGATGGATCCAGCGATGAAGGTTGATGCAGGTGTGGGTGAAAGCCCACCAAAGAAAGAGGCTGGAACCCAGGTGGACTGGACCATATGAAGTCGTGGAAGTAATCTCACACGTAGTCCAGGTAAAAGAAAAGCTGGAGCTAATTGGTACCACCGAACACATTGTGTATCTGTTCAACCACCCTCCTGCCCTTTGAAGGAGGTTAGAGAAGATTTGGATGAATTGGTGAGAGCTAACATTAAATAATTGTAAACATTCGGCCTAATCCTTTTTATTTCTTCTCACTCAAAACCTTGGTTAAAAATTAACACTTTCTTTTGTAATTGTTCAGTTATTTCAACTGGGGCTATCCAGAGGGCGGCTGATGGCCTGTATAGGTCCAGTAATGACTTTGGGGGCTTTTGTGTTGAAATACTGAATAAGCATTGGTTTTCAGATTTTTTTGGATGATTGACTTTAGGTGGCTATAAATAAATGAATGAATGAAGTAATCAATTAGGGTTTTATTTCAAATAGACTAAAGTAGAAATAATAATACCAATAAATGATGTTTGAAAAGGAGCAAGAAGAACACTCTACATTTGTGCTGTTTCAAGAATGAACCAAATCTGTGAGTGTCAGTTTTTCTTTTAGGAAGAATGTATTTGTATTGCCTCTGTAATCAGTGTCATCATGGAACAATGCCTCTCACTTCTCAGCATGTCCTGGGGACCTGTGGTGGTATCATGGGGTTGGAATTGTTTTGCTGCCGTCCCTCCAAATGGTCAGGCACCGGCGCCATTTACGACCGTTGTTATCATTGACCTTTTGGGGTCAAAGGGGTGCCTGCTCCACCAGCCAGGAGAGGAGAGAGTGACCCTAGCAGCCGATCTCACTTGAGATTGTCCACCCATTGATGCTTTTGGGATCCCTAGAGGGGTTCCAGATGACTACAGATTATTTGATCATGTGGCTTCAGGATTTGATGACATTCCATTCCATTCTATACAGTATCTGCTTGGTTTTGTGATGTTACTGTTTCATTCTAGGCTGTTGTTCATGTAGTCAATACATTGTTTTGTTATGCAGTCAATGAAGTGTTACTCTGATACAAGGTGAGAAACACAACTGTACTGGTTGAACTTCAGATGGAGAACGCCAATGATGAATTATTTGGTGAAAGAGTCAGCAAGTACTGTGTTCGAAGTTTGTTTATGGGTGGCCTAGCGTAGGCTAGGCCAAAAGGGGACTGTTGTAATCTGATATTTAACATCATGCATCATTGCATATTGTGCTATTATATTTGTAACATTACATTTATATGTTGGAGTTATTACATTGAGTTGAATGTATAAATGTATTGAATGTTACTATATGTAGTGCATTGGTGTATATTTGATGATCATGATCAGTGCCCTGGGGTGTTGAAAACCTTGTGAGGAAAGACTGTGTAACTCATTAAGTCTCATAAACAGTGACCTGGGGTGACCAGATAGTGGTCAGCTGAAGGAAGTGCCTTTGCGACCGTCATAAAGTTTGCGACCCATACAGTCACAGGGATGGGAACTTGTGACCTGAGGCTTGTCTTGCTGCAAAATGGTTTCAACAGGTCACACCGGAAGGAAGGATGGACCATTTGGCTCACGGCCAAATAAGGACCTGCTTCCTGATTCACAAACAATGACAGTAACACCCAGCAACCGAAGGTTGAAGAATGGACAACCAATCAGAGGACGACACTGGAGAAGACATTCAGATCAGGAGTCAGATTGTTTGGGTTTGCATTTAAGGACTTTCTTGGGAGAAAGGAGTCAGTCTGACTCCGGCGACGGCCAGGACTCGACTCCAGAGATCTCTTCATCAGATCTCTGTAACAAATGTCTTGTTCTTCTTTGCACTAAAACTTGTTCAGATTCTATTTGTCTCTTTTCCTCATTAAACGAACACGCGGTTTGGTAGCATGATATTAGGTAAAGGAACCAAACCAACAGCACTTAATGCGGGCGTGCGCTTCAAGTCTTATATTTGTACAATAGTGGTGAGCAGTGCATCCACGGCAGCCTGCGAACGTGATCGGGGTTATTATTATTTATTTTTTACACATAAATCTACAGTAGCATTTCATTTCTTTGTGTCTTATTTCTTGTTCCTCTGGATCCAACAAGCAACGTGCCATCTGGCCACGTACTACTGAAGAGCAGACACACAGAGACGACTTTTTAAAGCAGAATAAACAGCAACACCATTAAGAGCAGAGTGTTATACAGTGCTTTAGGAGACCTCTGTGGTTTCTCACTTCAGACTGTTGAGTAGGATCAGTTTTGGTGAGACTCTGTACCCTGACACTCTGAGTGAGCATTCACTGTATCTTTATGTCTTCTATCTCATGTCATCTGTGTGTACTTGCCTGTCTATTAATCTGGAATCGCATCTTTGACTAATATTTAAAAAAAAAAAATCATTATCTTTCAAGATAACGACAAATTCCCTTTATAATGTCCATATGTTTTATAGCCTTTTTATGCAAATCAGCAACATGTATTTCCAGTTTAAAAGGTGAAACATTCACCCTGCAAAACCATTTGTGTCATATTCAATCTGGCACTTCTATTTTGTCCACATGAATAAAGTATCGTAGTAGTCAAGTTTTTTTTTTTTTTTTTATTACGTAAGCATTGTCTCTATTGAGATAATACATATTTACTAATTTATGTCACAGTTAAAATTTTGTGAAAATGTGTGTAAAGAATTAGATACTGCAGGTAAACAAGGTACGTTTTCCCCCCCTGAATGGTCGCGTCACATTTTGTAATATACCTTGTACCTCCTACAATCAAAATACACACTTTTACATGATTTAATGAATCCACTGAAATGCCATTGATTATATGTTCTGAGCAAAATACATTTTTTGTGTATAAAATTGAAATTGTTGCCAGTGAAAACCTGTCAAATGTTGTATAAAATTATCATAAACAGAGTGACATGAAAGAAGAAAAGATTTAATAGACAGCTCAATTTTTAAAAAAAAGTGCTTATTTTGTTGATGGCTCAAGCTTTACAGGGTCAAACCATCCTAAAAAATGAAAATGGTAGCGCGGAGCTTGACCACCGCCTGTCCTTCACACCAGGTGCAGGCGGTGGACACAAAAAGCAGCGCACGTTCCTCCTGAGAAGTTTCTTAATGTCAGACAGGACATCTTAACAACAGCACGCCGCTCACTCTTTGAGTCGCTTCTCACATTTTAATCCGGCGCCGTAGTGCAGCTGCCTGGCTGCTGAACGCCATCTCACCAGAACCTTCAAAATGACTGGCGCCACTCAAATCCCTCTCTCAGATGTTCGCAGTCGTGCAGGAGGAAGTCAAGCAGTTTGCATCACTGAGGACTTGTCACGCCCTCTTCATCATCACTCACTTCAGTCGCTCCCCTCAGGCAGCCGTTCCAGAGGACCTCCGGACAGACAGACAGACAGACAGACAGACAGAGAACTTGCAAGAACACTTTCATTCCTGCTGCTTATGTATTTACGCACCACAAGGTTAAATAGACGCAACTTTTCAATGCAACGCTTATTTACTCACTATTTACTTCTGTGTGTTTTCAATGCGTGTGAATGTTTACGGAGGCGACACAGTGACGAGAAAAATTCCGAACCTTCAATCTTGTTAGACGAGTCTCGCCTGCATGTACTCGCACAGTAGGTTGAGTCAGCAAATGCAAACACATCAATTAACACTTCAGCACGTCTTTATGTTTGTTTACGGCGACATCGCAGCGTGCCACAAACCATTAATTATGGACATGCACTCTTTCCAAGAGGGGTGGTCAATTCACTTGCGAGTCCATAGACGCGATTACAAACAGCAACAATTGCTCAACAGAAGGGCCCCGCAGGTTATATAACATGATGCTAATGTGGTATTTTGCGCCGCCGCTTTTGTTGTCGGCTGCAGTGCGGAGCGTCGCGCCGTCTCGGGATTGCGAACGCACCCTCTGCTCGGCCGGAGAGCTAAATGAGCGGACAGCGCGCACAGTTGAGCACACGATGCATTCGGCGTTGGTGACCTTGGCTGCTCCAGGACACCGTGGTTCATCAGGAAAGATGATTGTTTCCTTTAAGAGACATTAGGAGGACTGTGTCTAAAGGAAACTGACATGGCTCCCTGCGTCCCTGATGGTTTCCACTCCGTTTCTTTTATGGCCCCTCCATAGAAATGGGAGCAGTGTCCCGCCACAGTATTTATACATTAGGCAAGGTCTCCCCTCTGCAGAAATGAGCGAGGGACGACGATTGGCCCCAGAGTATAATTCCTCCCGTGTCTACACTGGCGTGTCATCCTTTATCAATAATCACCTTGGAGGGAGTGCAGCTCCTGTTGCAGGCACACTGACCTTTGCGGTGATGAGGGGACGTGGGCGGTGGCCATCCGTTACCGCAACCCATACCCGACCCCCCCCGTCATATCCCTAGAAGGAGACCCCCCCCACCACCACCACCCTTCACTGTCCAGACTGGGATTATACAACAGGTCCAGTCATCAGTCCAGTAAAACCATTCTGTAATGAGTGACTATCACATGTCGGCCATGAGGGAGGTCGGAAGCGTTTCTCCTTTTCAAATAATATTCCTTGAAGCCATTATCTGATTGCTGCTGATGAGCAGCCAGATGAAGAGTCAACAAAAATGTTTCATTTCCGTAATTGAAATGGCCTCGTACGAATTCGGTCATTCAATTTAACACGTTGAGTTTTGCTTAGAAGAAAGAAAAAAATAAAAAAGGCTTCTGCTAAACAAGCCTTTCCACAGCAGGTGCATAAGATGAAAACTGTGAAAATATTAAATATTCAAATGTGGGATAATTATCGATGATCAAATTTGGCTTTGACACGACAGTCCACTGGTTTTATGTCAATCCATCAATTCAATTCTCTCTTCGTTTAGATAAAATTCACAAAAGTCATTTGCATCAGTGCGCTTTACATTCCCTCCACTCCAGTAGACCCTCGAAGCAGCATAGAAAGTTGTTGTAGTCTTAGTTTCCCTTTCAGTACAGGGAGGAAAGAGTTAACATCCCAGTGAAGCCATTACACAATGACGCATCTATCACATGCAAGAAAGAGGGCAAATCTGAATGTACTGTGGATATTACCTTTTAAAGAATATCTCTTAAAGCCATTATCTGATTGCAGCACATTTACATTTGGTCACTTTGTTATTCTATGCGGTGGTGTAACGCTGAACAAAAGACAAAAAAAAAAAGAAAAGAAAGCTAGAAACAGGCAAATAAATGAGCAGTGTGATGTGGGAACGAAGGAGCAAGGAAGTTAAGCATCCGCTCCACGAAGCGCTCGCCATCTCCTCCTAATGCAACGTGACACTGAATACTACACAGAGAGAAACAAGTAACCTCAAATTGGGTTATTCTTCCTACCTGCCAGTAATCCAGTTGATAAGCACTATACATGTAGATTTCTGGGGAGCAGAAAAATCAGATTACCCCCGGCCGAACTGGGATTTTCTGTCTAAATTGGCTGTTGTTCCTCAGGTCACTCACTCCATCAGGACAAATGAGGGGAAACGAGTGATTTGACTTTGCACCAGACAAATAGTGTGCACAGGAGCCCAGGAAAAAAAGAAAAGAAAAGAAAAGGTTAGACATCTGAAGCTGTACACATTACACGCAATAATACAGGTTTGGGAAATAATTCTAGTTTCCTGTGAGGTTGCATTGGGGATATGAAATAAGAGCATTCAAGTGTGAGCCAGGCTCTTCTGTGACATCTTTGGTTTTGAAAAATAGGCCAGCTGCGAATTAATAAAGTCTTTCATAAAGGAGACATAAAGAAAAGCTATGGTGACTTCCAAATTTCAAATAGAAGACCAGCCCGACAATTCAATTCATGGCAAGGGTTAAAAAAATCAGTTTTAAAAGAGAATAATATGCTGTGCAATCGACACTTTGAGGAATGAGGGGCATAAAACAAACCATCATGCTCAGATTTTTTAATTTTTTTTTTTAAAGAGAGTGATTCATTTTTTGCTGTTTTTTGTACTGGTGCATTTAATGCTGTATTTATCTGGGAAATCTTGCAATTCCGGCCTCTACCTTGCTTCTCATCTGGAGTCTGTGCGACTGGAGTCACGTGCAAGGCAGCAATTATTGCATCCTCCCATCCTCCACCTTTTCTTTTTTTTTTTTTTTTGTATTTTGTAACGTGACACATGAATCCCCCCGCTGACCCTGGATATCAGACAACCCAGGTGCAACTCTAATATCCTCCCAGTATCCAAACATTCCCTTTAACAGTAACCGGCACGCTGGGGCCCATAAATTAGAGCCGAGCGCTGGTCAAGATGTCTGGTTTCCAATAAGACCGTACCCAGAGCAATAAACTTTGACATTGCCGCTTGAAAAATGCCTGCCCTTTTTCATTGTCAAGTGTTACAAATTGATGAAATGAGTTCATCGATGTTCCCTGGTCATTATCTCTCCAGTGGCACTTTGTTTTACAGACAGAGGGGGGGAAAGGGACAGTGCAGATTAGAGGCTCAGGCACAGTTTATCAAACAAAATCTAATATCATCCATAAGAGAGGAATCTGGAAATCAATACTTCATTACTAAATTGTTAGTGGGGATGAAGAGTAATTGTGTGAGTTCAGAGATGTGTCTCGGCGGCCGGGGCATGGGAAGTTCAATGTCACCCGGGGAAGTGATAAGTAAAGGCACTGATGGGAAGAAACATTTCTGTAATGGGGGGTGCCAGAGGAGGGCAGTGGCCTGAGCAGGGAACAGACAATAGACACTGGTTTGCCATTGATTGACTCGGCTATAAAGACGGAACGGTCTGAGGAGTCGAGGAGGAGGAGAGGGGGAGACGGAATGAGAGAAAAAAGGAGGGAGAAAAAGAGCAGCGTTTCCTAAATGTACCCTTGTCCCGTCACCGTGTGTGTGTGTGTGTGTGTGTGTGTGTGTGTGCCTCCGCACTGCGTCGTCTTCTGCCGTGGTCACCGCGATCAATCGGCCGCTGCATTTGCATCGTGACAGATAAGTGCAATGATAACAGTTTGTCTCTGCAAAATTGGAAAACCGCTTGATGACACGGCCATTACAGCCGCCGCAGAGTTTGTCTTTCAGCCCTCGGCCGCTCGTTCCGTGGGGATTTTTTTTTTTAAACTCCCTTTTCTTTTTTAACAGACGTCGGTTTTTAAGAGACACCGGCTATGGAACAAAAAAAATAAAATAAAATTGACAGCCTGCGCATTTGCAGGGCATTAAGAATCATTCTAAAGTCACCATGTGCAATTTCTTTCAATTTCTGTCACCCACAAGTTAGTACAATGAGGCAAGTACAGGAAATTAATTTTTTTGACTAGTGAAGTAAACAGCAAAAATTATAATAATTTGCATCTGTTGGTGTCTGTCTGATGCAGACACACTTTTTGAAGAAAGATTTTTTTTGTTTTTTTTATCATTCCATGACAATATTTAAGATTTTGTAAAATTTTAAAGGGGCTCGAAAACTTCTTTCCACCGCTGACGTCTGCACAAAACATACATCTGACTGCGTGTGCATAGTGTCAGCCAAAGCAAGAGGTGGCGCTGTGACTTGTGAGACGGAGGTCACATGCTCTAAAGTGCAGTGCAGTGCAGTTCCGGCTTTAGAAAGGCCTCGAGATCAACAGACGGAGAGGTCATGACAACACCAATCAAGCTTTGCATTCCAATGTTTTATTACTTTATATCTGACATGTATTTCCTGTTGAAGCAGCGATAGACATCATTGAATGTCCCTCGTTAACACCGTTGAGGCAGAGCTTCCTGGAATCATTCACCCTGGGATGAGTTTTTTGTTAGTTTAAAGTCTAACTTGGACGACCTGCCAACCTTTTGCGCACTGCACTGTGCGTCGCACACACCGTACGGAGCGATTTATTGTAAAATTAAACGCGTGGGCAGGGGCCTCAGGCGGCTCGGCGTTAACCAGCGTTAATAAATAACTTTAACGTTTTCCATTCTGTCCGTCGCCGCATGCTCAGCAACGTTTAGAGCGGCCGAACCCGCAGAGGTCTGTCAGGTGTGTGATCTCCACGCGGCCCTCGCACTTTTTGTTCGCGCCGCGGGCGAGGTCGCATGAGTGCGACAGACGCTGTCACCTGCCTCGTCCCACTAAAAGCTCCGGCGTGGACTCTGTCTGACCTGTTTCCCCGCTGCCGCGCCACCTTCAGCCGTGCAAATCGCAGAGCCGTCCGTTGGTGAATGTTCCCGGTCCAAGCGTGCGGGGAGGGTGTGGGGAGGAGGAGGAGGGGGGAGGGAGAGGAGGGAGGGAGAGGAGGGAGGTGGCGGCAGTGGGAAGACAAAGACGTCCTTGATGCACAATGCGCAGGTTTTAAGTGCTGGTGCTGGTTAGAAAACATGACAACCCAGCTTGTGCATGTAGGGAAGCAGGAAAGAAAAGCAAAAAAAAAAGAAATCAAATCAAATCAAATCCAATCAGACTCATCATATAACCATGTAACTCCATTCTAATGGCGGGGCAGCAGGTGCCAGCTTATTTATCGTTAACATATGTACCGTCTTAACTGGATGATGAATAATAGTAGAATTGTATAATAATACAGGCTGGGTTCCAAAGCCTTCGTCTTGTGTAACTCGCCAATTTATTCAGGAATGAAATCACCCCGATCCCAGGTTGAGCGACACAGACAAACCCTGACTCTGTGTGCCTTTTGCTTTCCAAACAGGAAGTATGCAGTGGTTTTTTTTAATTTTTTTTATCTCCCAACAAATAGCTAGCAATTAAATCTAAAGAAAACACTGACTAGACTAGCTGACAGTTGAGGAACTACACCTATGAGTACAACAATACAATCCCATTTTGACGTGAAAGGCCTTCTTTGTAGCCTTCACTCCTCTTCTTCTCAAATGTTCTTTCCCCCTGACTATTTGTAGCAGCACTGATAGACAACAATAAAAAACAATCCACATTACGCAGCAGCTTCACATCGCCAACACGCGGATCGTTCAGAAGGATCGGACGAGTGAATGTCAACATTTCGAGCGGCAGCCCGCTGTACACCCTCACACCTTTCATCCCAGAGTGAGCGGAAATTTCCAACACTGCAAATCCCGCAGATGGAGTGTTTTTCTAATTAGCCAAAGCACAAACCTTGCTTACGCATCACAAAAAAAAAGGAGAAAAAAAACTTGCGGCGAGCGGTGAGCGGCACAACGAGCGTCTGGAGCCCAGGCGCTCTCGTTTCAGCGTGTTTGAATGTTCAGCAAGTAGCAGCGTTTCCCGTTTAAAGTCGAGCCTTTCTCCCCCACGTTGTTGACAGAGACAAACATATTTTTTTTTCTTCTTCCCCTCGCGCCGCGGCGCCTTGACGGCGGGCGAAGTGAAGCTGACAGTCCGGTAACAGGGGCCGTTTGCTAATGATTTTTGAGCAGCCCCCAACTGAGTCCTAAATGTCTGCAATGCCCATAAACAACTCTATACTGTCCAATTAGGCAGACAGAGATGTACTGGGCCTGTCAGACAGATTTGCATGGCTAAGCACCTGAGATCCGGAGGATGATGAGGGGGATGGTTCACCGGCCAGGGAGGGAACGTGCACAATGGATGGCTTTCATTACGCCGTTACCAGCCGTACGTACACACTCGTCCAATTACCGCCCGGATTAATTGATCGTCGCACCTTTTCTCTGAGTGTTTTTCTCCCCTTCTGCACCGGCGGCACGACCCGCTGCTTTCATTCCTTCTGCTCTAAAGCTCCTGTCCCAGGTTTACAGCCGGGGCTCTTCATAAAAAAAAAAAAAAAAAAAAAAAAAAAGGAGGAGAGATGTGAATTTTTTTCTTAAGAAAAAAAAAAAAACCTCTGAGGGGACATTTGGAAGAGGGAGGGTCTGGGTTTTGTTAGGCGGCCACCACTGCGAGGGCGGCCATTTGCAGGATGGCATACATTGGGAATAATTAGAATTTATGTGCGCTCGTCAATCCCGCCTCATCGTCTTCCCCTGCCGCAGAGCCATCAGTGGTCAGAAGGCTTCGCCGGTGCATGACTCATCCCTGAGTGCGTTTGATCAGAATGAATTATGCCCTTTAGATTCATTATGGCACTTTATTTCTCCCCCCCGCCTCCGTCCTCCTCCCTTGTCCGTTTCGGCATGGGAATGAAATGTACAAGACAGGGTACATATTTTATTGTATGCACGCTGTCATGCACGCACGGTTAGGGATAAGAGGTAGGCAGTGATGGTTTAGCGAGGCCGGCCAATATAACACACTTCACCGAGCGCTGTTTTTTTTCTACCGCAGACTTTGCAGAATATCTGTGGCCTCGAATCTCCGCCGCACGGGGGGGAAAAGAAGGAAGATTTGTGCGAAAAGCGGGAACGCGGCAACACGAAGCCACTTTAACGTGACAGAAAGTCCAATTGAACTCACGCTGTTTGTTGTTGGGGCCGATGACAAGTGCTAATGGCATCATTTAAGATCGTTTAAAATACAAACGACTCTTCGCTTTCTGTTCATTAATTACCGTAATTACATGGCTACACAGCTAGCATCGTGCGAGAGGCGCATCCGGCTCTTCTGGTGCCGGCGACCGTCGGCTCCAAAAGTGGGTGACGTCGCACTTCCCCCCCCCGGCTGATGGATGGCACGTCGCCCGCTGAGATGGATAACCTAGAGTTAAGATGCTGAAATTCAAGTACGTTTTTTTTTCTGTATGCACAACCAGTCATAGTAGTTACAATGTTTGAACATACCCTATGAACTTAATGGCTTTTCTTTCATTCTCATGACTCTTGACATTGCATTTTCTCTATGAAGGCATCAAAACTACATATAAACACACATGGAATTATGGAGGAAACAATAAAAGTGTAAAAATAAAACCTCAAACACGTTTATTCATTCATCTTCCATACCTGCTTATTCCCAAGCTCAGGGTCTCGGGGGTCTGCTGGAGCCGATCCCAGCTGTCACCTTTCATAAAAAGCATATTTAGAGTCATTAAATGTGTTTTTCTTTGCTGCATAATGACATATATCTTGCTCATACATTTGACGTCCTCAGTATCTATCTGCAGTGAAGAAAGTTGTAAAGATTAAAAAAAAAAAATTGTATGTGAAGGTGTGTCCAAACTTTTGACTGGTGGTGTATTTCTTTAAAATCCCTTTATGTCTTTTCTGGAATTTTCTGTGCGACATCCAGCGGCGTTGAAGAACATTTCACTGTTTAATAGGTATCGCAAATAAAAACTGTCATTTAAGAGAGAGAGAAAAAAAAAAACCTTCTGCTCTTTCTTTCAGTGGGACTCCGTGATAACATGTTCTTAACATCAGTGCGAGTGAGCAGATTGCATCAACTAATTCTGCATTTTTAATTGTTTTTCTCCTCCTTCTCCTCGTGCTACGGCCTCGCTGCTCCTCCGGGGAGAAGAGCCCGTTCTGACAGAAAGGTTAGTAATCTCTGATGCAAGCAAGCTGCTGGATTTCAACCCGTGTCAAGTCCCTCTGCGTTAGCGTTTTCCAGCCTGCTTAATAATGTAGTTACCTCCTCTTGTTCATTTATACATTCAAACGTCACCTACTCAGAGCCGTCTTTAATGACATCCGAAATAATTACCTCTTGCCAGTGGTCAATCTCCCTCTTCTTCTTTTTTCACCAGTTGTTTTCAGCCTCTGTTCAGAGCTTCATCAGTAATCAAGGGTTAATTTCACACCTCGCTGGATTGCCAGCCTTAATCTCTATTCAGTGTAATTAAATCTGTCCAATAAAGTGAGCCCTTTTCTTCTTTGTTCTCCCCCATCTCCCACTCCCCTCCTTTCTTTTTTTTTTTTTTTTTTTTGTTTTTTACACCCATCACATCTCACCGGCTGAACTGCGGGCCATCCAGCCCCCACTTGACAGGCAGAAACTATCCCTAAAATTAAAACATTCCTGAAAAGAGATTGCAGGAGGGAGCTGCGGGGGAGGGGTGGGAGGAAAAGGAAAAGGAAAAGGAAGAGAGGCTGACACATCCAGTGTCTGTTTTACTTTCTTTTTTTCTTTTCTTTTTTTTCTACTCCCCTCCCTCGCTTTAGCGGGACGGAATGTGGGGATTTGACCCTGTCCGTCAGGCCTCGCGACAAGTTTAATGACGGCGTGCCCTCTGCAAAATCATGGCTAAATAGGAATGCAAATAATAGAGCGATGGGGCCTCTTATAAATGGTAATCAAGAGGACTAATCAACTGACAGGTCCGCCGTGGTGGCTGGCTCATGAAGTCACTCAAACTTCTTCTCCACCTCCCCCCATCTTTTCCTTTTTTTAAAAAAAAAATTCCAAGCTCTCTAGAGACTCTTTAGCAGCGCTGCTATAAGGTGAAAAACAAGAACGTTGGCGCTGCAATTTGTCCGTCAATTCCACGCTTGCACGTAACGCGAGCTGATTGTTTTCCTTTTTTTCCCCCTTTTCCGCCAAAATGTGAGACAAAAGGTTATATTGAAGGCTTGTAAAGGGTATCTTTCTTTTCAAGTCGGACCAGTCAGCCATTTCTGAACAATGTAAATGAGTCTTGTCAATCCAAGCCCCCTGTGATCTGCCACAAAAAACTCGAGGGCTCTGTGAAGACTTTGAAGTGTTGATTCGGATGAGTGCGGTGACTCCCCCCCTCGCCCACTCTCCCCCCTTTTTGCACCTTTAAAAATACAGCAGATCCAAGTTTCACGCGCGCCCCGAAGTTTTTGAAGGTGCTTCCGTTGTCAGAGGTGTCAAAGATAAATACGAAGTTCAGTCGTGGCCCCGGCTGCATTAAAAAGTCAGGGCGAGAGATCAGAAAGGCGGGTTAAAATCACAACTCTGGAGAAGCCATCAACACAAATCAGGCAAAAGAATCCTTCAACCGTCCAAGCCAATCCGGACGCAGGGAGCAAATTCCTCGCAGACGCTTTGCGTTGCTAAATCCATAATTTTCGTTTGTTTGGAAAAAACCTTACACGGGCCGCGCAAATTGGATTTGCCTCGGCGTAATTGTACATGATTTCAGATGGTTTGGTTTGTCACCGGGAATGAAAGGGGTGATACGGCGCGTCAGTGGGATCTAAACGCAGCGAAGACTTACGCCTCTCCGCTCGCTAATGACGGTTTACAGGCCAATTCTCTGGGGGCAGCCTGAGCGCTTCCCAGATATCTCGTCTTCACAGGGAATCCACATAACTTAGTCTGGCAACGCCGGAGGAGGTTTGCAGACAAAGCCAAAAAATAAAAAATAAATAAATAAATGCGTGAGTAAGAGACGCGTCAGGCGTCGGCGCCGCCGCGTATAAATCTGCGCAAACAAAACATCGTCAAAAATCAAATCCTCTTTCACCTTCTCCCTGCCGCTCCGCCTCATTTCTCTTAATTGCGCCATTTCTACAGCGATGGGAATTTTTTACTATAAAATCCAATGGTTTTTTTTTTTCTTCTCCAGAGCCCTGTGTTATAAAACGCGTCTTCTGAAGCGCATCCGTAAGTCGCATCAGCGTGTTATATAGCATGAATTAAAAAGACAGAAAAGAAGAAAAAGAGCTGCAGCTCTCATCACGGCTGCAGCGGCTGAGAGGGAAACGCTCGGCTGTCCGTCGCCCGCAGAGGGAGGGACATCAACATGCAAACAATGCAGCCGTCTGACACCAGACCATCATTAGGCTTCTTAGCACCTTGGCAGGACAGCCGCAAACTGACATCCAGCCAATTTGGTCACGAATCCCAGGTAATGATGGTCTAAGCCTGTCCCTGGCCCCTTCACGAGGACCTGTTTGATCAGGTACGAAGGGAAATCCGCCATGACGTGACGTTCAATCCCCACGCAGCGCCGTAAAAACCCACTCGGATCTCACCGCAAGCCTGTCAGCTGATCAACAGGGGCCGTCGACGGAGCCCAGACGCGTCACGTCCGTCGCTAATGACGGTTCAAGTGCCCGAAATTAAAAAACACGTCCTGCGCCGAGATGGCCAGGAGAGTAAACAACGCGCGAGCTCTGCAACTGTGCCATCATTAGGCGATTTCCTTAAAACCGTTGTGTTTATTCTGAGATGGTTTTGGCTCAGAGCGGGATCATCCCGTCCGGCAGGTGGACGGATTGGCGCGACGGCAAACAAAGGCAGGAATGATGCCGGGGTATTTATAGCATCCCGATAACACCGGCTGGGAAAATTGACAGGCCCACCTAATGATGCCCCTCAAAGTGGCATGGATAGCGAGATGAGTGGACCTCTTCAAATGGAGGGCCAATCCCTGCTGACACGGGGGATAATGGTCCAGAGTTGGGACTGTTGCCTGGGCACAGCAGCTGAGCTGAGCTCCTCTTCCACTTCCTGCAGCCAAATGATCCAAACTGGGCCCTCTCTATCTATCTATCTATCTATCTATCTATCTATCTATCTATCTATCTATCTATCTATCTATCTATCTATCTATCTATCGATTGATTGTGTTTATTTCAAAACAAAACAATTAACATAAAAATATATATTGGAAAAGGAGTGAGAAGAAGTAATACTTATAAACTCCCACCCCTTCTCCTTAAATAACTTAGAACAACTTCCTTGTCCTTGTAAACCTGTCCAGACACTTGTGCTGATACTATAGTCAAAATGAGCTGTATTACACACCTATAGAGTAATTATCTATCATTACGGTTATTTTCAACTAGAGCTAACGTTATCATCTCCAACAACCTTTTTTTTTTTTGTTGTTGAAACTTTAGCACCAACAGCTGCAGCAACTCAAGACTAACTCTCTGCCTTGGCTTTGTCCACTCTGTTAGTATTTCACAGCCAGAGCAAATGCTGACTCATAATTATTTTAAAAGGATTAAATTCGTCCTTTTTAGGCTCCTCTGTGCAGCTGCAGCCTGGACGGCTCGGCAGGTTACTGCAGGGCTGACAACATCCACACTCACATTGGTACCTGTGGACAATTTAGAGTCACCAACATGCAAACTCCACATTGGAATGGAACAACCTGGGAATACAACTGTCTCTCTTTGAAGCAACAGCGCTAACCATCAACACAGGCGAAACCCAGATTTTATTAAATGTGATTTTTTTTTTTTTTGTAAAGATCGCATGGAATCTCATAACTTGTAAGAATGATAAAGCCCCATCCAAGCCCTAATGAAAAACATGCATTTGAACATTTTAAACCCCTTTTATCAAATTTATTCCTATATTTATTTACATACATCCATTTATTTATACACGTTTACCTGATCTATCTATCTATCTATCTATCTATCTATCTATCTATCTATCTATCTATCTATCTATCTATCTATCTATCTATCTATCTATCTCACCCCAGCTCCGCCATAATTGTGCGTAAACAAAAAGCAACTCTCTCAGTCATTATAAACCCACCCACAGCTGCCACTGGGACCTCCATTAAGCCCAGTGTTCCTGAGATGCTCTGGTCTTATCTGATTCATCAACAAGACGTTGGCACAATGTGACAGCTCCATCTCCAGAAAAAGACTCCCCGTGCAAGAAAAAGAGAGGAAAAGCAGTGCATCAAAACAAATACAGGCCGAGCCACTTAAGAGAACGTGGCTGCGTTCTAGGACCCATTTTCACTGCGTGTCAACCAAATGATGCGATTTACATGCACAAATCTGCATTACTTCTGTGCTGGTGCCTTTTTTGTCCATGTGCGAGCCTAAAATAGGGACTGCATACAAAAATACCCCCATCGTGTTTTTTGTTGTCTGCTGCAGACTTGACCCCAAAATTATCTTGCTGATGCCTCTTTTCCTCTCCTTTTTATTGATTATCTGCTGTTTTTTGTTCTCTGCACTTCTGCTCCCGTCTTCTTTTGTGTTACAAAAAAATGAAAAAAATCAAAACACACACAAAAAAAAAGCCCCATCAAACTAGTTTACATCAGCCTCTCCCCAAATCTTGCAGGCAACCGGGGCCGCTCTTGTACATTAAATAAGAACTGTGTCACCTGGGCAGCTACGCGGCAATGAAGCATTTATTCTGCCTCGCGTTCCCCTGGCACTCGGAATTATTTCCTTCATGCTCTGATAACCAAATTATAATATGGCAGGTCTCCCCGAGCCACGGATTGTTAGTGCTAGCTCACAACATATCAACTGATGTGGTATTTCATGTACAGCTGCCAATCAAAGCCGCAGAAGGCACGAGATGTAAATGAGGGCGGCCCGACGGTGTTCAATTGATCAGCTTCTGAGCTCTGCATAATCTTCGTCCCAGTGACTGACTGACTGACAGCTCCACATTCCTCCTCATCCTCGCCTGCCACCCCCTGCCCGGGGCCCGCCCCTCCCTCCCCCGCTTAATTTCACCACCTTCATTTTTGCCTGCAAGCGACTGGACGGGAGCCCGCCGGAGGAAATTCCTGCAACTTCTATTGAGATCTTGGCGTTAAAAAGAAACAGAAACTACTATAAGCCCTGAATCAGAGGGTCGGCAATGAAAAATCTTACCTTCCACCAAAAGTAAATCACAGCTGACTAATAAATATGTGACCCAAAGCCGAACATCCCTCGTTTGTTGGGTCCTCGGTTTCCTCGAGGGACGGTGACGGCTACCACCTCGGTAAATACTCAGATTAAGAAGATTCACGAGCAGCCCTGGTTGTCTTTTTGCTCTTACAGTCATCCGGAATGCCGCCAGATTTCTTTAACTCGTGTTAAAGGTGCGCCCGGCCGAACAATGGCTTAAGCGATGTTCTGCTGGTGGTTGAGGAATGACGCCATTAAAGGCGGTAAGCGGATGCAAGCGCCGCGCCGCACTGCTTTAATGCCAATAATGTATCACCGCGGTGGGCACAGTCTCCATAGCTCAGCCGGGCCTTAAGTTGAACGTTAAAATATCAAATTGTTTTCCCTTTCGCGGGTCACCCCGATTCTGTGTTTTTTTCGACTGGCCCATACGCCGCAGCCCCTCCTCGCCCATCTAAAACTGCCACATGTTCTTAACATCAGTGCGAGTGAGCAGATTGCATCAACTAATTCTGCATTTTTAATTGTTTTCTCCTCCTTCTCCTCGTGCTACGGCCTCGCTGCTCCTCCGGGGAGAAGAGCCCGTTCTGACAGAAAGGTTAGTAATCTCTGATGCAAGCAAGCTGCTGGATTTCAACCCGTGTCAAGTCCCTCTGCGTTAGCGTTTTCCAGCCTGCTTAATAATGTAGTTACCTCCTCTTGTTCATTTATACATTCAAACGTCACCTACTCAGAGCCGTCTTTAATGACATCCGAAATAATTACCTCTTGCCAGTGGTCAATCTCCCTCTTCTTCTTTTTTCACCAGTTGTTTTCAGCCTCTGTTCAGAGCTTCATCAGTAATCAAGGGTTAATTTCACACCTCGCTGGATTGCCAGCCTTAATCTCTATTCAGTGTAATTAAATCTGTCCAATAAAGTGAGCCCTTTTCTTCTTTGTTCTCCCCCATCTCCCACTCCCCTCCTTTCTTTTTTTTTTTTTTTTTTATTGTTTTACACCCATCACATCTCACTGAAGGAACTAAGGGCCATCCAGCCCCCACTTGACAGGCAGAAATTATCCCTAAAATTAAAATATTCCTGAAAAGAGATTGCAGGAGGAAGCTGGTGGGGGTGGGTGGGGAGGAAAAGGAAAAGGAAAAGGAAGAGAGGCTGACACATCCAGTGTGTCTGTTTTACTTTTCTTTCTTTTCTTTTTTTTTTTTCACTCCCTCCCTCGCTTTAGCGGGACTGAATGGGATTTGACCTCGTCCGTCAGGCCTCGCGACAAGTTTAATGACTTGCCATGCGTCTCTGCAAAATCATGTGGCTAACAGGGAATGCAAATATTAGAGCGATGGGGCTCTTATAAATGGTAATCAAGAGGACGAATCAACTGATGTGGTCCGGCTGTGGTGGCTGGGGCTCAAGAAGCCACTCAAACTTCTTCTCCACTTCCCCCATCTTTTCCTTTTTTTAAAAAAAAAAAATTCCAAGCTCTCTAGAGACTCTTAGCAGCAGCTGCCATAAGGTGAAAAACAAGAACGTTGGCGCCTTCGCACCTAGTCCCACAATCGCACGCTTAGTAACGTAACGCCAGCTGATTGTTTTCTCCTTTTTTCCCTTCCGCCAAAATGTGAGACAAAAGGTTATATTGAAGGCTTCCAGAAGGGTATCTTCTTTTCAAGTCGGACTAGTCAGCCATTTCTTGAACAATGTAAATGAGTCTTGTCAATCCAAGCCCCTGTGATCTGCCACAAAACCCTCGAGGGCTCTGTGAAGACTTTAAAGCGTTGATTCGGATGAGGGCGGTGACTCCCCTCGCCCACTCTCCCCTTTTGCACCTTTTAAAAATACAGCAGATCCAAGTCGCACTACATACCAAGTTTTTGAAGGTAAGCTCGCGTTGTCAGAGGTGTCAAAGATAAATACGGTTCAGTCGCGGGCCCCGGCTGCATTAAAAAGTCAGGGCTTAGAGATCAGAAAGGCGTGGTTAAAAATCACAACTCTGGAGAAGCCATCAACACAAATCAGGCAAAGAATCCTTCAACCGCCTCAAGCCAATCCGGACGCAGGGAGCAAATTTCGCAGAGACGCTTTTCTTTGCTGCTTAAATCCATAATTTTCGCTTTGGTTTGAAAAACCTTACACTGGCCAAGAAATTGGATTTGCCCCTCGGCGTAATTGTACATGATTTCAGATGGTTTGGTTTGTCACCGGAATGAAAGGGGTGATACTGGCAAGGCAGTTGGGATCTAAACGCAGCGAAGACTCTACGCCTCCGCCCGCTAATGACTTCCGGTTTACAGGCCAATTCCTCTGGGGGCAGCCTGAGCGCTTCCCAGATATCTCTCGCCTTCACAGGAATCCACATAACTTGAGGTCTGGCAACGCCGGAGGAGGTTTGCAGACAAAGCCAAAAATAAATAATAAATAAATAAATGCGTGAGTAGCTGGCGTCAGGGCGCCTGGCGCCCGCTGTGAGCAATCTGGCGCAAACAAAACATCGCCAAAAATCAAATCCTCTTTTCACCTTCTCCCGCCGCCTCCGCCTCATTTCTCTTAATTGCGCCTATTTCTACAGCGATGGGAATTTTTACTATAAAATCCAATGGTTTTTTTTTTCTTCTCCAGAGCCCTGTGTTATAAAACGCTGCCTTCTGAAGCGCATCCGTAAGTCGATCAGCGTGTTATATAGCATGAATTAAAAAGACAGAAAAGAAGAAAAGAGCTGCAGCTCTCATCACGTGCTGCAGCGGCTGAGAGGGAACGCTGGCTGTCCGTCGCCTGCAGAGGGAGGGACATCAACATGCAAACAATGCAGTCCGTACCTGACACCAGACCATCATTAGGCTTTCTTAGCACCTTGGCAGGACAGCCGCAAACTGACATCCAGCCAATTTGGTCAATGAATCCCAGGTAATGATGGTCTAAGCTCGTCCCTGGCCCTCTTCACGGTGACCCGTTTGATCAGGTACGGCGGGAACCGCCATGACGTGATCGCTCAATCCCCACGCATGTTTATTCTGGGATGGTTTGACAGAGCCCACCTAATGATGCCCCTCAAAGTGGCATGGATGATGCGAGATAGCATCCCGTGGACCTCTTCAAATGGAGGGCCAATCCCTGCCCCTCAAAGGGCATAATGGTCCAGAAATTGGGACAATCCCTTGCCTGGGCACAACAGCTGAGCTGAGGGCTCCTCTTCCACTTCCTGCAGCCAAATGATCCAAACTGGGCCCTCTCTATCTATCTATCTATCTATCTATCTATCTATCTATCTATCTATCTATCTATCTATCTATCTATCTATCTATCTATCTATCGATTGATTGTGTTTATTTCAAAACAAAACAATTAACATAAAAATATATATTGGAAAAGGAGTGAGAAGAAGTAATACTTATAAACTCCCACCCCTTCTCCTTAAATAACTTAGAACAACTTCCTTGTCCTTGTAAACCTGTCCAGACACTTGTGCTGATACTATAGTCAAAATGAGCTGTATTACACACCTATAGAGTAATTATCTATCATTACGGTTATTTTCAACTAGAGCTAACGTTATCATCTCCAACAACCTTTTTTTTTCTTGTTGTTGAAACTTTAGCACCAACAGCTGCAGCAACTCAAGACTAACTCTCTGCCTTGGCTTTGTCCACTCTGTTAGTATTTCACAGCCAGAGCAAATGCTGACTCATAATTATTTTAAAAGGATTAAATTCGTCCTTTTTTAGGCTCCTCTGTGCAGCTGCAGCCCTGGACGGCTCGGCAGGTTACTGCAGGGCTGACAACATCCACACTCACATTGGTACCTGTGGACAATTTAGAGTCACCAACATGCAAACTCCACATTGGAATAGAACAACCTGGGAATACAACTGTCTCTCTTTGAAGCAACAGCGCTAACCATCAGCACAGGCGAAACCCAGATTTTATTAAATGTGATTTTTTTTTTGTAAAGATCGCATGGAATCTCATAACTTGTAAGAATGATAAAAAGCCCCATCCAAGCCCTAATGAAAAACATGCATTTGAACATTTTAAACCCCTTTTATCAAATTTATTCCTATATTTATTTACATACATCCATTTATTTATACACGTTTTACCTGATCTATCTATCTATCTATCTATCTATCTATCTATCTATCTATCTATCTATCTATCTATCTATCTATCTATCTATCTATCTATCTATCTCACCCCAGCTCCGCCATAATTGTGCGTAAACAAAAGCAACTCTCTCCAGTCATTATAAACCCACCCACAGCTGCCACTGGGACCTCCATTAAGCCCAGTGTTCCTGAGATGCTCTGGTCTTATCTGATTCATCAACAAGACGTTGGCTGGCATGATTTATCTATGCCACTTACTTGTTTTCATTTTGCCCGGGGGCTGCTGCCAGCGTCGGGGGCTTCTTTTTTTTTTTTTACAATGTGACAGCTCCATCTCCAGAGAAAAGACTCCCCGTGCAAGAAAAAAAGAGAGGAAAAAACAGTGCATCAAAACAAATAAGGCCCGAGCCACTTA
The DNA here is from genome assembly GCA_009823395.1 of Thamnaconus septentrionalis. Taxonomy (NCBI): domain Eukaryota; kingdom Metazoa; phylum Chordata; class Actinopteri; order Tetraodontiformes; family Monacanthidae; genus Thamnaconus; species Thamnaconus septentrionalis. The sequence goes on along the minus strand of CM020512.1, from coordinate 18,470,281 downwards.
AGAGAAGTGGCTGCGTTCAGGACCCATTTTCACTGCGTGTCAACCAAATGATGCGACGACATGCACAAATCTGCATTACTTCTGTGCTGGTGCCTTTTTGTCCATGTGCGAGCCTAAAAATAGGGGCTGCATACAAAAATACCCCCATCGTGTTTTTTTTGTTGTCTGCTGCACAGACTTGACCCCAAAATTATGCGCGATGCCTCTTTCCTCTCCTTTTTTATTGATTATCTGCTGTTTTGTTCTCTGCACTTCTGCTCCCGTCTTCTTTTTGTGTTACAAAAAAAATGAAAAAAACCAAAACACACACACAAAAAAGCCCCATCGACTAGTTTACATCAGCCTCTCCCCAAATCTTGCAGGCAACCGGGGGCCGCTCTTGTACATTAAATAAGAACTGTCACCCTGGGCAACTCGCAGCAATGAAGCATTTATTCTGCCTCGCATTCCCTGGCACTCGGAATTATTTCCTTCATGCCTGATAACCAAATTACAATATGGCAGGTCTCCCCGGAGCCACGGGATTGTTAGTGCCAGCTCACAACATACTTTCAACTGATGTGGCATTTCATGTACAGCTGCCAATCAAAGCCGGCAGAAGGCACGAGATGTAAATGAGGGCGGGCCCGACGGTGTTCAATTACCGCTCTGAGCTCTGCATAATCCCCCGTCCCAGTGACTGACTGACTGACAGCTCCACATTCCTCCTCATCCTCGCCTGCCACCCCCGCCCCGGCCCGCCCCTCCCCTCCCCCCCGCTAATTTCACCACCTTCATTTTTGCCTGGTGCGTCGGGACGTGGAGCCCGTCGGAGGAAATTCCTGCAACTTCTATTGAGATCGATGCGCAAAAAAGAAACAGAAACTACCATAAGCCCTGAATCAGAGGGTCGGCAAATGGAAAATCTTACCTTCCACCAAAAGTAAATCACAGCTGACTAATAAATATGTGACCCAAAGCTGAACATCCCCTCGTTTGTTGGGTCCCCTCGGGTTTCCTCGGGAGGGACGGTGACGCGCTCAACCTCGGGTAAATACTCAGATTAAGAAGATTCACGAGCAGCCCTGGTTGTCTTTTGCTCTTTCAGTCATCCGGAATGCCGCCAGATTTCTTTTAATCCTCGTGTTAAAGGTGCGCCGGGGCTCGAATGGCTTAAGCGATGTTCTGCTGGTGGCTGAGGAATGACGCCATTAAAGGCGGCGGATGCAAGGCGCCGCGTCGCACTGCTTTAATGCCACAATGTATCACGGCGGTGGGCACAGTTCCATATAGCTCAGCCGGCCTTGGGTTAACGTTAAAATATCAAATTGTTTTCCCTTTCGCGGTCACCTGATTCTGTGTTTTTTCACCGTCCACGCCGCAGCCCCTCCCCCGCCCATCGAAAACTGCCACTTTTGTTGCATTTCCGAGAGGTTGACAAATCAATCCATCAAAAAATTCTTTGCGGTGAAACTCAATCACGAAAGGTCATGTCGGCGGGAAAAGAACAGATTAAATTAGCATTGAATTAGACATGGAAAGTGAGCTCTGTCAAAACCATCACTGTGCTCAGCACAATTAGAATATGTTAATTATGCATTTCATTAAGGGGCCTCGGCGCTCTTTGAATGTGAGATGAAATGTCACTGGTGTAGGCAGCCGAAAAATGGAAGATTGCCAGGCACAACTTTCTTTGTGCAATGTGTGACACCTTCATTAACATCTAGGATTGCTGCTCTGATTAGACTTTTTGTATTAGTTTAAGCCTCCAGGCTTTTCAAATGCTACGTCCTCTTCTCCCCATTTTGATCTGGCAGCACGGACCCTTCCCCATTTCCAAGCAGATATTGTCGGCTTCTCACTTTTTTTTCTTTTTTTGTCGGAGCCCTCCGCCCGTAATGCCATGACATTGGACATACCAGCCCATTGTCTTTGTCTGGATGATGGCATTTACTGCCGTCTTTGTTTCGCCTAATCTTGGGTCACTTTGAGCGGCGCGAGACTTCAGCCGGCAAATTCCCCCCAGTGTCTTCTCGCACGCGGCAAAATTTTCCACGGAGGCCCTTTTTTGTTCATGCAAATGATGTTGACCGCTACGTGCAATTTTGGGACAATGGATTTGCAAAGCGTTTTAATGCATCGATAAATATCTCGCTATTTAGCTGGCTAGCCACAATTACGGATACAATGGAACTAACGGACAGGTTGCTTTAATTTATCACAATAATAATACAGAGCAATAATAGAGGACAGGCTAGTACTGCCGCGGTTGCAGATATAAGAAAAATGTGTGACATTTCAAAGCAGTTTCTTAAAATTGACTGGGCTTGAACAGTTTGTCTTATGGAGTTTAAGCAAATCAATTTATAATGTACTGCAGACGTTTCACATGGATAGACAGACAGACAGATAGATAGATAGATAGATAGATAGATAGATAGATAGAAAGATAGATAGATAGATAGACCCTCATAGGTCTTCATATCGTATTCTGTGACAATCACACCATGAAAGACTGAGTGGTGAGAAGTGGAAGCCTTGCCTGCCGCAGCTTACGCGGCAGATCGGCCAACTTTTTAAAAAACTTCATTAAAACGAAATGAAAGCACTTTCCCGGCACGCTTAAATTAAATGGAAATGCTTTAGGAGGGGATGATGAAAGCCAGGAGTGGGAGCCGTCTGACAATTTCAGCGCTCGCATACTTTCATGACACGAGATGATTCTTGTGTGCCGGCGAAAGTGAACCGCTGGAATGATTGTCTCTGGAAGAGCCCATCTCGCAGATGTAATATAGATGTCGCGGGTGAGTGACTACCTGCTGCTCTTCCTTTTGTTGCCGTAACTTTGGGATATGCGCCGTGTGTAGATTGCGGTGCCCCCGCCTGTGTGGCTACAGCGGGGGAGGTCCGGGAGGTGAGGCCGAGAGCCGGGGATCAATTTTTTTGTACGTCTTTATGGTTTCGCCGTATAACTGTCATTAATGCGAAAAAAAAAAAAAAAAAAAAAAAAAAATCACTGCCGGGAGATTACATTTTAATAAGACGATTTCCCCCCTTTTCTATCAAGGACCCCTGACACGCCAGGCGTCTCCTCGCCGGTTGCGCCTCCACCCTGGATGTATAACCGTGCGTGACAGTTCATATTTCCAGCGGCCACTTTTCACTTTGTCCGCGGTCAGCATTATGTTCCGCGTGAGAGATGGTTCGGAAACATCCGTGAGGGTGAGGGCGGTGCAGACGGCAGAGTGGGATCGCTCACTGTCCCCGGTGCAGTTCCCCCGCTCCCGCTTTATGGGGATCCAGCTGCTGGCACGTGCAAAGGAGCGACTGCTCAGGTGGGAGGAATTCAGCTGCGCCGCCACAGGTGTGCGATTTTGCTGTTCCTCCGCCGGGCGTTTGTCACCTTAATACTTTCGGCAGCGGCGACAGTGGCGTTCCTAAGAGGAGGGCAGTAATTAAAACGTATCAATCACTCGTGTTAGCTCATGATGGAGCTCGCTGCTTTGTATTTATTTATTTCTTTTCCTAGCCAGAGCATGATCTGATATTCGTGCTGCAATAACAACGGGAGCAACAATGAAGGCGTCACGTGAGGAAATAATCTACTTACAGGTCCGGCACTGCAGGGAAGCACTCCATCAAAAAGTGAAAAATGGAAGTCGGCGTCCAAGGCCTAAATGTATTCCATGGCCGGAGAATGAACTTGCCGCCCATGTGACACATGATTTACACAGGAAAAGGCCCGTGTCGCTCTACAATGATAGATCTGCGCCCAAGTCTGCCTGGGCTCACTCTATGACACGCAATCCTTCTCTTTTAAGTTGTGCGATAGAGATAGATAACAAAATGCCGTATTGATTCGGCTGTCGGCGCCGAGGCTGCCTTTTTAAGACGCCACATGTCCACGTCTGAATCTTGACCGCTCTGACAACTGCCTCCGCGGCTCCGTCGGTCGCCGTTGCTCGACATTTGCATCCTTTGCATCAATCAGAGCGACTATGTTTCCGCTAGCAAACTGCGGAAAAGATATCTGATGATTTTTTTAGTTTGTTTTTTTGTTTTTTCAGATCTATTTTTTCCACTCCGACAACTGTCGTGTCTGTCTGAGTCACAGTGTGGCTAGCTTGACATCCTGGCTATAATTCTTTTGCATTGCCCGACAGATTATTTCTTGTAGTATTAATTTATCATATATGACACTGTGACAACAAGAGGAGTTTATCAAAAACAAACATGTAGAGTGTAAAAATAGAGACTAAAAATATGAATGAAATTGGAAAACAAAAACAGTGGCCCAGAGATTCATAGATGTAACAACCACAAGTCAGCAAAAAGAAATAAAAATGTCTGACCACATCGTGAAAAAATGACAAGTGAATATTACTTTAAGATGAAAGCACATCAAAAAAAAAAAAAACTAGCTTGATTGCTGCCAATAGCTTGCCTCCCGTTCCCATTCTTCAAACATTTGTGTTCAGCCATGCAGATATCGCAGTCAGGAGCTGAATCGAGAAGCCGACTCAGATCCTCTGTTTTACACTGAGCCATTCACCTGCTTTCATTCTGAGGGATTACATATATTTTATAACCAGTGAGCATCTGCTTATGTGCATTTAGCACAAAGACTATAAAACTGATAGTTCACCCAACAATAATATTTTGTAGGTCCTGGCAGTTACACTGAACTTTCCTTTTTGCAGACTTTGACAGATGGGAAGAATTCCACTCAGTGATATCATATTGTGGCCAAGTGCTCCAAAAGACGATAAACTAAACATGTCACAATGAGGAGGAGGAGGAGTTTTTTTTTCTTCTCTTGCATATGCTTATGTGTACAAATACACCCAGTTTGATCAATTTCTTTCAGCCTCTGCAGCCTTTTCGTTGTGTACATTTTGTTATGTGTTGATAGTTATTTTCATGCCACAGCATATTTAAAACAAGTATTGAATTTATTTTTGAGTTGCTGGGGCGCCCAGGGTTGCGCTGGTTGCTGGAGCATATCCCAGCTGTCGTAGGGTGGAGGCGGGGTTACACCTTGGACAAGTTCATCGCAGGGCCACGTAGAAAGACAAACAGAGACACATTGCCATTCACACACACACACACACACACACACACACACACACACACCCTACAGACAATTCAGAGCTCCCCGTTCAACTCAGATGCATGTTTTTGGGCTGTAGGAGGAAGACTGACAATGGAGACAATGCTAACTACGGCACTATTGTGTCACCCATTTCCAGATTTACTAGATTTGTTTTGTAGGTTCACTTCCAACAATAAAACAAGGTGTGTTTGGTAAAAAATAATAATAAAAAAATGTTCTTTGCAGACACCCAAAAAACACATCTCCAAAAAAATAAAGACTTTTTTTTAAAACTGCAAAAGTTCTAAACAGTAGGTGTCAGTGGCCTGAAAATTTTGTATAAGGTGGTGGAGAGCAGGATTTGAACCACAGTTTCCCACACCAGAGACAGCTGGCTAATCCACTGAGCCAACCTGCCCAGGTTCCTGAGGACTGTGGAGGGATATCAGTACATAAATAAACAGCAATTCTTTGACATTGGTACATTTTATCACTGGACCCTGCAGGGAGAAATAAACAGCCGGTAGTTTGTGCAAGTTTAACACAACAAGTGGAGCTGAAGCATTTCATATCCAACCTTGAGAAAACAATTCTCCTCACTCTGTTAAAATGGAATTGAAATTAGTTTGAAAAGAAGGAAGGGGGAGCTAGCTTGCTAGCTAGCTCCACTTACCTGTTTGCTGCTTCCTGTTGATCTCAGTTGAAGGAAATTCCAAATGCTTGAAAGATTGAAATGCTCGGAAATTCGACGGACACAACGCAACGCAAGTTTTGGTTGTTTTGTTGGTTTTAGGTTTGTTTGGTTTTTGTTTTGGTTTAGACACACACACACACACGCACGCAAGTGTTGTACCTCTGGTCCACGCTGGGTTTCGATCCTGTGACCTCCGTGTTGGGAGTCGGCGTTGCTCCCCACAAGACCGTCTTCAGCGCTGATGGCAAACGAACAATAAATGCCCAAGTGCTTTACCCGACCCAGACAAACACATAGACAAACACACAGCAGCCACCGAGACACACACACACACAAAAAATAAAATAGAATGGACAGGTAGCAAAAATAAAATATTCTTTAAATAATTTCCTCATTATTTATAAATCACAATTAAATCAAGAAGAACAAATTATATAGGTATATATAACATAAAGGTCACTGTAGACAAAAAATAAAACAGTTTATTGTGATATGTTTATCATAAGTGGAGAGCCAACAATGATGCTGGCTGTATGAAAGAGTTACTTATTGACCTCCATAGGCAGCAAGCTTACCAGGTGGATAGCTCACTAGGTTAAACCTCTGACTACAGTGTGGGAGATGTGGGTTCAAATCCTGCTTGGTTCCAAATAACAAACTTTTGCCAACACAAGTTGAGATTTTGCAGTCCACATCTCACAGAACAGCTAAATATGTTTGCCAGGAGATATATATACCAACAGTCAACAGATAGCTCAGTTGCCAACACAACTGACTCTGGATCTCAAGGTTGGTGGATCAAGTCACACGATGGAAAAATATCTATTTTGAAGTTCAGTGGCTCAGAAACAAAGGATAAATGTGTTTCAGTGGATGCACTTCAACAGTCAGCAGATAGCTCAGGGTGTAAGTGTGCTGACTTGTAGTTCTTGTGGTTGGAGGTTGATGGTTCGAGTCCAACCACAGAAAGAGTAGCATTTTAAAGCCCAACAAGATCAATGCTCCACTGGAAGTGATCCAAGAGTTTTTACGCAGCTTGTCAAGTAAGAAAAAAACAAAACAAAACTCAATCTCAATACCGCAGAAAAAGGTTGAATTCTTATGACAAACAGAGTTGCACCTCTGGAATTCAAAACACCAGTCTAACCATCTCGGGTCTTGAACCTAAAACCCTGGGATTTGAAGCACTTTTCTCTATGCAGTGAGCTATTTGGCCACTCTCAAAACTCTTCTGTTGGCAAAGTTATCCTTCTGAAGTCTTGGGTTGGAGGATCTTTGTGTGTGGAGTTGACCCAAATGATAGGATGGTGGTCATTCAGTTCGGGTTGATTAAAGTTTGTTTTTTTTGGACGCAGAAAAAACAACATATTATATTGTGTTTTTTTTATTTTTAGATTTTCAGACATGATGATATTTTGCATTGTACCACTCTGTTTCATAATAAACTATGATGGGACGGTCATTTTGGTGGGTTATAGGTTGAATACATCTGGGTTTGAAGTTAGAATTAGGATTGGTGTTGGGGTTAGCGTTAGTGTTCAAGTTACTTTTAGGGTTGGGGTTGCAGCTACGGTTGGAGTTGTGGGTAGGGTTTGGGTTGAAAAGTTAAAAAATACTAAAAAATTAAAAATAAAATAACCCTCCAATCCACCAGGTGATGGTGGAGAATCGAACCGACAACCTCATGCACCACAGTCAGGCTTCCTCCAGCCTAGGCTATCTGTCCTGACAGATGAGGTTTCATTTTCTTGTCCTTCTCTCCCACCTGATCTTTAAAACAGAGATAATTTATTCCTGGTGGAGACCAGGATTTGAACCCCTGTCTCCCACACCAGAGTCAGCTGCCCAATCCACTGAGCCAACATGCCCAGGTACATAAATAAACAGAAATTCTTTGACATTGGTACATTTTGTCACTGGACCCTGCAGAGAGAAATAAACAGCTGGTATTGTGTGCAAGTGTAGTGTTGAAGCGTTTTATATCCAGTTTTGACAAAACAGTTCTCCTCACTCTGTTAAAATGGAATTGAAATTACTTTGAAAAGAAGGAAGGGGGAGCTAGCTTGCTAGCTAGCTCCACTTACCTGTTTGCTGCTTCCTGTTGATCTCAGTTGAAGGAAATTCCAAATGCTTGAAAGATTGAAATGTTCAGAAATTCGACGGACGCAACGCAACGCAAGTTTTGGTTGTTTTGGGTTCATTTAGATTTTTGTTGGTTTGGTTTTTGTTTTGTTTTGTTTGATTTGGTTTGATTTGGTTTGGTTTAGACACACGCACACAGACACACACACGCACGCAAGTGTTGTACCTCTGGTCCACGCTGGGTTCGATCCTGTGACCTCCGTGTTGGGAGTCGGCGTTGCTCCCCACAAGACCGTCTTCAGCGCTGATGGCAAACGAACAATAAATGCCCCAGTGCTTTACCCGACCCAGACAAACACACAGAAGCCACAGACACACACACAAAAAATAAAATAAAATAAAATAAAACAAAGGACAAGCAACCAAAATAAGATATTTTTCCAATCATGTCCTCATAATTTATGAATCACGATTAAATCAAGAAGAACAAATTATAACATAAAGGTCACTGTATACAAAAATAAAACAGTTTATAGTAGTGTGTTTATCATAATCAGAGAGCCAATAATGAGGCTGGCTGTATGAATAGGGTTACTTATACCTCCATAGTCATCAGGCTAAGGAGGTGGATAGCTCAGTAGGTTAAAACGGCTGACTATGGTGTGGGAAATGTGGGTTCAAATCCCAGATGGTTCCAGATGAGAAATTTTTGTCAACACAAGTTGAGTTTTTGCATTCCACATCTCTGTGTCTGAAGTACTATAGGACGATGATTTTGGTGGGTTTTGGTGAGCTGACTAAAGAATCTTTACATCATATATTATGATGATTTTTCAATTTTTGGACATGTTGCATTCTGTAACTCTGTCTTATGCTAAAATGTCAGAGGGCGGTCAGTTCGGTGAGTTTACTGCGCCTACAACATTATTCTGAGTCAGGCAAATGTTACATAGTTAGATTCCTCGCAACCTCAGCGAACAGATAACTTCTATATGGTTCGCTTTGATCCAGAAATGATGATGATCCAGCACAGGAGCTGCAGGTCCTGCCTGAAACATACACACACATGGCTGTTATTGTCATTAAGACAGTCCTAGAGTCATCAAACAAATGTCATGTGTCGACGGCGGGCCACAGCAGCCCCAGTCCCTTGAACCCTGTTTGTAGCTTTAATTTATTTTATTTTTTCTTCCTTTGGCCTGCTACAGGCCCAGGGACCCACACTGTGTTTACAGACTGAGGGAAACAGCTTAAATCTGCTGGCGTCAATGCTGATTCATGTCAAGTTGAGTGACAGGTGACCCGGGAGCCTGCAGCCAGACAGTGAGACGGATTACAAGTGAGCAAAACGGCAACAACCTCTGGCCTGCTGTGGGGAGGAGCAGATGACAGCGGGGGAGGGCGAGAGGTGAGGAGCTCTCCACTCAGCAGCACACCCGCCATCCATCCATCCATCCATCCATCCATCCATCCATCCATCCATCAACTCCCTGCCACTAGCCACCCTGGGCTCAGGGTGACTGATAGAAAACAGGAAATGAGTTTCTGAAACACTAACATGATGGTGTTTAGGGACCAGATGAGATTAGAGGTCATGTTTTTGGAATTTTTATTTACATTTAAATGTCCCATATTGTGCAACATTTAGTTCTTGAACAATAGTTTGTGTCAGTGAACTCCCCGGGAATGAGAGAGAGTCACTTTCTCTCGCTACATCTACACTTTGGTGATGTCACAAAGGGCACTGACACCTTTTTGAAACCGCTCCCTGGTTAATGGCATCACCCACAGGCTCAGCGATCTTTCCACATCCTCACCGATGGCTGGTTCGTTTCTGTCTAGTTCTAAACATGTGGAGGGCTGAACAAAGCATCACTTTCAGCAGGAGGCTGTAAACAGAGGGCTAAATGTGGTATTTTCTGGATAGCAATAGTGCGGCAATTAATCTACGATTGAAAAATGAAGACTTGACAGCTGGTACGACGGGGACCTTTAAGGTTCCAATCAGCTGATTTTGTTCTACTTAGAGCAGAACTAAAAAGTCTTGGCCACCCTGTGAGCTTTTGTCATGTGGTGGCAGCAGCTGTTATTGCATTTTGAGCGGACATGTCGGGAAAGGGAGTGTTTCTGGCTTCAGGGAGGACATGGCTGCGAGTGAGGAAGTGATCTAATAATAGGAAGGTGTGAACAGGAGAGGAGGGAAGGGAAATCAGATGGCCTGGAAACGTATAGCGGCAAAAAGAAAATGTTCCTGCGTCCGTGCTGACTGCTGGCCCGAGTGCTGCCGATAAATCGGGCCCTGTCCAAGTCCGGGTTGTGAGTCCACAGCCGGGGTGACCTTGCACAGCCCGGAACCGTTAAATTCTTTTCAGGTTCTGTCCCGTGGGACTCCACGTATCATATATCTCCTCCCGCTGCCACGTTAACAAAGACTATTAAACGCAGCCAAAGGTCCGCAGAAGAAAATGATTCCAGACTAGCTCTGAGAATTTATTGTGTAAAGACAAATTATAATCGTGTTGTCCCCAAAATATCCCATCTGGACCGACTGGCAACAAATAAGTCACTTTATTTTGGACTCTAATTTCCCCACGGATGTATCGGACGCGATGCTAAATGCCCGACAGCGCTGGTGGGATGCATCACTCTTCCAAGTTTTGTCAAAGAGACATCAGTCACGCTGATGTTTGGTGTTTGAATGAGCAAACAGATGCTGCACAGTTCCTCTGCGGCCTCATCTATGCCACCACCACCCCCTTCCCCACCTAAAAAAAAAAAAAAAAACTGAAATCACAGCTGTGAATTTCATCATTTTGCAAAGTTTTTCAAAGTCTGATTTATACAAAGTACTGGTGTTTTTTTTTCTCAACAGAAGCTTTTATAGTTATAAATTTATGACACAGATTGCTCAAAATCCCATGACGCTGCTTTTTGTAACCTTTGTCTATCTCCAGCATTCAAGAGAAGAGTATTGTGAAGAAATAATTCGGGACTGAGCCCCGGCGATGAGACCAGCTCTGAAGCAGAGCAGGTCATCGCAAGGCGAAGACCCGTTTGTTCTTTGTATGTTTATTATTATTTTTCTTATTCTCGGCACCTGCGCTTCAAACCTCAGTTTCACCCCCTTAACAAACCTGGATCGTCGCACAATCTTGCACGCAGGTCAGAACCCTTGAAAAATTTCTTTTTTTGAAAGAATTTTACACACATTTTACACAATAGCGCCCCCTACATGGACCAAAAAACTAGAATGGCCATAGCGCCCTCTATGAAGGTTGTAGACACATGGGACAAAGACCCACATGTTCCTTGAATTCATACCTAATTTTCATAAATGCTAACCTATAACCCCAAACAAACCGGAAGTGAGATATTTTCACTTGTTTGAAAAAATCTCAAAACAAAACAATCAGGAACCGTAGGTGTGACAGACTTGAAATCGGAGTATGATGTAGAGATCTAATTTGTCCTAGAGACATGGGGCCACTTGCTTTTTCATCAGGAGCCCCCAAGAAGCGCCCACGCCAAATTTGGGGCTTCTAGTAGTTGAGGAACCCCGAAACCCTAACCCTAATTTCAGTTAACCTTAACCCTAACCATAGTTTCAGGCTTATCGTTAACCCTAATTCAATGCAAGTCTATGGGGTGAAATTTCAACTTTGTCCTAGAGACATGGGGCCACTTGCTTTTTCATCAGCAGCCCCCAAGAAGTGCCCACGCCAAATTTGGGGCTTCTAGTATTTGAGGAACCCCAAAACCCTAACCCTAATTTCAGCTAACCCTAACCCTAACCCTAGTTTCAGGCTTATCGTTAACCCTAATTCAATGCAAAGTCTATGGGGTGAAATTTCAACTTTGTCCTAGAGACATGGGGCCACTTGCTTTTTCATCAGGAGCCCCCAAGAAGCGCCCACACTAAATTTGGGACTTCTAGTACTTGAGGAACCCCAAAACCCTAACCCTAACCCTAACCCTAGTTTCAGGCTTATCGTTAACCCTAATTCAATGCAAGTCTATGGGGTGAAATTTCAACTTTGTCCTAGAGACATGGGGCCACTTGCTTTTTCATCAGCAGCCCCCAAGAAGTGCCCACGCCAAATTTGGGGCTTCTAGTACTTGAGGAACCCCGAAACCCTAACCCTAATTTCAGCTAACCCTAACCCTAACCCTAGTTTCAGGCTTATCGTTAACCCTAATTCAATGCAAGTCTATGGGGTGAAACACAACATTCTATTACGGAAACATTTTCAGTGGCATTAATGCATTATTGCACGGTTATAGTTATATTTCATTTTTACTTGTATGTATTTTCATTTAGCACCATGCCCATGGTGTCATATATATTTGTTATAGTTTCAAACCATTCACTTTTACTCTTTTGTTTGTATATATTGTATATTTTGTAGTTGTTTTATTTAACAGTTTTTTTTGGGGGGAATAAGAAAAAATCTGAATCTCCCCTCATCAATTCAACAAATTTCAAATTTCTCTTTGAGGCAAATTTTTTGATGCATTCTAACTTTGATCCTGTCATTGTTTGGTGGAGATGCTGCACCAACATATTAACCCCACCGTATTAAAAACCTCCTGATTAGCGCCGGTGTCCTCCTTCGCTTCTGTTGTCCGGACATTTGCTACACAAAGTCTGCAAGATGCTCGGGCGGCGCAAGGCAGCCAGTCGGCAAGAATTAGAGCGCGCGGCCCTGATTGTGCTGACGTCTGCAAGGGGGCTACACACTGGAGATTAGGCCCAATAAAAATGTGTGATTTGTTGCTTTCATATTTGGAGGATGTCAGCTTCAATTTGAGCGAGCACGCTGCCTTGAGGCGGCCAGTGTGACAAATATGAAGGATGCGCTGATGAACTGCTGGCAATCAAGCGCTGGTTCTCTCATCCGCGATACGGTGGCAGCGTCACACCGTCGTTACACAGGCCAACGCTCCCACTGGCATGTTTATACGTCATGCGTGTGCAAAAGGAATGGATGGTCACGTCTATGTGTTGGCCTCTTGTCCAGCTCTCGCTGCTTATTCAATTTGATGTCGAAACCACAAAAAAACATGGTGTGTGTTTTAGATCACACAATGTTCCTAAGCCACTGTTAATATTAAAATATAAAAGCATCTTGCTACTGCTAATTAACTTGTAAAACTGGTTGTAAAGATGGAAAATATGATGAACCTCTGGTGTCCCAAAGTGCAAATTAAACTCTTGCCTTTGCTTATTTTTTCCAACATAATTATTTTGACTTGTCATGGGTGATGTATCCTCAGCTTTCATAGTGAGATCACCATTGGAATGGAACTTAATAACTTTACTTATTTTATTGGATTTTCAAGGCAGTTGTGTTTTCAAAATCATTTTTGAAGATTTCCGCAGTGCAGAGTCAAACTTCGTACCTTGCACTTCATTAAATCCATTCGGCCTAATTAGAAATCGACATTGTGTGAGATTTGCTGCTTTGCCTTCAGCACTTAACTTTTATTCCAAAGCTTTTCAGATCTAAATAAGTTGAACATTCTCCAATCTCTCCCACAGGCATTGACAGCTGATTTTTTTTTTTATGAATAGCTTGACAATCAGTGTTGATTTGTTTTCAACCAACATTATAAAAATAGGTTAAAAGTTTAGAAATAAAAAAAAAGTCCTTCACCACAACTGCAATTTAAAAGTAATGAAAAGAAATGAAAAACGACATATTTATAACTTTATAAATGCGCAGTTGGAACTACTGCTGCTGCTAAAGAGTTCTAGTTCAATCATCTTGTTTTATAATGTTTCTATTGTGTTACAATAACACAAGCATGGTTATTGCTCTTACATTTCCAGCTATATTTTCCTGTTTAAACCTTCCTGCCCTGTAGATTCTTTGGCCTGCAACATCTCTGCATTGAATTTTGGCTTAGTCCAAGCACTGCTAAAACCCTCAAAGTATAATCAATAACTTACAAAGCAAGTCAGATACTCTCTTTTGCGTGTGAGCAGAAGATGTTAAATTCCAAAAGTGGACAATTAGAAGACAAACACGGAAAACGTTCAGGAGGTTTAGGGAGGATAAAAAAAAAAAAAAAACAGCTCATGCATTATAACAGAGCCTCTACGACAGAGTTCCCTGAGTTTAATCCTTTTTGAGAGTGCTTCATCACCCTTCAGCTTTTTTTGTCAAGACAGAAGTTTCAGCATGTATGATTAATAAGATACAAATGCGCAACTGATATTTGATAAATGACTTTGGTTTCATATTCATGATGTACAATGAATATGCAGCACCGGGGGCTTAGGCCTACTTGATTGATCAAATGTATTCCATTTATCACTCTTTTTTTTTTTCCCTTTCACTGCTTAATTAGCATATTCAAAGCAACACCATTAACAGTGGAGGACTATGGGGCTATTTGGAAGATATGATATATGTAGGAGAGCTGACGCACATGCATTCCTCTTTGTCTCGTGGCGCCCGTGCACTAAGGAGGCAGAATTCGTTAAGATGCGTATTTTAAAGCTTATTATTCCCCCCTCCACAGGAAAGACTGAAGAGCCGCAGTTTTCAAGCCATTGTCGTCCACACACTTTATTGAGTATCCATTTGGCACACGTGCATTAAAAAGGCAGCCAAAAAAAAAAAAAAAAGGAATCAAGGTTTGTTCGGCTCTTTCTGGGATGTTTCTCCGAGGGACGCAAATAACCTGAGGACTTTGGGGAGAACAAATGGGAGAAAAGGGAGTTGGGATGTGGGTCATTATGGCTATAAGTTCTAAAGCCCTTCATTAAACACATGAGCTAGTCATTACCCCGCTGCTGTGTGATGAACATTTCAAAGCAGACGGCCCCTCCTCCCCCGGTTTACAAGCCAGATGATGCAGGGGGTCCACGCTCGTCTGGCGCAGGGGCGAGGCCAACTCGGGCACAAGGGGAAGTGTGTTTTGTGTGAATCCGAGCAAGCGAGATTCCACTGCACATTTGTCCTATTACGGCACATCAGCATCAGGCAGAGGCACGCGAGCAACGCGGCGTGCACTTATCATTATTTGATAGCATGTTTAATGACAGATTGACAAAGGGTTTGCAGATGCGCGCTGGCGTCATCTCCCCCTCCTCCCGCCTTCCACTGCAGTGCAAGCGTGCTTATCGTGCATCGCCTGATCACAATCTGATCTCTCTTAAACCCAATGAGGAGATCAGAAGTGTTTCGGAAAGTAGCCGCAACCTCGGAAGATTCTGTTGTTTTTGTTCAAACTGGAAAAGATTTTGGTAAAATCCATCATGTTGACATTAAAGATGAGATTGTTTTAGTCATTTTTCTGCATTCATCTCTTTGGGAGAAAAGTCTCCAAGTGTTTTCAGTGACATTTCCTCATATATAGTACATATATGTGTGTGTTTTGTTTGTATTTCTGAGAAAATATTCTGATTGAAAATATGCAGGAATGCTTTATTTGCCAGGCAGTCTATAAAGTATGGCAAAAAAAAAAATACATACATGTCACCGGGTGCCCATATATTAGCATGTCACTGTGCCTAACATCTGTCATAATCACTCTGCACCGTGTGTGTGTGTGTGTGTGTGTGTGTGTGTGTGTGTGTGTGTGTGTGTGTGTAGGGAGAAACTGCAGAAAGCTGTGTTCAGTAATTAGCCGTGACATATTTGATATACGGCCTGATTACCTGTGTTAATATGCAAACATACGAAATAAATTAAAATAAAGCGTCAGAAAAAAAAAAAGTTCTGGGTTTATTTACCCTGATTAGCTGTGATGTGCCTGCAGAAGTATTTAATAAGCTATTAAATGACTTATTGCTTTTCAGAATAGTATGAAGAGAAAAAACGATTTTTGTTTTGTTTTGTTTGAATTCCCTTCCAGCAGCAATGTGTTAACCTCTGAATGTTTGCTATGAGATTATGTCCATGTTGCTTTTTTGTGCACAATAAATCCCACACTGACTTTGACTTATTAAAGCAAATTACGGTCAAAGACAGCTAATTTCCGTCCATGATTGCACTGATGGAAGCGTTTTTCTTCAGTTAGCCTTGGGTGAATCTCTAGCAGGGTTGTGCTGAATCCTCAAAACGTGGCCCTACAAAAGTGGCGCATAATTATTTGCGGGGGATGATTGGGAAAAGTAAAAAAAAATAGAAGAAAACGGAAAGAGGTTTGATGTCACGCGCGTGCACAAAAAACATTTTCTCCGTCTTGAATTTTGACAAATGAAGACGGCTGCCGGTGTTTTTCATCTTTTTGTTGCAGGACAACATCCTGCTGCATCCTGAGGACACGGCTCCTCTGAAACGTAATGGCCCTACAGTCAAATCAGACATCCATTGGCGGAGAGAGGCACTAAATAATTTATGGCTTTAATCTGCTCACTGAGGTGTGTGGTCTTTGACAGTAATTATAAATGCAGGCAGAAATTATAGCTGAATACTTTAACTGCATTAGGAGTCATCTGATGAACAGCGTGATTGCCTGCTCATTTCCAACAATAGGGGGCAAGTCGGTGTCACAGCATTCAAATCACCGCAGTGCCCATGTGCTTTTTCCCATTTACCATCAAATGTCAGTCGGACGTTATAAAACAGAGATTTGATGGGTGGAGGTAATTGAGGACTTGATTGCTTGGGAGAGGAAAAAAAAGAGATGAATTGCATAAAATGTTTATGAATTTAGGAGGCAATTATTTTTAATAGCCTTGAAATAATAGAGCTGGAGGAAATATGTTTAATTGTTATGATACCATCTTGCAGCAACAGCAACAGCGTTCACGGGAAAGCAATAAAGTCTGACAAGACGATGCATCTGCGAGGAGTGTCTGAAAGTCAAGGGCTAAAAAAATGGGGGGGGTGGGGGGGGGGGGGCTGCGGTGTGCAGTTTGGGGAAGTGGTCCTCCGTCACACTCGGATTCCACAGACAGGTGGAGCACAGGAGGAGCTTCTCTGCTGTGGTCAGATTTCACCCACGTTTCCTGCTAAATTTCATAGCCGTTTGCAGGGAACAATAATGTTTTTTCTTTTCCATCCAAAGATGAATTCTAGAGTATTGGCACTGCTGGTAGCTTCATTATCTTTCAATTTTGTCCTCAGACAGAAATACAAACTGTGCAGCTGCGTGCATGACAGAGGATTCATTGGGAATTAATTGCAACATTTGTAAGTGGAAGCATTGCTCTTCCCCCAAAACACTAATTATTTCTGGGAAATCTAATAATTAGTAACAATGCAGATACTGATAGCTATGTTACATATTAATTTTATTACCACTACTCCATATTTTTTTTTAATCATATTTAAAGCTGAGTAAGATTCTGCAGAGACAGTTAAGTGCAGTTGAGCTAAAGTCATTCTAAGATCACCTCCGACTGTCACAGGTTTTGATACGGGCTGAACGTTGCATTCATCTTCTGATCACACAGAACATTTCATTATTTCAGGCCACTGGAATTTTTACTGCTTCTGGAGTGAAAAACAAAATGATGCTGCCAAACTTTATTTGACCTGAAACTCTAGGAAGGAAGCTGCAATTTGACAACACAATTCAGCCTTCAACCTCTTGAACGAGAAATAATATTTATATCTATGGGTAGCAAATTCAAAATAATCAAGATATGAAGATAAACTTTGCCTGATAATTTTTTTTATTTATTTTTTGACATTTTGGGAAGAATACACTGACCAAATCCATTTTATCTTACCATAAATAGCATGAAAAACGTTCTAGATGTTTAGATTATGGCTATGTTTAAATATATAAAATGCCCCCAAAAAGTATGTTGGTTAAAAATAAACACCAAGTGGTTCAACAAAAGTTGAACCACTTGGGAGGAAAAGAAGGATTCACAAGCAAGTTATCAAATGTTAACTCTTTATTTGAATAGGTAAAAAAAATGTGCAGGTATCACATGAATCGTCTGCCTCACTGTTGTCCTCCTCGCCTGACACGCGTTGTTTGCTTTTGCATCTAAAACATATTTACATGTGAAATATCCTAATTGCTTTTGAGTAATGTACAGAATCCGAGTCTACTGGTGATTAAACATTTATTAAAGTGCCTTTTTTTTTTCTCTCTCTTGCGCTTCTTTTTTCTGTTTTGTTTTCATTGCAACACAAAACATCTTTACATAGCAATACACTGTACAGGTCTTCATGTGTTGTTGCCACGTGTCAGTCTACCTGCTTCAACAGCTTTACATGGGTGTACTGTCTCACAGAAGTCTTAAAGTACAATTAGTTTTATTATTATTTTTGCCTTTGAAGTACAATTGAAACTTGACATATCATACAAATAAATAGTAGTCATAGCCTGGGCTATCGCATGCAAACATCAGCAATTATGTTTCTTCAAGCAGTAATATATTTCATTACTGGTGATGCATTTGAGCAGGGTGCAAAAAGTATCTCATTGTGGATCATTTCCTAACCAGTGTGTCTTCGCCGCACTCCATGAAATGCTTAAAACGTCATAATGATGCACACTACACAATGCTTATGAAAAAGAAAAGAAAAAAGAAACATGGTTGAAATACTCGACCCGTGTGTTTAAGTAAAAAGGGGGTAAAAGGAGTGACAACAATTAGTCCTTGTCCATCTCCACATATTGTGAGTGGTTGTCGGGGGATTTGCTGTGAGTTTTACTCAAGTGGAGTTTGACCGCGTGGTTACTCGCGAATGTCCGACAGCAGAGCTTACATTTGAACTTGGCGTCAATGTCCTCCTCCATGGCCAGGACCTCGGTGGCTCTGACACTGAGGGCCTTGGATAGTTCGGGCTCCTCTCCCTTCGTCTGGTGCTCTACTGGCATTTTGCACATGTCTTTGATCTGGAAACCCAGATGGGACTCCAGGTGAGAAATGAACATGGGGGGCGACCTAAACTGGGACGCGCAGTCGTTGCAGTAGAAGACTGGGTGGCCCGTGTCCATGTTCTTCAAAAATTTAGTCCCGCCTGTTTTTCGCAGCTGGTATTTTACATTTGCTAACCAATGGCTTATGGTGGTCATGGACAACCCGGTGAATTTGGAGATGTGCATCCGTTCCTGAGGGCCGAGGTCTGACAGCAAGTATTTGCCATCAGAGGTCTGGAAGAGGCTGGAGGCGAACTGCGCTTGCAGGATTAGGAGATGGCGAGGATTCCAGTTTGACTGTCTGCCTTTGCGCTTGTGGACGGAGTAGACCTCAGCGGACACGTCCTCGAAGCGCCTGACGTCCGATTCCAGTTTCATCGTCGGGATCCTTGACGGTAAAGACGGCTTGGGAGTTGTGGCTTTTGGGAGAACTTTAACCATGTCTGCAATGTCGGAAAGGGCATATTTCTGCGGCATGGGGGTGGAAGGCTGCAACAGCGCGCTGTGCTTGCTGTGTTTGGATTTTGTCAGATCTATCGGCTGGTCATCACTCACAAAGAGAAAGGCGTTGTTGGGTCTGTTTCTTACGGCGTTCCCATGCATCCGAACTGACTTCTCGCTGCTTCGGTTAACATCAGCAAAAATTGACTTATTGTGAGCAGACAGTTTATCTACTCCTGAGTTATTGGGCTTATTTGCTTTGCCTAGATGATTGTTGAGAACAGACTGTAGGGCACTGAGAGGGTTTATGCCGAGTACAGCCGAGGTGTCACTGAGAGGCTCTGAAGTCGCGCTACGTCCATTGCTTGCAGAGGGGCTGGGTGTCTTGCCTCTGTCTGAGAAGTCTGGGCTCAACTTCCCTTTGATCACATCACTGCCTTCATTCAAACAGTCTGCATCAAGCTTTGAAGAGGTAGAGGAATCATCCTGACAATCGCTGTCATCATTCTCCACCAGATCAAACTTAATGTCCTGACTTTCTTTACCATCGCTAATGCCAACCTTTTCATTTTTGACGTCCGTGTTTTGATGCTGTCCCTGGGGAGCCTCAGCTCCCACTGCACCGTGGTATAACTTTCCCTTTGGGGCGATTGGCCTCAGCTTGTGGTTAAAAGTCTGCTTCAGCTGAGAGAGCGGGGACGCAGGCAGATGGGTGTTTTTGATGATGCCGGAGAGCTGATAGGCTGCGTGAATGCTAGGATACGCACTCCAGCTCGGCGTCCCTGTTTGGGCTTTATTGATGGCAGAGGCCACTGTGTTGGCCAAAGATTTAAGAATGTCCCCTCCTCCACCCGAGTCTTGTTCAAGATCCTCCTCACGGAGATACGGGTACTTAAAAGCCCCATTGCTTGGCTTTTGATCCTCACCATCTTGCTTGTCATCTTTAGCTTCAATTTCTTCCATTTTATCTGATGTCCCTTCCCCCTGGCTCTCCTTCTCGCTGCTTTGGGGTGACAGATTTTTCGGGGATGCCTTTTCTCCTTCTGCATCATTGGCACCAGGCTCAGCCAAACCCTGGATCTTCTCTATGGCCAGGGGGTCGAGTGCTAACTGTTTGCCCTTTTTGGAGGCTGAGTTTGTGACTTTGATGAAGTGTCCAGTGACCATCATGTGTGTGGTGAGCTGCTGAAGAGTGTCATGCGAGCTACCGCACTCCATGCATTTGAGGATCTGAGACTTGCATGTCTCAAACTGCCAAGTGTAACTTGCTCCATTCTGATAGCCGTAGCGATTGTTATTGGCACTGGAGATGGCCGCAGCCCGTTGTGCCTCGGTGTACCCGGACACACCAGTGGTCGAGTCAGGAGAGCATGGTCTCACCGCTTCAAAGGCCCGTTTCTTTGCTGGTGGCAACAACTTGGGTGTGATCACTGGGATTGGCTCTTTCAAAGGCACTTTTTGGTAATGCTTAGTTTTAATCATATGGACGCTTAAGTCCTGCAACGAGTCGAATGAGTGGCCGCAGAACATGCATTTCAAAACTTTCTGTGCGTCCTCTTTCCCTTCCATGTCGTGTAAATTTCTTTTCCTCGACTTGGAGGATGAAGCTGACGAATTGCTTTGTTTGCTGTTGTTGTTGTTGTCCTGGTAGTGTCCACTCTTGTTCATGTGAACCGTCAGCTCCACAAGAGTATCGTAGGCAGCGCTGCAGTCCTTGCAGCGGAATCGGCTGGCTCCTGTGAACACTGAGCCGCAGGGTTTGGTGGATTGCCTGTACAGGTGGACCGAGCTGAAGAGGTTCGGCTTGGAGGGAGGCTTTGGGGAGAGCGTTTGCTGCAGGGTCTTGGTGAGTGCATCCTGGTGCCAGTCAAACTCACTCTTGGTGCCACCGTTGGTGCTGTCACAGTTGGCTTTGCTGGTGGTTTTGCCCATTTTCAAGTCTACTCCCATCCCCGTCCAATAGGAATCAGAGAGAAAGTTTGCATAGGCTGCCCTCATTTTCTCCAAGCTGCCAGCACTCTCCTCTTTATTTTTGGAGCTGCAGCTTTCATCGTTGCCCTGGCTCTCAGGTGGCGAGGAGGTTTTGAAGTCGGAGAGTCTGTCACTGTTGTCACTGAGGCGCGACTCCAGCTCGGCCTCCTGATTGGAAAGGACACTAATGGGAGAGTTCTGGTTGCTGTATGTATTAGTGCTCTTGTTGTCCAGGTCTCTGTCCTCGGACACTTTGGGGCTGGTCTTCTCCGAGCACTCCTCTTCAGTCTGAGTGTCGTTCTCTCCCTCAGCCTCGGCGATGGGATCCTGAAGGACTCCGTCTTCATCGGGCATGTACACTGGAAAAAGCAAACACACAGGGAAAATAACGGCATTAAAGCAGAGTCGAACAACAAAGACATGAATGTATGCATGCTTCAAAGGGTCCAGGTTGTGATATTTCGAGAAGCCACCAACGAATCAAGAATATTTTTTTGTCGAAAAGTTTCAGAGACCATAGAAGACAAAACCATTGGAGGCTGTTTAGTGCCAAGGGAGGTTGGCTATTACGGCTGGACGTAATGCCTTTACTAACACACTGCTGGTGTAACAGCATAATGTGATTCACGACAGGCCATTGACTTAGTGCTGTGCCCAAGGTTTTTCTGGCCTCAAGTTGAGATGTTTACAGCAATCATTGCCACTGAGTGACAAAAGGGAATTGATTCTTCTGGGGCCTGTTAAGTGTTATTGTAAATGACCTATTCCGGCTTGATTATGGATGCCTCAAAAAGCAAGCCTTCTGTTCTCAATAACACCTCGGTGCACCTTGGAGCTAGATGCAGGAATTGGCCAGAAGCAAACTCAGACTCCTGCATTGCTATTTCAAGAGTTGAAAAGTCCTAACGAAGGAAGAAAAAAAGCATTAGCAAAGATTAAAGACCTTTGGCAATTTAGCAAAACTGCAACTATGTTGTTCATGTGGGTGCTGATGACTAAAGCTGATCTACATTTGAATGTTAAAGACCTCAAATTAAAGCCCCTCGTGCAATCTGTCACATCATTATATTTTCCCTGACAGCCTAATAAACAGCAATTAATTTTTCCATTATTCACCTGTTCACTCTCCCAACTCATAGAGCAACAAACATTATTGCTTCAATTAACACATAATTAAACAACAGTATTTCTAATTGACATATTTCCCATCATCCAATTAGCCGCAACTCTGAATCAGCACAGAGGGTGTTTCATGTGGCTACAGGGTCTGCTCCCCGTCTTATGAGCTAGAGCAGATGAAAGTGTCCACTACGACAATAACTATTCCAGATTACATAAAAATCGAACATCCGACAACCCACATAGCAATATCACGACCAAACTTTGCATATCTTTGGAGGCCACACTGCAATAAATGCAGTTTGTCAGTCCTGTCACATATCTGAGATATTTTCCGCCTCGCAGTCATGCCGGAAAATGTGCATTTTGGGAGAGATGTGGCAGATGCGCTCTGAGTTAAATATGAATAGGACATAACAGCCCTGTCCGGGCACTTATGCATTTCATGTGGTTAATATTTCTTCTCTGAATAGAGGGCACTCAATGTGGGGACGGCTGAAGCTGAGCACTCAGGGGTCCCACACTGGGCGGCTGACGGAGCGTCTTCCCTTCTTTGCCTTCTGAAAATAAAACTTTTTTTTTAAATCAATATTTTACAAGAGCCTCAAGAGGCACCCAGGAGGTGAATTGCCTGCCAGCTAATGGATGGAGATGGAGATGGAGATGGGACTCGGACTTTCAAAACAAACATGGAGAATGGAGCCTCGCGAACAAGAGCCTGCACAGACACACACACATGCAC
The DNA here is from genome assembly GCA_009823395.1 of Thamnaconus septentrionalis. NCBI lineage: Eukaryota > Metazoa > Chordata > Actinopteri > Tetraodontiformes > Monacanthidae > Thamnaconus > Thamnaconus septentrionalis. Next base: position 18,447,325 of record CM020512.1, on the reverse strand, counting down.
GCACGTGCACACATTTGCAACCCAGAGCCGTGATCCACCGCAAGAGGGATATTTTGATTGGCCAGGAGAGATCCTCGATGGCCTCCAAAACACCCTTGATGCCAAGGGAGAGAGTTGTCCCGAGCACAGAGGTATGTTTTATTTATGGCCGTACACTGTATATAGTATTCACAGTGTAGAGAGAACACCAGTGGCCATGACATGCTCCCAGTTGATGTCCTCTCCCTTCAAAGCCATCACTAAAGCTGAGGTGCTGGCACACCAAAGTGGCGGGATGGACATTTCCTCCAGTCGTTGCCATGTAAAAGCCATTTTCTTCATAATTGATGCGACTTAAAATTCTCGGCCGCACGTAGTTTCGCACGCTCTATCGGCAAGATAAATGGGCCCTTTCAAGAAGACGAGATGAGTGGTGTTTCCTTGAAATAACCACTTGCAAGTAGTTGTATCAGTTCTCATGTGAATATTGGCGTCTTATCGTGGTATTCGAGGAGGCGACGCGCGGAGATTAGCGGCTGCCCTTCCTGCTGTTCCGCGCCTTTCTATCAGATGGCCTAAGCAGCAGACATCCAGAGGCACCAATTAACCTTGTGGCAGGGATCACTCCGAGATACCCGGCTGCATGTCTGACTCTGCCATTCGTAGCGGCTCTAGCTCAGCTCCACTGCTTCTTCGTCTATCGCGGTGCTGCCGCCATGCCAGACTGCACTTTAATACAAGACCAGGTTCAAGGACAACATTGTAACATAGACAGATAAAACACTTTCAGCAGCACTACAAGATGTTTCAGTTCAAGTGTGTGTGTGTGTGTGTGAAGGGTGAGTGTGTGTGTCTGTCATTGTATTAAAGATTATTATAAAATTGAATTTTTTTAAAGAAAAATTGAGCGAACTAGCCAACAGCAAAAAAGCTCATCGTCAGAACTTTGATTCATTTGAATGCAGCTGAATAGGGTGGTGCTTTTAAGTCTAAACCCTTATCGAAAAGGTACCACTAAGTCTTTAGTTTATTATATGGTGCATATGGTGGTTAAACTGGTGCATATAGCGTAAATTGAGTGGAAAGTACGAAACAGCGGGATCATTTTCTCTTTTTCCTTTCACAACCAAAAAAAAAAAAAAAAAAAGAAAAATAGAAAATGTCTGCGGTGAAAAATTGTGTCTCTGAGGCCAAACGACTGCGGGGCCTAACTAGCCCTACGAAACAAGAGGCTGGCACGCCTCGCCTGAGATTTAGCATGTCATAAACCGCTGTAAAGCCTCCAATCTGTGTCACTACAAATTTATATCTTCAGACTGAGATATGCAAAGGTCAAAAAACCTGAGGTGTCCATCATAAATCAGGCCGCTGAAGTGTTTATAACCTTTATCCGTTAGAACAGACTCTTGGCATAGCGAGACCTGGATTTACAGAAGTGGGGGCCTGTTTCTGAGCCAAATGCCTTTTTTTTTAATTTATTTATTTATTTATTTATTTATTTTACACCACTGACATCAAGAAAAGCTGAACAGCAGAAATATAGTACATTTACTACACTCATGGCAGCATGTTCTTCAATGACATGGCTAATACCTCTTAATGACGGATTTCAATCTAAAGCAGAGATATCCCCTCACATAGTGGGGCCAAGTCAGCCGCAGAACTTCAGCGTTTTTGAACACAATGCCACAACTGAACCTTTTTTTTTTTTTTTTTTTTGAAGGGTCATCAATTATTGCCTAAAAGACGAACATTTCCTTCAACAATGTGACAGGTGATGTATTGGGAGTTGAGCTAGCAGGCGGAGGAGGCTCGGCTAATGGACGGACACACAACCCCTGCGCTGGACTTTGTGCCACAATCGGCGGTAACTCTATCTTGAGAGAAGATTGGGTAATTCATAGGTGCCGCTGACAGGTCTGCGCGCCTGTGCCACTTTCCCCCAGACCACTCCAGTTGTCTCAAGCTACACTTTTTGCAGCGCGCAAATCAATATCCCTTTTTACTTCTCATTGATTGCCCAGCGGTGGCACCAAGCTAAGCAGGACTGTTATGACATTTCTAGATTTCCCCCTGTCCTTGGAACAATCAATTACGCGCACATGGCAATCAAAACCTCTTTGCAAAATGAACCTGCTCCGTGACATTTTCATCTGCCCGGATTTATGCCATGAAGAGGACACACCAAAAAAAGAAAAAAAGAAAGAAAGGAAGAAAGGAAAAACAGGAAGAAAAGAAAGAGGGCGGTCGCTGGTAGAACGACGCAGGTCAGGATCACTGAACAGTTTCCAGTGCGTTGCTCCAGGCATCATTTTCTCCTCCTGACAGTTTCCATGGACATGCGAGCAACGTGCTCAATTAATTGTGTCTGCGTTTTTTTTTTTTTTTTTTTTTAAAAACACTTAGTCACCGCGCTTGTCGCGCTGTTATAAATAGGCACCAAGTGTCAGTCAAAAAGTACAAAATGATAACTCCAAAAGTTTGCACCGCTAGTTTGTGCCTGCAACGTGTTTTTTTTTTTTTTTTTTATGTACTAAATATTTTTGTTGTTTTGTTTTTTTTTCTTCATTTTTGCGAGCTATCATTAGAATGAGACACACGTGTCACAGGGTTTAATATTTGACGGTGACATCTGACTAACTCGGTGAGCGGAGCACGTCAAGATCAAAGGCGCACGTTGTCAGACATCCTGATGATAGTCTTGATGACACATCTGAAGTTTGAAAGCGTGAACCGAATCACATGAGGAACGGCGGAGGAGCTAATTCTGAGCCCCGGAGCCATCTGTAAAGATCTGTAAACACCTCTCACTTCATTGTTCCTTGTCAAGAAACAGCCTCCCTCAGCCCAAGGACACCGCAGAGTAGAAAGAGAACAACCGCGCGCGCACTGCTCCCGACGACAAAAGTTATCTTCAGGTTAATTGATATTGCGGAATGAAAGAGTTCTGACTCGTGTTTGAGTGGAAACTTGCAGTCGGTTCCCATCAGGCCCATTATTTTATTGCAATCACGTCAAAAAAAAAACAAACCCATGCAGACACACTGTAGCTGAGGATAATTCTTGCTGCATTTAGTGTCAAGTGATTATTTACGGTGCACTGATCGTGGGGACTCCAACACAGTCCAATTCATAGCTTGTACAACGGAAAGCAGGTTGGAAAGCGGCGGCGAAACCCCCGCAAAGTGGCTTCGCCTGATCTGTCTGAGGCTCTGACGAGAGAACCAGGAGACGGAGACACTCACGTTAATTTTTGTATGCATGAAGGAGATGTTACTTAAAGCGCATTACGTACTTCACTAAACACGAGCTATTCATGCAGATAAATGCCTTGCTTTCGTACGCCCTCAACTTTAATATTTAATAGTCCAATATAATCAAATAAAAAGCCCGCCGCTCCGAAAAAAAAAGGACAGACTGTGAGCACAGCAAACAGCACAATGTGCTCAGACGGACCCGGAGCCAGATTAATATGATAGGATCGCAAATATGACACCATATCCTGCCATCTGGCTGTTCATTTGGGCAAAAATGATCACAATAATTATGGCAATTAATCAAAAAATGTTTTTCGCCACCAACATTCTGTTAACTAAAAGCACCGAGAAGTTTTGGAGAGAGCAGCCGGGCCGGCCGAGAAACACAAAGCGACGCAGGCAAAAATAAATAAATAAATAAAGGCAGGCGGTCGCGCACGCCGCCCTCGCCGCCTGTTTGCTCTGAGTTTCACAAACGCGCTTTCTTCACGTCAACGGCACAAATGTGGGAATTTCTGAGAAGCGCGTGTTTGCATTTTTTTTGCAACGGATGCAAATCATTGCATTTACTCAGCCAACGTCAGGACGCCCAGGAGCGACTAGCCCTGCCTCGCCTCGCCTCTGTGATGTCACCGGTGGCGCCGCTGCTCCTTTTGATGCAGACTAGGAGCTTCTGCTCCGAGACGCATCAGTCGCTCTGCCGCCTAATTGGGAGCGAGCGGCGGGAGAGCGTCGCAGTCTGCACTCCGCCACCTAAGAGCGGCACAACTTTGAACACGCCACCGCCTGGTGTTGAATCTCACCAAAGGGTGAGCCTGCCACCCTGCCACTATCAGCAGTGGCAGGGTGGGTGGGAGGTGGTGGTGGTGGTGTGGGGGGGGGCGAGGACCCAAAAATGATCGGTGCAACACTCCCATCCCTGCCGCCCCGGACCGTCAGCAGTGCAGCGACACGGAGCCAGGTGGAGGTTTGCTGAGCATCGATTACAACACAGAGAAAACAACACGACGGGGAATGGATGAAGACTTCCAAATGTTTCAAGGTTCTTCTGCATTGATCCAAAAGTGTTCTTCATGGACAATGGACTAGGTTTGCTTTCTTTAAAGAAATGGTCAATAGTATCAAGTGAAATTGGACATATCAGTAATTGTCGTGGAACTGGACACACTGACACACTGACACACACACACACACACACACACACACACACACACACACACACACACACACACACACACACACACACACACACACAGAACTTTGACAGCCAACCAATCAAACATCCACATTGGGCATCATACAGTTTATCTGAGCAGTGTGGGTAAACATACACTTATACATATCAAGCACTTCTGTCAACTAATACTGACTTCCCAGAAAATTCCCCACGATGCATCAAATGCTCGTGAGTTTCAGACCTGAACAAACACATCCTGAAAAAACAATAAAAAGTATAAATATAATTTTTTTGTCTAACTTGTTGGGGGAACAGGGCCTTTAAATTTTGGCTTCTCCAGACTCAGCCGTACCGCGGTGCTTTTTTTAGTTTCCGTGTACGAGCAAGTGAATATGCTGTACGAGGCTCGTCTCCTTTCTGTCCTCCTCCGCTAACAGGGAGAAGGCAAATATAAACAATTTGTCCAGCGTGCAGGGTGACGTTACAAGTGAAGAGGCTTAAAAGCCTGAGTGTATATTTGTCAGATTATAGATGATCTCTCCTGCCCCGGCTGATGCAGGGTTCCAGTTGGTGGAGCAGAAGAGGGGAGGCTGCTGCTGCTGCTGCTGCTGCTGCTGCTGCTGCTGCTGCTGCTGCCGCCACTGCTGCTGCTGCGTCCTGTTTTCCGCCAGCGGAGCAGGAGGGGAAGCGGCCCCACTGCGCCGCTCTGTCACTCGGTCCGCGAGGAGCCCGTGACACGACTCCCTCTCTCCCCCTCTCTCCCCCTCTCTCACTCTCTCTCTCTGTTCTCTCTCCACAGGAGCGACATGATGAGGTCTGATGGTTCCTTTCTGCAGAATAGCAGTTTACCCCTCATTCACCCTTATCAGGGGAGCGGAGCCCGTCATCTTTGCAGCGGTGCCACTCAGGGAAAGCGCCGCACATATTGGAGCTGACCAGTCGAGCAAACAGGGCGGCGCTAATAAAAGACCATCTTGCGTTGGTTCAAATTTCCCTGATTGAATGTCAGTCAGGAATGTTTGCGTGGCAGCGGGAAGGAAAGTGGGCCACCGTTTAAAGGGCCGCCACCGCCTCGCTCGCACGCGCACACGCACACGCACACACACACACACACACACACACACACACACACACACGAGGCCTTTGTTCTGCTTTTATGAGATACTGAGTGAAAGGTATGATGGGCTCACATGCCGTTTGTTTTCCGCGCCCACTGGCCCTGGACTACGTAAAGTGCTTTTCAATTCCACCGCCGTCATTGTTTTCCGTTTTGTAAACCGTTTTATTTTTTTCCTCTTCTTCCTTTTTTCTGGCGGGTAGAAAACACACATTTATTATTTTTATTATTTCAAGTTTTCAGGGTCAAATAACAAAAAGTAAACCCAAGCATGTCCGACCAATGTCCTGATGCAGCGATGGATTCGCCTTTTGCGGAAACTAAAAATAAAGTAAGTGTTTATTACAGGCAGTTGTATTCAATTTTTTGCTGTTTAATCACACTGAAACACAAAGATGCCTTTTTTTCTAAATTCCATTCCAGGCTAATAGATCCCTTTTAACGTTCCACACTAGACCTTCAAAAGTGGTTGCCTGTTGCCTTATTACCTGCGTCTTGCTTCCAGCTTTAAACATTTTTAGTATCACAAAAAGCAGCCGGCAGCTCGCCTCCTTCCCTTCCTGCTCCTCGGGCCGAGCTCCATTTAGCCCCCTCCTCGCACCCTCCCCCCACTGCCCCCTCTCCCACCCTCCCCCCAGAGAGATGGGCCGACGTATGCAGCCCATACAGTCCCCGCGTCATAAACTTTGCATGAACCCTAAACACTGGCCCTCCCCAAACAACAACAGCCCTCCATCAAGGTCGGGGTCCGTGATTAATCTGATAGTGCAGCTGGAAGGAGACGGCGCGCGCCTTCTATTAAAACAATCTGCATTTCACCGAGTCCACCCGCCTGCTCCGTCCGTCCCTGTTATGGATCTTTCATTAGATCCTGGACGGGCTCCAGCCAAAGCTCTCCTTGGACAAGCAGTTTTCTTTTTTCGCAAAGGGAGGCGCATTTTATTTGTATTTTTTCTCCTCCCCTCCACCCCCCACCCGCCACCTCCACCCCTCCCCACTTCTTCTTACACCCCAAGTTCATCAATAGTAAAATTGCCACTTTTTCCCTTCATTAAATGCAAGGAGGGCCGCAGAGTGAATGCGCGGCGCTGTCACTTTCCAGCGGCTCGCGGGGAAAGGGGGGAAAGAATAAAAAGCGTGAGGTGAGGCCACCGGGAACCTGGAGCTCGACGGGACGGGGATGAGCGACGGCGGCGGGGGTTGGGGGGGTTGGGGTGCTTCGGAACAGCCGTGCCGCCTCCCACATTCACATCCGTTTTAATGGCAAATTTGTTGTCAAGAGCCCTGCGCTGAATGATTAGGTGGCCCGCTGTTCTTCTGAGAAGTGCAAACTTGTGGATTTGCCTGGCGCGCCGCGCTGTCACTTTGACAGCCCATTCTGAGAACAATGGCCGCCCAAATAGTGAAATGTGTTGGCACCCCGGCACGTTGAAAGTTTCCCCCTCAGAAACTGGCTCTTTTTTTCCCTGCTGTTTGTGTGCATTCCGCCGCGCTGATTCCTCCATGTTGATTAGGACGGGGTGGGGGGTGGGAGGGGGGTAGGGTGGGGACGGGGGGGTGGAGGGAGAAGCCAGTGAATCGGGCTCCCCGGAGCAGCCACATCAAACATTCGCCAGAGATTGACAGTCACTCCATTGAGCCAATTATTTCTGCTCATAAGACCTGCTTCTATAACGGCTGGTTAAGGACTGCAGCCATTGTCAGCGGTTGTAATTGAACCACCGGCAGCACGGACACACACACACACACACACACACACACCCAGCAGCAGCAGTTAGTGGCAACACTGCCCACTCGGTTTTGCCCCCCAAGACGAAGAACAATTACAAACGTGACATTGTTTGCATTAAAAGCCTAAAAGTCGAGAGTTCTCGGGGCTTCAGAGAGGAAGAACGTGCGCGAGTCACCGCCAGCTTCGACTGTGGGCTCATTTTTTTGCCATTTTTTTCCATTTTCCTTTTCGGGAGTCACCTACGATAAAACAATAAAACACAATAAAAGCGCCGCAGCTTTCGTGTGAGGCGTCCGCACCGCTGAGCAAACACATCAAGGCTTTTCAAATATTACTGCGGAGGAAAAAATATATATTTGTAATAAAAAAAAAAGTCAAGACTGCAACAAACATGTTATTTCCCGGCGCTATATCCTCATTTAGCCTACAAGTCAGCAGTTTGACATTTGTAGCGCCCGCTCCGTCGTAATGGAGGAGTGGTGGGTGCCGACTGCAGGACGAGCGAGGGGCCTTTTTCTCTTTTATTCATTGCATGGGTTGGGTGGGGGGGTGGAGGGGTGGGGGTGAATGGTTAATTTATTGAAAAGAAGGTAGGCGGACGAAGCAGCGGAACGGAACTGATACCCCTGCTTGGCTGTAGGTTGTGCACCAGCGGGAGGGGGAGCAGGAGGAGGAAGGGGAGGATGAAGAGGAGGAGGAGAGAGAGAGAGAGAGAGAGAGAGAGGGGAAAAAGGAGGTTGAGGGAGGCGGAGACCAGAGCGACAGAGGAACGGTTAATGGAAATGAGTGACAGGCTTTCAGAATGATTTACAACGGGTGGCGCTGCGGCAGAGCCGGCGCTTGATGGATGATCCTGAAAGACGGAGACGAACCATAAATCATGTCTTTGAATCATTGACAGAGATAAAGGAGGGGGAGAAAAAGCAATGGCATTGACGTTCATTCTTCCAATAATGTACATTGACGAGTTACACTACGGAGCCTTAATTAAAAAGTGAACGTGGGTCTTCTCCCTCTCTCGGCTCAGCTGCCCCCCCTCCCCATCCTCCCCCAACCTCACCCCCCCCGGATATGCTCCTTTATCCCTCTTCTCCCTCCTCCTCCTCCTCCTCCTCCTCTTCTCCTCCACTGCGATATCAATGGTAATTAAAGATGCTGCATCCCCGGTCTCTGTCCCACAGCCACTTCCTCCAGCTTCCCACGGCAGCCAGATTAGATAAGTGCGCTGCTAAGAGATAATGTCACCCCTCAACAATATCAACGAGGCTCAGGCCCATTTGTTTCTACATCTGCAAACACACACATTCACCAAGGACAGAGATTTTCTTTCCCTTTTTCTTGTCTTTTTTTTGCTCTGTACAACAAAAAAGGGTTTCAGAGGTTGTTTTCTTTTTTACATGTACTGATTAAAAGAAAAAGGCGAATAATTCACTTGAATTGAGAATTAAAACAAACAAAAAAAAATAATTCTGTCCCCGTCTAGACGCCGTGCCGCTCTGTCGTGACTGCAGATGGCACTTAGATAAAGAGGAGGAGCCCAGTCGGAGCGCAGGGGAGTCTGCATGAGTGGCATTCCACATCAGCTGAGCACCCTTAAAGTGCATACAATGGAGCAATGAGGTGAAAGTAATCCTAAACATCTGTCTCGTGTGTCCTACACGCACAGGCTGTTTGTTCAAGTTCTAGGAAAGACATTAGCGAGAGGGGAGAGGGACGGCGGCGAGAGGGGAGGATGTATCAATTCATGCACTAGTTCTCCAAAGGGATTAAGCCGGGCCTCTGTTGTCTGTCTTCTGGCTGCTCTGGCAGCACAAAATGGAGAGGGCTGCCCTACTAATGCAAATAGCCAGCTTTCAAGACACGGCGTAGCGAGAATGTGTTCGTCTTTAAAGTTCAGCGTGTTGCTGTGAGGGTTTAGAAAAAACACTATCAATCGTTAACAGTGTTTTTATTACACTGTGTAGTAAAAGGCAGGAAAACAAGAAGTAGAAGAAGAAGAAGAAGAAGAAGAAGAAGAGCGGCATCAAGACTGCTGTAAGGATGATTATTAGCAACTCAAAGATCAGTGTGAGTGTCTAGATGTTCAGAAATTCCTTTTTTTTGTTGTTTTAATGACAGATGCCCCACCACTAGATGTCAGTAATTTATTCCTGTCCTCTACTGTTTAAAAACACAGTCACCTATAGAACAAAAAGAAACACCCTGATTGCTGTCAATCTAACTGGATTTCTGCAATACAGTGTCAATTATCAGTAGGGGTCTGAAAAGAGCCATCAGCTTAAATTGTGAAAGGAGGGTCTGTAAAAGGGTGAATAATATTTTAGGTATCATAATCCCCGACAAAAACGAAACAGAATTTCTAAAAAGCCACTAAACTTAACCGTCAAATTGAGTAAATCATAAAAAGATGGCGTCCTGCTCAGAAAGTAGATCTGGATCATAGTTTCATCGTCATATCACAGTTGGTATGAATGACACGTGTGATCAACACTGAAAAAACATTTACAGTGTTTGCAATATAATTTTTAGATGCTACTAAATATTACACACAAGGGGAAAAGGATGCATGATTTAAGAAATCCTCATGAGAGGCATTTGTGAATCTTTGTTCCATCAACCACAGAAACTTTTCCATGAATGACGGCCTGCTTTCAACCATTTCCCCTCATTAGACCCATTAGAACACAGTATTGTCTCAAGGCATTACACTATTTCAAATATCTCCTCTCCATTCTTGATGAATTTCCAAATGGCATCAAATGAAAAAAAAAAAAAAAAAAAAAATGTTCATATCTCAGAACAAACCAAAATAACATCTTTTAATCACTTCCTTTGTCCAACAGTCGGAATCTAAAAGATCTCCATTTACTGTCAACAATGACAAATAGGGAAAAAAAACAACAAATCTGCACATTTAGAAGCTCCAACCAGTATTTTCTTTTGACAATCAAAATGAAAGCAAACAACAAAGGAGCCGTGATTAAAAGATGAAACAAAGAGTTTGTTTCATCAATTGTCAAAACAGGCAAGTGATCGACTAATCCTCCACTCGCACTCGTCTTGACTGGGGTGTCTGTTCTGCACTTTCCTCTGCGAGCGGGCCTCCGTTCTCTTTGCCGAGGCCCTACTGGCTGCACTGCTCGATGACAGCAGGGCCCGAGCGCCGCCCCTCTTCCAGGAGGTCAACTCTCAGCGTATGGATTTTATTCAGCCACCAAAAAAACGGAACAGACACACAAAGCTGCGTCTCTGTCCGTCCGTCTCCCGCTGCGGGAAGACGTTTTGGCAAGCCGGAATGGGAGGGAACCACAATGGTCATAGGCCGCTGAAAAGACGTGGCAATAGTATTAAACTCGCGCGCAAAAAAAAAGAGAGGCTTCAACGCGCGCGCGTGCGTCTTCATGAATGATTCATGTGGCGCCGCAACACAAAAAAGCCGAGAGTCATTTTCATTTGAAGGCTCCGAGTTGTTCATATCATGTTTGATCGCATCCCCGCATCAAAACACGGTTTGATGGACAAGGGAAATAATTACTTGTCATTCATGTGTCTGAGGTTCCTCCGCGCTCCTCTTTTGTTGCTGTTAAACATGTTCCTCTGTTAAACACTTTCCCCACCAAAAGGCAAACTCTGAGAAACACGGCGACCCAACTTTCAAGTAACGTAGCGTTACGTTAAAAAAACAAAAAAAAAACAATTTGTTTGATTCAAACAGGTAATGAAAGGAATGTTGTCATCGCCATGGAACTCCTCAGCTGGAAGAATCCTAAGATCCTAATGAACTCCACGGGGGTCTCTGTCGATATCGGACAGTGGCTCACGCTGATCTTAAACGGTCTTAAAAGATGATCCATACGGTGATGAAGCCGACTCTGGTTCTGGCCAGAGGCCAAATCCTGGACATCATCAGGGTCACACGGGACGTGACAGAGCTACTGGTACTGAAAATGAAAGAAAAAAAGAGGAAACATCTGCTACTCTTGTGGATTGTGAATTCTAAATAGTCAAATCCTGGCGTGATGTTTGGCTGTCCGTGACGGCTCGCGGCCGACCGGGTCTCTCGGAGGAGCAGCCTGCAGACGTCCCTCCACTCCTCCCTCCTCCTGACTCTTCATCCCCGGACCACCCTGCTCGCCGCGTTCCGCTGTGACGTGACAGGACGATGCTACTCAGTCCTTGATTCCCATTGCACTGTTTAACTTGGACCACGGTGAAAGCAAAGAGCAGCTAAAGAGCCCCGGTGCTTGCAGTTTAAAAAAAAAAAAAAAAAACGAAAAAAACCCAAAACCCATGCAGCCATTCATCAAAACCCCCGACAAGTCGCTCTCTACCGCCCCCCAACAACCCTCCACCTCGAGGCACCCCCACCCCAACCACCTCCACCACCACCACTCTGGCTTTTAACTAGGACTCCAAATAATTCCAGAAATGACAAATGATACTTATATCTCTGGCCTGTGCCGAATCAATAAGCATGCAGAGCAACTATCCATCTTGAGAGGTATCGACGGGCGGCGGTGGTGGGGTGTGGGGTGGGGGTGGGGGATCGGGGGCGACGTCGACTGTGAGAGAGAAGCACTTGGTGGCTTCATTCGGGGGCTGCTGGGAAGATAGGGGAGGGAGGGACGCCTCCGCTGGAAACAATCAAAAAAAAAAAAAAACCTTTTAGAGGAAGCGCAGGAACCCGAAATACGCCCCCATCCTACCCCCACCCTCGCCTCCAACCGCCCGACTCACCCCCCGCCAACTGAAGAACGCTGAGGAACGAGGGGCCGCGCCGCCGAGTGACCGTTTGTTAGAAGAACGTGCGAGCGAAAGACTTATGAAGTGGGTCGGCGGTGGTGGTGGAGGAGGAGGCGGAGGTGTGGGGGGGTTATTTTCACTGTAGCACCGGCGCATGTTTACATGGCAGTTGTGTGCCGCGTGTGAGCTGATGGGCGGCGATACGGCCCCCTTCTCTGGTCCCCCGGCTGGATGGGAGCAGCTGACAGATCGCACTTCAGAGCAGCTTTAGCTGCGGCTCCCCTTGAGGGGCTGTGATTGATGACTCGCGCCGCCACCTAGATCCATTTTCTCCTCCAATCTGACTCCTCACAGGTAGACCGGAGTCCTCCTCCTCCTCCTCCTCCTCCTCCCAACCCCCACCCCCAACCCCAAACCCTACCCCCCCACCATGGCCCCTTGCTCTCATCTCCCTTCGAGTTGAAAGCGGGGCTTATTTCCTGGTTTTACCGACAGAGCCACTTCAAAAAACACATCCGCTCTGTACAAATTAAAAACAGAGCGGCTACAGAGGAAATCATTTGCGCTATAAATGCCTCGCGGAGCCATTCCCGACGCTCGACATTAGAGATCAGAAAAGTTAAGGGGAGAGATGTTTGCAGGCGTAATGTCATTAGCAGAGAAAATGTTAAGACCCGGGACCCCTGCAGGTCTGAAGGCATTTAAGAGCAGTTTAGCTTAGCCATCTGGTAGACAATTACACAGGAACAAACACACCGCCTCAGCAAATAAAGCTTGGCTCATCAATCACGGGAATGGCCAGAAGTTGGCCTGTTCCACCCTCTGATTTAATAACCCGATGAACTGCCGCGCCATCCACCACAACTTCTCAACATCCCAACATTTGCCGGCAGCGTTTAGCGCCGGCCGAGCTCCAGTAGTGGATACTGCAGTCGCCTTCAAATCAGCATTTCTATATTTAATCTTTGAGCACGCAATGAAATGGACCGGTGCTTCCGCCCAAGAATCAAGCAGAGCATTGTCTCGCCGAAATTGCCCCGTAATTAGCAAACAGGCATCGGAAAAGAATGGAAGCGCAAGGTTAAAAAGTGAAAATCTTTTGAAACATTTGCTGTTTTTCACTTTTCAAGCCGTTCGCTTAATTAACATTTGCCCCGAGCTTTTTAATTGCAGTCGTTCCTTCCCTGAGGGACCCAGATGGGGATGGGCTAGTAATTGCAGATGTTGATGCGAGATGGTGACACAATGTCAAGTCTTTTTCTGAAAAAAATTACTGAAAAAAATGACATTTTGGAAAAGGCGCATGGCTGGAAAATGAGCAGCTAAGAATCTGCAACAAGAGCTTTCATGTACCAAACGTGGACCGAAGGGGCTGAACTGCTCCTGGATGGATGGATGGATGGATGGATGGATGGATGGATGGATGGATGGATGGATGGAGGTCAGCCTCTATCACTTTCTGCGGGCTGTTTCCTGAGCTGAGAACACGTTGGGCCGTGTTTCTGGGCTGTGGCCTGTGTGGCCTCACGCTGGGGAGAAAAGAAGTAGGCCACCGCCGCGGTCTCCGATTCCTTCCCCCCTGTACACGCGTCACCTGCCAGCTCATGTGGCCCAGCTGAGACGTGAACAGGTCTGGCAAGAACCAAATGTTTTCATTTACCTCTGGGGCATCCGCACTCTTCCTAAGCAGGCGGTGGCAGGCTAACATGTCAGGATACTGGCCCGGGACTGCTGGGCCTCTGGGAGAGGTCACGCACTCGCCGCTCAGGTTCACAAAACGTCAAGATTTAACTCTCTGCGGGAGACGGGGGAGAGCGGCTCAGACCTGTGCAGTGCCCACCCCACCCCCACTCCTGCTGCAGGTACACCTTAGCGCGTGACACCCTCAACCCACGTGTTATTAATGCAGTCTCGCAGACAAAAAAGGCAGCTTCGCAACAGATTCCGACACTCAGAGGAACCTGAAAAGCCGCTTTGTTACACCTCCAGCTCAAAGGTTCAGTGTGTAATATTCGGAGATTCTGAGAAGAAACAGCGACATCAAGTGGTGACCTGTTTGATTGGCAGCACTCTATCGCTCACCCTACCTCTACCAATCTTGTCTGTGAACTACGGTGGCCGAACCCTAACCTGCACACAAACCTCGTCCACCTTTGACTTAATTTTGATTTGAGGAGGTGAGCGTTCGCCTTAAATACGAAACAGTGGCTTGATTGTCCTCACCAGGCCTCCTTAGAAATATGTCGAGATGGCAACTACCTGGGATTAAGACCCTTGTTCTATGTATATTCTTATATATATGTATATTGGTAGGAAAGTGGGAGGGGGAGGGGCAGGAAGTGGGAGGCCAATGACTTTTATTGTGCTGCGAGAAGACACATTCATTAATATATTTATGGGCAGTGTATGAAGCTTTTACCAGTATAAAAATCATAAATCAGGCCACATTTTACACGCTGAACCTTTAAACTAAGTCTTTCACAGGAGGGGGGAGCGGATCAGACAATAAACAACTAAAAGTCTGCACGACGGGTACGAAAATACAAAGAATAGGTTGATTTCCAGGCAGCTTGTGGAGAGCAGTGTATCCTCTGGAGGGGTGGGGGGCTCTGGGAAAGGGATGGATGTGGGGGCAGCGGCTGTCTGCAGACGCCTGATTTATGATCCACTCAGTTTTGCATGTGTGTTCACAGGTTTCTGGGAGTTGCACTCAATTAGAGCAGCGGGGGGTTCGAAGTATGTTTTCGTGAGGATAAGTTAAAGCTTGACGCGTTTATTTCTGCCGGAGCGGGCTGAGGAGCCGGTGACAGCCTATCAAAAGTCGTCTTCTTTGATCACCCGACTCAAAGTGTGCGAAACGGTAACTGTCCCTGACAAGTGAGAGGAAGGATCCGAGAGGAAGGCAAAATGTTTATAAAGCACAATCTTAAAACACCAGTCGGCATGAGCGAGGGAAAGCGGCGCGGCTGGTGACGGAAATGTCATCGCTTAGCAGGACAACGAGGGGCGGACAAACGGGCCTTAATCAAATTTGTAAATTCAAATTAGCTTGTATATATAAATCGCTCGTAAAAAAAAAAAATGAAAAAAATAAAAAAAAGCACAGGCTGAGGAAGGACTTAATGGATTCAGCAGGATGAAATCCCCAATTACAAATGAAATGCCCAGTTCCCTTTGCAAATTATATAAAAAGTAGTAAATCTTATTTTTGAGACATTTAATGATTCAGCCGGCCTGAGAAACGGGGGGAACAAAGTACCAACGCACCGAGTTACTCATATCCCTGCTGAAAAACTCCTCCGTTTAATGATTCACCACTAAGGAGAGTCCACACACTTCCAGAAAGAATTCAAATCCCTTTTCCCACAGCCTCTTTCAGTCCGCATGATAAATGACACCCGTCATTCTGTCGCTGCCAAACAGCACAGAGGGGAATTGTACTGATATATGATTCACAAGAACAGGAAATAAACTCTGCCTTTCTCCGTAGCTCTGCCTCTTGCCAAGTAGGACGGACCTGGACAGTGTCAGGGGCTCTCATGGCCAAGGCAGCGGGAAGGCTGACGGCGCTGAAAACCCAAATAGGGAATAGACAGTGGGTTTCCAACATGAACTCTCCCCTCTGTCGACGAGAGAGAGAGAGAGAGAGAGAGAGAGAGAGAGAGAGAGAGAGAGAGAGAGAAAGAGAGAGAGGGGGAAAAAAAGTCCAGCGCTCCCGATGACTGATGAAAGGCACAAGAGCCACGGCATGAAGGAAGGAAGGGAGGCGTCGATGGGACTGAGTGGAGGAGGATCAAAAAAAAAAAAGAGAGAGAGGGCGCTCTAAAGTCTGCAATTATCAAACAAGGGGAGGGAAAAAAATATGGACAGAGCAACCTCCCCCTGCCCCCAATTACGATGCGGCAAGTGAGGCTAATTACTGCGGCTTGATTATTTCAGGTTTCTGTGAGAAGGGAGAACGACAAAAGACTTGAAGGAGGGACGGGTGCGGCTCGGACTGAGCCGGTTCACCGACATTTAGCGCCAGTATTGCCAGGACTGCCAAACAAAAGAAAATGGGGATCAGCGAAGATCCCCCCCCCCCCACATGCCCCGAAGCAGATCACTGGCGACGAGGGAGAATAACAGCAACAACAAACACTGATGCTGAAGCATCACTATCCAGCTTCAAATACATTTCTGCAATCCATCTCTCAACCACAGTTCCCATTGACACGCAGACTAAGTCAAGACCGCCCTGTTCGTCATTTATCAGATTCATTATTAGCAATTTGAAGCAGATATTTGCATTTACATTGATATTTTTAGTTCAATACATCCACTTTTTTTTCCATCAGTGTATCAGGATACGAGTTACAAACTCTTTCATCCAATTGTACAGGCAACCTTCAGCGCCATTCTCAACGGATTTTATTTCACCAGCGACACAACACAAAGGAAAAAAAATGCAACTGGCACAGATAATCGTTCGGTCCTGGCTGGGAATCTGAAAAACATTCCGGTTTCTCTGGTGGCGGACGAGGCGGGCGCGCCGACTCGGCAGCTCTGAGTGTCACAAAGACAGAAGGCGAGGCGAAGTCCCGCTGCCACACGGCTGCTCGCCTTCAGGGCGACTCCCTCCAGGGCCAAGGCTCAGCGGCAGGCCTCCCACTCGGGCTCCAGAGCGCCGGGACGTTGCCCAGGGCCAGGACCGGGACCGGCAGCACTCCATCACGCAGACAGCAGCATCCCCTGGCCATCGCCACCAGTGAGAGAGGCCCCCCCAGCCCCTCTAGGGCGGCTGAGGGGGTGGGAGAGAGCTAGTGGGGGCGCACTGGGGGTGAGTGGGTGTGTGTGTGTGTGTGTGTGGGTGGGGGTGATATTTATGAGCGGCTTGCGATTCCGCTGATATACTGGCGGGCCGGGCTGCAGGGACGGAGCCGTACAGTTTGAGTCTCCGCCTCATTTTGAGCCCCCCTCCCCCCCCAAGCCGAGCAGACCCCCGCTAAGTGCTCCTCTGAGCTTTACAGGGTTAGGGTCTGATGCGGGAAGCAGGCAGCGTATAACTGCACCGCATGTAAATCACAAAGTCCAAACGTGAAGGGAGGTGGGGGAGAGAAAAAAACGCTGGAGATGGAAGTTATTGGATTTTGTCAGCAAGTGCGCCTTTGTTTGGGACCAAAATGACTGAAATAAGTGGGAGCGGGTGGTGAGGGCAAAAAAAAAAAACATGAGCCGCAGTATTTTTAGTGCCATTTGTTTAAAAAGAAAAAAAAGAAAACCATTCCTGCTTTAAGTTGAGCCCTCCATGATGAGCAGCATATGTTTACCTAAGAGGTGTATTTTAATGCCTCTTTACCTTTTGATTTGGGAACGGAGTGATTACACAGGAAGCCGTGGAAAACCCCGTGGCAGATTAGGGAAGTGAGCTGGAAATGGGTCCAAATTGTCGTTGTGGAAGTAAAGAGGCTACTTTGCACTACAAGGGGCTGATGGGAGGTGTGGGGGGGGGGTTCGTTTCCTGGGGCAGGCCAGGGTGGATTAAAAGAAGCCGTAAAAGGTCCCCGTAATGGCATCAGTAATGTCTCGCTGCCATTAAAACACGGTGGGAAAAAACATCTGCTTTGCATTTTTCACTCCCCTGCTACCCATTTGTCTTTCAAACTATCTGGGAGAGCGACTCGCTTTCGAGAGGCTCATATTTTTTCGGGCCGCGAGGTCGTTTCGCAGGCTCGGCGGGTCAGACGGACGAAGGGACAGACGGGTGTTCGCTCACTCGCTCGCTCGCTATCGGGCTATCGGGCTCGCACATGTCAAAACAACGGCTGGCCACGTTGCGAAAGGAGCACAGTGTGTGCACTTGTTCGCGCCCGTTCATCATCTTTAGCGAAAGAATTCCGACAGAAAGTCGACCTCGCCCCCTCCGCATCCCAACCTGCAGCACATCCACATTCTTCGGTGGCCTCGTGTTTATTTTTCCCCCGACCGCCTTTTGCCAAAAGATGTTTTACTGTATTAACGCCCCGGATCGCAAAACAGGGCCTTCGCTCAGGGTATAAACACCTTGATTGCTTTATGGCTCGCCTCTAACCATTAGAGGTGCGCTGTATCTTCCCCCTGATACCACCAAGCCGAGGCCCTGCAGTAATCTTTTCTCTGCTAAGCCCTTAATAAACCGGAGCCTGCTTCATTAGCTTCCCCTTGCAGAGTGATTGATCGGTGCCAGTCACACACAAACCCCATCCCCGCTCCGCACAGCCAACTGAATAAGGCACGTTTTTTTTTTCCCTCTTTTTTTTCACCGCCAGCCAACTACCACCCATCACACTATTAAAGGAGAGTATTCAGGCTGAGCCAAAGGGGGAGTGGCATCAGTCGTGGATGGCGAGGCAACAGTGTTCGTTTTGTTCAAAGGCCGGGTCAAAATCAATTTATTGGCCCGCACCATGGGAGAGCTCTATATATTACAGTCTTGACGGCTCAGATTCAGCCGTGACACATTAAAGAGGAAGTACCAGTAAGAAAAAAAAGAAAAACCTTTGCAGTGACTGGGTTTGCGTGCACGGGATGTTGCAATGAGGATCCCAGTTCTGATTAATACAATATCAGCAAATAAGGTGTAAACATGCACAGAAGCGAGCAGAATGTTCCTGTTTGCGTGTTGATCAGCATATTCTGCATAAACCAGAGACATAAACTGCTGGAAGAAAAAGTAACATGATTTTTATTTGTTTGTTTGTTTTGCCAGGCGCATTTTTCTGGATTCATTTCTGGCTGAAACTAATGTCCAATTCAACGGATGATCTTTTTTCCTAATATATGTTTTCTTGTTTTGTTTTTTTTTGGTACAAAGTAGTGCAACCACCATTGAGCCTCCAAAAGCGTTAGACTTTTAATAAATATTCACCCATTTTCTATCACCACTTCTGTCTTCCGTCCATCACAAGTAAAAGGGCCACGTGGGAGACAAATCTTACAAGCATCCGCACTCACACTGACAGTTAATACAGAGCTGCCAATTAGCCTGGCAGAGAGCATGTAAACTAAACATCGCAAGGCCTAGGAATTGAACCTGCAACCTTGTTACTTTGGGGCGACGGTGCAAACCAACGCGCTGCCACGTCGTTTGGAAATTTAAAACACAGCTTTCACATTATTAAAGAACAACGTCGAAGCCATCTTGTATCATTATACTGACAACACAATCAACTGGAATAGTAGTCATATTTATTGTTGTGATTGTGGAGGTTTTTGATGTCTCTATAACCCAAATAGAATCCATCCACATACTCCACTTGACTTGATGCAGCGGTCGATCACAACAAATATGACCTGGTTCTGAGAATAAAACGCAGTTAACGTGCCAGTGTCTTACTCAGGAAACTATCTGAACTGGTGAGGGGGGGGGGGACTTTAGACATTCCTGCAGAACGAAACGTGCTCAATGAGCCATTCTTATTCCGAGGCGGAAATACTTGAGGAGTGTGGCCAGACTAAGAAGAATTAACTGGGATTAATGGTGCAGTTTAAAGGCAGGAAGTTTTTTTTTTTTTTTTTTTTCAAAAAATACTGCACAAGTGGCCCATTGTTACAAAACAATGTGCATTTCCCTCATTCAAGTCCAACCTGTGTGTACCGTTAAAATGTTTTGTTACTTTGTCAAACCACACGTCAAACCCATTTCAGAGGATTTCATAATTTGGTCGCTGAAAGAGCAAAGTGAGATTCAAAGGATGTTTTAACAGGACAAAACGCAGGGTTCGGGCACTGAGAGTGAAGCTGAGAAGGGGAGGGGGCATGCAAGACGATGATGAGAGTGGATCCTACAGCATCGCCCCATGTCTTCACGTCACCAGCCGGAGTCTCCTCTCGCCTTGTGACGCCCGCAATACGCCAGTGGTGTGGCGGCTCCACAGCGAAAGAGCAGAGAGGCTCAGCTGCCCATGATGAAGTCAGTAATATCACTATCTCGTCCTCCTCTCCCAAGAATCGCTGTAAACCTATTTTGGAAATTGAGGCCTGAATTATGTCAGCATCATTTCAGCTGGAAGGAGGCGGGGGGGTGGTTGTAAAAGAGAGTCAATAACTCCGGACACCAGATAAGGACGAGAGCAGCACCTCTCAGTGTCTGTACACAGCCGCCGCTCAGGACACAAGATGGTGCCCAGTCACACTGCGCCATGGCAACACTCGAGGCGACGCAGCCAGCGGACGGAGGGACTCGCGAGGGAGAAGTGTGAAGTCAGCAAACGAGGGGAAAAACTCCCTCTGACAGTTCAGGGCTGATCCTCTCAATACATCCCACCAGTTAGCCACTTTTGTCGATACAGTTTAGGTGGGAGGGGAGACTAGGACCGAAGCCCACGCGTTATTAGGTCAACTGGTGCAGTCAGAAAATACTGACGCAGTATCGTGACTTATTACATCATAAGGAGATCGTTACTAGAACAAGGCAGATTGAGGAAAAGCTGCAGAACTTTTTGAGTGGCCAGCGAGGTTGATGTCCTTGTCCTGTCCTTTATGGCACACACACACACACACACACACACACACACACACACACACACACACACACACACACACACACACACACAAATAAATATGCATGAATTAATTTCACCTTTGAAATTGACACGCATAGCGTAATCACTGCACCTGGTCAAGAGTGATTATTTATGTATTTAAATATGCAGATGATTCCAACTTTACAGGCAGCAGTGTATTTTAAATAATGTCAAAATGAATCAGTAGTTTGTTTGTTTTTTTATGTGTATCTGCGATTTGCTGTATTTAGAGGCAAACCAAATTATAGACTGACAATCTGCCTCTGAAAAATTTAAATCTCAATTAAAAAAAGAGTTCTACGCTTCCAAATCTTAAAGCGGCCATGATAACCATGTGACCGATAGATATGGTTTCATTATTTCAATCAAGTTAATATAACTGCTCTTACAGTTTAAAACGAACCAAAACAGCTTGTTTTTTTTTTCTCTGTTTGTCTTTGGATTGAAGCGAAGAGGAAGTCGATTATTTTAATATTAAAATATGACAATGAGATTTTCCTGGGGCAACTCAGCAAACTGTTGATATTAGAGAGTAAAACGTTTTACTTTAAAATTTTCTACTTTAAAGTCAGATCTGACTCCCAAGTCAGTTTTTAAATCATAGTGCCATTATCGTTTAAACATTGCCTTCTCTTAATGTTCTGTTCAAATAAAACCGCCACTTTCTTAACAGCAAATATTCACATTTGCAAAAAAAAAAAAAAAAATACTTGTGTATCTTTCCCCTTTAAAAAAAAAGACTCCTCAGACACTGAATGCACATGAAGCGAGGCTTCCGGGATCTCCTGTCTCGAGTGTGAGCAGCACGTGTCTCAGCCTTGTTCTACACCAGCTAAAGATCTCCGTCTTTCAGGCCCGGCGAGGTGACTGAGTGCTGACAAACGCAGAGGACGCACACAAACATATTTCAGACGACGGAAAAAGAAGCCGCTGAAGGTTTTTTGGGGGGAAGAAAATAAATCTAAAAAAAATCAGAAAATCACTGAAGCCCTCGACTTTGTCGCCGCAGCACGAAAATAATAATAGTAATAAAAAATACCATGCACCATTTTAGGTTGAAAACACATTTCACCCTGACACTTATCTGCAATTAGCCATGTTGGATGTTTGTCATGTGCAAACACTTAGCAGAGTTTGACAGTCATTTGATTCTAATGGGCTTTCAGTGGGGGTTTCTGCCTGTAGGACGTTGCAGTAAAAAAAAGAAAAAAAACACAGACACACACACACACACACACACACACGACAGGGAAGGGAAATGCATTAATCATTTGAGGACACGCTATATCGGCATCATATATTGTTAACCCAGACACTTTATATTTTCCTACTTTCAAATGTTCCTCTTCATTCAGACTCTTGCCCCCGCTTTGTCTTTGTTCTGCAGGGGTGATATCACCTGCAGCTGTTTACAATTAGCTCGAGTGTTTCCCTCGGTGCTGTTTAAGTTTTACTCTCCCGCTTTAAAAGCTCTATTTTCCACACGGCCTCGCATTAAAGTTCCTCCGTCGACTATAGAGCCCGGGTGCAGCTCGAAACCTGCACTGGGAAGACGGATATTTCTATTCATTTAAAGATGGAATCATGGAAAAGTTTAACGACTATGAAACTTCCAGAGTGAAGTGTAGACACTGCAGAGAGCACTGAGAGAGCAAATTGCAAAGGTGAATTAAAATATAACCTGCCCTGGTGCCAAGAGAGACACACTGGCTGCTTTTAGACGGCGGTCAGCGGGAAAAAAAACAAAAGTGTGTCAGGGGGTCAGAGTGATACACACTCTGTACACTGTCGCTGGAGGAGGAGAGGCCGAGGTCTATCAGACCCCCACAGCCTCGTGGAGGAAAAAAAAAAAAAAAACTCACTCGACAGCTGCATGATAAAGCCGCACGTTGTAATTCTGCTACCATTCGTGGCCCCGATCTGGAGCCAAACTGCACACTCTCAGTTCAGAGCTCCATCAGATCGGCTTTTTTCTGAGACTGTCACACTGAGGGGGGGGAAAAAGAGGCCCGGATGTGATCCAAAGCCGTCCGCTGGTGCACTTTTCTCATTTCAAGCTTCAAATTTGGAAGAGAAAGACGGACCGCAATTCTCAAGGCCGATTGAAAAAAAAAATAAAAAAATGACGATAATCAGCAGACATTTGGAGCTCGAATAACGTTTGAAGAAAAAAAAACAGACAAGGCGCTGTAGGTGCGGCGCTGCTGCCAGGATAAAAAACCTCGGCGAACGAACGGCTGCGTCATGAATAATGATCAGTGTGGGACGTTTGGTGCGTTCGCCTGGAGGGCGGGAGTCGCATTCCAGCGGGCGGAGCGACACCCGCTCTTTATCCAGCCAGAGGTGGAGATGATCCTCTCTCGCAGCGGGGCCTTTCTCCCCTTTGTGTACGCCTGTGTGTTTGCCGTCGTCCCGGCAACCGCCCGAGGCCCCCCCCCCGCTCCTGGCTGGGCCGGGCCGCCCCACCCGGCCGAGGCAGGAACCGCTAGTCTACCTGGGCTTTAGCCTGAGCAGGCGTGTGTGTGTGTGTGTGTGTGTGTGTGTGTGTGTGTGTGTGTGTGTGTGTGTGTCGGGTACATACGGCAGCATCAAAGCGCGGCGTTAATTACAGAGCCGGGTTATTACTGTATGCGACTGTTATTTTCATTAACATTCATTTCCTGTCTCCGGCGAGGGTAAATACCCACCCACCAGTTTAATCACAGGTTTATTTCCAATCCAAACGCACTTATCTTCATGATATCATCGAGGCCTCATCGCTTGACAGTGGATGAGGCACTTTTCTTTTTCTTTTTTTTCCATTTTTTTTTTTTTTGCGAGGAGCAAGCCTGCCCGAAACTCGGAAGTGGAGAAGGAACGCCACGCACCGTGCAGCGATGCACACATAGATCTGACATTAGGGCGACTGTAGGATTAGGATTAGGATAATAACCCCCGATGATGTGGAGCGATACTAATAATGTCGGAAGTGATCTGCGCTCAGATGGGGGGCCGCGTTCGCCGCTTTACGGTGCATTGAAATGCCGACAACCTTGGCAGGAAATAAGAGATGTTGGGTTGGTGGGAGTGGAGGGGGGGGGCAGCCTTTCATCATTTTCCCCCCAAAATCAGTGGAGGAAATGAATATGGATGCCCTCGGGCGGGGGGCGGGGGTAGGAAATTCAGGGGCTGATGAGGTCCCTGAAGGATCCGCTGCTGCGGACAGTACCGGAACTTTTGCAGCTGGGCCGAGCGCCAGAGTGCTGGGGGTTCATCACGGACGGAACGCATGCAGGAAATGCAGGCGAACGCGAGAGACACGCAGGGAGACGCACGAGCGTGGACGGCACGAGGAGGCGGAAACACTCACCGCGCTTCACCTTTTGACGCATGCCAAATCCTGACTAAGAGTTAAGCCTGGAGCATCTGTCAGGGCAAACCGTCACGCCCTTACCATGCTTGCTGCGTTTCCATTACACCTAGAATTGTGCAAAACTTAAATATCGCAATGAGAAACTGGTCATGGAAACACCTAAACTTCGAAAAACCTCTCAAATATGGCTAAAATGTTTTGACGCTCTCATGAGGTGGTTTTTCAGATGAGTCCATATATCGCAAAAGTGTAATTGAACTTTTTTCGCATTTACACGTCACTGGATGTGACGTACTGGGTCACGTGACCAGTTCACTTCAAGTGAAAATGCTGCGTTATGTTGGGACGGAGGAGGAGACAGAATATTTTTTACAAGTAATCAAAGAGAAAAATAGACCAACCATTGTTGACAGCAAATGTAATTCTCGTAAATCTCACAGGACGAGATTTTATGAGAATTACGGCTTTTGCGCTTCACACCATTCAATGGAAACACCTGCAAATCGCAATTTTACTTTGTCAAAATTTTAGAAATATTGCTTTTATTTTGCAAAAAACTGTGATGGAAAGCACAGCGAGTCAGACTGGAGGCTACTCACTAGCTCAGTAGGCAGCTAGCTCGACCACGAAAAGAGAGACGCTGTGAACGACTATCTCAGATGGCGTACGAAGTGGCGGGCCAGTCGAACTGCAGTGGATTTGCCACCTCGACGACTAATTCGCAGAGGGAAGTGAGGAATTCCTGGTTCGGGGATTACAGCGGGCTTCAAAGACAGCCATTCAAGGCTGCACCAGCGCCACTCACTCTCAATGAAGAGAAACAAATTGCATTCCAAAGGGCGCAGCGATGGCTAATCTGGTTATATGGCAACTTCGCCCGCCCAAAAGCAAACAGATGAGCAGCAGCCGTCAATAAATATTTGCAATGGGATCATTACAAAGGAAAAAAATGTATCACTATAATTCGGCTAAATGGTTGTTTCTGCAAATGCATCTGGTTGTTTGGGTGACGTTAATGGGAAGGCTGATTAAAATAATTAGCACAGCTGTGCTACACCAACGTTTAGAATGCATGAACCAAAGCAGCTTCCCCTGCTGGTTTTCAGAGAAACATCAGCAGGGCGGAGGTCAGCGTAGGGTGGCGGGTCACGTGGCCTGCAGTCGCGCCTCCTTGTTGCCTGAACTGCAGCGTGAAGAGCAGGGAGACTTTTACAGTCAGTACATTTCTTCATCGCCATGTCCTGACAACCCGTCAGTGTGTCAGAGTTCAACCTTTTGCACACAGTTCCGTACACTCACCGGCCACTTTATTTAATATGATGTTGAATTGTTTGTCAACACAAACACTGCAGCTAACCTGCATAGAAACGGGATGAAGACAACTTGCTGAAGTGCAAAGTGAGCATCAGAACGAGGAAGAAAGGGGAATGAAGTGACTGTTGGTGCCGGACCAGCTGGTTTCACCATCTGCTGATCTACCACCATCTTCACACTGGCACAGTCATTCCCAGGGTTTACACAGGATGGTCCCAGCAAGTTGTGTGCATGAAAATGCAAAGTTGATGTCAAGGGATCAGAGGTCAGAAATGTCAGACTGGGTGGAGACCAAATAAGCACTTGTTGCAACACGGAACTGCAGAATAGCATCTTTGAAGCACAACATGTCCGATCCTGTGGCACTGGCCACGGTATTGGGTACCTGCTGCTAGCAAGGTACCTCATAATGTTTCTGATGAGAGTATTCTAGAATGTGGTACTTTTTCAAAGCGTTGAGAGTGATTCATGAGCACCTCAGATGGCCACAAACTTTGTTTGAACAAAAAAGAAATAAATAAATCAGTGTTTTTCCTAATCTGCAAGGTTTGAACATTCAGACTTAGGTTGCACTCACACTAAAACCGGCGCTGTGACGAAACCCCGCTGAGTCAAAGCTGTGCGTCAGTGTGTCGCTGTGTCTCACTGTGTTGCGTATTGGATCACCCGCAGCACGACACAGACCCGGATCAAAGCCTTGAGCCAGTCCGGCTGCAGCGCAAAAACCACAACCACAGCAGGGAAGCAGAGCAGAAAGTGAAAATGACTGAGCAACATAGCTGTTTTTTGTCCACAGTCGAGCGATGATAAAACATCAGGTGGGGTTGATGCTGTCACTCTCAACCAAACCTGAGTTTTCCATCGTAGTGATGATGTTGCAGATTACGCCGACTTTATTCCTGGATCAGCTGCTGCTGCAGGTCAGCCTGCCTTACAGTCACAGCCTTTATCGAGTGATTGAGAGGGCGACCCCCTGCTATGTTTAGGGCAGCGTTTCTCAACGGGTGGGTTGCGACCCGTAAGTGGGTGGTGGAGCTGTTTTTACTGGGTGGTGGTTTCGTGGGCAATATCTCTCTTTTTTATGGAATAAATTTGGGAAATTTAGGAAATAAATGTGGGTCCTGAGACTTCACTGGTTGAGAACCACTGGTTTAGGGGACGAGGCGCCAGTTTCCAGCACGTGGAGACGCGTCAGTCTCTAGCAGAGCCAGCCGGACAGAGAGCTGAGCGGACAGGGAAACATTCAGAGGGAAACAGAAGCCGCGTGTGACAAGAAGCGGACATGACACGGTGGGATGGTGGGGGGGGGTTCATATGCAGAAACACCGCATAACGCAATTTTCCAAAAGTTAACAGCTGATGAGACGAGAGCCTGAGGTGCGGCAGGTCCGAACAAAAGTTTGGCGCAGAGGAAACAAAGTCGGAAAACAAAAAAAAAAGCTCTTTGTGGG
Source organism: Thamnaconus septentrionalis (assembly GCA_009823395.1). NCBI lineage: Eukaryota > Metazoa > Chordata > Actinopteri > Tetraodontiformes > Monacanthidae > Thamnaconus > Thamnaconus septentrionalis. Next base: position 18,420,660 of record CM020512.1, on the reverse strand, counting down.
AGTTTTTCCAGCAGCGGAGACAGACAGCGATACGAGGCGGCGAGCGGGACCCCCCAGACTAAATGTCTTTAGGGGTCCCGATAGACTCTGTTTCACCAGACCGAAGAGCTCTGCTGACTGCCACAACACTGACCTCCCACTGACACGGAGAAAATGACCACTTTCTACAAGTTCCAAATGGCCCCGACGGGGGGGGGGGGTTGAGCGTGAGATACTCGACGCTGAAAGCACAACAGGCAACTGCTGACTCAATGTTTGTCAGGATATGGGGGGGGGGGCGAAATGTCCTTGACAACTTAAACTGCTTTGGATTGAAAACGACGTATTATGACAGTTGGTTTCTATATCAATGACTCTTGTTTTGTTTTTTTGTTGTTTTTTGTTTTTTTTTCTTTTCATTTCTGGAGACTGTCACAGGTGCATGCAAACGCGGCGCTCACTCGCACACTCGGAGACGGCGGGGATGTAATTCCCAAAAGAAAGCTGCAATTCGCGTCTGCGTCACTATCGGCCTGGCGTTCACCGGCTGCCGTGCTCGAGGGGGGACACAGGTCTACACACACACTCACACACAAAGAAAAAACACACGCTCTAAAAAGAATATAATGCTACAGTACTACAGTAAGATTTTGCCCGTCACTCGCCGCTTAATCTTGAGATTCACCAGCAGCAGCTGGAAATCAGGCGCGTCGCTCTTGTCCTGATGGGCAGGAAGACTTACGAGCGGCCCGGCGAGCAACAACCTCTGAACGTCTGCCGCTGAGATATATGTGACCAACAGGCAGATGTGGGAGGACGTGGAGCCCCGCGAATTATTGCCGTGAAGAAGAAGAAGCAGAAGAAGAAGAAGATGGGGTGGGTGGTGGAGGGGGTGAATCTGCATCTGCACTGGAGTGAGTGAGGTCACCGACTGTCATTAAACGTCTGCCAGACGTGCGTAACGGTGAAAACACGAGAGTTAAAAAAACAAAAAGGAAAAGATGAACCTGCTCTGCCCGATGGCATTTTATTGGCCTTGTTTGGTTTCCTGGAAGCTGGAAGCCACCAGCTGGACATGCTTTGATATTTTTTTTTTTTTTTTTTGCTCGTCGGTCGTGGGGGCCTCGAAGCCTCGACGAATCCGGGGCCGGCGATGACATCACCTCTTGTGACGTGCCCGCCGGAGCCGCTCCTACGAGGGCGGGGCCTCTGGCAAACCCGTGTTTGCTTTCAGTCAGACACAGTTGGGCCATAATTAGACATGCCGCTTCCTGTACAAAGACCTCCCTGTGTCGTATCAATCATGTGAGGATAAAGTTGTAAATCCATCCACTGCTGGAAAATCCCCCCCCCCTCCAACCCCCTGTTTGTCCTACAGACAGAAGGAGTGAAGAAGAAAAAAATGGTGGGGGGGGGCAAAAAAAAGCAGAAGTCAGCACAGCGATGAGCTGCAACTTGAAGCCAAGAGCACTAACGATTCTCACACACACACACACACACACACACACACACACACACACACACACAGGTTCACTCGTGAAATAATTTCTCATTTAAAAAAGCAAAAAAAAAAACAAAAACGCTGCTTTCACTCAGACGATGATGGAGGAACCAGATTTGGGTCGGGCATTGTTGCCAACAGTCGGATCGAGTGTCGGTGAGAATGGGAACGAAGGAAACTCAACTCGGTGACACCAAAAAAGCACATTTCACCTGCATCTTCATTTCACCATCAACCAGCTTGCGGACAAGGATGAGAGCATGTCACGCGGCTCAAGGGCATCCAGTCCTGTCATATCTAATGATCCAAATAGGAACAAAATATAAAACGGTAATAGTATGAAATCAAACAGTACAGTAATATTTTAAAAAAAAACGTTCATTCGGTTTTTATTAAGCAAATGAAAACCCGAGGTTGCAATAATTCAACCATCAAATGGTTGATTACTTATGTTTTTTTTTATGTTTCACACCAAAGCACTAGTCAGTGGTAAGCTCGCTTTCACTCAGAATCACGAACCTGTGATCAAACGCTGTCAGGTGAGCTCTCCTGTGCAGCAGTTTGCAAGGATTAGTCAAAAAATGAAAATAAAAATCAGCTGCTAAATTCAGAATTAATCATTTGTTTCAGGTGAATAAGCAAAATCTGGGATGCCAGGTCCTGGGGGTAAAGTCTGCGGTTACATTACTGCCCATTTATTGGCTACTGTTTGGCAGCAACTGTGATGATGTTCAAGGGTCAACAGAGAGGTCGCTGGTTGTAAAATGGGGGGTTTTCAGGCACCAGGTCAACCTGGCAACCCAGCAGATGAGCGTCGCCACTGGTCGCAGCCTGCTGGCGTCGATGAGTTATGATAAAAAAAAGTGTGTTTTTCTGCCCTGAACATATGATGTCACGCTCAACTTGACCTTTGACATTCAGGCATCTTAAATTTCCTCACTTCACTTCAATTTTTTTTTTAATCCTTGAAGACGTCCGTGTGAAATTTTGATGCACTTAGCACCTAAATTCTTAAGTGCTGACCTAAAGCGTGATGTCACGGCGACCTCTGACCACTTCATTGATTCACTCCAGGGGTCTCCTCCAGCACGCAAGGAGATTTCCAGAGATGATTTTCATGTTTTTTTTATTTAGAATGTAAAAGTAGGATGAGAGACGACGAGACGGAGCAGCCCAGGAATCGTTCCGCGTGCCGCCGTGACTGTCGCCGACTAAAAGGAAACAAATGGAAGAATGGTAATAAGAGCATTCCGGGATCCCCACTGAGAGAATGAGGCTTCTATAAGCAACACAGTGAGGATGGTATTTAGTGGAATTAGTTCATCTCCACAGACTATCATGGCACATAAAATGCGGCAGAATAATATTTTTTATTTTTTTTTTGGGGGGTGGGTTGGGGGGGTTCCGCCAGCGTTTTGGTTCCCGCCTCTAAATTATACCATTCGTCATGCACTCGTTACAGAGACAGTCAATTTTCAACCAATTCCAATTGGCCCTAATTTCTAACTGAAATTATACAAGATGCACATTTTTCATCCTGCCTGCCATCCGCTGACTTTATTATTGTCTGGAAATGCCAGACTGCGGCTGAATAAACACAAAGAAAAGTCAACATAATTAACATTTTGCGGCGAGGCGTATTCTTAGGTGTCGGCCTCCTCGCGTTATCAAGAGCGCGATGCACTTTTAAGCTGCTTTCTTTCTTTCTTTTTTGCTCCACAATATGTGCATGTATATATATATATATATATATACATACATTTATATATATAAATATATATGCAGGTAGCGGTGTGAGCAGCGAGGCTGATCATTTGACGAGCGGCAGCAAAGGGGGAGGAGCCACGGGCCACGGCCACCCCCCAACCCCCCACCCCACCCCCACCACCCCCGCCTCCCCCTTGATCAAGTCGTAACTGCGACCAAATTATTCCACATTCATCAAGGACACCTAAGCTGTCACTGCCGTTTAATGAGCATCAATTAAGCTGTTTCAACATACCAGCTCAGCACATAGTGTGGAAACAAACACAGTCGGCACAGCCCTGAGGAGCAGCAGCAACCCCCCAACATAGACACACACACACACACACCACTCACGCTCGCGCTCATGCGGTTCCAGGATTAAAAGGGTCAGAACCAGGCACGCGGCCGACGTCTCCGTGCAAACGTCAATCAGTCGCACTTTTTGACGCTTTTGTTCGAGCTGTTACAGCCGCAGACTGGCTGAGCTTTGGGAATTTTTTTTTTTTTTTTTTGCTTCTTCTTTCTTTCAAATCACGTGACAAAGGCGCTTAAAGGCGTTAAAAGTTTTAAATGCAAAATTCAGAGATTCAGAGCTTTTGTACATCATGTCGGATGATGTGTAAATGAAAAAAAAGTCTTTCCATGACACTTTTGCGATATACCTCTATATCGATACGCCTGAAAAACCACCGTCAAAACCTTTTAGCCATATTTGAGAGATTTTTCCAAGTTTAGGTGTTTCCATGACCAGCTTTTTATTGCCATATTTAGGGTTTGCGCAATTGTAGGGGTCATGGAAACGCAGCCACTGTCAAGGATGTTCTCATTTCTGTCCCCTCCGTCTTCTTTCAGCCCATGAGAGCTTGTTTTTTCAGTTTTAGCAGGAGGCTAAATCATTTTTACAAAATAAAGGTGAGGAGAGATGGAAGGACGAAATATGCTGTTTCCTGTAGACATGAGGGTTTTTTGGCGGGGGGAGGCTAAATCCTGCCAGATGGATGCTGGAGTCTTGGTTTGGGGGGGGGAGCAGAATCCGCTATGAAATTGGGTAGGATGTTGCATTTGTCTCCGCCACTCATTTGTCTCCGCCACTCACGTCCATATTTGGCTTTGTGAAAACCGCACCCCGAGGAATCAGAGGCCAAATGTTAATGTGTTTAATAGAGTGCGCGATCCGCCGGACCCCCCGCCGTGACAGCGGGTGGGGGAGGAGGGGCGAGGGAACAAAACAAACTCTTCTCATCGCGTCACTTTCAATTCAGTTTGACAGTGGAAACTTGTTTTGCCGCTCACAAAAAATGACGGAAGGAGCCACTCACTCTCTGGGAGCGTCGCTAATTAGAAGAGCTCGAGTTGCTGTTCTCCAAAAGTGTGCCGCTATTGAGAGTGGAGTTAGATAACGACGTTGCACGGGACAATTAGCCCGCTAACAGCGCCGGGTTGGTTTCCAACACAACGCAAATGGCTTCTTAACTATCTTTCATTTGTAAATGGAGCTTTATTTGTTTCAAGAGCCGCCTTAAACAACACGACCAATCACAATTAAAAGAAACAAACAAACAAATAAAGCGAATCGGGTTCAACTTCGGGCGGTTCTTGAAAGCACCACCTTGAAAACGTCTTAGCGGAGGGTAATTTATTTGTTGTTTATTTCGATTTGATGATTATCGGATTCATTTGAGCAAGAGAATAATGTCCCTTTAAAAAAAGACCAATCTGTGCTTTCTTGACAATCTCTGTTGGCGGTTGTGTTGTAGTCAAGACAGCACCAACCGAGACCAAGACATTATCAAGACTGGAGAGAATAGAGATCGAGAGCAGACATTTTTTTCTATTGCAACACTACCAAATGGTGCAAAGAGAGTGAGAGCCTCACGGAGGGAGACATGGAAGATCGCAGATTGGCTGAACCAACAAAACTTTGACTTTATTCATAAATCAGAGCCGATCTAATTGTGACGGACCATAAAGCACGCCAGCCATGAAGCTGTCGAGGAGCCGTCAGCCACGCGCTAGATGAAACAGCGCAAGGTGCGGTGGTTCGCACGTCAACTTCAATGCGGCGCTCCTGCCGAGCCCTTCGGTCGGCCGGAAATGGAGCCCGCTGAGCCCGTCTGGCTGCTGAAGGTCGGCGGCGTCCAACTGCAGCAAAGGAGCATCGTGGCCTTCAGTCCACTTCAAATGCCCAGAGCGACCAAGCAGCAAATGTAGCTTCAGCGCAAAACCCAGCAGCGCTCGCATCCGAAACGCACGCCAACGTGATTAAAAGAAAAGATTTTTTACATTTTTTTTTTTTTCTCAGAACGCACGTCGAGCACGCCGCTGACCCCCGCGCGGAACCCGCCGAGCATGCGGCGCCGAGGCACTTTGCCTTTGTAATTGTTACAGATCGCGCCATTAGCACAATATTGTCGTAGCCGCTGCTCCTGCAGTCGGCGGCAGCTGAGGGTTAATTTGCATAATAAATCTTAATTGAAGCTCGTTAAGGATTTGATAAGAGGCAAATCAGGTACACCGCGGATAGCTTAAGATTAATGCCTCCCCCCACCCTCCTCTGAATTTTCGGCGACGCCGCACGTCACAACCCTTCCAAGCGTTTTGGCGTCGCCGTGCGGCCCATTATGCTTATCACACAGAGCAGAGCGAGAGATGGGAATCATGATCACTGCCTTCATAGTCTGGGGTTGTGCCACTGGATAATAAAAAAACATGGACACACACACACACACACACACACACACACACACCAGTCGAAAGTTTGGACTCACCCTGTGAATTCCATGTCTTTTCTTTCATTCTCATGACTGTTGACATTGCAGTTTCTCACCGAAGGAATCAAAACTACGTATGAACACGCATGGAATTATGGAGGAAACAATAAAAGTGTCAAATAACTCAAACACGTTTTATATTGAAATTCTTCAAAATAGCCACCTTTCATTAAAAGCATATTTAGAGTTATCGAACGTGTTTTTCTTTTCTGCATAATTACATATATCTTGCTCATATATTTGATGTCCTCAGTATCTATCTGCAGTTAGACAGAAAAAAAATTGCATGAGAAGGTGTGTCCAAACTTTTGACTGGTAGTCTATGAGAAACCTGTGTTAAAAAGGAGAGAAAGGCCTCTCAGGTTGGCCTAACCTGATCCGGCTGTGCTCGTACTTAAAAACACCCAAACCATCTGGCTGAAACGCACCGTCTCTGACCGAGTGCGCACGCAGGTCAACAGCTACAAGATGGATGTGCTCGCTAAAACCCTCTCATCGCCGTACCTGCGGAAAAAGAGACGGTGCGTTCTTCCAAAAAAAAAAAAAAAAAGAAAAGAAGAGGGGCGGGGGGGGAGAAAACATACGTAACATGACACGAACGCGATGTAAATTCTGAAGACATGAATTACGGTGGGAACATCTGTCATCGCGGTAACATAAAGCACATGACGCGCATTGACTTTGACCTCAAAGCTTATAAAACCTGAGCATAGCTCGCCCCTGCGTAATCAATAGCAGCCTGCTGCGCTACTGTATCAACTGAAGGTTCGCCTCACTTCCTTATCCCCCCTTAATCCACACCAACCAACAAGCCTAAGGTCTCCTCCACAGGGTTTTTTTTTTTTCCACCGCTTTTTGTAAATAATTACATCTGTTGGGACCTGGACGAAATACCATCATATAATTTCTTTTGTCTGGCAGAAATAATGAGTTTTAGCCTCGCTCGCAATAAACTCTCCCAATATTCTAGTTATTGTCAGACTTAATGAGCAAAAAAAAAGAGAGAATCATAACGGGAAATAGTCTCCTTTTTCTGCGGCGCCGATCACACGGAAACATTATCCACATGAATCACCCCAACGGCATATCAAATTGTGTCATTTGCCTGGAAACTGGCGCAGGTCTCAGAGGGGAGGCAAGGTGAATGAGCAGTTTGCCGTGGAGAGGTGCAACACAGCGCAGGCACTTGCTTTGAGACCAATCATAACAGGCTGTGGTTTTTTTTTTTTTCCTTATCCCCCCTCCCCACGCTCCCCCACCCCCATGCCCCCCTTCCCCTCTCTTTCCACGCAGGAGAGCGCAGAGCTGAGGAGAGCGATCACTGCGCTGGAGGGCACAGGAGTCTCGGTTCTTATCGCCGAGACTCCTGTGCACCGCCCTGTCTGCCTCTCAGCGCAAACAAAAGCCTTCGAAAACTATTAGCTATCCACACCTGTCAGCTGACTGGCGAGCATCACCGAAACGCAACGGGATCGCGCTGAACCGGAATAAAAAATATTGAAAAAAAAAAAAAAAAAAAAAAGCAACAACAACAGCGACAAAAAAGAAACGGCTGATTTTATATCTACCTATTCTGGTCGCGCACTAGAAGAAAAAGGGGGGGAAAGAAAACGCAGTATTGCATGAAAAGTAGCTGATGAGGAGAAAGTTATTAAAGGAATATCTGTCGGGAGCGGCTGCAAAGTTGCAAAAAAAAAAAAAAAAAATTGCGAGCGTTGCAAGAAAGTGCAAGGAAGCAGTTCTGGCGTGCTCACCACTCGGACTTCATCAAAAACAAAACATTTGTCCTCTTGTCAGGAGGCCCCCCACCGAAAAAAGAAGAAGAAAATAAATAAAAGCTGACAAAGTGACCCTGGAATTGGTATTAAATGGAACATCTGATTTATTTATTTTAATGTCTTATTTTATTTCTTTTCAGAACACTTCAGAACATTCACACCTTCTCAATCTTCCTCTCAACTACTGCAGCTTTAAGTCTCGGTTTTCAGGGCTTTCTGCTTGCACAGGCCTGTCGTGCTGCTGCTGCTACACTGGTCATTTTCATAATCCAGCTACTCACTCAATCACCTTCGTACTAAAACCAGGAAGGCTGCAGCCAATCAAAACCCTCATTTCCCCAAGTTAGGCAGGTTGTGTTTAAAGAATGCTAAACAATATCAAGGCATAAAAAAAACTTCATATTTACGCTCGTTATGAGAGACACGTTCATCCTCGGGGCCATTAAAATAACGACCAAGACGGTCGAGACACACTTGAACTTGGAACACTCTCTCAACGTCATGGTTTCTGGGAGAGCTGCTTCTTTGCTTTTGATTACAGCTTATGGCAACCGTTAAGCAAATCTGAGCAAATCACAGAAAAGGAAAAAAAAATGAAAATGTAGTTAGAGTGGCTGCAGACAAAGAGTGTATTAACACACACCACCCGGAGGACGGCAATCTTGTATTTTAAAACAAAACAAATTAAAGAAGACACAATTTTTGGGTTTTTTCTTTTTTTCTTTCACCGTCTTTTGTCCTTCAGACTGGACTTCCTTCCTCCCGCCGTCGCCGCCACCTAAACTGGATAAACAACATCTGCCTTGATCCTCGGATGTTTCCTGAACAAACCACTTAGGAGGAATTTCTGCTAGCCAATTCCCACAAGCTGCTGTCAGTCACTAGCTGGCACTGCAACACTTAATGCCTTTGTCTGTTCTCCAATTTATCTTGTTAACAGCAAATTGGGCTAACGGTTTGAGGCGCGGAGCTATTGTAAAAAAAAAAAAAAAAAAAGAAAGCAAGAAAGAGACAGAAAAGAGAGAAAACAGCGCAGGGGGAAACTCCCACGGCCGCAAAAATAACATATGGCCGCCTTCACTCAAAAATGCATCCTGTGCACTTACAGGGCTTTCGCCTCGCGCCGTATATAAACCTGATACACAGATTTGGCCGCGTGCTCGTCCTCAAGTCTGAGCGATGCTCTCCCGGTGATGAAGCAAAAGGTTTAGTGCTTCCCACCCTGCACCGGTGAGTAATTGGCACTTCTTCTTCTTTTTTTTTTCTTTTTTTTTTAAATTACCATACAGGCTGGGCATGTATGCAAAGAGAGTAAATCAGACACAATTGGCCTTTACTGGCGCGTCTGCGGTCTTACGTTTACAAATACGCCTATTAATAATACAATTCCCACAGGAGATTACAGGCACCCTGGATGCAAAATGTCCTCTGGATTGATGCTTGAGCAGGGATTTTTTTTTTTTTTTTTTTAGCAAACACTACAAAAGAAGGCTGCTGCATCTTTAAGAGCCTCCACACACACGCACGCACATGCACTGGTGCACACACATGCAAAAAAAAAAAAAAAATGAAAACCTATTTCTTTGTATCTCTCATGCTCTTATTTCAATACTCCTCTCTCCTTGTTCCCCCTCCACACATCATTAAACATATTATTATAACATGACTGTCAGCCTGCGTCTCTCTTCGCTCCGTTCTTGCTCTGCCAGGTAATCAATTTGTCGTCACTCTCTGTAACCCCAGTAAAGTCATCAAGTGAAATGAGTTACAGCTGCAAAGAGCCTTCAAGAACACGGCGGAGAAGGCGGGAGGAGGGTAGCCAGGGTGGTGGAGGGTGTGGGTGTCGGGGGGGGCGGGTGAGGGGTGTGTAGAGGGGGGTGGGGGGCTGAGCGAAGGAGGAGGAAAAAAATGAGAAAAATGACAACACGGCCCAGGAATATTCCACCGCTTGATAGCACATCCCAGGTCTTGGAAGATGAAATATTAATGCACAATTTGTTTATCTGCGGGGCCACATCTCTCCGGTGCCGAGCTGTTAATTTTCTACCGGCGCAGACAACGGATCAGTCAGTCATGAACTCTTCACAGCCATTACCGGGAGACATTTTGATTAAGTATTCCTAATGTAGTGGATGGGAAAGAATGAAAACACTCTGCCTGCCAACTTTTGATTGACCATTAAGCCACTGATGAATGTGCCTGTCAAAGAGGAGACAATTACCTCAACAATGAAGAAACTCTTCTGGAAGGCTTATTTCTCTATAGGGCTGACACATTTAGCAGAGTGCAGGCCGGGAGCGTGTAAAGGGATCACTCAGGCGTCGTCTCGCAAAGTTCTCCCGCTGAAAAACTGGACGCATTGTCGTTTTGTTTTTTTTGTTTTGTTTTTTTATAAGGAATAGGGCAATGGGAGGGGGAGGGGGGGTGAGAGGCAGGCACTGTATTTTTTTTTTTTTTTGGGGGTGGCAAATGAGCGTGCAACTGTATGCCAACATGAGTGTGTGTGTGTGTGTGTGTGTGTGTGTGTGTGTGTGTGTGTGAGCATGACCGAGAGTGTGCAGCGAAAGATAAGGGTCTCAGTATCTTAAGAAGAGACGCTATTATTGGCAGAGGACAATCGCCATCTGGTCGCTACATCCGCAACCATAATAAAGGCTGATAACTTTGCAACACACACATACACCACCACCACCACCACCACCACCTAGTGCCGATCTATGCAGATTCAAAAGGCAGGAAGGTGTTGAAGCTGAGGCAGAGACACGCACGGTGGCCGGCAGCCCTCAGCGTGAGGTCGAGCAGGCAGGTGAAAGGTCAGGCTGGTTTGTGAGTGCCATTTATCTTTTTATTTTTTTTCCCCTTGATTGTGCATGGTATCGGCCGGAGGGTGAGGCAGGACGTAGGGGTTTGATGAATGTGGCAGAAATAGACAAAAAATGTATAAAAATAAAAATAATACCAGCAGTTAACGCGCACAAGCAGCGAGATCGCATGTGACACTCTCAGATTATTACAGTCTCATAGTCTGTTATCAAAAAATAAAAATAATAATTATTTACAAAAACCACGCTTAGGCTTAGTAGGTTAAATTTCTGCTCTTTTCTTTTAAGAATGGATAAGTGTCCCTTTTCTTCCCCCTACGGGCAGAGTGTATGTTTGAGTGTGCAAGTGTGTGTGGAAGAGAGAGAGACGGTTTGTGTGTGTGTGTAATGCAGTGTGTGAGAGTGTGTGTGTGTGTGTGCGTGTATGTGTGTGTAACCCATTCTCCATTTGTCCATAAGATTATGAAGAGTTCACTCAGAGTTCATCTGCTACGGATACAGCGGCTCCACATCTCTCAGCCGCTCTCTCCACACCGCATGCGGGTCAGATCCAACACTGCCAGGAGGGAGCGAGGGAGGTGCGCATGCATGTGTGTGTGCCATAATGTAAACTTTCAGATCAGTTCATGGCTAAATGGCATGTGACTGGAAAAAATAAACAACAACAACAACAGGAAAATAAAAGCTTCCCTTTCACAACCACGTGCGGTGCTGCTTTATTGGGAGCCTGGAAGCGGCCTGTGGTGCCTTCAGAACATCTCTGACTTTTCACAGCTGTCTAAACTGGGCTTAGGGCCGTGGGGAGATGGTGGTGGTGGTGGTGGTGGGGGTACCGTCGGTGACTTGGCTGGGAAATTACAATTGCACCGGAAGCTTCAAATGGGATTCATCGTGATATTAAAGCGGTTGAAAAAGAATAAGAATAACAGTAATACCGCTTCTATTCTGAAAGGTTCCCGCACTGTAAAAGTTTGAAAACACGCGGCTAAGAATTTTTAAAAAATAAAAAATAAAAATACTCGCCGCACGTTGCACTTGGGAGAGGTGTTCTTTAAAATAGAAAAACAAATAATGATGACGACGACGACAAGAACAACAAGAACAACACCACCAACAACAAAAATCGCTGCTTACCCGCAGCCCGTTTGGGCGCCTGCTGTTTCCTCCGTGGCATGTCTCGGAGTGTCAGTGGACTCGTGAGCCCAGGTGGAACGCGGTGAATGCGGTCTACGATAGTCCATGCATAGATAGACACACGGAGCGGCGTGTGCGCGTCTCTCTATCGCGGCTCGCGGGACTACTTGGCTCTTCAGCAAAATTCAAAAAAGGGGGGGGAAAAAAGAAGAGAGGAGGCGGGGAGGCGGGGGTCCAGTCACAAATCGCAGATGTGAAATCGCGGCTCTTTCACCTTCCTCTTCCTCTTCCTCTTCCTCCTCCTTCTCCTCCTGCTCCTGCTCCTGCGGGGGGCGACGCGGCTCCTTCCACCACCCGCTCCTTCCTCCGTCCTTGCTTCCTTCCTTCTTTCCCCTCTTTCCTTCTTTCCGTCCGTCCGTCTGTCCGTCCGTCCGTCAGCGGGGCCGCGGCGGTCGCTCGCCGGCTGATCGACGCCTGTCACTCAGTCGCTTCCACCGCCGGCGGTGGCGGACAATCTATCGGCGAGCTCAAAATGTGAAATGGAGAAGAAGAAAAAGAAGAGGAAGAAGAGGAGCGGCAACAACAACAAACCGCTGCGCCGTGCGGGGTCGCGACGTTTGCGGGCGAGCGGGAGGAGCAGGAGGAGGAGGAGAGGAGGAGGTGTCGGCGAGCCGCGATGGCAGCGGACATCGATCCATAGAACAAACTGAACATTAAAAACTCCTCCCTCCTCGCCTGGACTTGATGATGGCAGCGAGACATTTGTTACACTAGATAGCCATGAGTTTATTAAAGGAACAGAGGCCGCGGAAAGGAAAGGAAAGGAAAGAGCGGTCAACCTTTCTCCCCTTCCCATTTCCCACAAATTTTTTTCTCTTTTTTGGCATCAGTTTCCGCTCTGGAGTGAAAGTTTGGATGCGAGGGGGGAAAGGAGCGTCGACTTTTTTTTTTTTTTTTTTTTGTGTGTGTGTGTGTGTGTGTGTGTATCCAGAATATTAAGGATATTTACAGAGGTGAAAAGATCTGTTCATCGATGGGCTCGAAGGAGCAGGAGAAGGAGATAAAGATGCAGGAACAAGTGGTGGGTGGGAAGTGGTCACTCAGTAGTCTGCTGTCTCTGGAGTTTTAATATCGGCAAGTGTGGTGGTGAGTGGAATTAAAGCACAAAGTTTAATCTCAGTTTAAACTTTATTCCCTTTCAATGGATGATAAGTGGCAGTGGTGGAGCCAGAGTGAGATTGTGGCTAACACACAGTATATAATAAGTAGATACCTGAAAAACCGGAATTCCATACAAATGATAAATATTAATAATAAACCTATGTGTATATCAGTTGTACATCAATCAACAAAAATGTGGCTTGAGATGCTGCAGTGTGGAAGTGTAAGCCATTTTGTCAAGTTACACACACACACACACACGTAGCTCCGCCCCTGGTAAGTGGACAAGTCTCACCGCCACAATTCACAACTAAAAACATTCATCGTAACATTTACTATTATGTTTTGCCCTCTATTTTTAATTAATGAAGGTCAAAATCTCACAACAGCTAATTTCCCAACATGAATAAAACTAAATAAATATAACCTACAATATGCATTTATTCGAAACAGAACTGCAGCAAACCGTAACTGAAACACTAGCATTTTTTTTCACCCAGTTGATATTGTGTTAAATCAACTCTGGCAGCCATTCAACACTTCTTCTGCGCAGTTTATGAAAACCTGGAATGCAAATATCAACAGGAACGGTTAATTGAAAGCCCTGCATCCTAACTTTGTACCGCTGCACCGAGGCCTCCAACTTTAGCCTGGTGAGCCCGACGCAGAAAGCCTTTGTTTCTCTTTTAAGAAGAAAAAAAGAAAAAGCCACTCATGACCTAATCAAATATGAAGCCGAGGTGATGGATGACTTCATTTGAGAGAGACAACACCCCTCGGAGATCCAGGCTCGGGCCCCCGGATTACAAATGGCTTCCTGATAATATTCCATCACCCTATTTTGTGTCTGTCACTCATTGCGCCGGTGATACCGGAGACCTCCCGTGAACTCCGCCTGAACCGCGCGCGATCAATCACGGCTCAGATCAAGCTTGAGCCGCGGCCGGCTGACAGCTCCTGACGCTCGCTGTGTACACGGAGCACGTTGACAGGCATTAGCCCAGGGCCGGCCGGCCCTACCACCTCTCGCCTTATCTCCCTTACCCCTGGTCGGCCTCCCTCCCTCAGCTGTTGCCTCACACTTTCTTGGGTCACACTGTCTCACTGACCGGCCCCACCCGCTCACCCCCCCCCCCCTCGACGAGCGCTTCCTTCCTCATGCCGGGGTGATCGGGGGATTTTCTTCTGCAGCTGTGACAGATCCTGCTTGAATGTGACCCTCTGTCTGTTGTATTGAGACAATCTCTCATTAGCGCCCTTGACTCACATTACTGCGTGCGAAAGAAAGGGAGGCCCGCGTTCACAGGGACCAGTCACTGTCAGTGGACTTTGCCCCCCGTGCGCGCTGACAGAGCTGCGGTCATGTGTCAGATTTTTAAGTTACAAAATCCTCCTGGTTACGTAAGAAGCTGCCCCCCTGAAAACCTGAAATGAAGCAGATAATTCTTTTATCCCCCTGGTCTCATCAAGGACCTGGGTCTGCCTCCCTGACAAAGAGCAGGAAGCGGAGTTTATACATTCTTTGAATGTTTGTTTGAGCTTTTACACCCATGCCGTCCTGACAGCTCCGACGCGCAAAATGTGCCCTCATTCTCGGCAAGACACCCACTGCACCTCCGCAGCACTGCTTATTTATTTATTTTGTTCTTAAATTGGCTCCACAAAAAATGTCTTTTGATGGAAACCAGCATTTGGACCTTTCAGCGGGTCCGGGCTCGGAGAGAGGCCCCATTCATCTTCTCGGTACATTCTGGAGCGTTTCAAAGGTGAACAGACATGAGGGATTGGGGGCTAACCTTGGATGTTTTTGCCTGACACACAGTCTGTGGGAGGAGAGCAGACAAAACAGACAACTGCAGGCAGATCTCAGTCAGTGCAGAGTCACAATCTGGGGATGAAACGTACGAAATACACAAAACATGGCCGCAAAGATGAAAGTACATTTGATTTTTTCTTTTTTTTCTTTTTCAGAGTCCTCAAACAATCTGAAGATATAAATTCAGCTTCACTTTCCTACAAAATTCAATCTGGAAATCACTTACTAGTCCCGTTTAGCTTTGAGTGATTCTCTTGTTTATGCGAGAACAGTTTTGGTTTTGATTGTATTTCCCACCGGTAATTTCAGCTGTGGACAGTTTGGTCAACACAAGCCTTTCCAGTGAAGCTCACCAAGGCACAAGTGTCACATGAATAGCTGCGTTTCCATTACAGTTTTTCAGAAAAAAAAAAAGTGATATTTCTAAAATTCCGACAAAGTACAATTGCGACTTGCAGGTGTTTCCATTGAATGGTGTGAAGCACCTAAGCCATAATTCTCGTCAAATCTCGTTTGTTTACCTTTGTTCAAGAATGCTTGTTATTTTTTCTCTTTGATTACATTTGAGAGGTTTTTCCAAGTTTAGGTGTTTCCATTGCCAATTTTTTTATTGCGATATTTAGGTTTTGCACAATATGTTGACTGATCTGACCCATTTTGTGGGTCAGATCAGATATATGACCTCTGCACCAGAGCCCACAGGTAATTTGCTGCCATAAAAAGGGTGGACTGTAAAAGTAAATTTTAAGTTTCACCAGCTGAACTTTGGCCTTTCATAACACAATAAAAATGTTTACAGTTCTTCGCAGACCAGATAGAGCAAGAAAGCGATTACTGCTAATGCAGTAGCTGGCTGGCAATTTAAAAATATCTATAGTATCTATTTCATATGACACGTGCAAGGTGTTTATCATCGTCGGTTTTGAAAATGTTTATTGTGTCTCATAACAGTTGTTTCGGGCGGCCTGGCTTTGTCCAGGGTTGCAACAGGCAGTTTGAAAGCCAAAAGTCTTGAAATGACAACAAGTACGTACAAAACATTTGCATGATAACATAACGATTAAATCAATCACAGATGTGGCCACTCCAAAGATTTTCAACTTGCAACTTATCACTTGAGTAAACACGGCAGAGTTTAATGGAGCATTTTGTACATTTCCATCTTTCAACTGGTTTATTTTGGTCTGATGCCCTGACACTTTGGCTGTTTTGGCAAAAGGTTTAGTGCTCTCCCCAGTTGTTACTCGCATGCAGATGTTTGAAGTGGAGTGGAGAAGTGGCTACCTGAGCAGAACAAGCTAAGAAGAGTAAAAGTGAAACAAGAGGAGATGTAAACCAGCCAGACTTTCAATAATTAAAGAAAAATACATCCATGTTTAAAAAGGGATTTGTCTTTTTTCCTACATGCTTCTGAATTACAGCATTTTCAATGTTGGGGAAACAGGATTTCTCTGAGATTAGACCTTTTATAGTAATGTTTACATACACTACTAATGGGATTCAGACTAAACAAAAGCGGAATCTAATTATGGTTTTAGCCATGAGAAGACTGTTTATGAGATGAGACTTTGTTTAGCAAAGTGCCACGTAAATAAATAAATAAAAAAGACAATGCTGTGTTAACCCACTTTTTACTTTTTCCAACCGCGACATTCACATTGATGTCCTGAGACATCCATGTGAGCTGATCCTTTTATCTAACGTGAGCTCATACAGTTTAAAAATGAGTAAACACACACACACACACACACATATATATATATATATATACGAGTCCAGTCTAGCAAGAACCCCTAATTTTAAAGAGAACGTGCTGCCTGTTTTCTCATTCTGGCCCTGTAGTTTGGTAAACATTAACTCTCACACAAGATTTATGGGCACTTAATCCCAGGTCAGAACTGTAATTCTGGAAACAACGTCCACATAATGGCCCTACATATAGCCGTGCCATGTGGAAATTATTCATGCGACGGTGCTAAATCCATCAAATTTATATAAAACTTTCCAGACGAGGCCGAAGCCGCTAACTAACATCTGATGAACATCGCCGTGCGCAGACTCTCTGCGGATTTTTCGGACGTGGCGACGTTATGAGATCCATAAGCGCTCTCTTTATCTGAGGCACTTAAAGATACAAAGCATTTTTTATGCATATGGATCCGCAACGAGCAACATTTGGACCAATCCGAGGCCGTTCTCGGCAACACAACACTGGCCTCATTCATGTCCAACTATTTACTTGCGCAGTCTTCTGACAAAAGGGAGCTTAATCATGATTTAGTCATGATAGAAGGGGAAAAAGGAACGTTCCAGGAAATCCAAGTCTGTCTTTAATCCGGGGCTGAAATTTCTCTGCACAATGGACAGACTGTGATTGAAGTCTGGTCTCATCGTTTTCAAAGCAGAACAACAACATATGAGTGCAGTCAAAAGCAGCTGCTTGATTTGAACATGTAATTCATGTAAAGCCTGTGAAAATCTACCAAAGGCAAAAAAAAATAAAAAATAAAAAATCAAACAAAGAGCTGTCATTAATTCAGAGGATGTTTTGAAAGAAAAAGAAGAAAAAATATATGAAAGTTTCCAGTCATGTGATTGGCAAGTGGTTAAAAATAAAAAGCTGTGCGGAAAGGGGGCATTTAAAGCTCACTGCAAATGTGTTTTAAGTATGAAATGAGGCCCTAGAAATTCACAATAGTACAATTCAACAACCCCTTTCGGAAAAAAAATGCAATTTAAAAAAGTCAGAGATGGACTTTGAGTCAACGAGCTAACAAAGTGGATTTCCTGGTGAGACGCACGTTGAATCCCTTCCTGTGTGCGATAAACACGGCGGAGTTGAAAGCCGGGCGAGAGGCTTGTTGCTGTTGTTGTTGTTTAAAGTACAGTTAAAGGAGCTTTGTGGGAATCGGTGTGTTTGTCCTCGGGGCTGAATGTAACAGATGATAGAGATCATCTGCCTGTTTATTCTACATCAGTCGCAACTTACTCCCTTTTTCTCAAGTTTATAGTGCACTGCAGAGACACAGACATCCTCATCGTGATCTTGTTGCGACTACCAATGCTGACTCTACCTTGGCTCTCTTTTTTTTTGGAAAATATATTATTTTATCAAGTGTAAAACTGTGAACTTTTCAACGGCCACAGTGTGACGTGCGCAAAGTTACAGACAGTGAGTCTCAGTGTTTAAACCACAGGCGGGTGAAGTGAATCAAAGGCTGTTTGAGGGAGGTGTAATTGTTTTTTTGTCCTCCCAGACATAATTCCAAACATTAAGACTGATATATTATTAATTATCTTAGAATGTATGATAATCTCAGATAAATCAGATTTGTATCTGTGGCCTGACAGATTCCTCGGGCGCTTTGTCGCTTTCTTCCTTCCGCTTGTTCCTGTGCAGATTTTATGAGGTTGCTGCACATCTCCTTCTGCTGGAGCGCCAATGTCACTGGGGTGTGACAGTGTAATTTGAGGTGAACTATGAGGCTGTTTGGCCCAGACTTTCATTTGGATTTCCACTCAGTTAAATTTGTATTACTTTAGGGGAAGTGTTGAACCTAAAACGAACAGAAGTTGCTCCACAATATTAAATGGATAATATCGGCGAGCTTTCATATTCGCTTACATATGTTATGAAGGCCTGGGCTTTTTAAGTTTGTTTTTTTTTTGTTTCACCTGATTTACATGGTTACTGACTGAAAAACCTGATGTTTCTGCCTGATTGTTTAGCAAAAGAACTGGGAAGAGAAAAAGAACAGATGGGGGTTGACACCATTTAAAATCTCAAATATTGTCATGAAAAATTTGTGGAAAATATTGTTTCTTGAGTCAAAGGGTATTGTGTTGCTTAAAGATGTTCTAACCTGAACAGAGCAGCACATGTGCAGCAGGAAGCCTGGTGGGATTTTGCATGACTGTACTGAAAGAAATTCCACCTGGAGACTTGGGAGTGATTCTCACAGGGATAGTTCAACATGTTCAACATGTCATAATCCCTATAGTCACATGAATAGGTACATCCCCTTTAATTATCAGTGGCTGTTGTTTTGAGATCCGGGAGGGCGGAGGCAGAGCGGTGCAGGTCTGCCTCCCTCAAAACTCATCAAATACACAATCCAACAACGCCAACACACTCTTGTGAACTGGGTTTGACCTGTAGTAGTTGAACTAATCATTCACTTTTTTTGTCCCACCAGTGTCGATGTTACACTGACGGCTGCCGACCACCTGCAGACACGCAGCTTCAACCAGGTGAACAATCACCAGCCATGAAAACACCACTGGAAGTTTGGATGGGACAAAGCAGCGAGACGCTGCTGACCCATTTAATTAGTCTGCTGAGGTTGTCACGTTGCCACGTCCGCAACACATCGTTGACATTTAATAGTGCAAAGCTCGCAATAGGTTGCGGCGGTCTCATTTTTCTTGGATTTAAGGAAAAAAGAAAGAAACCGAGGCGGTTGTGGCGTAAAAAATAAACATCACAGGAAGCTCCGCAAACGAGATGCACTAATCAAAAAACAAAACAAACGAGGACACTAATATTTATCATACAGTGATATGAATAGCCAGGTTTCGCTGTGTGCGTGTAAACTCCTAATGCCAAGTATGATCAAAACTGGGGTGAGACTCAGAATAGCAAATGCATATTTACAAAAGCCTGCTGGATCTTGTTTTGTTAACAAACAAAACTAGCTAACAAACTAAGAACTCCACGTAAAAAAAAAGCCGTCGCGCATATGAAAGGAAAGGATAAATTACAGGAGGTGTTGAATTAATGATTTGCTGGGGGGAATTAGCCGTGGCGCTATTTATTCTCAGGCTCAGGCGGAATGTCTCTTTACCCAAGAAGCCCAATCTGTGCAAAGACACCACAACTTAAAAACACACATTCCTGTTTCCTCTCACAGGTCGATTCATCTTTTTGTGAAAGTTTTCTTTTTTCATGACAAAGACAACATCCACCTTCCTTTTGAAATTACCATTATTTATTTATTTTACTTTTTAGCACAAACTTGTCCGTCACGGATGACATTCCGGGACGGGATGAAAAGACATCTTTGTTGTGCGCCTGAACATCCGCGTCGGCGGGCGAGGAGCTTAAACTTGTCACATCGTCTCAGGTTGGGAAGAAGGCATTATGACCCAGATGCAACCTGAACTCATCTGTGTAAGAAATGGCCCCCCGACGCCGGAGCTGTCAGTCAGGCCGCGTCAGCGTGGGCAGCATATGGGGGCCGTGATGGGGGGGCTCTGTTAAGACTGTCCTTTAAACACAACCGTGCAAACAATCATCCGAACGCTGCTGCTTGACCTATTTCCTCTCGTGCAACGTATCGTTAAAGCAGCGCCGCGAAATGGCTTAATTATTCATGCTTGATTTCAAAATGAGGAGCTTTGAGAACACGGCGGCTCCACAGGAGGATTGACAACACGCGACGGCGCTCTCGCATGCAGGCGAGGCTCACTCGGGGGGCCGGCTCGCTCGAGAAAAAAAAGAAAAAAAAAGAAAAAGACACGTACGCACACACACACTCACACACCCTGGACTGACTCCTTCCACAGGAGTGAAGATAAATGCCCTGTCAGCGCCTTTAATGATTTATTTCAAACATTTCAACTCCATCCAATAAGGTTACAATTCCGCGGCGGGTAATTGCTCGCACACAAAGAGATGGCATTTTGTTTGTTTTATTGAGCATTGAGCAGAGTGAACACACTCACCCCAGGAATGGATGTACACTGTCACAAATATCAATTTGCCTTTTTTCTCTCGCTCTCCTCCCGCCATTAGCATGCGGCGCCGCCCTCAGCATTTTTGACTTTTTTTTAAACGCCGCCTCCCCTGACTTCCTTTAATCTCCCCTTTGAAAGACGCTGAGGGCCGGTCCGTCCATATGGACCGATTGGATGGGGTGAGTGGAGGGGTGGGGCGGGGGTGCACGTGGGTGTCCAATCCACCACGCACTTATTATTTTTTTTACTTTATTTCCTCATTTAGTCAAAAGTTTGTACTCACCCTATGAATTTAATGTCCTTTCTTTCATTCTCATGACTATTGACACTGCAGTTTCTCACTGAAGGCATCAAAACTACATTTGAACACCCCTGGAGTTCCATTCCATGTAGGAAACAATGGAAGTGTAAAATAACTCAAACCCTTGTATGTTTAAATTTGTCAAAATAGCCGCCTTTCATAAAAAGCATGTTTAGAGTTATTGAACCTTTTTTTCTTTGCTGCATAATTACATACATCTTGCTCATATACTTGATGTCTTCAGTGTCTATCTGCAGTGTAGAAAGTTGTACAGATTGAAAAAAATTGCATGAGAAGGTGTGTCCAAACTTTTGACTGGTAGTGTATTTATTTATCTATTTATTTAGTTTCTGGCCTCCTCCTCCTCTTCCTCCTCCTCCTCCTCCCCCTCCCTGGCCCTCCGTGCATGCTCGTTGTCCTGCAGCTTTAAGTGAGGCATCAGAGCAGCCTGTCACTTGTCCCTCGGCGTTGCTTTAGTCGGCGTCGACAGTGTGTCCAGCCCCGGGTTTGTCAGCGTCTTATTCAGAACCTGACCCGTCCTGTTGGCCGTCTGCTGCCGCCGCTGATGGACGTTTCCAGTCCTGCTCCTCGGTGTCCATCACACCGGCGGGGGGGGTCCGGGGGAGGGGGTGGTATGCGTCCTCCTCCCGCACCGACTGACGTGCGCGTCTTAGCCCGAGCTCCTGAAATTTGTTGACAGTTGCAGAGGGTGGTCTGCAGTTCTGCCAGCCTCCATTACGGGAGATGTGATCTGATTTTGACTGGAGGGATGTAGGTTGCCTGCTGTGCATAAATGCTCAATTGCGGTCGATCGATATCCCGCTAATAGGTTTTGAAAATTGAAAACAACGCAAATGGAAGGGACGTGTAAAGCCTGCTGTGGCGGGGGGGAGGCGGTGGAGAGGAGGGTGGGTGGGTTTTGAAATACAAACCCAGAGGGGCTAAGCGAAGGTGGGACAGGCGACGCCGTTTATTTGTTTATTTTCAGTCCTGGAGGATTTTTGTTTTTTACTCTTTTTTTTTTCGTTTTCGGCCGCTTTCATGTTTGTTGCTTTGCTGCCAGTCAATCCCGTGTTTGTTCTCTTAATTTCCTGCGAGTCGCTGATGAAAAAAGAGGGGGTATTTAATTAGCACTCCCTCTGTTCTGTTAAAACAGCTAGTGTGTGTTTTTCTGTTTTTTTTCTAAGGGCCCGGAAAGGGAGCTGCATGGAGTCTGTTTCTAATGGAGATGGAGGCAATCAGATAACCGGCGTTGCCACCTCGTGCGCTCTTTCACTCTTCTTGAAGAGGACAACTGCAGCTTTTAATAAACATGTAATAAGAAGGAAAACAGCTGGTCGCTGCGTCGCAGATGGCGCCGTTCCTGGCATCTCCGAGGAAGGGACCACACATACAGATGGCTCATTATTCCAGCATTTGGTTATGCATATTGCACAAAATTTTATTCCAATGCTTAACAACCAGTATAAGCAATACAGGTGTTACTATTTTTCATGAGGCTTACCACCCCCCCAACACCCCCACCCCACCCATACCCCCCCCAACCCGCTCCCCTGCTGGGTTCCTGGTTTGCCCCTTTGATATCTGGCCAGAATATCAGCACTGACCCGTTCAGGTTTTACTCTTCCGTGGTGGGCGTGCACGTGCGTGTTTGTGTGTGTGTGTGTGTGTGTCACGTTCATCTACGTCCAGGTGCGACGTTTAAGACGCGTCACTCCTGGTGTCAGCTGCAGCTGTCTGTGTCACAGAGGCAACAGCATGAGAAACACATCAGCAGGTGACCCATTGGGACAAAAGGAGGCATATTGATCACGAAATGAACGACAACGCCGAAAATGGAAAAAAAAAAAGAAAGGTCACCACAGCCAATGAGGAGCCAAGGACGGCCAAGGACATTCACCTTTGACCTCCACGAGAGCCGCCAGAGCCCCGGCCTTCCATCCCAAACCAGGAAAACCTCACCTGTCACATTTCCAAACTTTTCCGTTGTGTGTGTGTGTGTGTGTGTGTGTGTGTGTGTGTGTGTGTGTGTGTGTGTGTGTGTGTGTGTGTGTGTCGCCCTCGTTTGCTCAAATAGACAATCTCACCAGCGAGCAAACAAACAATGATAATTTGAATGGAAACAAGGCAATAGATTTGATCCCACAGGAGAAACGGTGCAAGTCTTTCCCTCTTTTTTTATTTTAGGTTGGCTGTTTTAAATTACAGATGCTCTCTAATTGGCCGCGGTCAAATAAAGTCGGCCTAATGAGGCATCGCATTCATTTGCTTATTTCCTTTCAAGTCGCTTTCCTTTGTATCTCGGAGCAGAAAAGTCTGCCGATGCTGTCGTTTTCGGGGTATGTTCTTATTCTTAGTCTGGAGACTTTTTATTATTTTTTTATTTTCCCTCCGAAGAACATGTAAATATTTATGGCACTCGAGGCACAATAGGTGAAGCTGCACTCACTCATTAGCTTCACAAACAGTGGCAGTAGCGCGCTCGGAGCTGCTGCTTCACCCTGTTGTTTTTGATGACCACTCGCGTGCTGCGTGTGTGGGGGGCTTCCAGTGCCCGGACCCCCAGCGCTGATCTTTCCATTATATGATGAACTTAGAGCCGACTTCTCCTTTAGCGTGCTGATTAAGCGCGTTAATTACTAGTGAGCGCGAGATGCTTTCTATCCGCGAGTCTGCCTGCATTGAGTGAGTGCAGTGTGTGTGTGTGTGTGTGTGTGTGTGTGCGTGCGTGCCTTGAAACATCCCAGGGATTTTCTTTCAGACCTCCTCACACTCGACACTCCATGTATGCTGGAGCTGTCCTGTCCAATTTATAACAGGAGTCAAAGTGACCTTTATCCCGCCCATGACTGTAATGTACTTTAGCACATGTCATTCTCGGCTCGGGATCATCCCCTGTGTCATATGTTTTGTCTTGCATGTTCTACGGTCACCGGGGACGTACCGCCGCGCCTGCGAGCCGCAGACGGCGCAACTTTTTGTTGAGCCAGCTTGGACAGGTGATGGCATCGTAAAAAAACAACAACAAAAACACACACACACACACACACACACACGGAATGCCTGATGAGCAGAGAGGGCCTCACAGAAGCCCATTAAATGCGTGATTATGGGCCAATTACTCCTGCGACTTTTTATTTTATTTTTTAAAATATATTCATAGCTGCCGTAATGTAATTAGACATGATAATTACGCAGAAACAACTATTTTGAACCCAAGTTTAATAATAACTTTGCTTTCTACTCGACAACAAATGCAGGAAACAAAAGAGGCCAAAGATTTATTTTTTTATTTTTTGTATTTTTTTTTTTTAAAGCGCTTAAAAGCATAGGTAGCGCAGTGCAAAATAACTGTCACATGTTTTTGGCTCTAATTTCCCCCCCCTCATGCTCATCTTATTGCTCATCAGCTTAGTTGTCAGGTCTGCTACATCCCTTTGATGGCATCACTGACAATTAGCAAGACGATGCCACACAAAACCATCTGGACAGGCACATCTCCCGTTGCTGAGGGAGACGGTTTCTGGTGTGACGAAAATAAATCTCAAGGTCAGTCACTGTCACTTTTTAAAAGTATCTGATTCCTTTTCAGGGGTAGATTTATGGGATTGGATTTTATTTTGAGAAGGTTTGCCGCCTGATGACGAGGCGCCTCGGCGGCTGTTAAGTGGAGATGAGGAATTAAGGCGGTGAAGTGCAGCACAACCCTGTCTCTGCCTGACGCTTGGTGTTGTTTCATGCATTAACATATTCCTTTGTCGGGGTGCAGAGGAGCACGCCGACTATTTTAAGCACAATGTACATAAACGTTTGGATAGATAGATAGATAGATAGATAGATAGATAGATAGATAGATAGATAGATAGATAGATCTTGGCTTTCCTCCTGTCATTCACAGTATGATTGAACCGGCTTGTTGTCTTGCACACTCACAAAAAGGTGATCATTTATGTGCTGTTAAATTAATTGCCCCCTTCTCCGTATGCAGCAAATGTCCCACGTAAATGTATGACATTATGTCAAACCCCTTTGTGTTACACTTGAAGGGCCCTGGCGATGAAAGTCAGACTAAATATAACCATGTCAGGGCCCACGAGCTCACACCAGCGCACTCCGTTGAGCAAACCATGACATTTTCGGGGGTGTGTGAGTGTCTTCACAATATATAGAAATGTGTAGTTTTTGACTCCAAGGTCCCTTATCATTCAAAGTATGTTCATTCACCTGTATCAGGTCTGTCATTAAACTCTCCGGATGAGAAAAGTCTCTCCTTTACTCTTTTCACGTGCTCCACTTTTTAGATAGATAGATAGATAGATAGATAGATAGATAGATAGATAGATAGATAGATAGATAGATCACCCACAAAGGTAACAAGGTACAAACAGATAGGTCTACATATGATATATGAGATTGATAGCTGACCAGTTACTCTTCTATGTTCTCCCCCTTAATTTAAAAGGTTTTAGTCAATATGATTTTTTTTCCTCTCTGAAACGTTTCAATGTCTTAACTTTCATCGCTTTAAAGTATTAAATACATCACTTGACATGAGTCTTAAGGGGGTTTTCTCTGTCTAGTGTCAGACCAATAACCTAAACAATGAAAACTTTGTATAAATGCGTTGTTTGTTCCTTATTATGCCACTCAGTTCTATATGATGCATTAATATGCTCAATGCACATCTCCAGATCTCAAGCGAGTAATTTGCTGAGGCAGGAGACAGTTCAGGGAGGAAAAAAAAAAAATTAATTTTCTCTTGACTAGTTTGCCTGAAATATATGATTTTGGTGTCAGAGTGTTCAGGAGATGGTTGGAGTCTTTACTTCAGGGAGAAGCTGCCGCCGCTGCTGCTGCTGCTGCTGCTGCTGGTGACGTAAAGGGCCGGAACTGACGAAAGCACGAGGAGGAAACTTGGGCCACAGCCTCGACTTTGCCTCTCAACAGTCAAGCTTATGACTCTGTGACTTCAGATGCTTCTGTGTACGAATGAGAGAAATGTGCTGAGGAGCGAACACGACCCGCACTCATTCCGGATCCACTCTGCAGGGCTTTATATTTTTTATTTTTTGCTGTTTCGATCAAGGGTGCAGGGGCAAACGGATCATTACACAGGAACTGGAACACACCGTCTTTGTTTTGGAGAGCTCGATGGATGCAAAAGCCCCGTTCCCGCTACACTAACTCATCCGTGGCTCTTCCATTGTGCGGTCCCATGATGCTTCCCTCCGCTTGTGTGTCCATACATCATGTTGGTGCGTGCTGTGCCGGAGCGGATCCCCAGCAGAATAAGCTCCGGAGTGTCATCCGCGCAGGGTTATCCCTCACCGCTGGCTGAACGTTGCCTTATTCCGATGGGGACCCTTTGACTAATAAGCATTTTCACTTCACAAGCACAGGCTCCAGTCAGCGCTGCAGCTCTGGATGTACATGCTGAACAAAGGACACCTTGAATTGTGGGTAAAAAAAAAAAAGAAAAGAAAAGGAAAGGTGGCCAAAACTATTAAAAGCAGCCACTGGTCCAGAAAGCACATTGTGATTTCATTACAAAAATCACATAATGGCTGTAAACACAATAACAAAGTTGCGCTTTTTACTCAGATTGGAAGCGTGTGGAGAGAAGAAGCAGCTGTACTCTTCACGTCACACTCAGATGCTCATTGTGTCGTTTTCTTCGATTCCAGTCTTATAGAAATGTAATAAGAAGTAAACAAATACTTTTATATTTATATTTTTCTTATTAAGGATGAAAAGCAAAAACAGTAAAGTGCCAGATTTCAGCATGCAGGCCGTTCACCGTTAGCCGCGGCTAGCAGGGCTTAGACCACCCTGACAACCTCTGCCTCTGGTGTTCACACTCCCCTGAAGGGAGCCTGGCAGCGCAGGGAGTTCAAGCCCGTGGAGGTTTTCCTCCATCAGATGGCGTGTAACGTCTGGGGTCTCTCACGGCGCGGCTTTGCCGAGAAGTTCAGCTCACATGAGACAGCGTCATTTGAAAAACATCTGTCAGTCTGACAAATAATAAGTGCACTGGGCCTCGAGGGGGGGAAGGGAAGTGCAGGCTCCATATTTTATTCCTTTTCCGTATAACACCGCAGCTGACTGCTGTGTTTGTGTGTGGTGAACTGTACTTTATGTCTAATGCAATGCGGGCTCACGCTGACAATTGACATTTTAAGGGCATTACCCTTGACAAGGCGACCTGGACAAATGAAAGGAAAAGGCAGAGTGATTTATCAGCGGGGGCTGGAGAAACATTTTGATTTACATTCCCCCCCGCCCCTCCCTCCACGTCCTCTCTGGGCCGTTCAAAATGAATCTCTCAGTCTGCTGGCCGCACCCCTCCCCCCCACCTCGCCCTTTCCTGCTCTGGGCTGCGTCGGCCGTCTGCAGGCTGGCCTGCTGACCTGAGATCAGGTAGGGCCGTACGTCTCCGGGGGACCTCGCAGAGCAGAGACAGCGACGGTGCTGCCCTCCTTCCGCTAATTCTGCCAGTTCCTCCCGGCTTAATTGAGAATGTGAACAAACAAATTAATCACCGCAGCCCATAAAAATGACAGGATTCATGCAGAAGCATTCTTCATTCTCTCTAATTTGTTGTGCGTGTTGTCGTCCCGCCCACCCGCCCGCCCGCTCCTCTTCCCGAGCCTTTTTCCTCAAAACCCCCCCGCAGCAGTTTTTGTGCTGAATCCGCTGTTTTTGTCCCTTATGAAAATTACAAATACTTGTCAAGGTTAATGAGTTAATATTCTCATTCAATATTTATTTTATGGGCGAAAGAAAAGCGTCTCCCTTCAGCGCGTCCTCCTCCACGGCGAGGATGGCTTTGTTAATCAAAATGACAAGGACAGTGTCCTTTTGATAATCCCCTGAATCATCGAGAATAAAAAATGAACTTTATTAATCAGCCGACCCTGATTAATTGTTACGAAGTGTTGCTCATCCATTTCCTCTGCATTTCCGTAATTTTTGCGCGGAGGCCTAACAATCTCCCCGATGATTTGAAGCCTTTTCGAGCTGGCGTTGCATTCAGCGGCGTGGCAATAAATAGTCGCCGGGCAGCTCCTCCCGGACGAGCCTCAGCTAACTGAAGACACAAAGCTTCTTTTCTATCTCAGCTTACAGCTCGACTTTTATACCTATATATAAAGAGGAGTTTTATTTCTGCCAGAGCGTGCGTTAAAAAAAAGTGAACATCCACAAACATCACTGCTGACACGCTCTTCTTTAATCCATACCCTTTATTTTTTGGAGGGTCAACCCTGTGTGAAGAAAATGTCAAAATCTCACGGGGTATAGTTTGCAAAACTCTGCCATCTAGTGGTCAGATTTCAGATAGCAGCGCTCATTCGCTCACTCTCCCTCTCCCAAGCTTGCCAGTGAACTACTGGCTGTGCACACAAACCTGGTACCTCGTCCACCTTCTTCTTTGTTGGTTTATTCTAGGGGGCAGGTGGCAGCTAACTGTGGGCAAGACACTTGCTCTGTGTTTATTCTTATAAGAACTGTTCTTTGGGTGGGAAAACCAAATGACACTTTTATTGATATAGTTACAGGCTTACCCTTTTCACAATATAAAAACATACAAACTGAACCTTTAACATTTACATGGCAAGTCCACGTGCAAGAATAGGGCAGTAACTGTGTATTAATTAAGGTCCTGCCCTTTGTCACCTCCTCTCCTCTCTCATTTCTCGATGGGCAAAACCAAAACGTTTCTACAGACTTCTACACACTCACTGGAGCATCTGCGTTTTTTGGCTGCACGGTGGGGCAGAGTTAGGCACCGTGACCTCACATCAAGACGGCCCCGTTCTTCCTATGTCTGTGTCGGGTTTCGTCTCCTGGGTTCACTCAGTGCCTTCAAGCGAATGAATCTGTTGATGAAGATCTGGAGCGGTGAACATCTGTCCTGGCGCTGCACAGCGGATGCCCGTTGCTCCTCAGATGATGAAGGGTCACGTGCAGAGAGCAGTATTTACTGTCTATGTACTGTACACTTTCCAGCAACAGTACCAGTTTAAGGCTTCGTTCAGACTGCAGGAAAATGTGGCCCAAATCTGTTTCTTTTTGCCAGTATGTAAACCCAGATCAGATCTGATAAACACAGTTTGAACAGCACAAATCTGATCAAAAAAGAAAAAAAAATCAAACCATGATCACTTTCATATGTGGCTGCAGCTAAAGAAGTAACAGTGGAGACGTAGCCTGTTCACATGATGACACACTGTCACCACACCATGTAATGTAGGTATCTTTTACTTCCTGATGAATCTGAGTGAATTCAAATCATTTTTGAACAAGAGATAAATGTTGGTCTTCTAGTCACCCTACCTGTTGTTAGTTTTCTGGTTACTTTTCTGTTGCTGTTTTGTTTTCCGTTGCTATTCTTAAGCAATGTTCAGTGTTCTTTATTGTAAAATCTTGAAGCATTCTTTTCATTTTTCTTGCTCTTATACACCATATTGTGCATGTTTCCTGTTCAACAGTGCATAATGCTTTGTTTTGTTTTGTTTTTTTACACGATCATACAAAAGACAGGATATTAGCCCACTCCACGTGAAGACAGCAGCCCACGTTAGCCACTGGCCAGCGTAGGAAGTGGACTTCATGCAAAATTTAAAAAAAGGAATGGGTCCGCAAATGAAACCCGTGCGGCACCATGCCAACAAATGAGCAGCTCGGGCGGAGGAAGGAAGACCTCCGCCGAGTCAAACACGATCTTCAAATCCATCTTCTTAAAGGAGCATGACAATTAATACTGCATACATCTCTGATGTTTATGATTAATATATGACACTGAATGTCGTTTTCACAGTGGATGGTGCAAGGTTGGGGAATCTGATGCAAATTACATGAGCGCCCAAGTCGTGTGGTACTCATTTGCTCAGAAGTGATGTCCATGAAACGGAATATACAAACGATGGGAAGGTTTCATATCAGAGGGGTGTCTCTTGGTCTGTGTCTCCTCTAGGGCTAATGTAATGGGGGGGGCGCACTAATGAAGACAGAATATTTCATAGAACCACCATTAATCTGCGCGTTTTAGTTTATTTACCTAGAAGTTATTATTTTCGCATGCAGACCCACATTTAAAAGTACAGTGTGAGGAAATGATCCATTTAACAAGTGCACGCTGCGAGTTTCAGCCTCTTACACAGAATTAAAGGGGGTCTTGGTGGCTTTACGTGCAATTAATAGTGGAGGTGTTTTATCCATCAGAATGAATAATTTACGAGGAATGTTAATAGGTATCCCAGTCTTGGGCAAAGGAACAGAGACAAAGTGTTGTTGAAAGACGTTTCATTATTTCTCCTCTGATGCTGCAGCTCATCTCTTCTCTTTCCTTCCCTCTCGGGTCAGCCAAGTCACCGTGGAGTGTCCGAAAAGGCAAAAATATTAATATGATAAATTAAAAACAAGAATGATAAGTGTAGGGAATGTTCGCATCAGAGTTAGAGAAGCACGGCCATTAAATAGGCCTCTGTTCACACTGAAGACACAGCCGCCTAAAGCTGGATGTTACTGCATTAATAAAAGAAAGTCTGGCTCACACAAGGAACCCAGGTGAATCTTAGAACCTGCTGTTACTTTTGAAAAACTGCTCTATGTTATGCTGGGGAGGAGGGTGGTGGGGGTGTTGCTTCGAAAGGACATTTCTCCCAAAGTTGAAATATCGCCTCTTCTCTCCACACTCTGTCGATTTAGGCGACCCTGACATTTCAGAATCTACATCCTGCGGTTTGAAGTGTCACGGAGGCAAATAATTCCTCTCAGTACCATTGCATGCATAGGGAGCTCATAATATTCCATGTACTTTATGTGAAAAACACCACACAAACACAAGAAAAAAACATTTATGTGTCATCCACATATCTACACATCTATACATGATAAATAGCAACATAATCTCCTAATTTTCAGCCAAAATATTGACTGTAGCCTCCTTGCTAGGAGCCTTGTTATTATAACAATATGAACATGATATTATATGTTGATATAAGTGAAAGTTTGACCGTCACATTCCGAAGGATGTGAAATATGTGCTCAGATTTGACCCCTTGAGAGGAGGATGAGCAGCGTTGCTGTACTTGGGAACCATTGAGTAATCTAACCCCCCCAATTCCAACCCAAAGTATTAGCATTATGCTGTGCCGGGAGCCAGTGTACCATTTTTATAGTCTTGTGCTATGACCTGGCTTGAGATTGAACCCATGACCTCCCTATTGATTACTGCTAGTTGGTTTACATGCTGTGGGAATTTGCAATTGTTAAATTTCAATTTTGGCCAAAGTGTCTCTTTAAAGGCATTTTTCTTTTTAGCATTTGCTCTATTAAAATGGTGTAGTTTGAGTCCTAGATTTAAAAGATATCTTCTTTTTATGACAGCCACCGCCACTCTTTCTTAAAGACACAAGCACGTCCACGACAAAGCCAAAGAGTTTATGTGGGAGGGAAAAAATACATAATGGGATTTTATTTTCTTCTGAAATGGAAAAGTTTTGCAAGCTCTACTAATTAATCGTATCTGCTGAATAATCGAATAATCCTGGTTTTGATTACAATAGGGTCTTTTTTTGCACACAATGAAATCCCACTAGGGGAACATATTGATCACGTTTTAGACCTGTGTGTGTGTGTGTGTGTGTGTGTGTGTGTGTGTGTGTGTGTGTGAGACTCTAGGGGGACACAATTTAAAACTTCACTGACTCTGGTCGCAGGAGGGGTGACATCAGAAGCAAGTTGTCTCTGTCAGATGCAATAAAGGGACGTCCACACATGCGCACGTTCGCACGCACGCCCGTCCCAGCCGTCCTTCACACTCGGCGTTCACTCTGCCCTCGACATAAATTAGCCACGGTGACTCTTCTATCGTCTCCGAGGCCGACCGAGACGGGGACGTCGCCCAGGTTGCGTTTTGAAACCCACGCTTTGACTTTTTTTTTTTTTTTTTTTTTTGGAGAATTTGGATGAGTTACTGCAAAATTCATCTTTTTTCGACGCCGCCCTTTTCCTCTCGGCGACGCGCCCCTGTTAATCTTTCACAAAAAGGATTCGCAAATACGCGGCTTCCTCTTTTCGCACTTTCCCCAGATGGAGATCTATGGCGCCGTGAACAAAAGGCTCTCCTTCAATGACAAGTGCCAAGTACATCAGCCAGTCAGTCTTCTTTTCAAGTAATTCCAAACCCGGCTATTCAGGGTTTGCCCTGTGGCGAGACCCAGACACTTGCTCCTCCAGAAATAGCCGCAGCTCATCTTTCACCGGGGACTCAGGTCGTCTTATCGCTGGGCGGAGGGGCTTCATTTAAATTTCCGTGTCTTCGACGTGGCCTGGCAATCGGGATGCCGTCGCTCAATATTGAAGTTTGGTGGGGAGCGCTCGGTGTTTGCTGTGCCAATCCCACCACCCCCCACATGCCCCACCTCCGCCCCCCGACCCCGGGGTTTTGGAGGCAACTTGCAACTCTCCATCAAATATCTCAAGACTTTAATCCGCCTGCAACGGCAAACACGTTTACACGGAGCGCTCTGCGGGGTTCTGAATGGCTGTTCTTGAAAAAAATATGAAATAAAAACTGAATGCTAAAGGGTCAAATAATCCACACCATCGCCTCAAGACAATGGTTTGCTCTACGTCCTTGAGAGATTGTATTTTTTGGCAGGATGAGGGGGGCACAGCACCTGAAAAGAAACGAAAAAAAAATCTGAAATACCTTTTGTTCTCTTCATGGCAAAAAGCAAAATTGGCTGAGCACATCTAATTAACACCCAAACACACCTTGACAACTTTTGCGTGACACTCAAGCAGCTAAAAAAAATTCTTATCTTTTTTTTTCTTGAAAAACACACGCGCAAAAAGAAAAAAAATCCTCAATTGGACTGAAAAGAGAGGCGTTTTTCTTGATAAATTTAAGATAAAAGACGTGGCAGTCATCCCCCACCCCACCCCCACCATGACATATTTGTTCTTTAACAACAAATCAATGGCTGTGAAAGCTTGGCACCTGAATACAGAACAATGGGGAGATGAAGCGAAGATTGTCTTCATTAGGCGCATTAATATTCATAGAAAGTAGAAAATCTGACACCGCGGAGGACTTGGTAACCTTTTCTCGTATT
Organism: Thamnaconus septentrionalis; assembly: GCA_009823395.1. Lineage (NCBI taxonomy): Eukaryota > Metazoa > Chordata > Actinopteri > Tetraodontiformes > Monacanthidae > Thamnaconus > Thamnaconus septentrionalis. The sequence continues at coordinate 18,387,793 of CM020512.1, read as the reverse complement.
AGAATTTTTTTTTCAACTTCTTTACACAATTAAAGTCCAGCGACGACTTAATTAATGCGGCTTTCTGTCAGCCGCTTTAAAGAACTGTCAATTTGGCCCGGGTCTGCCTGTCAGCGGGGAAGAAAGACAGTCATCCCACTCTTGCAGGAGACAGTCGGAATCACAGCACCGGATAAAGTCACATTTTTAGACACCTTGCCAAATTGATTCTTTTAAGGGTTTTTCTCGCCGATTACCATTTCTTCCCTCCTGTCTCTTGTTCTGAGGGAGAGAGAGAGAGAGAGGGAGAGACAGAGAGAGGGAGAGAGAGAGAAAACTCAGACTATTAGCTCGCCTCCTATTGTGCTTGTGGCCGCTGATACACTATTAAATTATGATTTGAATGAAACATTTCTGGTGTGAGACGGCGTCCTGCGAGCTCTTGAGACAATTATGTCAAGACGGAGGGAACAGTGGGGCGACAACAGTAAAGTTCCCGAGTCAACAACATTGGCTTAATTATTGCATCTGTTTTTTTTTCTTTATCTGCGCCGGTCCTTGAATGACGCTATTTCACAGGAGAGGGAGCGCCATAATGCAGAATGTCCCCATGGGTGTGATGAGGTCACAGGCTCACGGCCTTTTATGAAACATTTCTACAGCCTGGGCTGAGGCCTGCCTCACTGCAATAAGAAGAAGATTGTGTTTATTTAAGTGACATGCTTTAGTACAGCAGTGTGAGCGGCAGCATTGTATTCTGCTTCACCGTAGGCGCATTATTACAGACTTCCTCCTTGCCACACGCAAATTTAATATTCAGCAGAGCTAATTTCAAATTCTGTATTCAACTGTTTGTAACAACTGTGTCGTCATGGGACGAGATTTTACGAGATTTTCGTTTGCTTTTGTTAGTTTACGTTTGTTTGCGGTCAAGAACGGTTGTTGTATTTTTCTCTTTGATTACTTGTAAAATAACGTTTGGTCTCCTCCTCCGTCCAAACATTTACGCACCATTTTCACTTGAAGTGAACTGGTCACGTGACCCCGAACGCCACGTCCGATGACGTGTAAATGTGAAAGAAGTGTTTCCATGACACTTTTGTGATATACCTCGATATCCAATCGTCTGAAAAACCACCTCAAGAGAGCGTCAAAACCTTTTAGCCGTTTCCATTAACAGTTTTTATTGCGATATTTAGATCTTGCGCAATTCAAGGGGTAATGCAAACGCAGCTAGTGACGCATTGTGGCAACTACAAGTCGAGCTCCTCGGCATTCGGGTTGATTGATCGCCACCACCACCACTTTGCCTTTTGATCAAAAACAGCTCCCTCGCTCCCCTCGTGCTGAGGCAGCGACCAGCGTCTGAAGTGGAGGCCCGCCGTCCTCGCTCCCGGGCCCTGCACGCGCTCAGAGACGAGCCATCAGCAGCGCCGCACGGATCACTCGTGCTTTCTCGCCCGAAAGCAAAAGGCGGCAACAGACGCAGAGGCTGTTGCTGCGGGCGGAGCCCCCACTCCGCCCCCGCACCCGCCCGTGTAATTTCGGATCGTGGCGAGAATCTGATTTTAACATCTATTTTCTCGTCTCTCCGCTGGGCGAGACCGGGGGTAGATTCATACACTGCCACTCTCTGTATTAATGAAGCGATACCTGTGATCATGCTGCGGGAGGTGTAACTGGCTTGGCAGGTGTGCTGCCACCGGGAAGCAGATTAAAATAGTCAGGGCTCCTTTCAAGGCTCGCGCCGAAAAACAATGGAGGCTTCACAAGGTAATCACGCCATTATACGAGACGGAGGGACTAATTGGAATTATACTAGAACAGGCAGGGAGCTCATTAAAACCCTGAGCACTAGCTCATGATAAACAGTCACTTTAAGGGCTGCCGCTAATATGATGAGGCAAAGTCTTTATTTCTCACTTTTCCCATGAACACATCTGATGTTTAAGCTCCTTAAACTCTCTCAGCAGGTATCGAGTGCAGTGCGAGGCTCCTTAATTGCTGCCGGAAATTAGCGAGATGGCTGTATGGAGGGCTTTTGTTGTCACGCAGAAGCACTGACTGAGTTGATACTGTACAGCGGCCGCGCCGCCTTGTAACCGTGCGGCAGTTGCCCGCCGCTCCTCACACTCAACACGTATTAACATTTCATATATTGTCACCCGCCTCTCAGCGCGCATTTCATTTTTATGTATTTTATTTTTTTTTACAAATTGAGCCGGTCCGTTAATACATTAATTGTTCAACTTTGCTCATTACAAACCCGTAAGACCTCAGCAACACAAAGCCATAATAGCAGCGCAGTGAGCTTGTTATGGACTCTGACAACCCCTGATTAAAATCAGACTCATTCTGCCTGATGAGAAATTGGCTTTCCCCAAAATAACTTTATATCCCCCTTGCTTTCCAACCACAGTTCATTAGCTCCGTCTTGCTCAGGCGGGGTTCTTTGTGCCACTTTGACTGTATTCAAATCTCTCTAATGTCATCTCATGTTTAAAGACCGGCCATAAATCCCATATCAGCTCTTAATGACCACTGCCGGCCAGCCAGTAATATGTCATTGTTCGCAGGCGATCACCCAGCGGGGAATAGACCATGCCAGTCTTTGGTAATTGCACACCCGGAAAGATTTATATTGCCATTATGCGCACCCATAAGAAATAATTCAAACATATCATTGAAAAAAACACACACACACACACACACAGCCTGCATACTGCTGATCCCCCCAAATATCTGCCCAGCATCTAGGTAGCGCCACACTCGCCCGCCTCTGCTAACTGGTGATGTGCATATCAATATTTTCATTGATATATTGATCACTAATCAGAGTAAATTTTGTATTGAGAATTTTAAGAAAATATCAACATATGTACATATATATATTTATTATTATTATCACAGTCGCGGCGACTTACTTCCGACTACTGTAGTGCACCAAAGCCCACTGCGGCTGCGCACTGCACATGCCCGGCAGTCAGCATGCACGTACACAGCAGAGTCAGACTTGAGTGTTTGGTCTTTCTTTTCGCCAGCTGACAAAAACTTTTTTATGATTTAGATTTAAAGTCAATGGCACTTAAACATTTTCTTTAACTGTTTTTCATTTTTTGTAATAAGTATATTAACGGCCATGTGCGTCTTGTGATTTTTAATTTTTACATATCGAAAAAATTACAAACAAAAAAACGTGTATTGATATCGATATCAATATCGCAATATCAACCACAAAAATATTGATTATGGAATCGACTTTGAAAAACATGTTATCGCCCATCGCTACTGCTAACGCAGATTTAATGTCCGCCTGGCTGAAGACGTCCTAAACGCTCCCATTCCACACGTCTGTTCAGCGGCAGTATCGTTCCTCTTTTTTTTTCTTCTTTTTTTTAACAATTCTTATTTATTATTATTATTTGCGTGGCACTGCAGACAGTGGTGCCGAGGCTCGGGATGTGTCAGTGGGCACTACGGCGGCCGAGTGGCTGTGCAATGTGTCTCCTTGCTCGCTCACATATTAATGGGTTGTTGCAGCATTGCATCCTAAACAACAACCCTCCCACCCCCCTCTCCCCCACCTCCCACCCCCCTCACCTCACTCCCGTCTAAACGCCAGCGATCCTCGGATGGCTGGGAGACGCAATGATTGAAGACGCAGTTAGCCGAACTCCCCGAGTGTTGCCGCCGCAGCTTTGTTGTTGCAGCCCGGCGGCGGCGACTCCTCTTGAGATGGGGGGAGGGGGGGCGAGAGGGGAGAGGGGGGTTGGCGGGCAGGTGGAAGCTGACGCAGGTTTTGATCACCTTGGTGAATGCCGACCTAAGTGGCTCCTCCCGCGTCCGCCGGGAGAGGACACCCGCAGCCGACTGGCGGGGAGGGACGGGCTAATGAATTGCCTGGTTGAGCAGAATTACATCATGCTTGTTTTCTTTAAGAGGATTTGACAGGCGCTCAAATGCGGCGGTTGACGTTATAATTCAGGCGGCACGCGGGGACGCAGATGGAAAATGTGTTTTTGCGCACTGATGAAAACGTAACATGTTTGGTCGCAGATTGGCTTGGATTATTTGAGTGAAAGTCTGCTCCGAGGTTGTGGGCCTTCCCCCAGACGTCTCGTAATAACATGCTAAGGTTAGCTAATAACATCGAGCTGCGTTTCTATTAGCCCTAGAATTGCGCAAGACCTAAGTATCACAATACAAAACTGGTAATGAAAACACCTAAAGTTCCAAAAAACCTCCCAAATATCTCTTAAAGGTTTCCATGCCCTCATGAGGCAGTTTTTCAGATGTATCGCATTTGCACGTCATCGGACGTGACGTATGGGGTCACGTGGCCAATTCACTTCAAGTGAAAATAGCGCGTTCATGTTTGGATGGAGGAGGAGACATAATATTTTTCACAAGTAATCAAAGAGAAAAAATATAACAACGAATCTTGACAGCAAACAACATCAAAATATTTGTCAGACCTGTCTGAAGTATTATCAATCAATCAATCAATCAATCAGTTAATTCATCAAGATGTTTTGGAAAATCCACCAGTTGCAGTGGATGCAGGGCGGCCGGAAGAGGCGCACTGGAAGTGGCGATGCCCTGCTGCAGTCAGCCGTCAACAGCGGGCCAGTCATGCAGACTCCTGTTTCCCCGAGTCTACTGAGACCGCTCCCAGGGACTCTTTGTTCCCTTTCAAGCAGACTGCCGCTGTCTCGGCGCTCAGGGGGCTCACTCACCGCTGACAGCCGCAGTCAGATCATAACCCTCCCCCCCCGCGCCCCTCTCCGCAATCAAATACGGTTTTATTAGATCTGTCTTCCGGAGAGGCGCGCCACGGCAAAAACATGTTTTGTTCTCTTTAACCTATTCCACCGGGGACACAAACCAACAGTGACACTGTCATTTGTGAGCAATGCGGTATGACTCCCCCGTGGTACGAATGTCAGATTGTACCGCGCAGTACTAGTTATCCTCCCTAAATATAGCCTCTCTGGTATAGTAGCCTGTCGCAAGAAATTCATGGCTTCGCACACATGGCCTTTAGTGGAGCCCCAGACGCTGTCGCCAAACCCCAAGAAGTCGCCAGGATGAGACTAATTGTAAATTCATATCTGTCTGCAAAAATCCTCCTTGTGATTCTGAGAGGAGAGGCACCTGCCCCAGCTTGATCTCAGCTGCTAGTCAGCCCCGTGCACGCTTCCCCACATATCAAATCCACGCGCGTGCGCCATTGGCGCCTTTTATCAAGGTGGCATTTAAGAGGCAGATTTGAACTAAAGTGGCACGTGTCTGACTCACTGTTGGGCATTTTAATGCCGGTCATGCGATTATTATCTTACCCTCAAGAGGTTTTAAATCACGATTGAAAAATTTGGAGAATCTACCAGCGGTCACATTCTGCACATAGCCGTTTTGCTAATGCTTGACCTTGTGTGGCAGCTGGAACAATACGGGTGTATTTCTGAAATCCTATTAATCCCTCTTGCCAACCTACAACAGAAGGCCCTTTGTGATCTGTCTCGGGAAGCAAGCGTTGCACAATCTTTCCATTTCTGTCGTCGTGACAAAACCAGGAAGTAACTGTTGCTCCAGGATAACAGTAATATAATAATAATAATAGTTAGTACCACACACACACACACACACACATAAATATATATTTATATATATGCAGACACTGTGCATCCTGTCTGCATATGACAGACTTAAGGTGTGTCCATCTTCTACTAAGTGTTTCCCACCTTTCAAAACATAACTTCAGTGAACACTTGATAACCTTATAGAATTTTAGTAATTATTACATCTGGATTGGCAAGTTTAGTTCTGAAGCTTGTTTTGTTTTTCAAGTGCTTTCCTGCTAAACTCAAATTGAGTCTTTAAACTTAAGATCATGTTGTCATGGGTGACTTCCACAATTTTGAAGAGATTATAAGGCAGTTTGTCAGATTGATTGATTTCTTGCTTGATGAATGACTTCACTGTCGCTGTCTAATACAGCAGGAAAGAGGAGCTGAAACATCAGCTGGTGAGGAAGAATCTTAATAGAATGTCGACTTAACTTGTTGACCAAAGGTCTAAATCTTGAATTGATCACAACACGTTTCACTTTCTGAGTAACATCACTTTAATAAGTCAGGTTGTCAGGTTTTTACTACCAATAAATCTGCTCTACTCCACTTTAATCTATTTGGATATCAGTCATTGTTTTGATTTTCAAAGGTGCTTTTTAAATGTTTTTATTAAATTGTAGTGGTGTTTTTATTGTGCCAAAAAGGGGAATCAAACAATTTTATTAATAAGAGTTTTTGTTGACTAAGTGACACTGACCTCGAGTTGTTTATCGCCGCTTTGGTTGCTGGTTAAGTCATGAATATTCAATTTTAGGGAGAGACAGTTATGATTGGAGGTCGCTTTTTCAGGGGCTTCTGGATACCAAAAAAAACAGTCGGGATCCAAAAACGCGAGCGGCGTCTTTTGTGGGAAATAAAAGAATCCGAGTGTCACAGTGTGAAAAAGCAGGTGGTGAAGAGCTGAAGCACTGCGGAATAAACAGGAAGCGCAGTTTCATTACCCTTCTTGGAAAAGTTTTATTCCAAACTCTCTTTTTTAACAAATAAAATACTTTATTTGTATAAATGAGACATCCACAATTTTTTTTAAAGCAAAAAGAAAATGTCTCCTGCCATTAGCGCCTTTATTTGCCTCCCGGAAAACTGATAACCCTGGTGAAGTTTTTTTTTTTTTATTTCAAGAATGATGTTGTATTATTACTAACAAGAAATTCTCATCGTCCTCATCAAAGTGGCATATAGTCTTATTTTTCTTCTTTTCAGACATCCAGCCCCATAAATAATGGAGGCTCCCTCCGATCCCTCAGAGTAATTATCTGTGTTCTCTGACAGACACAGGCAGCAGCAAACTGACAGGCCTCCATGTGGGAGATGTTGTGTAAATTTTATGAGTGACAAAGGAGATTAGCAGTGTGACTTTCTACATGTAACTTTGACCTCCTTGGAGCTGTGGGGGGGGCCAGGGGAGGATGAAGGGGAGGCGAGACCACCAAGAGGGCCGAGGCCTGATCCACCATTTCAGGGGGAAGTGCGCCGATTATCAAGGTAAAGCGGCTTTGTTGCAGTTATTTAACGTGGACAACAGAATTTGAGATCAGAATTGATGGTTTGTCCTTATTTCCTGGTGGGAGGGAAAACAAGCGCAAAAGAGAACAACTCCACACAAGGAACCTCGCCGTCCACCCTGGGATTAGAACCCACGACCTTCTTGCACCCAGTTGGAGGTGGAAAATAATGAAGTGCTTTCCAAGAAATACTTTGTTAAAGTGCTGAAGTATAGTTTTTAGGTGTCAGTGCTTTACTTGGGTATTTCTTTTTCAGAAAATTCTTTACTTTTACTCCCTACATACTACCTGTACACAAATATATGTACTTTCTACTTTGTACATTTGAAAAACACGCTCGTTTCTTTTGTGTTTAAAAATATATAGTATTGAGAGTTCCAAAGCTGTTTGGAATGCTCCGGTTGCTCCTGCAAGACCTCTGTTCAGTTCAATCCAGATTATTCTGTCACAACTTGTGACAGAATAATTCATTGATAATTTCTCCAAATTATCAATGAATGTAAGGTTTCAAAATGAATCACTTTTACTTTTTACTTCGATACATTTCAGAACCTGCACTTACTCTTACTTGAGTAAAGTAGTGGAATCTCAACTTTTACTCGTGTGTGTGTGTGTGTGTGTTTTTTTCTTACAGTGTCCGTACCTTTACTCAAGCACAGAATGTGAAAACTTTTGCATCCTCTGCGTGTTGGTGAATAAAGTTAAGGGAAATGAAGAAGACATGCAGTGCCAGGAAGTGGACGTGGCCATTAGGAAACTTGCACCACTGTCGGTTTCGTATCCGTTAGTGTCCAGAATCTGTCGAAGAAGCGCGTCGACCCTCGACGAGGCGTTCACGTCAGTGTGGTGTCATACTTTTGTCTGTGACTGTCGGAGTCCTGCGATGAAAGCGACCCCTCCCCCCTCCCCCCTCCCCCCTCTAGTGGAAACGGGTGATTCAGGAGAGGCGACTCATCAGCTAAATAGCAACCTGCCCCGGTGATTTCTGCCTGCCTCCTGAAAACCTCCCCCCTCATCCCGCTGCTATTGTGCCGACCCTCTCTGTGCACCGCCGCCGCTTCTGCCTAATTGCAAGGATGTCCGTGATTCCTGCACGTGCGTGCGTCCCGTCTCGGGCGCCACCGCCGTCAGTGAGGCTTTGACCGGAGCCTCTGTTTACCCTGCGCGTCAGCGGGGTGGATGTCAAGGCGGAAGACCTCGGCGGATGCTGTCTGTCTTGCACGTCTGTCCGTCTCAGCGGACGTGTTGAGCAGAGTGAAGGTAGCAGGCGGGCGGGTGGGGCGGGTGGGGGTACATGAGGCGGCGGCGGCGGCGGCGCGCTGCAAATCTCCCCGGCCATCTTGCACGACTCACGCTGTTCAAACAGGTTCGGCGCCGTCTTGTGCCTTGTCTCGTCAAGTGGCTGACATTCTGATTTAATCAGCGTCCGCGCCTGCCAGATGAATTAGATCACTATCAAAAATGCACGGGGAGCGCCATGTCCCTCACTTGTCAGAACCAAACTCGTCTGCTCATTTATTTATTACATTCTCCGCGAGAGGAGCGTCGCGTCGCCCGTCCTTGGTGCTTTGTTAAACTTGGATGAGACCCAGGGACTCCTCTCGTTCTATCTCGCCGCTCGCATCGTATTGAAAACACAAAAGTGGTGGTCTGAGGGAGGAAAACAAACACGGCATTCCAGCGTCTATCCAAAAGAGGTTTCTTTCTCGTTTTATCTCGTTTTGGTCGCGAGTTTACATCTTTGTTGGGCCGATGGATGACTTAAAAGCAGTTGTTAAAAATGTGTGGTTGGAGATGGAAAAGGAACGACGGGTTAGAATCAAACCAGCCAAATTCCAGGGGTGTTAACAAAGTCTTAATGCTTCCTTTATAAGGGGGGAAAGAGCCATGGAGATAGATATTCTTTATTTCAGGCCCAAGAGATCCATATCACAGTTAAAAAAAGGGGAAGACATTGATATAAAATAAATAAATAAATACAAATATACAAATAAATAAAAAAGGAAAAAAATCATTCACCATGTTCAATGCCTACCATACAGACATGTTTGCCAGTGACTCCACAGGAGACTGTTGCAACTAACAGTAGAGTCCTTTGAGCGCTCACAGAAAATCGTGAACTCACGTGAGCTAATGTGACTTCAGCTGAAAAAGAAATGCAGAGGACAGTCAGCCTTGGTGGCCTGCTGCCGTGACTTCTGTTTGTGTTTTGTGCCAAACAATCTGGATAAAGACCAGGTGAGGCCGAGGGGCCTGAAAGGAGTTGATGTTGAGGTTCAGGTCATCCAGTCGCCAATGCAAACCTGCCTGCTCTTTCTGATTGGACACTTCAAACTCTAAATATCAAGCACACTTGATCAATTAGCATTGGGCAAACTGAGCACACAATTTTATATTATTTTGTGTGTTGTCAGGCTCATTAATAAGGATGGGCTCTTCATCGCACAACACTTCATCAAGGGATACTGAGGAAAATATCTCACATATTCAGGTTTGATCAGAGCCAAAAAATCATCACAGATATTTTGACTGTTTCTCTGTAGCTCTGCCGATTAGCAGGTGTTTCATACTTTGATGATGATGATGATGATGATTATTATTATTATTATTATTATTATTTTGTTATCACAGGCCAACACAGGAAACGTATAATACAGACGCCGCTGTCAAGTTGACAACTTACAAATGTTTCTGCTCTGCTGGAGGCCGCAGCTCTTCGAACTCGTCTCTGACAACTAATGAGAAAGAATGGAGCGGCACATTCAGACATGTGTGTCGATTGCACGTTTCCTCCTCCTCCTCCTCCTCCTCCTCCTCGTCCTCCATCTCCTCCTCTTCCTTTGTTTGCTGTTTCGACTGAAAGATGTGGCGAGGTCCGGAGCAACATTCTTATCTGGCGAGGGATGAAACGGACAGATGATGTGCGACCGCACGGCTCATTCCCTGAGTGGTGATCACTTCGGGGGGGAATTGCCTCCTCTTACTTTTTCATGAAATTCACAATTTTGTTCTAAAGAGCCGCTGCCAGACGCCCCCAACCGAATGGATTGAACCGATGCTTATTGGACGATTGTATATCAAAGTGACGTCCCGGTCCCTGGAAATGACCAGAGCCCATTTCATCTCCAGTTTAACAGAATTACCGCGGCTGACCGAGGCCGCCCGCCCGCCCGCCGGCTCAGCGTGCTCCCTAACGTGCGTGTGTACGTTGCATGAATTATCGGGTGGGAGGACGGGAGGCTGCGTCTTAGCGGCGCTGAGGAGATTCAGATTGAGACGTCCACTCACGGCTCGCTGGTTTGATATTTCCATCATGGACAGCAGAGGAGAGCGTGACAGTTGGGCTGCACAAAGCCAGCTGTTTTCATGCTTTGAAGCGCTTCCCAACGTGCACCCGAGTTGAAGGATCGGTGGGAGATTATTAACCAAAGTGACACGCTGAACGCAGTTGGAAAATCACCGGCTCGCACTCATCGCCCTCTCTCTCTCTCTCTCTCTCTCTCTCTCTCTCTCTCTCTCTCTCTCCTGCTCGCTCTCCCCTCTCCTCTTCCCTCGCTCTTTAATTTTGGAGGCGCGGCAAAGTGCTCCGCCGTGTTTGTGTCATATGTTCCCAAATTGAAAAGTGTGATAAGGTAGGAGGGACATTAAATATACATGAGCACACATCTGTGGGCTAATCTGCAGGAAAAACAATAAAAAAAAAAAAAAACAGCGAGTTGGGACCAGACCAGAGCGCTCATTGGACGATTAGTGCGGGGGAAAAAGGGGGACAAATGGAAACTGAGATTAAAATTTACTTTTTGATTCCTGCGTCATTCGCTGCACAAACTGCGACCTTCTGCTCTCTGTTAACGAGCCGACGGGTTCAGCACCAGCAAATGAACTTCTCACCACATCTAGTTTGTAGGCATTCAAATTAAAAGTCATTTTTATTTCTGTTTAAATGTGCATTGTTCTTCAATATATATTTTTTCCGACTGTGACCTTTGTGGTTGATTCCAAGCAAACCTCAGCTGATGATTTATATGAAATTATGATGATGAAGACTTTGATTTTGGAGAACACATTAAAAATCAACAGCCACTGCTCTCTCAAACATTCTTTTTATCCTCATACATTCTAGCTTCATAGTCGTACCATAAGTACCATGAGCCCTGTATCCTGATCAGAAAAACAGATGATGATGTACTTTTCCCCTCACCCCGCCTCTTGAAATCCACCACAAGCCATTTCCTCGCTGCTCCATAAGGAATCAACCAAGTGTTTTTGTTTTTGACTTTGCAAGGCAGCTTCCTGAGATTTCAGGAGTGAATTCTCAATATAAGAATAAATCCCCGGGATGTGCGGGTTGCTCCATTTGGCATACCGCATATTTACTGATAGAGTCGTGACTCAGGTTAACCATTGAAAAACTCACCCGTGGATGCGCTGATGTCCTCAGCTCAACGCTCCACAGGGCTCAACTGGCCTCAACTGGAGTGAGGAGCTTTATGATCTGATGCAGGGACACCTTATGAAACACAACAAATAATAACATATATAATAATCATTTTTATACAAATATTTAATGGTAAGGTGTTCAAAATGTTCTTTTGTGCAACTGTCTGGATTTTTAGTTTATTGTGCTCAATGTGAGATGGACGGTGAAGTGAAAACACTTCCACTTGTTTCACTTCAGTGGTTCAGGTTATTCTCTTTAAATTGCAATTCATCAGATTGAGGAGTGAAAACTGTTGCACTTTCCAATCTACAAAGTAGATTTTTTTTTTAATGTAAATAAAAAAGAACGTGGTCAGCAATGGCCGTGACTGTAAAAAGTTTTGTACAGACTTGGTGAGTCGGAATTCACTGCCTCTGAATACGACTGTAGAGAAACAGAACAATAGCTGCAACAACTTGTTGAAATATATCTTCAGATATTCAGCCAGCCATCCTGAAATAAAGAGGTAAAGGGAACTCAAGGTCCACTGCTTCGGAAGTGAAAATGTATTTTTCAAGATCCTATTTCCATAAATTCTAATTAGCTGGAGGTTGCTGGCAGTTAGCTATAACCTACAATGGTCACTCAGTCACATTTGATTTTCAAAAGGCGTTTTGTCATTATTCCACAGCTCCATTATGGACAATCCTGTTGTATATGATGGTGCTCAAAAATATCCTTAATGCTTCCCATCAGACATTTGTCTACTTCTTATTTCCTCTCTTTAATATTTGGACCATGTCTTATAAGGTGGAAGCAGTATAGGTGCAGAGTAGATGCAGCTTCATTGTTCTCCTGTGCAGGTCAGCTTTCGGTCACTCCTGAATACAACCTGAAAAATGCAACAATCTTCAGCAATGCACCATACGTGCATTTAGAGAGCGAGGGAGAGGGGAAAAAAGGCATTTGGCTTCATCCGATCAGCATTCCTCTCGGGCCCAGAGTCCGGGAGAGAAAATACAATATTGTTGTGGAAGAAGCTCGCATTCATCTCTGAACGGGCGTCTGTACCTAACGCTCACTGTGAGCCACCTCGCAGGAAAGAAAGGAAAAAGCCCGAGGTTTAGGAAGAAATGAAACCCCCAGCGCTGCTCACTCATCTAAGAAACATTAAATGTACGGTTTGTTTACCCGCATGTGCACTTATGAATCCCAGGGGTGCCGCAACCTGTGTATAACTCACCCTCAGGGCCTCCGAGTATTTTTCACTGCGAAATGAAATTTTATGGCATGCGAGATTAGCCGACACTAATGCAAGGTCAAAAATAATAGAATCAATAGGCAGGCCTGACGATGTTAACATTTACAGAAAATAATGGCTTGAAAAGCGCTGTTGAAAACAGAATGAAATGAGTCTCTGCTGAATTCTTATTGATGGCTTTTCATTATTTCTAATAATTTGACTTTCTTCTTTTTCCGTGCTCGTGCCAGCGGTAACGGTGCCTTGCAGCGCGGCCACGCTTTATCTCCACAAGCTGCTGCGTGTTGCTGCGTGTCCGCCTGCCTGTGCAGGGACAGCGTAGACCAGCGTTTGCGTTTTTGTTTTTTTGTTTTGTTTTTTATGTCTTGTATATGTGCACGCACATGTTTTATGGTCAATAAACAGGCTTTTTTTCCCCGGCACCAAAGTCTCTCAGCGGCTGATCAGATCGCCGGTCGTAGCGCTGAGACGGCACTTTGGAAGATGGATCTTGGCATATCGGCCAACTTTTCTCAATTTGGGGGCCTCCGACTCACATTCACATACGTTTCAAAACGCGGGATGTTTATTGCCTCTGACAACACTTTACTCCCCTCCGAGAATGGGCCAACAACAATCCGAGTGTTTGAGATAAACCCAGCTGAGTGTTCTCTGAGACTCCGCGTTTTATTGCCCGCTGGCGCATTCGGTATCTGCAGCTAATTCAAGTGTGATTACGAGGGGGGGCTTCTGGAGATCCCTCCACAGCAGAAGCCCACTCGCTGCTATTTTCTTTCACTCTCCCACTAATGAAAATAATGGTTATGAATGTTTTTTGCTGCACTTTGATTGTCACATCAACTGTTTTTATTGCTGTCATTACGCTTTAACATCGCACTGTTAATTCTGTTAATTAAAAAGCTGATTGCGTTTGCCAGCCTGTGATCTCCATTTGGTGAGTCCATATGGTGGAGATTGCTCGTTGTAAATTTCAATGAAGCCTTATCACAGCGTCTGATATGTATAATCAAGCCGTACAAGTGCTTTAACTGCACAGGGGCCTTGCAACCCCCTCCCCAGCCCCACCCACTAACCACACCGCCCCAACCCCACCCCCGCCACCGGCCTCATCCCCTCGCTACTCTCGTGTCCGACTGACTTCACTGGACAACTGCCGCGTCCTTTAAGTGGCTTCAGTTCAATTCATCGCAGGCTGCATCCGCTTCTGTGGCGTCAGCAAACGAGTCACATTTAAATTCATGCAGGACGCGGCCTGATATCTGATTGTGTCACCGGGCCCGATGCACAGAGCGCTTCCTGAATTAATTCCATTTATCTTACACGTCCATCTGGTGACGAGCTCATAGAGAATGTTTGTTAAAGGGAGGCCAAACCTGGAATATGCAGCCTTTTTATTGGATTGGTTTAGAGCTTGTTTAGCCCATTTGGCATAGAGCTGGAGGCTTCCCATTGGTCCAAATGATACTATTAGCTGCTCTGTGGTTAGTCATGGGACGCGCTGTTATGTTTGACTCATGTCGACATATAGAACTTAATTTGACCAAAGCAAAACTCATCTAACATCTGATAAAACAGCACATATGCTAATCTCTTTAGCAATAGCTAGGCTCACAGTCACTTCCTCTTTGTCTTCCAAGTGGCAGCCACTTCCTGGTTTTGCTACAGTTAATAGATAGATAGATAGATTAGAAAGGTAGATAGATAGATAGATAGATAGATAGATAGATAGATAGATAGATAGATAGATACTTTATTAATACCTCGAGGGAATTCCCTCAGGGATATTTGGGTTCCAGTAGGAGAGGCACCAGTAAAATTACAGTATAAATATAATAATAAAAACAAATTTCAAAAATAGTATAAATGCAATAGAAATAGCTAAAGGTGACGCAGACACAACATAAATTCCACAAGGTGGAGGAACACTCCAGACCTGACCAGACTTGAGCCTTCTTAATAAAACAACCCTGAAACTAGCTGAAAACACTCCTTTGAATTTTTGCAGGATGGATAAGCAAAATATCAGAGTGGAAGTCTCACTGTGGGGTTACTTTTAATTAATTAATGATTAGGAGAGTAACATTTCAGGTCATAAATTATACAGTAATTTAACTTCATTCCTGGAAAACGCACACTGAATAGACTATGTTTCACACAGCATGCAGGCTTTGCTTGCATTTCTTTACGTAGTTCTCACAAGACATTTTCAAATCCTTGTTCTGTGCTTGTATTGCACACCTAACGATTGTTCTAAGCTCCCAGGCGTTGACCTACTTCAGCTGGATTTTGTTTGTTGTTTGCTTTTTGGGAAGTCCCTCAGTCGACTCCTCTGCCTGAACACAGCCTCCCTCAAGGACGGATTAGATTTTCTTTTTGAGTGCACGAGATATGAAAGTTCAAGCTCTGCAATTAATCCACTGGGCCAGAAAAATGGCATAGTTTTTTTGGGGTTTGTTTGTTTGTTTGTTTAGGGTTTTGACCTCTTTGTTTTTTTTGCAAGTTGTCTTAGCATTCAAATGTGAAATGTGAATTGTCCAGCGCTGGTGTGGCTTGTTGTCAGGTTGTGTGGGGCTGTTCTGTCAGTCAGATCAAAGCCTTGTTTTCCTGCATGTGTCCTTGGAAGCGCGTTTGTACATATCGTCACGAGAGCCCGGCTGCACCTGCCAGGGCAGGAATTAAAATGCCAGGAACTAAGCTGTCATCCTGTTTATTTGGAGGGCGGCCAGCAGTAAATTCCAAATTTAAGAAGTTGTCACTTCCACGTTCGCTGTCACGGTGCTAAGCCCAACCCTTATGAGCTCAGGGCTCACTCAGCGGCCGCCCGCGCTTGCCAGCAACCCCCATTAACGTCACGACAACATGTATCTCTACTCTAAACAGTTCGCATGACCTGTGAAGCGGCGGCGTGAAACACGCCTCTCTGGGCGAGCCGCATAACTCTTGTCATTGCAGGGCCCTTTGAATCCCTCGCAAAGCTTTTGGCTGAACAGCGTTCTCATGCGTGCGGAATGTCAGTGTTTACAGAGGAGGCGGTGCGGTGGGGGGGTAGAGGGGGAGTCGCGGACAGCGTCTGCCCCCGTCAAGCCCGCTCGGCAGTGGACATCTATCAGTTCAGAAGTCAGCGAGCCGGGCGAGTCATCCATTCCTCACTCTCATCTCCCCTGACAGCGCCGAGCTCTGTCTCTTCTCCGCGGTATTTACAGTGGCGGAATCTGTTTATGTCACCCACATGTAAATGTTTATACTTGATGAACGCTGGCCGGAGTTTTTACTGTCTGAAAAAAAGAAGGTGGTGGTGGTGGTGGTGGTGGATGTTTGGGAGGGGGGCCGCACATTTGATTTGAATGCGGCTTCATTCGCCGTCGTTATTAAGGATGCCAGGTCTGCCTTTTGGCACCATCTTTTTTGGCCTCTGGGGGGCGCCGCCAGGTGGAACGTTTCCTTGATCCTTCACATTTATGTCACGTATCCGTGGGGTAAAGAGCTCACAGACAGCATTTCTACAGGCAGAGGAGAGACTGTGAAGGTGATTGGAGGAATCCTTCCTCTGTGCCAGTTCAGTCTGGTTACTAGTGGAGCTCAAGGCTTCCCATTGGACATTAGTCACCTCCCCCCTTGAGGTTGGTCAGTAAACTCTTGTCGAATTGAGCCGGGAGCAGGGCAGATTGAGCAAAAGCCTTCTGTGTTTTTGTTCTTCTTTAGTGGGGAAAATTCCAACCATTTGTCGAGAGCCACTAATCCAGGAGGTGTGTTGGGCAGCAGCAAGGCTCACACTCACTTCCTGTATTCCTCAACTTCCTCCAGGGCAGCTGGTAGCAGCTGGTAGCAGGTGCTACCTGCTTTTGTCGCTGTAATACAAAGATGCCAATTTGGCTTTGCAACTTGCTGTAAACTCAAGATCATTTGAAAACATTACGGCTTAGAGCTTGGCAAGATGGATGAGCGAGATTACAAAACTGAATGAAATATGGAGTTTACATGTTTTGATTAAGATAATGTGGGAATGACAGTCAGTATTCTACACCGCTCTGACCTTGCAAAAACTATTATTTTATTTTTTATTTTTTCATCTGGTCAACTACCACAAAATTGTCTAGTAGTTTGTAAAAACTGGATTTGCCTTTTCCTTAATCAGTTGATATTTTGGTGGGAGAGGAAGAAGGGCAGGAACACCTTTGGGCACAGGAGTGCAGTCTTAATTTGTTAGAGCCATTGTCCTGGGCTCCGTTCAGCTGGCAGGCTATTTATCATTTAGGCGGCCGTTATTTTTAATGAGTCTGTTATCATTCATTTTAGGGCATTCCACCTTTCCTTGACACCGATAGTATTTCTTTTTATATAGGACATAGGATTTATGTCTCCCCCTGCTCTCCACTGCTCTTCTTTAGCTACTAGCTGACGGCGGTCCAGGAGGGAGCAGTGGCGGCAGCGCAGCTCCCTGCCTCTGTGAGGACACACTTTAGGGCACGTCGATCAGCGCAGAGCCCCAACGACCACCAGCCATCCTGAAATCAATCCGTAAATAAAAATGTGGATGAAATTTTAATATTTTTTTCTTTCTATGTTTATATTCAATATTCTATGAGGATAACCTCTTCTATAAATGTTGTTGTTGTTGTTCTTATGTCGCTCATTTTCCAATTTCACTTGTATCGCTCAACATTTTATGGAACCAAAAAAAATCAAAAATCAAAATTCAGTATTAGCTTTGGTGTCCTGAGGAAAATTTGTAACATAGATATAGATAGATAGATAGATAGATAGATAGATAGATAGATAGACAGACAGACAGACAGATAGATAGATAGATAGATAGATAGATAGATAGATAGATAGATAGATAGATAGATAGATAGATAGATAGATAGATAGATAGATAGAGTACAAGAAGAAAATACACATTTTTATCTTGAGATTACTGACAGGCAAGTAACGCAACTCTGCATCAACTTGTTTGGTTAGCATGAAACACATTTGCAATTTTGTGTGCCAGGTGTGTAGCTGGGTCTGAAAAAGACGTCAATTATCTGGTGCGTGATGCACTTTTTTTCTTGTTGTTTTTAATGCTAACTACTAATTAAGCCATTATTTTAATAACGTTTGAGTTTAATGCTTCATCATTAAACCTGAGCACCTCGACCGCCCAGCCAGAGTCTCTCACAGACAGACTGTGTCTCACAATGTCCTCCCTCAGCGTTAAAATGACCACTGCCATTAAAACCTTATTAGCAGCTATTTACGGCTGAAAACGTCCCAGCCCCCTTTTTCTCGTGCTGCACATCCCAACCACACGAGACGCAAAAACGCCACTGAACAGACGCCAGGCTGCAGCGAGTGGGTCCACGGTGCACAAAATGTTATATATAGCAGCGTATACGTGTTTGTTTGTGTACCTCTCCACTGAAGTGTTGATTGAGGCCATATGCAGAGTTGGCAACAGCGGCGGGTCTGAACCAACCGTTGGCATAGTGCAAAATGCACACAAATACAAACGCACACACACATGCCTGCACACACAAGGAGACCCATTGGTGGAAAATTTCCCGCTCTAACTGAGAGGACCCGACAGGCTTTCGCGCAGCAAGATGTTTTCTGCTCTGCTACACTTTTTGGGTGGCGCGATCAGGATGTCCGCTCGGTGCCAAGGCCGCCTCGGCTCCCCGCGGCATCGCACGCCGCCGCCTCGGACCGCGGCAGATCGCATGTTTGCGGCGCGGCGCGGGAGAACCGGCCCGGGTCTGTCCCTGCTCCTGACGCGTGAAGCTGGCAGGCAGGGGACGCGCAGAGCGTCGGGCGCAGTAACAGACTGTTCCACTGGATCGGCATCGCGCCCTTCAACCAAAGTTACTGCCAGGCAGCTGGGGGTAATACATCACAGCTTTTGAGAGGACGGTGCTAGTAGGCCGAATCCGAGTGCAAGATGCATCATAGTTGCACAGCGAGCATTTTGTAACACGTAATGTTGTCATCAATTTTCATCTTTTGTTTAAACATATTAGTCTTTTGGACAAGATAGGTCATATTTCAGCAGGTTGATAAATTCTCCCCCCTCTCCTCTTCACAGAACGTGCACTTAATTAATTACACAACCTTTAATTGGACAGATTATTCCTAATGGTGCTACGGTGCTAAATGTACAAACTCGGAGAGGGCTCACAAGTAATTATTTTAATGCCACTTTCTCTGCGAGATGCAATCAGTATATTTCACGTAATGAGTATTTTTCACCGAGCAAGGTGCAGATACCCTACAGATACCCTAAAATAGACAAATTGCATTTACATTTGTGAGTTGGGCTTTTTTTCCACTTTTTATTTTTTTTTTTGCAGCAGCAGCAGCAGCAGGAGCCCTCAGCGTCGTTCCCATGCAGCGCGGCTGAGACGCTGTTAAGGGGCGTTTGATCGCCCCTTGATATTTTACGATATCTGGCGGTGCTACCTCCTGTTTAATTACCTCAGTAATGTGCATTGATGTACATGATGGATTTTTACGGAAGCCCACTTCTTAACTATCGGATGCGCCGACATGACTGATCATCACTGCCGCAGTGGTCTTAAGAGATAAATTAATAACCGCGATAGAGGAAGCGGGGAGACAATTAGCAAATGCATCTGCGGTCAACTGAGGAAGACAAAACAGGAGCAGCCGGCGCGCTGCTGCCGACCAATCGGCCTCTTGATATTCATGAGAGACATTTTTAAAAGAACTGAAGTTGCGGCGCGTTGATTTCCGGCAATTTCGCCCCATATTTATGGAACAATTAGGCGCGCAAACACGTCTTAATCTTAGCCTCTCCGCCTCCGCAGCGCAGTGGAGGCGGAGCAATCTAAGGAGAGAGAGAGAGAGAGAGAGAGAGAGAGAGAGATAAAAAGCCGGGAGGGAAAAAGGAATGGCGCTGCTCGAACTTCACAGCTTGACTCTGAGATAAGGAGAGAGTGCTTAAACTAATAGCCGAGGCCTGCTTCCACGCTACCCAGGCCTCAAAGTCATATAATTCAAGGCGTGTACGTCAGCCTCCTGCTCATTACCATGACTGATCATACTGTCTGCCGGTATCCTGGCCGCCTGGCACCCAGGACCTGCAGGTGGTACTTCATCTAACGTCCACGTCAATTTTTCACGGGAAATTCTCCCTCTGCTGAGCACTCTCAAATCGCATCCTCGCCATACACGCAGACGAGAGCAAAACACGCGGCGGGCTCCGAGGAGCTTTGTGTGCGTTCGCTCTCCCTCTTTTTATTTTTTATTTTCCCCGCCGATGCAGAGCGGGAAACGACTGAAGGAGTCGTTCAGGATATTTCCATTAGTTTGTTTCTTTCACTGCGAGAGAGGACAATTCCTTTTCACTGCTGGCCGGACAATATACTGCCGAGAGGTGTATTCGCTGCATTTATTTGATTTTTTTTTTTTTTGTCATCCGTGCAATTGTGGTAAATGGCTGCATCCACTTCTTTCTATTCTGACAAACCCTGATTTCATATGTGTAAGTGCTCAAAAAAAAAAAAAGCCCTTCACAAAACCCTCATCCGTCCCCGGTGCTGAAGGACTTTTTTTTTTTTTTTCCCCTGTTGTTTTGTTTTTCCCCCTCTTCCCCAACCCTACCCCTCCCTCCCTCTCTCTGTCTCTTGTCCTTCTCTTTTATTGCTTTGTACAGCAAAGCACCATTACTGATCCCTTCCAAAGCACAAACTAAAAATCTATCCCGTTGTCATTTGCTGCACCGTGCCATCTATCATCGGGGGTGCTTGGCAGCGTCTCGGCGCGGGAGAGGAGGTGCCGGAGCAGGAGGCAGAGTCAAGGACTTTCACGCGCAACAAAAAAACTTGTCACAATTATTTATGGCTCTCGCTGGGACACATAATAGGACACATCAAACCGCTGTTTTTTTGTGTGATGAGCGCCCTCACATCGCCGGCTCCCTTGTCGAAGTGGGTCACAGGCATCTCTTTGCCTTACACATACAATTTCCAAGACAATGGCGGAGCACTTGGGGAAGTGACAGTGACAAATACTGGAGCCCCCACGGAAAGCCGGGCAGGCTGTTACATGAGTGATTGCGCCAATAATCATGCGGAGTCGTCACGTGTCTGCGGAGCAGGGAGGGAGATGGGCAGCCGGGGGGGCGGGGGGGTGGGCGGAGGTGGGGGAGGATGAGACCCAGTGTGTGTGAGTGTGTGTGAATGAGACAGGGCGGTGGTGGGGGGGGGTGGTGGGAGCTGGGGGAGCAGCAGGCCCGCGTAGAGAAGTGGCTAACAGGTTCCTGGCAAATCATTTTTTATTTCCTTATCATCCATCTCCCACTTCCTCCCCTCAGATGAGTTGCTGCTAAATGACTGTCACTCCGGACGGCGCTGTGATACGTTCTGCTGTATGGCGCCTGTAATTGGGAGAGGGGTCACCGGTGCCTGTTTCTCCACGTGACCTTCCTTAAACTCGGCCGCCCAGGGAATCGGGCGGAGGCTGAGATTAAATTACTTCTGCAGCGCCTCGGCCCTTCACCTTAAGTGCTGCCACTTGGCTCCGGTTCACGGGAAAGAAGCCCCCTTGTTCTCGCTTCAGCGCTCCAGGCGCCGAGCGCCCAACTTGCCCAGTTTGCCAGCCTCATGTGACAGAGTGTAAAAGACTTCCTGCTTCAGATCAATTTAAAATATATATATTTTTCCTGCTTTTGGAAAAGCGACAAATTCAAAGTCTTTGTTGGTGCAGCAAAACTGCGGTGAACACTTTCCCGCCAGACAATAAGCGGCTGTGCGAAATAACACGCAGGCTAATTTCTTTGTTCCCTCTCCCAGTCTCTGTTTCTGGTCAACAGCAGCGAAGAGTTAAATTTATAATCATCATCTCGCTGTCAGCGGCAGACCCGAGCCCATCTCCCCACCCCCCGCTTCTCGTCACCGCTTAAAAAATGGCACATTGACCTGACACAGCAGTGTGAGGAGAGAGGCAGCTATTCACCGCGCTGTAAGATATGATATAATGAGACGCCGGAGCGCCGAGAGAGTGACAGAAGAAAAAACAGCGCACAATTGTTCTCCAAACATTGCGGCGACGTCTAAATAAAAATGTCACATTTTGGCTCCCTATCATGCAAATTAATGGCACATCCGGCTGTAAAATAGACATTATGTGAAATCAAATCATCTCCGAGGACATAAAAACGCTCTGATCAAGTGTTCATCCGCCTCCTTTGAGAGCCTTCAGCAGCTCCACCACCTCCTCAATTACACTGGGTGTCAACAGACAGCTATCTGCAATGAGGGCATGTTTTGCCACATAATGACAACTGATGGCTGGCGTCAGACAGGTTATGCTTTTCAATTTGCGTCTGGCAATAATAACAATTACAGCTCATGCAGGTCCTCATTACACTACAGAATTCATTTTGCAGCACATATTCCCCTCCCCACCCACCAACACCCAAAAGAAGACCACGCCCGTCCTGCGAGAGGGAGAGACAGGCGGCGGGCCAGGCCGTGCAGCTTCAGCTGAGTTATGGTCGACTTT
This sequence comes from Thamnaconus septentrionalis, assembly GCA_009823395.1. Lineage (NCBI taxonomy): Eukaryota > Metazoa > Chordata > Actinopteri > Tetraodontiformes > Monacanthidae > Thamnaconus > Thamnaconus septentrionalis. The sequence continues at coordinate 18,365,494 of CM020512.1, read as the reverse complement.
CAACTTTTGACATACTCCTGGATTTTTCATTGGGGTGTGTCATCATGAGCTGCTCTGTTTGACTCACCAATTGAGAGAAAATGCAAAATGCATGATGGATCTTAAGCTAGGGGGCCACGGTGGTGCAGTGGTTAGCGCTGCCGCCTCACACAGCAAGAAGGTTGTGGGTTCGATCCACTTTCTGTGTGGAGTTTGCATGTTCTCCATGCACTGTCGACAGTGCAAAAACATGCATGTGAGGTGAACTGGAAGCTCAAAATTGTCCGCAGGTGTGGACCTGAGTGCGAATGGTTGTTTGTCTTTGTTTGTCTCTATGTGGCTCTGTGATGAACTGGCGACTTGTCCAGGGTGTCACCCTGGCTTCGCCCTGTGACAGCTGGGAGAAGCTCCAGCTGACCACTGTGACCCTGAGCTCAGGAATAAGCAGGTATTGAAAATGAATGGATGGATGGATCTTAAGATGAAGCAGCGTCCAAGGTTAGCACAGGAATCTTATTGGCTAAGTGATGATAGCAAAGTGTCCAGCTTCACACAGGTGAATGTCGAGGACTGCAAGAATATGAATTTACACTTTCGCAATACAGTTTGTGATTAAGCTTTTTTCTTCTTTGCTTTTAAATCTTTTTTATTATAAAAGAGCATCATCTAATTTTCCAAACGAATAATTTTGTCCATTTATATAATCAAGCTAAATTGCCTCCTTTAAAAAGATAGATACCTGGGAAGTAATTAATATTTTATATTTAAAACATTCCTTTTTCAGTACCATTAGTTGTAATAGTCATCATCATTATTCACATAAAAATCAATAGCAACACATTAGCATACTTTAGCTAGACCAGAGTAGTTTTTCTTCCTTAAAAAGACCATTTCAATATTTTGATGCGTCGCTTTGCATGAGGGAAAACAGCAGCGCTGCCACTGACAGTGCACTCGGCCGACCTGACATGAAGGTGTGCAGCAGGTGCTGGTCTGACCTGAACAGGTGAGTTCCTGCGAGAGGCTGCTGGTCATGCAAACCAACGTAAATTGTAGTGATTGTGATGATGCCTACATAGTGGTCCTTCAAGTAGCTTCTTAACGACGGCACTGAGACAAAGAGTTAAGTCCTCAACAAAAGGTCTGAGTTAACGCTGCTATTAGAGAGCAGTGGCTCGTGTGTGAAAATGAGAAAGAACATTTAAAAAAAGCAACTTGAGTTGAGGGTCATCGCTTCTGTCACGGAGCTGCCAGCCTCTCACTTTCTCCGCCTGGCACGCAGCCCCGAGAAATCGCTGCCCTCAGTCTGAAGGCTGGTTTGGCAAATACAACAAAGACAGACATGTCTGGGCTCCATTTAGCTGCTTCATGGTACACACAGCCCACCCACACCACAAGGCTTGTTTTCATTCTATGGCATGAGGGGGGTATTGTCCAGCTGACAGGAGCTTCTCCAACAGTCGTCTTCAGAGGGAAACATGAACTTGTCCTTCACACTCTGGATCCTCTTTTCGCTCCAGATTCTAAAGCAAGTAGCTCTGTGTTCACTGATTCAAAGGATGCACATTAAGTGGCTGGTGAGTGTGTATAAATGTTCACTCCTTCAAGGTTGAAGATGTTTAGGGATCTTGCATTCTTTGGTAGTTTGAGTTCATTTTGCCTTCCTGTCTTTTCTTCCTCTCTGTGTGTCTGGGCCCATTCTCCTCTGAGCACTGGCATCAACAAGGCATTTCCCTGCACACAACTGGATGTTTGCTCCTTTTGGGAGCGTCCTCTGTAATCCCCGTGCTGTTTGCGACAGTGTGGAAATCCCAACAGATCAGCAGTTTGTGAAATACTCAGTCCAGTCCATCTGGTGCCCACAACTGCGTTCACGCCGCTCAAAGTCACTTCCATCCCATTTCTTCCCCATTCTGGTGCTCGCCTTGGAGTTCAGCAAGTTGTCTGCACATCATGGCCATGTCTAAATGCATTGAGCTGCCTGTGATTGGCTGATTAGCTATTCATATAGATGTTCTCCTATTGGCTCGTAACCTTTTAATCAGTGACCACTGACTAAAGTCACTTTTGAACCAGTGGCAGCCTGATGCTGCTGCCCAGGAGAAAAGAGCTAAACATCAAACAGTAATTTTCACATTGTAGGTAATCACGACAACATATTAGGCTTCTCGCAGATGCGACTACAATATGGAACGACAGTGTGCCGGCATTGCTAAATGAGAATGACTGGATCACGAGGCAAGGTTTGCCCAAAAGGAAAAGACGCAGGGAAATGAAACATAATGTGTGTGGCTTGCAGACTCTTCATTTCCTGCATCAGACTCCATTTGGACAGAGAGGCGTGCGCAGTCTTTTATATCTTGATTAGCAGGTTTGCACAGCAAATGGGCAATGTGTGTACAGACATGTGCATCAAACCTTTCACATAAACACAATGGATATTGTAATTTTCTGGTATCTATGATTGAGTTGCCTAATTTTGCAAATTAAAAAAAAAAAAAAAGATCCTAAAAAATGCGAGTAATTTTGAAAGCAGACATTATGAGCAGACATGAGGGAATATCGCTTTATGGATTGCAGTTTTCTATGTGTGCGAACGTGCGTGAGCGCGCACATGTATGTGTGTGTGTGTGTGTGTGTGACAATTGCAATGCCTATAACCGAAGCCTTCATCTCTTCCGATTGTGCGTAAGCTGTGTCTCTGTGTCGTACGTTACATACATTCGCCACCATAGAGCACATGATCAAAAAAACAGCATATTGCTTTGTTGTACCATTATGTGTACTACTAACGTTACAATAAGGTGAGCACCATGTGAGATAGAGCGTGTGAACTTTGTGGTATTCATTTAAATTTAAAAGGACTTTTTTCTGTATTCTACAAATTCCACCTTTGACAACCACGTTTTGTTTTGTATTTTGCAAACTGTCAAACAGTTTTGTTTTTTCATATATATATTTCAGCAGAGGCCAAAGTGGCAGAACTTACAGACGTCATTTCAGGGGGTTAAGAGTGAAACCAAGCGACACACACTGTCCTGACTGTCCTGACTGCTCAACCCTGAAAGACAAATGTGACTTGTTGCTGACCTCCGTCCTCCCGACATGAACCGGTCGCTGCTGGAGCCGCGATCCTGCAGTGTTGATACTCCGCCGTCGCTCTGCTGCCCACTGGGCTGCACGCTGTTCCCAGCTCGTCAATTTTTAGGCAAAGTGTCAGAACTGAGAGTGGAAAAAAAAAAAAAAAGAAACGCTGGAAAAGTGCGTCTTTATGAGCGATTTTAGAGATCAGCCATCAGAGATCCAGCTATTTAAAACGTGTCCAGAATGCACTTGATCGTATTTAATCACGTCACATAAAAATAGAGTAAAAACCCAAACAGTGACGGCTGAAGGGAAAATGCTTCAAGTGGTCACTGTTAAATGGATATTCTGGGGATTTAGCATATTACGCCAACGTGTCTCCTAATTTTAGTTGACATCTCCTGGCGGAAGGATTGCACTGCGCTGGCATCCGTCCCCATCTGCTCCTTCCCGAAACGCCGCCCATGTGTGGCCCGAGTCGTGCTTGACAATGACGCAGAGTGATGCCCCCCCTCAAAAGCAGCGAGCTAGCGGGATGTTCTGTGATGAATCACGTCCCCCCGCGCTGGAAAAACGTGTTAAATAGGACTCGGACGCTGCGGCATGATAATTTTCTATCACGGCGGCCTATAAGTATCTGACAAGGCCTTATGCTGACTCGGCAGTCTGTTGGCAAAATGGCAGGCGTGCCCTTTATCTCGGTACATGTTTCACAGCAATTGGACAATCAGCCGCTGCGCTGTGGAAATCCATAGTATTGATCGGCGTGTATCTTCTCTATAATTCTCCGGCAGGAAATCCCTGATGACAAATTATATCTGCACCAGTTTTTGATTGGTGCTTTGATGTAAGCGATCTCCAAGGGCACGCCGAGGAACTGCTCCAGGCTTTATTAACTGAGTGAAGCCCAGCTCCTCCTCGTCTGGTCTCGTCTCGCACCTGCCCAGAGCCGGAGCCTCTGTCAGACACTCAGACGGCAGGGCGGCCACTCACAACCGTCTCTGGGTGGAAGTGGGGGTGAGCGCTCGGCCTCTTACACATCTCATGTTTACACTGTGTATGTGCTGCGTGTCATCTCGACTCCATTCCACTCAGCTTTGGTTGTTCTCCATAACAACTGACTTGCACCTCCAGCTCTTCTTTTACTGTAATTAAAAGTCTTATTTGTCAGGATTGTGTTGCTCGTACCAACAAGCACGCCAACATTAAACATACATAACCAGCCGACATTTCTTCTTTTACAGTTGAAACCACAACATCGGCAGCTCAAATGTATTACTTTCAGTGGCCAACTGTGGTATTGCAGGTGTAATTTCCTTTGGCCCATCCAGTATTTTCCAAAAAGACTCATCTTGAAATATCCAGGATATTGTCATTGTTTCAATTTTTATTGTAATTCATGGCCGCTTTGTCTTTATCCAACTTCTCTAACATAGAGGAAAGTTAATTATGTAAATATAAAAAATGTCTGAATTATCGGAACACTTAAGAGCGGAATTAAGGTCCTTGCTAATTAGTGCACAATCATAGTGGAAATAACGTACAGACATGGAGATATCCAATCTGCCGTCCACTTTTGTTAAAAAATACAACACAGTACAAACTCCTCATGTTTCAAATGCTACAATTGACTGTGCTTGAAATGAGAATTTAAATAAACACTGTTGTGCTCCAGGTCTGATTTGTGCATTGGTGTAAATCCAAACGTTAAGATGTATATCTAAAAACGTATCTACACGACATATTCAGTATTGCAGTAGACTTTTGCGATGCCACTTTTAGCAAATTTTTAATTATCAAGCAGCCTGAGTGGCACCAAAGCCCTTATCTGCCCAGCGGTGCATCCTAATATCACTGCAACACACCAAAAGCAAAAAAGCTCCCTTTCTTCTTCTTCAGCTGCTTCCACCACCTCCATTTTCGGTTAGCAAGCTACCGCTGTGCATCGAAATCATATAGCATGATGTCGTCTGTCAGTGACACACACTGATATCTGGCAGCCGGCGCACATCCTGTACCTACAACGGCATCAAACACCACAATCTTCTGTGGTGGGAGGAAAAAAAAACCACAAATAAATAAATGAGATCTTTGCTTTTTGTAGATGGTTCAGGCGTTCGTCAGCGGATCATAATTTATAGCTGCACCTGAAGGCCACCCGGCATCATCATACAGATAAAAGCAGAGTGGCTGTTCAGAGGGACGGCTGGCTGTGAAAGTGACAGCCCGCCTCCTGTGTCAAGAACACACACACACACATGCACACACACACCTGACATATTAAACCCCTAATCCTGCATTTGACAACTTTTTTTTCGCTGTTTCTCAGATCAAAAACCCAGTCGCTGTTATGTTAAGTATGGTGCGTTAAAATCGAAACTGCGACAGCCACAAATCTACCCTGAGCTTGTCGCCGCCCTCGGACGTGAGCCTGTAAACAGGGTTAAATTTCAATTTACGGTCCAACTCGGTGCTCATTTCGTAAACGCGTCTCGACGCTTCTGCCGTGACGCTTCTTCCACACTGGATCTCAGCCATCTCCTCCGATCTGCTGCCCCTGGATCTGCAGCCAAGAGGTGGGAAAGGCAAGTGCAGTGCTCACACAAATACACACACACAAACACGCACACACTCACACACGGGTGTCATTCTCTGCCTTCAATGCTCAAAGCGAACAACAATTCTTGTCATCGTGCAGGGTGTGCGGCTGGATTCATCTTCTCCTTCTTCTCCTTCTTCTTCTTCTCCTTCTTATTCTTCTTCTTCTTCTCCTTCTTATTCTTCTTCTCCTTCTTCTTCTTCCTCCTTATGTTCACCTCTGTCCATTGCCCTGACCACAATGCACCACTCGACGCACTAGAGAGTGCACATCAAGAAGAGGCCTCCTCTCCTAATCCTGCCGGGGTACTTAGCAGGCATCAAAATTGGCGCAGAACTTTTTTCGAAAATCCCCTGTCATAAATCCACCGATTTCTGAAAGGAGAAGCAGAGGAGAGAGAGAGAGAGAGAGAGAGAGAGAGAGAGAGAGAGAGAGAGAGAGAGAGAAAAGCCTTTTAATAGAGAGAGAGAGTGTGTGTCTGTGTGTGTTTGAGGTGGGGGGTTGGTGGATCATGTTGGACATAATCCAGGGCCTGTGACAGGGTGGGAGGGGGAAGCCGGCGTGGTTTACAGAGACGCACGCACTCCCTCCCCTCCGCGCGAGAGGCGCGGCGGCGACGGCAAAGCAACCTTTTAGCAGCCAGTCAGAGGAGGATAATCTTTCGCCCTCCGAGCACAATGCGGGGAGATTACATGGGGGGGAACATGCCAGTCTGCACTGGATTTGCGAGACACTGGATCTCTTGTCCCCATCGATTTGCAGGCTGCTCATTCATGTTCTCACGTTGGCGTCTCGCAGGCACAGAGGAGCCAAGAGCATATGGTCGAGGGAGCAGGAATTCTTCCCTCGCCACTTTCTCACCACCTTTTGTGTGATTGGGCGCTCTGTGTGTGTGTGTCTCTCTCTCCCTCTCTCTCTCTCTCGCTCTTTTTCTGCGGCGAGCATTTGCACATACGTGATGGCGACAGCATCGCCGTAACACCTGCTCCTGGGAAATGGGTTTTGTAATCACAGGACAAGTTAACCCCGACAAGCACACGCCGCAGATGTTCTAATCCCCGACGCTGCTCCGTCCGTCGCCGTCCATTCTGCCTCGCCGCCGCCGCAGCCGTCGGCCCTGGGGTTTTTTTTTTTTTTAAAGGGGTGACGGTTTTCCCCAAAGCTTTGCGGTGTTCATCAACAGAGTTGGGAAGTGACAAACTACGAATGCTTTGTTACTCTGCTTAAGTGTTTTTTTTCCAGGTATCTGGAACATAGCATTGGTTATTGTTATTAAAAGTGTGAAAATGTATGGTTTCACTAGTGGGAAAAAATACTTTTTCCTTTAGCACAGACTGACGTGCTTCAGAACCGGCACTTTCTTCCTTTCACTTGAGTGAAGGAGTTGAATCTGTACTTTTCAGACTTTTACCAGAGTTTTTTTTTTTATACAAGTATCTGCACTTTTACTACTAATATGTACAGAATGTGAGTACTTTTGCGACCTCTGTTAATCAATTATTACATCCCCGACAAAATATAATAGCGCTGGGTTGGGTTTTTTCGCGTCCCAGATGTTTTACGGACTTTTCCTTCCCGTGTGGAACGGGCCTCTTCCCCCGTTCGCTCTCGATGCATCGCGGCAATTAAACCGGTGTAAAAAACAAAGCTGTCTTTGTTGCTTCAGGAAGCGCGGCTCCTGGCTTTATTGGACACACGTGTGCCCAACCGTCGACGCCAATTTGACAAGTTAGAGGGAGCCGTCCCGTCGACGCGCTTGGCGGCAAACTGCATGTTCCGTAATGAAGCTATAAAAGTTAAAACGCATAAAAGGAATTTCACTCTTTACGCTTCCTCTTTTTCCCCCCTCCATCGGGGAGGTCCGGAAAGTTTACTGTCGAAAACTTCACTTGACTTTAAAAAAAAAAAAAGTGCGAGCCTTTGAATGACGACAGCCCCTTAAATTTTATTCCGCATGGAGGAGGAAGGATAGGTTGGGAGGGGGGGCGCAGCGGCCGACCGCACTCGCCGTGCCCATTTTAAGCAGCGGAAAACAAGAAGTCGTCAGTCAAGCGTTTCCGCCGTGATCAATATGCTAACCCGGCGAATGCTAAAACTTGAGGCGGACGCTTTGACAAAGATGGATAGATTTGCACCGTCCGTGAAATGTCACTGATTCAGTGGAGGATGTCACCTCGGGATCGTTGGGCTGTGTGATAAGCCTGACACATCAGCTCTCTCTCTCTCTCTCTCTCTCTCTCTCTCTCTCTCTCTCTCTCTCTCTCTCTCCCCCTGTCAGCGCAGACGGATGACAACGACCACCGCCGCTGCGGGTCCGGCGGGACCCAGGTAAAAATGAACGCAATTAAAAAATGGATGAGTTGCAATCTGCGCAGGGAAAAAAGTCGATGCGCCGGAGGTTTCGGGTGGTTAGAGGCTGAGCCGTCGCAGGAAAATAAAAAATAAATAAAAGAAATCATTGCGTTTCAAGCGAACGCTGTCAATCTGCGTTTGACACAAAACATTCTCTTGTTTGCTGTGTATTTCGTGATTAACATGGAATGGAGCCAAAGCGAGATGCGAGATGTTCATCGCTGAACTGATTTCTGGTGCTCGACTGTAAAGCAAAGGTCCGGAAGTAACGTTCAGAGGGCAGTTTGTTGTTTTTGTGCGTTTCCATGAAGTCTTTTAACGCGCACTGAGGTGAAATTTGCATTCATAATTTTGCGGCAAACAGCGTAACTCAAAACAAGCAAAGTGTTATCAAAAGACGTTTGTCTAGTTTTGATAAAAAAATCAAAAAAAAAAAATCAGCTTCTTCACGACACAGCCGTGTGGTTGGTCCACATCCACTGAGATACATAAAGACTGACATGCATCACTTTCATTCCAGCGCATCAGACAGAATTCTCCAATAATGCCAAACAGAGCTCTGTCATTTTCCATAGATAATGTAATTGCCATAGGGAATGAAGCCATAAAGACGGCAATAAAGCTTGTAATTTTACTGCCTTCCTTCAGAATTTGACCCTGTGTGATGCCCATATTTCTTCGTGGCCAGAGGCAGGAGCTCTGAGACTCTTCTCTCTATTTGTTCAAGATCAAAGGTCTGTCCGACAACAAGAAGCGCTGACAGGCTGCTTTGGCATATGCTGGGCCCATCTATTGGACCATGGGGAAGGTGAGAGACTGAGAGCTTCCTCACACTCTACTTTCCCCATCACACTGTCAGGGAAGCTCGCCCCGGGAGACTTCTCTCCAGTTTGTGTGGTCAAAACAACAGAGTCACACAAGGGGGAAAACAGCAATCACCAGACGGGTACTTTGGACTGACCCATAGCTTGACCTCCTGTCAAATTTCCCCTGTTGTTCCATTCTGATGCCCCCTTTCTGCTTCATTTTGACTGATTGGTTCTGTTTTGTTTTGCCTTTTTCCTCCTCCTCCGGACTGACAATTGACCACCTCTTTCACTGGCTAGCAGCGGGGATCATCCTGGGGAACAATATCCCAAAAGATTTGGGACGTCCTCCTGCCGCCATCCAGAGCTGAAGGAAGACAGAGTGCTATCAGCCTCACAGGATCTCCTGTAACTAATCACCCGGGTCAAAAGCTGTCTTTTTATTTAGAATCCGCAACAGGATGAAATATGAAGCGCTGGATTGAGATGCATAAGCTTCCCCCCCTCTCACCCCTCCCAGTTTATTGAAGCAGGAAGCCCTCAGACACCAAAAATGATGAAATGCTTTGGCTGAGAGGTAAACTATTAATAGAGTACTCCACCTGAAACTGTCACTGTGATCCCTGCATCCACACCAGGAAGCACCTTTCAGGGACCTGCGAAAGGGCTGCTGAGAAGGACGTTCACATATGCTGAGGCGCCACACTGCACCGCGCCACACGGACACAGCGGCTGTCCAGAGACCAATAGGCTCAATAATTAATAGAAGCGTTGCACATGTCAGTAAGTTGATGATGCAAAAGCGCGGCGCGGCCGTGCGAATCTTTCATATCGAGCTGATTCTGGCACGTATGACTGCAAATCTGTAACAAAAGCCTAAGCTGTTGTTGAGTCAAATAAATGGGGACAGTGGTTAAAAAAATATAACAATGAAAAAAACAGAAAACAGCACGACTGCATTTTTCATGGCCAACTAATTAGCCGTTTCCCCCGAAGAAGCACAACGAGAGCTCTTGTGTGTGTCACTGCCGTCTGCTGTGCATAATGACTAAAAGGCTCATTTTAAATATTTTGGGGACAACTTCCAGGATGTAAATCAGCCGGCAGTAAAGGAAAAGTCACCGCCAGTAGCCACCGCTGTCACAAATTTATCATTTATTACTCAACGCTATTTTTAAGGGGGTGGAGGGAGGGGTGATGGCAGCTTCTCTTTGTCAAATCTAACGAGGGAATAGCTCTCAGGTACTTGCACCGCTATAACTCATCTCTGTAACCTTTGGAGCGGGAATTAGGGCACTTTCATCTTTGCTAAGGTGCTTGTTGGAGTCCATTAGCATTTTTAAAATGCGCAGCACACTATGAAGAAAAACAGGGAATCTTTCATTAATAGACCCGGTGAACTTTAGCAGGTAGATGATGAAAAATGACTTAAAAAAAAATACTACCACTTTGTTCCAGACTTTACAGGAGAGGTTTTATGGCCTGCAAGTTGAATTGTGGAGTTGAGGTCGACGCCATTGTCTACCTCGTACCAGGGTGAACATCCATGACAACTTCTAGGACACATCGCAATCAAGAGCTCATCTTTTTCTATTATCTTTCAAATGTTCACTTCCTTCTTTATCATTATTCTCAGATTCAGCGAGTTTCTCCTTCAGGGAAATTACACAGCCAACAGTCTAATCCCAGTCGTAGTGAGTGCCGTTCCACACTAGCAGACCAAATTAAACAACTGACTGAGATTGCAGAGAGAGGGGGGCGGGGGGGGGAGTCGGGACGCTCTGGTCTCGTAACCCATTCTCTATTTTTGAAGCTTCTAAATAATTCATAGATAAAACAAAACACAACAAATACCTTGAGACGTGTGCTATCCAGTAAGTTAATCCCACAAAATGAAATAGAACTTTATCTTGCAGCTCAAATTGAAGCAATACTGTGATATTAAAGTGTGAAAGAGAACACAAACACTGCAACAAATTACAAAATGCCACCGGGACCAACAGCAGTGCTACAAAGGACGGCCAAATGCCATTTCTTTTCAGACGGTGGGATGTGCAGTTTAATACCGCCGTTATTGTCAATAGCATGCAAGCGAGCAGGAGCCGTCACTAGCTGCGTTTCCATTACCCCTAGAATTGCACAAAACCTAAATATTGCAATAAAAAACTGGTGATGGAAACTTGGAAAAACCTCTCAAATATGGCTAAAAGATTTTGATGCTCTCATGAGGTGGTTTTTCAGATGTGTCGATATAGAGATCGCAAAGGTGCCATGGAAACTTTTTTTTTTCGCATTTATACGTCAGCAGACGTGATGCATGGGGTCACGTGACCAGTTCATTCAAGTGAAAATGGCACGTTATGATTGGACAGAGGAAAAGACAGAATATTTTTTACAAGTAATCAAAGAGAAAACTATAAGAACCATTCTTGACAGCAAGCAAACGTAAACAAACAAAAGCAAACGTAACTCTTGTAAATCTCGTGGGACGAGATTTTACGAGAATTACGGCTTATGATCTTTGCACCATTCAATGGAAACTCCTGCAAATCGATCAATTGTACTGCTGTCGGAATTTAAAAATATTGCTGTAATTTTGCAAAAAAAAAAACTGTCATGGAAACGCAGCTAGCGGCAATGGCCTAAATCTAATCATGAGGTAGCCCGCATGGCCAATTTGAGAAATAGCGTCCGGTCATAAAATACCGTGGCAGTCCAGCAACTGATAAACCACTGCTTAAAGGACACCCTCAACTTAGCCTTCTGTTTACAGCCATGCAGTTTCAGCTCCCCGCTATAACTGGTGCTTTGTTGTACCCTCCACGCTGAAGGAGACACAGACTGCAGTCTCAAGGCACAAGGCAAAGCATCCCATCTGAATTTCAGTACTGCTTGCTTTAGCTCACAGTCTGTGTGGGGTGGTGAACAAAAGAAGTGAAGGATGGACTTTTTCTCATTTCTGGGGAATTCACTTACGGCCTCGAGATGCATATTGCTGCTTTTCAAAAAATGGTAAACTGAATTTTCTTCACAACACGAGATGTGTAATATAAGCGAGTTTTGTCTATGTGAACCATAAAACAGTGTTTTCTCCGCCTCGTCCCAGTCTGTGCTGAGATCTCCTGCTGCCTGCTGTCTGCCGCTGCTGGTTTAACCTTGCAGTTTCCTTGTGATCAAAGTCATTCATCTGGAAAAGAAAATGGACATCTGAGTCCAAATATCACCTCTGTGCGGTTATTACTTATTAATCTATTTGCTCGCTCCACGGCCACTAAGTCATGTCACCGTGGCGTCTCCTGAAGAAGCAGTTGTCCCGACGCGGCGATATTGAGTTACACGTTCGTCCTCCTGTTTACTGGGAAAAAAAGCAGGTCTTGAAGATAGCGAGGAAGGTGATATTTGCTGTAGCCCGGAGTGGCCAAATCACAGCTCAGGTAGGTCGGAGGATCTCCGCAGTGCTGCGTGGAGGAAGAGAGAGTGTCAATGGCGCGGAGCAAAAATGCTTTTACAAGCATGAGCGCCTCCGAACCTGCTGACCGTCACAGGAGTGATTTACGTCGGTTGTAGCAAAAGAAAAGCAACCCCAGCTGACGCTTTTTTTTTTTCTTTTTTTTTTGCCAAATCGCAAACACCGACTGTTTCGAATAAAAAATAATGATTGTCAAACAGCTGAATCTGAAGGATTGTATTGTATGGCTTTCTTGCAGATGTGACCCAGTGATGCGATTGTATTCTTACAAAATAGTCCAGTTAGTCCAGGGATATGCTGGACTCTTAAGTGTGTAGTAGTAGTACAGTAGTAGTATTAAAATGTAGCAATATTTTGTAAAACAACAACAACAAAAAAAGACCAGCAATCGGAAGGATAAGAGCTGAAATCATTGAGAAGGAGACGTTAACTGATGGCAACCATGCCCCTGGTGGTTGCCATGTTTCAACTTTTATCTTTAAATGTTCACCTTTAAATGTAATACAAAAGTTAGCCAACAGGCAGAGTTTTCACTCGTCCCTCTGTGGCTCAGGCATTTGTTGTTGTTTTGTTTTTTCAAACTTTGCTTTATATCAAAAGCTTTGGTATGGAAGAATGGGAATTGGCGCCCACTCTGGTAAAAACTTGGCGTTGCACACGACATGCGTCAAAACTGTTTGAAATGTGGAACACAGTGATCTGAGAATTCCTTTTGTTTTGTTTTTTTATCTAACAATTCCATGCGGTAAATTATGTAGTGATTTGAATTGCAAATGAACATTTTAGCAACAGAATTCTTTCCACACACTCAGCGAGGCACATTTTCACCATTTAACCCTTCCATGCATGAATTATGACAACCTTACAACAACTTGTTTTCCCCCAAATTGCTTTTTTTTCCTCTTCAGACGTGATAAAAAACTGAACATTAGACGATAATGCTTTGAAATTCTATGCTCCTGCTACCTCACGTGAATATATTGCTTATTAGATGGTGGTGGTTTGTATAAAAGAAACAAAATAATCTTAAGGGGTCTTCTACTACAAAAGAATACCCACAACCTGCTTGGCACGTTTCCATTTTTGTCAGGCAACTCGGTTGTCGACACAATAAACTTGTGGTTGAAATGGTATTGCGTGCAACTCGGGCATGAAAACTCATTCACAGAATAGAAAACTACATTGTAATATCGGCCCAAGGAAGCTGCCGCAGCCAGGAATGGTTTCATCGACATAGAGTGAAGAAAAGCAGCTGTAATGTTGGACAGCTGGCCATACATACTGTAGATTTCATACCATTAAAAGAGGGGAACATAGATTCCAGTGACTTAATGTGCTTTTCTGTCTTTGTTCACGCAGCATAACATTTCCATTACAGGACAGCTGCACCGATATGCAAAGCAGCAAATCAAAGTTTACCTCGCGTGCTTTTTCCCCTCGTTAATACGAGAGGCTTTTTTTCTCTCTTTTTTTTTACTTTGACTCGGCGACCTGCGTCGCACCGACTCATCCGCGGCGAGCACCGGGAACATTACGGGACATTTAGAGGCTGCGGCAGCGCGGAATGGAAAGCGGAACACTCTGCGGTTAATAAAGTGTTTTGATCATCGTATATAGGACTTGGGGAAACAGGTGCAGATGAAACAACTGGAACACATGGTGGAAGCCAGAAGCTCGGCACACCTGTTCCCCTCCCGCTAAACAGCCTCGCAGCGGATCGTCTCTGGAGCACAAAATAACTTCCATCTCGCACACACACATGCACACGCGCGCACGTACGTGCGCACACACTCACACACTCGGTGCGCACCCCCCCGCCCCCCATTCTAATAGCGCGGAGATGGAGAACAGACATTTGTCCCTTTTAGGGCCAATAGCAACGGTGATAAATGAAAGCAGGACTCTTTCTCTGCGCTGCTGGAAGATCTTAATGCGTTTTTCCTCTGGTCTGTGCAGGCGGAGCTCTCCTCGGGGAGGGCGGGGAGGGATGGAAAGAGGGAGGGGGAGGATAAGTAACTATAGGAGGTGGTAATGGTGTTGGTATCGGCTGGTGTTGTTTGCCCTCGCTGTATCGAAGCGATGGTCCCCGAGGAGCCTGGCACCGGGAGCTGGGTTTGTCAACCTTGTCTGAGGGACTTAATATGAAAACAACACTAATGAGAACCATTTCCATTGCTCTGTTTATTTTCAGAGACGCATTGAGCGGGCCGTGCACACGGCTCACTGATCGCACGTTGCATTGCATTCATTACGGGGGCCCTGGATGGGCTACTGATACATTATACGCAAACGTACTTATAATTGCTTCTTCTTCTTCTTCTGTTCTTTTTTTTCCCCCCATTGTTCGGCGCTACTTTTAATGTGGCACTGAGGCGAAATGGACTCGATCTGACCAAATGCTGCCGTGAAGCGATGCATCTGCTTGCCGTCTTCTATCATTTCGCAAATTCTGGCTACAAGCGGGGGGGGTGGAGTCGGGTTGGTGGGGTGGGGTGGGGGGGGCCCATTTCAAAGCGAAGGCACGACCGGAGGCGGAAAACATTCCATCTAGCCACGCCGCTACATTCTATAGTACGTGAAGAGGGCTTCTCTTCATCAATAAATGACAAGCTTCAGCAGACAAGTACCATTTCCTGCAGCAAAATGAATCCTCCCTCGTCCATCTATTCACTCACAGACGTGCCATTTTGAAAATCTCTCCAAAGTGACATTACTCTGGAGATTGAAACCACTATTTCATTGAGCAGAAAATTGCTATTGAATTTGGGGGGCTGAATAATTGGAGGCCACGTTCCAAATGCAACCCAACAGAAGAGGCGGAGTTATGTTTTACTGTCTCGCTCGAAACCAGCGGCGTTCCGAAGCTGTGCCGCACAAACGGTTTGGGTATTGTTGGACGGGACATTGCTCTCCTTTTGTGTACGAGCCACATCAAGCGAGGAGCTGCCAGGCAATTTGGAGAGGATGCAATTCACTTTGATTCGGGAGAATGGCACGGACGGAATAAATGAAGAATATATCTGATTTTTCTTTTTTTGAAAGCGGAGATGTTCGACTGCACACTTGCATTTGCTGTGTTTGACAACGCGGGCACTTACAGATCCATTTCCAAAATAGTGGCTGCGATGAAAGATTCCCACAGCTATAGCGCAAACACTCCTTCCGGCGCTGTAACAACAAATGCAATGTTAAATAATGTGCGTGTACCTCAAAGGAGGGCGGCCAACCATCGGCGTGAGTGCTGTAAATTATATGTTTTCAGGTGTCGAAATAGCTCATTTACAACATCGTTGGTGGTCTTTAAAGGCACCACGCTCGACACTCAAGTGGTCGTGATAGTTGAGTTTTCATGTTGCAAATATTCTCAGAGTTTTTAACCTACAGAATTAAATTTCTTTTTATTTTTTTTAATTCATAATTTTTTTTTTTTATCTGCATCTTTGATCGATCAGGTTAACCATAGGTTACAAACTCGCATTATGAACGAGTGGAGCAGTTGCCCACAAGTGAGGCTCTTCTTTTGCGATTCCCCCGCTAACGTCATCTTCCTAATGTGGCCGCTCATAATTACAGGCACCATTTAAGAGAGGAATCAGCGCCCCAGTAGCTCTGCATCTGTCTGCCGTATCTGCTGTCTGCTCTGCCTCTTTCCGCCCTCTCCTCTCTCCCCTCGTCTCCTCCTCCTCCTCCACCTCCTCCGCCTCCTCCCTCCATCCAGTGATCGTTTTGTGAACCCGTTAGCCTGTCATTGGTTCAGAGACTCCAAATGACCCTGTGTTTCTGCAGAAGACTCATTCATCCCCTCCCCATCCCTCCCCAGGCCACCGCCAATACTGATGACCACCGCAAAAGGCACGCACGAGCACGCGTGCGCGCACGCACACACACAGACACGCTCCTTACATTAGCCCGTGCACGTACGCGCACACGCGCGCGCTGCTGGCTGCTGGCTGCTGGCTGCGGTTTGCTGGGCGTAATGTGCTTTGTTGTGTGAAGGTATCAATCAGAGGGGAGCAGATTATTAGAGTGTCTGAAAGAGATCAAACAACGTTGCCGTCTGCACCCACACACGGCTGATTTACAGGCAGGCTGATAAAGTACCGCAGCTCTCTGTCAAGGCGGGGGGGGGGGGCTACATGACGGCTCGCCGCGCTCTTAGGATAAATTATTGCAGAGGCCCCGCGGTAATGTCTCTCCACCTAGCAACCAGCCGCCCCGGCCGCTGCCAGGGGAGCGCTGCTGCGTCTGCCCGTAATGGCGCCGCGTCCGGGGGTCAGCAGTTACCGGATCGTGGCGGCGGCGGCGGCGGCGGCAGTGGCGGCAGTGGCGGGGGGACAGGCGGGAGGGAGGGAGGGAAGAGGCGAAGGCGGGGGGCGTACGCTCACATGCTCAAGCTAGTGTTATAGTGCTCCAGATTGGTCTTGGTCTCAACCACTTTTTAAGGGTCTGGGTCTCGTCTCGGGCTCGGTCTCGGACTGGACAGACTCGCATTTTTGATCAGGCCCAGTCAAGACTCAGCCAACACTGCGATGACAGATAATAACAGAAAAGAATCCAGCTGCTGCCGTTTTACGCTCTGTTTGTGACATCCAGAGTGACAAAGCCCCTTATTCCTAGTGATTTTTGTTTTAAATTTTATGAAGCAAAGTCATTTTTCTGAAAATGGTTCAAAATAGTTGGCAAAGCAGCAAAATGTTTTAAAATTATTAGAAGGTACCTTGCTGAAAAGAGATGTTGCTGTTCGATTTAGAAGCAAATTTGAATTAAAAAAAGATACAGGTCATTTTTTTCTGTTTTTTTGTTATTTTTCATGTATACAGTCTTGGTCTGGAACCCCGCATGTCTTCTTCTGGTCTCGATCTCGATACTCTCTGGTCTTGATCGTGTCTTGGTCTCGGTCGGTACGGTCTTGACTATAACACTAGCACACGCACATGCACGTGCAATGCTTTGTGGTTTGCCTCTGCACCTGCCATCGGAAGCGATGCCAAAAGACACTCAGGAACGACTGCAGGGGGACGGAGCAGACGCAGGGGGGAGGCGCCGACGCCTCGCCAACAATTTTGCAGCGGAGCAACATTTGGAGGAAGTGACGAGGGACGAGGATCACAGAACAAGACGGTGCTGAGAGGGGAGGGGAGGGTCGGGGGACGGGTGGGGGATTATAGAACATAAAAAAAACAGGCTTGGCAAAAACATTAAAGAAAGCCATTTGTAAACACTGCGCCGGATCTCGGTCGCACGCGATTGGCTGCGAGGCGACTCGACAGACGTTTTGCTTTCCCGCTCTCCCCTCTTTGTGTGCGCCGAGGACGGCCGCGGATTGATAAGGGCTCTAATGGGGACGTTTAATACACCGAATCAGCGCCGAGCTAAAGAGCCAGCGTGGAGCGGTTTTCCGGGATTTATAGGTGCGAAATGAAATAGGAAACACCCTCGCGCTTGTCCTGTTTTCATTTGCTATTATTTATATTTACACCGAGAGCGGCTCCGTTTTTAAGGATGCGGCCGCACGGGGATCAGCTGATGAGATGGGAACGTGAGCTTAGCGACGCAGCTAATTCAGTCTGCTACCCTGACTGCAAATGACTGTTTGATAACTAGCATGGCAACACAGCAACGCGGGTAGCACCGTGCATTCTTAGCCTTGTTGTCAATAGCTGCGTTTCCATTACAGTTTTTTTACAAAATAAAAGCGATATTTCTAAAATTTTCGACAAAGTACAATTACGATTTGCAGGTGTTTCCATTCACAATGCTCAGTCTTACCACTAGGAGCCGCAAAATCTTCCACCCTGGGCCTTCACTGGCGAAAACAAGGCAATATAGTCTGACGTGCGCTTCAGCAGACTGGAGCAAAGATAGACACATGGATAGATGGACCGGAGGGGGTCAAAATGAATAAGTTACCAACCAGAAGTGGATTTCACTTACAGATGACGCATAACTATTTTATATCCCTGTGTGCCGCTGCCCTTTTATTTCCTCGATACGTCTTTTTTTCACAGGCCAAGGCCGCAGAAAGCAGACATCACCCGGAGAAATTGGCAGGAAGACACGAGGCCTGCGCAGGGAGGGTAAGAAAAACTAAAGCGAGATGCTAAAAGATGGATGCTGTCGATTGAGTGTAATGAATATTTTACTGAGGCTTCCTCCATTAGAGCTTTTCGGCGGCATCTTTCGATTTGAGAAAAGGTGGAGCCGAAGAAATAAAAAAAAAATCAACAAAAACAATTTTAAAAATACATTTCTTGGTTTTTTTCTTTTTGCAGCTAACGGCAGTTGGGAGAGTGGCTCCGGCGAGCCGTCTGCCATTTCAGTGAAGTGACTGGGTGATCGGCTCACCCCCACCACCCCCACGCTCCCCCCCACACCCCCTGTGTTATCTCGCTCAAAGCAGTGCCATCCCTCCATTGTAATAATGCTGCTTCCCGGCAGCCCTTGGAGTGACCTTTCTTTAATTAACTGCATCTTGATGAGCAGATCTACATAGAATGTGAAGGTTAATTAATGAAGTATCACTGCTTAGACTTAAAACCATCACCTCAGCCGATGACAGCCAGCCCACCACTCTCAATTTTACCCCCCTCCCCCCACCTACCCCACGCCGACTCCCACCCCCACACCGATCTCATTAGCGATGGTGGGCCCACGGACAGCAGCTCCAGCTCCGGCCAGTCGGATCTCCAGCAAATTGTATCAAAGACAGGCCGTTTGACGCCGCTCGCACGGCAGCGCAGGGAGCCGTTTCTGACGCCGCTCTTTGAATAATATATGAGGAAAACTCACAAATAGACACGCGCGTCGTTCCGCGCATAATGTGTTTGTGTGTTCTCTTTCTGCCTCTTCTTTTTTTTTCTCCCCCCACCCCCACCTCAGAGCGAGGGAGTCCATCAATAATTCAAGCGAAAGGTAAAATAATATTTCAATTAAGATCCATGTAATCCGTTCCCCCGCAAAAAAAACAAAAAACAAATATGTGACGGACGGTGATGGATAATTCTTGTATCGTTGCGCAAGTTTCATCTTGATAAGCTTTCGGTTTCCGCGTGATTTGATTTCAGGCCACGTTTCGCCGCAGCTTATCGCCCGCAATTTGGAAAGAGGATCCGTATTAGCGAGCGCGGAGTCGGCCGCTTCGGCCGTGCGTGTCGGTGGGAGAGGGGCCCGCCGTCGCCGCTGATGGCGCCCGTGGGCTCTACGGTTACAGAAGGTTTCCCAGATAAAGCGGCTGCGCTCTCGCAGCTGTTTTTGTTTTTTTGTTTTCCCTCCATTTTTCATTTGCACTTTGAGCGCAAACTCTGTGTGGACGTGTGACACCATCCATCAGCGTGGACGCTCGTTTTTTTGGTAGCTGTTGATTGCTTGGGTACCGGGCGAACCACCTGGGCTCATTTACCTTCCCACCTGCTCTGCACTGTGGAAAATTCAACTGCAAGTGTCCAAGATTAGCGCCCCCTGGCCCTGGGACTGCTGGCTCTTCTCACGCTGAATGAGAGCCTCCGTCACAAAGGGGGATGATTTTTGCGATTGATCCAGGTTTTATTTTTCCCCACCTGAGTGCGGTGCGATCGTGTCGTTACCGCGCCATGAAGCTGCTGCCTGCTCGTGCGCACCGTGCGCACTCTCACTGACACCTGACAGCCTTCTTGCCGCGACTCCGCCTGCTGGCATCAGCAGATGTGCACGTAGGGCCTCCGTCAGGAGTCACTGTTGTCTCGGCGTCAGAGAAATGACGACGGAGGCAACAGTGTCGAGTCAAAGCCATCTGGCTTGACTTTGGCTGGCGGGGGGGCGGCACCAGCGAGATGGAGGAGCTTTGACACTGGCGACCTGGGCCAAGCAGGACCGAACCAAGCAGGAGTGAGAGCAGCTCGCAGAAGCACTGAGGTCTGTTGATTGTCGTTCCTCAACTTGTGTCTGATCCCGGCACATGACAAGCTCACAAACGCTGATGACACCTCTCTCTCTCTCTCTCTCTCTCTCTCTCTCTCTCTCTCTCTCTCTCTCTCTCTCTCTCTCTCTCTCTCTCTCTCTCTCTCTCTCTCTCTCTCTCTCTCTCCCGGCGTTGTCACTTTCCTCTTCCACTACTCATTCATAAGTGCAAACACAACAATTTCCGCGCTTCTTTTTTTGTTTGTTTGTTTGTTTTTGGTGGGGTGAGCTGTGAGTGGAGACGGATTGAAAACCTTTTTTTTTTTTTTGTTCCTCATAAATTGTTCAGAATTTTGCCGGGGTAAACTCGACCCCCTTAATTGGCGCAGCTCTTTGCTACCACTGATCCGCCGTCAGGCCGTCACCGGTGACTGTCAGGTAAACTTCCCAGCGCCGGAGTGTCTGTCTCTCTCTCTCTCTCCATCGGAGCTCGTCTCTCCTCGACTTCCTCCTTCAGAACCTCCGACGACGGCGTCGACGACGCCGCGCCGCTAAAAGCTGGCACAATACGCTTCCCCGCGCTGTCACCGGAGACGACTCGACGAGGAGGAGCGAGTGTTTTTTTTTTTTTTCTCTGAACGAGAGAGAGTTTTGGAACAAAATAGCTGGTGCAGCCCCCCCGCCCCCCAACACACACACCACCACCCACCACCGCACCCCTCCATCACCCCCAGTTCCCGTCTGAAATCCTCAACGCCAGAGGATTTGCAGCGGGGAGCAAAGTGAGGTGGGCGCCGCGCCGTGGCGGCCGAGTTTGCTGAGGGCGGGATCAGCGACGCTGACAGGGATCCCCCCCCCCCCCACACACACACACACACACACACACACACACACACGCCCCCCCACCCCCACTTCTCCCTCTCCATTAGTTCCTTACTCACTCTCTTGCCCTGCAGACCCGCAGAGTGAGGAAGATTTAAGTGGCCAGTCAAGAGAAAATCCCCAAGGTTTGGCAGGTGTGAGGTCTGGCTTCATTATCTACAGACACCTCCGTCCAATTATGAGCCTTTCTCCCTCTGTGACAATGATGATGCCATGCATGTGTCCGCGTGCACGTCCGTGTGCACTGTGCGTGTGTGTGTGCGTGCGCCGTGAATAAGCGAGCCTCCTTGTTATCTGTCTGAGCATCAAGATAACCCCCGACACACACACACACACACACACACACACACACACACACACCCCGCCCCAACATCACAACACAGACAATTTCACACAAAAGGAATGCATAAGCGGACACCTGCAGACATCTTTTTTTGAGACGCAGCCACTTGAATTTCATAGACGGTAGTTTTGGTTTTGCTTTGTTTAGTTTGTTTTTCTCACATACCGCCTATGCATTCTGTTTACAAGAGAGCCTTTCATTTGACAAAATGGCCTCATCAATACGGCACGATGCCAAATTGTTCAAACAGGTAGACCGAACCATCGAGCACCGGTAAATGTATCCATCATGGAGGCACACAGAGACTCATGTACTCTGCGTGCTTCCATTCACTTGTACACATATACTTCACTCCCCAAGTGTTGGATAAAAGCTAAGACATTTAAAAATTAATAACTTAAAATGAAAAAACACTACAAAAAATGCAAAGAAAAAACATTCTCAAAAAGCAGTAATTAGGTGAAAAATAGAGACAGGCTTTAGAAAGATTTTGTGCAAAATGTGAACAGCTTGTTATCGGTGTGATTCCACCTTAAAATAAATGAATGACGGAGAAACATCAACCTTGCTTAGCTCGTTGTGAGGTGCCGACGTGACGTCAGTCAGGTGAAATTAAAAGAAAAGTCTGAAAAGCAGATGCAGCCTGCCACAAAGTGGAATGTGACTCTTTCGACTGGATGGTCAGCGAAGGCAAAGCAAAAAAATATAACGTGCACATATAAGACGAGCTGTTTTTTATTGTTCTTTCTATAGTGTTCATTATTTTGTGTATTTCACTTTACTGGATTGTGTTCGCAACCTTGAGTTCTGGTGAACAAATCCAATTCCATTTAATCTAGCAATTTAGTTACTAGTTATCTTAACCAAATCCATTCCATCCATATTTCAAAATAAAGTATATTGCCAATTAATTTACACCGTTTCTTTTCCACTTGGCACAACATTTTTAGGTTTATCCTCAGTTTTCTTCTCTCTTTTTGAAATCTTTAGTTCCCTTTTGGGAAAACACAGCACTACCTGAAGCCTACTTGCAATAATAAGCACTTTGCAGAACCCATAATTAGGACTGGGGATGAGCGAAGAGAAGGGAAAAAAAGCAGGGAGCCACAATAAATTATACGCATCCACCCTGTGATCATGCGTCGCGCTAGATTTGATACATCTCTGTGGCGTCTCCATTTTGCTGACCCACTGGTTCCAAAATGTCAGCTGCTACAAACTGGAGCACTGCATTGGATGCAGCCTCAAACAGGCACATGGTCTCTCTCTCTCTCTCTCTCTCTCTCTCTCTCCACCCCCTCTCTCTCTCTCTGCAGCCTGATTTGGGACACCCCCTGCTGACTCCACAGCTAAATACAAAGCAGTAGCCTCCTTCCAAAGCAGCGTCCATTTCTAACCAAAAAAGAGAGAAAGTGTGTTGTTTGATGCTTAGGTTTCCTGTTTTGGAAGAAAATATGGAAGAAAAAAATGTGCCTTTGCATTTCAAAAAAAAAAAAACAAGTTGTCTCAGCATCTCAATATAAAAACTGTGCGGGGCTCCGGTGTCACCTTTTATCTCCACCCCGGTGTGTTTTCCCCCAGCCTGGATTCACCTCCCCGCCATTGTCTCTGCAGCCACATGCGCCCTCTCGTCTCCAGCCAGCCCGGTTCGCTCATCTGCAGCCCCTATCATCTGCATCACTTGGCAGATACAAAGAGCACGGTGCTGTTTTGCGTGTGAGCATGTGCGCCTTTTGTGTGTGGCACCGCGGCTGCACCCGCCCCGTGTGCAGCAGCGGCAGCAGTGGCAGCAGCACTGGCAGCAGCAGCAGTGGGCCCGTGAGTGCATCATGCTTGTGTGCGCACTTGCACACACAGTCCATCCCCCTTCTTTCTTTCTTTCTTTTTTTGTCTTTGCAGTGATGGAGTGGGAGTGTTGGAGGCATCTTGATGGTTCCCAGACTTTGGCTCGGGTTTTATCTGATGCTGAGATGGCAGCTGTTGACCAAAGGAATTCATACATGTGTGTATAATTTGTCTTTGCAGCTCAAAACAAACACGGCACTCCGGACATCTTTTACCCGTCCGATTTGACGTGACACAAACAGAATGGCTACGTGTTGTCTCCCCGAGCAGCTTCATTTTCATTTTTTTTTTTTTTTTTTTCAGGGGAGGCGGGGGGTGGAGGGGTGGAGGGGTGGGATGGGGCATCTTTAAATAGCCACGAGCAAAGCAAATTGGCTGCCTTCTTTTGGCCAGTGCATAAAAGCAGTGTGGGCTGGAGTGTGTGTCGTACCTGGGCTTTGAACCGGCTGCCTCTCTCCCTTAATGATTATAATCTGGAGAATAAGCCTCCTCTGAACCGCGCAGAGGCTGAAGAAAAACATGTGACACGAATTAATAATGAGCAAAATTACTCAAACGCTGCACACCGTGACCTGCCGCGGCACGGCGAGCGGCGGGGCTCTAAGGTGGCAAAGCCGGATAAATATTTTATTCCGAAATATGAATTTTTTTTTTTATTATTGTTTTTTTTGGGGGGGGGGGTCTGACATTGTCTGACGATCCTGCTCGGGTTATTACAGCAGCACACGGTGAGACCATGAGGGTTAAAAGCAGAGCTGGAATGTGGCTGGACGGAGGAGGAGGAGGAGGAGGAGCAGGAGGAAGAGGAGGAGGAGCTCGGACAGGAAGGACTCCGTGAAGCAGACACCTCTCGGCCTTGTGTGTCCCGCTGCTCGAGTGAGTCAGCGGTGTTCTTCGGGTGCCCTCAGGTGGAAGGCCGGTATAATTGCTGTTGACAACCTACAAGTCATTGTGCAATTAAAGCATCTGCCGCTCCTGTGTGGCAGCGGGCTGTGATGCCTTGTGACAGCTCGTAGCCATTAAGCAACTGTAAGCAGCTGGCGTGCCTCGGTGGGGGAAAATAATGTGACAGAGGTACCCCCCCCCCAACCTCCACCCCAAACCCCCCCCCTATTGTTGCCCTTGTCTCATTGGGGAAAAGAGAGAACATTACATCACACACTGAATTCTCAGGCGTCTGGAGGAATGGGAAAGGGCACCCTCACAAATGAGTGTTGGCAAAGCCTGATGTGAGGATGATCCTGAGTGTCGCGGCTTTCATAGGCTGCTTTTAATTTGGTGGAAAGTGCCGTGAGACAACAGACACCGTTGTGCATGCGTCTGTATTGTTCCCGCAAGCAGTCAGGGAATCAAGGGGGAAGACAGATGCACCTATCAATATTTGATCATGGAGAGTTTCTTGAGGAAGAAGTGTCAGACTTTGAAGATCGGAGGCTTTATTTCTCAGTCAAGATTGCTGGATTTGACTTTGACTTGCAACAAAACTGTATAGCCCAATCAAGGGACCTTGCCAAGAGTATCTCATGATCAATTCATATGTTCAGTTTTCATTACATCAAAAGAAATTATCTTCAAAGCATCCACCCATCCATCTTCAATACCCGCTTACTATCGCACTGCACTCGGGGTCGCGGGGGTCAGCTGGAGCCTCTCCCAGCTGTCAGGGGACGATGGCAGAGTGACACCCTGGACAAGTCACCAGTTTATCGCAGGGCCACATAGAAAGACAAACAAAAACACAACCATTCACACTCACACACACACACACACACACCTGTGGTCAATTTAGAGTTCCCAGTTCGCCTCACATGCATGTTTTTGGACTGTGGGACGAAGTCGGAGAACCTGGAGAGAACCCACGTGGACATAGTGGGAACATGAGAACTCCACACAGAAAGGCTCCATGTGAGGCAACAGCACTGACTACTGTCACCTGCCAAGAATATCTCATGATCAACTCATATGTCCAGTTTTTCATAATATGTTTATGTACATACTTAGATAGATAGGCTTAATTGCCTTTAGTTTTGTTTCTGGTTTGGGGGAAATCATGCACAGGCCACTCTGAAGCCCAGTCTTGTTTGAAACTTAGTTGTTTCTCTGTCTTGTGTGTGCACACGCAAGTGCTGAAGACTACACTGGAAAGGAAGAAACATAATGTGTCACTTTTTTAATTGTAAATTGAAATTGATTTGATAAGTGATCGTTTAGGTGTTGGTAGCCTCAGACTGGTTTTTACTCAAACATCAGAAGGACACTTGAGTGTTTAACTCTGCAGCCCGGGTTCAGTGTGTAAGACACTTCAAAATTCAAACCGTTCAAAAAATGATCAACAGCTCAATTAATATAGAA
Organism: Thamnaconus septentrionalis; assembly: GCA_009823395.1. Taxonomy (NCBI): domain Eukaryota; kingdom Metazoa; phylum Chordata; class Actinopteri; order Tetraodontiformes; family Monacanthidae; genus Thamnaconus; species Thamnaconus septentrionalis. The sequence goes on along the minus strand of CM020512.1, from coordinate 18,339,908 downwards.
AATTATAGGCTGCAGTTGGACTGGAAATATTTATTAATGACACACATGAACATCGCTGGAGTGCTGCCACATCAATACAGTCTATTCTTGAGCAGCAGAGCATTTTTTTAATTTCTTCTTTTTTACACTGACAAGGGACTCAGAGCGGTGACAGCTGTGAAAATTGAAAACCAGATTTACTATTCTTTTGATTGTAAAATTGAAGTGGAGATCAAAGTATGAAGCATACTGGCCTGTTACCCATGCGGGATGATGACATAATTCTTTCTTTAATTAACCCGTCTCTGAGTCATTGGTCTGTCACATGTGAATGTGTTCTTTTATGTCCTGGCCTGAGTTTGTGTAGGATTTATGCACACTTGATTTACACGGTCTTTGGTCAGACTTATTTATTTAGTTACTTATCTTTTTTTCCCCCATGTCTCTTCCCCGCTTCTCAGCAGAGCCATCGGTTTCCAGAATTCCGAGGGAAAACGTGACTCTCAGATGATGACATAAACTGTTATCGGGGTCTGTGGAGACAATCCTGACAGAATTACATCCAAGAGACAGCCGTAATCGACTAGTCAAATTCATGTGGGCTGGCCGAGGAAGGCCCTGCCACCGCGCGTGTGTGCGTATGTGTGTGCGTCTGCCGTCTGTCTCCAGGATTTGCTGTTTCAGCAGGGAAGGAATCAAGTCCTGTGCCTTTGCCATGCAGGAAAGTCAGCGTAAGGAAATTCCTGAGCCTCACAGTGGCAATCAGGCAGTTAAGGACCTGCCACTGAAAATGGAGCTGTGTGTCACTCACTTTCATGGCTTATTCACACTAGCACAACTGCTCTGGCATCAAAGCAGGCATTCTCATTCGCTCACCTCAACAACCCAGTAAATTGCCCTTACTTGAAGGATGGTGGCGTACGTATATTCTGCTGCCCCCCGACATCTACTGCGCAGTGCCTGATGCTGATGCTCGGATTACACGAGGCGCTGTGACTATATTGAGATGTATGCGACACAGAGTGACCTCCTCAAATAATTCACTGTTCTACTTTAGCCTGTGCTCTCACGCTGCTGACTTCACGCAGGCATCATTCGTGTGGTTCATCATGCAAAGCACTCGCAAGCACGATTGCTGTGTCGCTTCCCACACGCTAGATGGCAGTAAAGTCTGCAATCTCGCAACGTTCCTTCTTCAAAGGAAGAATCAGCATTAAATGTCGTCAGGCTGCAGAAAGTTGAACGTATGTTTAAAACAGTTATTTACTGAACGACTTTTAAAAGGGTTTGGTGTAGAAGTGTGACCTAAATATTTGGGGCTTCATTGTCGGTTTTCCTTTCAATTTCATTCAAGAAAATTGCAGCGTTGCTTTCAAGAGCACAATTCTCGGAAATACTTTTAGGTCACCGATTAATTTTAATAAATTGTTTAATTAATATCAATTGCGTTATTACTTTTATTGAGTCCATAGTGTGTAAATCCGTGGAAGGATTGTTGATTTTTTTTTTTTATCGACATAGAAACTTCGTTATATGAAGAACTCTAAGCGCAATTACTTAGATAATGAGAAGAAAAGCAACTGTCTCAATTTTGCTGACAGCAAACATTATATAATTCCTTTTCTGGAAGTGAGTAATTGAATTTAACATTCTCGATAGATTAGTGTGTTCTTATTTTCATGATAAAATAAAACATATTTAAGAACGTAACAATATAACATATTAACACAAACAGATGGTGTAGAGTTTCACCAGTACGTCCACAATAAACAGAAATTATAGATTCATTGGGATATATCTTAGAATTTAGAATTTAAAGTGAATGTCTTTGCCTTTGTTATGAACACAATATTAAGGCGGTAGAGGCCATTCATTTCAATGTGGATATTCTTTTTCCCACCGTCATGAACGCCACACGTGACGTCAGACAACGCCGTTCCCCCTTCCGTGCCGCAAAACGTTGCGAGGCATGTCGTAAAACTCGGCTTTGGCGCTGCTGACGCTGCCGTACTAGTAGTAAACTGTTACTGCCAGTGTTACAAATCTTGCGGCATGTGTCACGGATTGAACAATGTGATGGTCCTGCCCACTGCGTGTCCTGGTATGTCGGCACTGTGTGCTCGCGGGACCGACGACGTGGTTTCTGCTGAGGTCCAGAAGATGACTTTATCTGCTGCTTGAAACATGGCAACGTTCAACACCATAGGTAATAGGAAGCACAACATTCGGCTTGTTGCTAGTTCGCAAGACACTGTGCCCGCCGTAAAGCTAACATCTCAGTCGTGGTTGAAGCCCCATTAAATTGTCATTTGCTCCAGATTTCTGGTGCTGGCCGGAGAATATCCTGTTGAATTGACGAGTGTGTGATTTGCGTTTCCTCTCCCTCTCATCAGGTCATTCTATTGTTGTGGAGGTGAGCCCGGACATCCACATCTGCGGCGTCTGCAAGCAGCAGTACAATAACTTCGAGGTGTTTCTCACCCACAAGCAAAATGGATGCTCCCTCCCGACAGCCGACCCATCTGTAGTCTCTACAGCCGCACCTCTGACAGGTTTAAACAACTTTTGTGATCCATTCTACTGGGATGCTTCCAGCGTCACTGCCAACTGTCTGCTTCCCTCGTCTAAGTTTCTTCCTCTCCTGCCCAGAGCCTGCTGCAGAGTTTGTTTTTGAGGAAACTTACCAGACGTGTGTGGTGAAAGGTGCCAGGAAGATCCTCCCCAGGGCACAAAAAACACCTTCAAAAAAATTAAAACCGGCCCTCACTTCAAAGAGACATGTCTGCTGTTTCTCAGGTTGGTGCCTCTTTAAAATTTGTAACTTCAGTCAAAAAACACTTCCAAAATCACTCCACCTAACGCTCTGGGATTTTGCAGGTTGCACTTTTAAGACGCAGTACGGCCAAAAAGACATGGAGCGGCATCTCAAAACGCACACAGGTACATGCGATTGTCTTGCTCTTGACGGCATTCCACATGTTCAAACATCTGGCACTGACGCAGGTTTATTTCTTCTTGTTGTTGTTGTTATCCAGGTGAAAAGCCGTTTGAGTGCGAGCTGTGCCACAAGCGCTTCAGTCGGCGGGACAAGCTCAACATGCACAGCCGCTCCCACACGGGCGAGAAGCCGCACAAGTGCAAGCACTGCCCCTACGCAGCCGCAGACAGCAGCAGCCTGAAGAAGCACCTGCGCATCCACTACGATGAGCGGCCGTTCAAGTGCCAGATCTGTCCCTACGCCAGCCGCAACTCCAGCCAGCTCACGGTGCACCTCCGCTCGCACACAGGTGGGTGGAGTCGTCAGCGTCTTGTACGGAAGCTCTCGTGGTGGCAGCTTGTGGAGGGCAGCGGTTCATCCACCTGTGATTTCGATGTCATGGCAGACTGGAGGAAGGTTTTGCTGGTACACAGTCGGGGAGCTTTACTGACACTCAATCAATCAGAAAACCAATCAGAAGAGGCTTTATTCAACAGATGTTGCTTTTATTAGGTTTTATTTCCTTTTTTCCATCGTCTTGTTTCCCTTTGTCCTAAAAAGTTTTATTTATTTATTTATTTTTTATTTGAAGACCGTCATGATGAGCTCTCTGCACGCATTTGACTCTCTCCTTCGCTTTCAAAGGCGACGCTCCGTTCCAGTGCCAGCAGTGCGACGCCAAATTCAAAATCAACTCGGACCTGAAGAGGCACGTCCGCATCCACTCGGGCGAGAAGCCCTACCAGTGCGACTTCTGCGAGTACCGCTGCGCCATGAAGAGCAACCTGAAGTCTCACATCCAGCTCAAGCACTGCACCCAGGACTCCTTCCAGTGCGCGCACTGCGACTTCCGCTGCGCCAGCAAGACGGTCCTGCGGCAGCACTCGCGCGAGCACCGGCCCGCGCAGCCCATCCGCTGCTCCCAGTGCTCTTACTCCTGCTCCAGCAAGGGGGCGCTGCGGGTCCACGAGCGGATCCACTCTGAGGAGCGGCCCTTCAGGTGCGACGCCTGCGGCTTCGCGTCCAAGCAGCGCAGCAACCTCGTCATCCACAAGAAGAAGTGCCACGCGGACAAACCGGAAAAGGGCGGCGGCGGCGGTTCTGGCAGCGGTGGCGGTGACCTCCCGAGGGCCGTGGGCTCCAGGTACCGGGCCAAGTTGGACGCGGCCCGGGCCTTCTGCTGCGACTTGTGCGACGCCTCCTTCGTGAGGGAAGACTCGCTGCGCAGTCACAGGAAGCAGCACCGCAACGCCCTGCAGCTGCGGCCGGCCGACTCGCCCGACCCGCTTCCTGTCGCCGCCTCGCCGACCGGCGGCGGCGGCGCGCAGCTCAAGATCATTGTGTCGCACCCGCTCGGCCAGGAGAGCCCCCTGACAGCGGCCGGCCTCGACTGCGGTCACAGTAAAGCCGACGTGGTGCTGCTCAGCCCCGAGGGCCAGGACCTGGTGGTGGGCTCCATGATCCAGCAGGTCAGCCTCCTGGGGTCACCCCAGGTCGTGGAGGAGCCCCAGACGGTGCTGCTGACCCAGCTGGCCGCCGCCGCCGTCGACGACCCCACCGGCGTGGCGCTCGGCGCCGCCCAGACCTTCATCACCACCTGCTCCGAGCTGGAGAGCCTGAACGCCCTCATCCAGGAGGGCGGCACCGAGGTGACGGTGGTGACGGAGGGGCACGGCGGCGTGGCGGAGGCCGCCACGGTGGTGGAGGAGGGCGGCGGCGCGCTCCTGGTGCCCGAACTGAACCTCGGCGGCCAGGACCTGGTCATCCACAGCGTTCCGCTGATGGTGAGCGCCAGGCAGCAGCAGCAGCAGCAGCAGCAGCAGCAGCAGCAGCAGGCCGTCCTGGAGCAGCTCTCTCCTCACACCCTCTACGCAGACATCCCGCAGTGAGAGCGACGACGACGCCCAGAGACGCACTGCATCATTTCAGTCAGAAGTGGGAGTGGCTGAAGACTACATGCAGCGGTGGGAAAGGGTTTTTAGGCATCATGATGTGTAATCATGATTGGCATCAATCCTCAACAACAATTATGAAATATTTGCCAAAAAAAAAGGTGTTTGCTGCAACTGGCAGCATCTGGTTGTATCTCTTTTTTTTGTTATTTATTTATAGAAGAAATAGCAAAGTGACATTTTTATATCTGCCCCAGACGTGTGGCAAGAGACATTAAACATCAACATCAGGTTGGATTGTTGACTGGATGGAGTAGAAAGCACCACTTTGTGGTTGTGGTTCTTAACGCAGTGTGTGACAAATGCAGTCCAGTGGAGTCCAAAAACATTTTATGTCTCCTGCTGCTGTATGTGATGGACTTCAGTCATCACAGACTGGGATGTCTTTGGACCACGAAAAAATCATGCTGACTTCTGACACATCTAGAATAATGAACTGTCGTAGCACAAGATCTTAGATTTGAATAATTTTTGAAGGGGAGTATTTTGTTATGCAGTAATCGTGCGTTATTTTTAAGGCCTGAAAATAAAACTTATTTTGCATAACATCTACGATTCGTTCACCTTCTCTCTGAACCAAATCTCAAGTCAGTTTTCATTTTTTTGCTTTTTTGAAAAAGCGCGCACCCTGAAATTGATGGACCCTTTTCGGGTGACTTCTCCCGTTTGTCCACTAGGTGGCAGCATGGTGCTGCGAGCCAATGTCGGCAGCCCGCGTTTATCTCATATGTCGCCTTTTATCTCGAGACGATGTTTTTTTTTTTTTTTTTTTCTCCAGTCGCGCACATTGAAGTCGTCGTCATGGATTCAACAGACCGCGGAAAGAGCCTTTTTAAAAGCCAAGACCAGCAGCCAATAGATTTTTCAATAAAGTGCCCGTTTTGCTTGTGGCACTCAGTTATTGTGAACACTTTTTTTTACACTCGAACACGAGCACTCAGTACCTGCGCCGAGTGAAGGCTGCGCCTTAATAGGAGTCTCCCCTCAACAAGTTGACCATTGATTTCTCCCTCGTCCCTCGATCTGCACTAATGGCTCCTCTGATGCAAACACCCACATGTTGAGGCTCAGCGCAGCCACGCACTCACATCGAGTTGTGCGACAAATGGCAGAGAAATTCACCTTAAATTGCTTAAATGTTTTATGTCGATATTTTTTTTTTTTTTAGAAGAGGAACCATCAAAAGTAAATTGCAGAGACAAACCCCCAGGTGATGTAATTTAGGAGAGGTTAGAGAGCCAGACATCCACCACATTTACTAGGTGGCCCAAATACATTGACTGCTATATCTGATTTATGGCCTTGATTGGCAATCATTGCTACTTTTCACGTCAGACTATGAAACAAAACTAACTATAATACTTATTTGTGTTTAACTTTTCCTCTCACCTCGATTTAAATGCTTAAATTTTGTATGCTGACCTGAGTAACAAATGGAAGAAGTTAAAATACACTACCAAAAAGTTTGGACGCACCTTCTCATGCAATTGCTTTTATTTTAATCTTTACAACTTTGTACACTTGCGATGGATACTGAAGACATCAAATATATGAGCAAGGTCTATGTAACTATGCAGCAAAGAAAAACATGTTTAATAACTCCATATGCTTTTTATGAAAGATGGCTATTTTGAAGAATTTAAATCGAAAACGTTTTTGAGTTATTTTACAATTTTATTGTTTCCCACATAATTCCGTTTGTGTTCATGCGTAGTTCTGATGCCTTCAGTGAGAAACTGCAATGTCAACAGTCATTGAGAGAATGAAAGAAAATACTTTACATTCACAGGGTGAGTCCAAACTTTTGACTGCTAGTGTAGAAAGTGCTTCTTTCTTGTGGCTGGGATGAGCAGTGCTTCTGCAGTTGTCACCGTTGGACCTTCTGAACAGCGTGTATGTGATTCCCTGGACCAAAGTGTGTCGCCCGATCTTCAGGTGCCGAAAAAAAAAAAAATCTATTATGCGTGAGGATGAGCGCTACGTGGGAAAAGCAAGAAGTGCCCTCGGTTGTATCTCTTTGATCTATTATCTGGCAGACTTCCAGGCCCTAATCCTGAGCACCCTTGAGGAGGAGAGTCCATTTTTTCCCTCCTCCCCTCTTCCACATGTGACATCATGGCTGTGTTAAGGGCCTGTTCTATGGGCCACACAATGTCTTCAGAGATTTCTTACAGAAAGGAGGTGTCTTTTGGTGAGGTCAATGCAGAAAAGTGGCAGATTGTCCCTCCGCATGAATACCCAGTGGGAGGTGGCCAGCATTTTTTTGTATTGTTCTGGGTAATTTTTTTTCCCACTCAGATCACATTTACTGTCATAAATTTGTATTTGTTTATTTCGGTCTCCTCTCCTCTTTTTCAGGAAAAGTATCAGGAGTTTTAATGGACCTCTTGATACTGTATGGCACTTTCAAGTTCCTTCCTTCCTGTGTTTGAGATGTCAGCCTTTGAATGGGGTCATAAATGCCCCCCCCACTGCCCCCCTCCCCAAAAAGCAATTTCCACTCACAGCTGCTTAAAGAAACCGTAAGTTGTGATGCATTCCTTCTGGACATAAATAGACCCAGAGAGGACCAGGTGAAAGAAGGAAAACAGCCAGATCTAGAGACACACGCACACACACACACACACACAGAAGCCACACGGCCCCATTAGATTGTGTGAGAAGGTTGTAAAACATACCTCTAAAAAAAAATGTGATTTTTTTTTTTTTCCACTTAATTCTCTGTGATAAATCATTGCGGCAGGAGGAGTGCAAACTGCTCTTTGCACTTCACACTTCTCCAGGTACATTGTTCCACTTCACACTTTCTGACCTTTGCTTTTGTCTGCGCGCTGTTTGCCTTCCCATCAGTATATGGCGAGAGACGGCCTAATGAAATTAAGTGATCGGCAAAGTATCGACGCAGATTTGTTTTCCGATAACCGCCTCCTCTCCTCCGCCGTGACACTATTGACATCTTAAAGTGAGTTTTGATTTTTTGATTTTTTTTTTTTGGAGGCGGGGGCGTGTGGGTGGCTGCGCGCTGGAGGCTTTTATCTTGTCTCTCCTAAATTGATTGGGCCTTTTTTTTTTTTTTTTTTTTTACAGCCGTGCAACAAAAAGACACTTTAATTTTGCTCTCTGAATGCAATGTGATTATTTGCTAGGACATTATCAGGCCATTGTAGTGTCACGGAGGGGAATCTATAGGATAACTTTTCCTTTTATTGCCTCTGTGGGTGGATGCAACCACCCACAGTGTGGTTTATTTCATTATTTTTTCTTTTTTTTTTCACTCTGAAGTGGGTGTTCTTAATGCTTGGTGACCGAATTTACACACTGAGCGCATCTGATGCCTTTTGGCTGTTCAAAAATTCCACATTTTCTGACACGTTTGTCATGTTCCAGGCGGCGCTCTCTCAGCATTCAGGGTGTTTAAGGTGTTGTTTTTGTCTTTATTGTCTGTCTTGGGTTGTCAGGAAGCATTACCCCGACAGCTGCTTTTGTTGTTGTTTCTTTCTGATTGAAAGCAGCAGTTTAAAACCCGTCCTCAGGGGGCACAAAAATAAGTATGATTTTGGGCCAGTGGCCGTGGCCGGGATGAGAGTGCCACCGCCCATAAAAGTCCTTTCATGGACAAAGGAATGCTACAGTATCTCCTGCTCTCCGACACAGAGCCACTGCCTTTTATAACAATGTCCTTTATAACAACGTGGGGTTTTTTTCTTCTCCACCATTTAGCATTGAGCACCGAGTGTGATCCCGTGAATGCAAATAAGCAGCTATCAGCTTTTGTGATACAGAAACAAAGACATTTAGCCATTGTTTCCCCCCCGTCCTGTTTCTGTGCCACTAACCCTAAACAAATGGATGTTTGCACAGTTTTGACCGTGCACACCGTGCCATGCATTGAGGCGAGAACAATCGCTCGATTGTCTCCTTTTATTCCATATTTTGTGGGATTTGAGTTGTGTTGGGAACACTGGCAGAAGTGTCTGACTTGTGGCATCAGGTCCAGCCCCGTGCATATACAGGATTTTTTTTTTTTTTTATGTTGTTTTGTGACAGGCTGCGATCATTCTCACCCGTCAGCATGTTGCTTTGTGTTTTCTCTGCCTGCACTCTCATAGTTTGCAGCTTTTGTGTGGTTTGACATTTGTTTTCATTGCCGGCCATCCACGGTGGAGCTGTTTTGCTGTTCTTCGGCGTTTGGTCATAATTGTAAGGCCAATAAATCTTTCTGGAATCAGAAAATGTCATTTGTTAACGTAGGAGCGCAAGCATTTTGAAGTTTTAAGTCAAACTGGTGTGTATCATCTCCGACTGAGGCCACAGTTGCACCAGTGACCAGATGAAACTTGGTTGACCATAAAGCAAAGTTATTTACAATTTTGCTCAAGTCCCTGCCGTTTCGACAGATGGCTATGAGGGAGCAAAAATATTTTCTTTCTTGGCACATGCCTTAACCTGAGAAAACAAACATGATGGAAATCTGATCTTTACAGATACAGGCCATTGTGTGCATGCATGTGTGATTAACTCTCTGTTTACCTTGCCTGCCTTTCTGGTACACTTATTGCACCCAGATTGTGTGCCGCAACTGAAAAAGCTAAAGCAAAGGGAAAAGTAAAAAGAAAAAAAAAGATCAATGTCACTCACACAAAAAAAAATTAAATATTTGTCTGGATATTTGTACATCTTTATTACAATATTACAGCTCTTGAGAAGAAAATACTTTTTTTTCTTGTAGCTGTGAGCATTTGGTGTGTGTGATACAAATCCAAGCCACTGTTAAAATATACACCATCAGTCAAAAGTTTGGACACCTTCTCATGCAATTTTTGTATCTTTACAACTTTCTGCACTGCAGATGGATACTGAAGACATCAAATATATGAGTAACATATATATACTTATGCAACAAATAAAACCATGTACTCTAAATATGCTTTTTATGAAAGGTGGCTATTTTGAAGAATTTAAATATAGACAGTGTTTGAGTTACTTTCCACATTTGTTTCCTACATAATTCCATGTGTGTTCATACGTAGTTTTGATGCCTTCAGTTGAGAAACTGCAATGTCAATAGTCATGAGAATGAAAGAAAAGACATTCAATTCATGATGTGTGTCCAAACTTTTGACTGGTATTGTATATATCCTATTCATCAAACCTGATTTCTTCAAACGTCAGCCAGAGGAAATGTGCAGGTGGACTTTTCTTTTCTTTTGTTTAAATCAAGATGTCAAATCCAGTTTGGATGGAATCTGAAACTGACGTCCAGCCGACACCACCGTCCGAGCCATAGCCTGTCATTATATATTTGCTGTTTGTTTGACCCCAAAAGGCCGCGAACCCTGGCTGATCCTTCATCAGAGGACAAAGCTTATGTTTGCAGTGACATCATAAATGCCCGCGCAGAGAAAACAATGGCTGACGAATTCAGAAGGAGCCAGGCACAGTGGACAGCAGAGGCTCAGGCCAGAGACCTCCGGTGTCATGGAAATTTTTTTAAGACAAGGACCAACACCTTGGCCAAACACTCTCCCCTCCTAAAAAAAAAAGGAGGGGTAGGCAGGGGGGGGTCTGACTAGTGCATTGGTGTCAAACTCTGGCCCGCGGGCCAAATTTGGCCACACAAATCTTTTCGGTGGGCTGGCCTGCTGCTATTATACAGCACATTTACCGCTAATAATACAAATCCCATAATGCTCTGCTGGTATTTTAGCACGTCGATCAGGACAGGACGTTCATTGAAGGATATTATTATGACCTCACTGGTTTATTGTGGTTATTTTATTTTGAAATGTATTATTAGCCTGTGGAAAAAGGTTACTGTTGAAATTTAAATCAGAAGGCTGCATATTACATTGCATTTATTTTCATTTGTCTTTTTTAAATTGAAACTTAATTTCACATGTGTGCAATATGAAGTTGTGTATTGTATAGTATTAAGATTGGCTTGTTCCCTATTCAGGTTGAAGCCAAACTTGTTCCATCTGGAAGAAGATTTGTTCACTAATTATCAATGTTGGCCCACGACGTTGTCCAAGTTTTAATTTTTGGCCCCACTGTGTATTTGAGTTTGACACCCCTGGACTAGTGGTGGCGAATGCGTGTCCGGCACTCACTGGAGAGGAGGACGGCTGGTCTCATCAGGTTATGACTCTTAATGTTTATATGAAGCTTTGTGTCTGCTGGAGACAGTCAGCGACGGGGCCGCGCTCCTTAGGGAAGAAAGACGCTTTGTTTTTATAGGCTGCCTGGAATGTGTTGAGGACTGTGGACATCTGCTTTATTAGCATATCCACCCCCAGCTATGAATCCACTGGTGGTCTGATAAAGCCTCGCTGATATCTGCAAATAGAGAGCGTCTAAATGGCTTGTTTGCCGTCTTCACGCCGCCGACTGATTGTGTTTATCAAGTTTTTTTGGGAAGGAAAAAAAAATAGAATTGGCCACCAGCACCACGCGAGCGAGCCGAGCAGAGGGAGTGGTCTTTGTGCCGAGGAATGTTTTTGAATGCAAAGACGGGGGTTGCGAATTCTGCTGCGCCACACAGAGATTAGGACTATATGAGGATATGAGGGTCTCCTGGAGCTCTCCGGTGTGAAAACTCCCGAGTCATTACACATGCATCCCACCCTTGCGCTCATACTGGCTCGTGGATTAGCATTCTCTTTGTTAGGCTAATGTCATTATTGTGCCTCTTTTTTTTTTTTCAAAATAAAATCAAGTCGGGGGGTTGGGGCCTGCGTGGCTGTACAATCTCTTATGGATGAGATGCATTTTTTTATTCAAATGGAAATGAAACATTATATGTAAGTCGTGATTTTTAACGATTACAATTAATTCAATACATGTCTCTAAAACTTTCCAATCATATTGGCTCAATCCTCCATAATAAAACTTGTGTATATGGTTGATGCTTATGCACAGTGTCTGTGTTGAAACTGTTATCACTGCAAACACGAGATATAATGAATTAGTTTTAAATGTTGCACCGTTACTCACAAAAAAAAAGCATAGTGATAAAGATCACATGGCAAAGTCCCCTGCAAGTGGTCTCATCTATTAAAATAGAGCAGGCCTGCGTAACCTTACACCTTTTAGGGAATGCACTCAATCACACCTATTGTTTCTGCTCACATACAGTTCCTTCTGTGAGATAAGTATGTCCCTGCAAGATAACAACAATGCCTTTAAAAGCTCGGATGAGACGCTCACTGTCAACACCTCGCTCTTTTTTAGGACCTCAGCCCATTTCTTTGCATGGGTTCAGCTCAAGGGAGGTTTGCTTGTTATATGACAGTCTCTCCTAATATTCAGACTATTAGTCAGGACTCAGTGAGGTGAGTCGGTGCCCACTGTGTGATTCATGTGGCAAGTTAATAAGGCCAGGTTCTGAATGGGGAAGCATAAATATTGTAAGCATGGAGGATGTGAGTCAGAGCAGAGAGAATCCAGTTCACTGGGCCATTCTTTGAGCTGAAAGGAAGGAGAGGAAGTCGGTTTGAAGATTTGTCACCAGCAGATCTCTGTTTTGGGAAGGGGGCGGGCTCTGCTTAGCTCAGGAATGCGTTAAAAAATAACACAAAACTGAGTGTGAGAGGCTATATTGTTTTTAATCCATTGACGCAATTTGTTCAGCCACCTTCTGAGTGGAAGGAGGCACAACACCGTGGCGAAACATTGTTTAACAAAAACCCATTATTGGCTAACACTTAACAATAATTGCACACTTTTAGCGGTTAGTCAAGTGTGAGTAAATGTCTTATTAATCATTTATAAGACTTACTAAGACACTAGTGAGTGGTTTTTACCCACGGTCACTGACAGCTTTCGTTACTTGTTGTGTAAGGACATCTGTTACGTGTTTATTGATTGTCTATTTATATTTTTAAAATGATGGATAAAAGTTTGAGTAGGCAAAACCAATATTACAATAATAGAATGTTTACAAAGTATGAATGCACAATCAGTTTACACACAATAGCCGTGCTATCACAATAAGTAACAAAAATATTAACAACTGGTAACAATGTGTACTTCACCATTATTAAATAAAGACAGTGTTGTATCTTGTTTTGACTGACTTCATGTATTGCTACTTAATAAAATGCCGTTATTCTAAACCTTAATTTGCTTTATGTACATCTGGATTGATAGGTTTTCTCCAATGTCACAATAAAAGCTGTGCAACAGGTAGTTGAGAATCTGAGCTGGATTATTTTGAGATTTAGTCGTCTGCTGGGCATCTCATTATTATTATTATTATTATTATTATTATTATTATTATTATTATTATTATTATTATTATTATTATTATTATTATTATTATTATTATTATTATTATTATTATCTGCTAACAGCTCATCGGAGGCAGTTGTCCCCCTCAGACTGTCACCAGCGGTGGGAGGCTGATATTCCCATCTGCGTCTGCGAAGTAGCACTAATCCCTGACAACTGTGCCCCTCTGGCACCATATCCGTTGCACTGCTGTTCGTGTGATACAATGGGCTACCCCTCCTTTGTCCTTGAAATTGTTTTAATTAGCCCCACCGCAGGGGTCAGGGTTGCAAACGCAAGACTGAGGATGCAGTCATAAACATACAGAAAGTCTTGAAGTCTCAGACGAGCAGACTCAAAATGTATGTCTGTGCCAACTCAGGGCTCGGTTTCATGTCTTTTTTTAATCAACAATTCCTCCTCACCCATGTCAATTTCAACTCTGTAAAAACTGAAAATGATTGACATTAGGCAGTTTTTCCAGCCAAAGTTAATCAAAGAAAATTTTATCTGAAGGTAATTTTGAAATGAAACATAAGAAAACATTCATTCATTCATTCATCTTCTATGCCCGCTGATTCCAATTCAGGGTCACGGGGGTCTGCTGGAGCCTATCCCAGCTGTCTTAGGGCAAAGGCAGGGCACACCCTGGACAAGTCGCCAGTTCATCGCAGGGCCATAAGTAAACAATATGTAAAAAAATAACAATGAATTTGTTTGGCAGGGCAGATGATTTTAGTCGTGAATAAGCAGCGAATGCAACAAAAAGTTGAACAATTTTGCACTGATGTCCTCCAAAAACCTGTTATGCCTGCTGGGTTCATGATTCACCAAACATTTGCTCTGTTCTGTGTGTGTGTGTGTGTGTGTGTGTGTGTGCGCGCATGCATACGTGTCTGTGTGTGTGCGTAAAACTTGATAAGCTGCAGCCACATGCAGTCACTTGTCCAGCCAGCGTGGAGCACTTGGACCTCCCAGCAGCCTGCCCCGACCAACAAGAGGTGACAAGAAGTCGTGATGTGATCCAAGGGGATCATGTGGCCCTTTAAAACGCCACTATAATCCAGTGTCCGTGTCTGTTGTCGCTTTCTTTTGGGAAGTTAATTCAAGGAATTTCTGTGGAATGCCGTCCGCGGCATTAGCACCGGCCCACAAACACACTGAGCCAGGACCTGCCGGAGGTGTCATTGGGAATTTTTCAGACAGCAAATCCCAAATTTTGTTTGGGTGAAGAGAAAAATCAGTGGCGGGAAAACTTTAGTTGAGCTTTTTTTTTTTTTTTTTAAATACACCCCCCCCTCCTCTATATTCAACGCTCCCAGGTCAAACACCCATCCCCCCTCATGCTCTCCTCCTCCTGTCCCTGCACTATGGGAGGAGGGGAGGTGGAAGAGAGAGAGAGAGAGAGAGAGAGAGAGAGAGCGAGAGAGAGAGAGAGAGAGAGAGAGAGAGAGAGAGAGAGAGAGAGAGAGAGAGATCCCAAACCATCTGAATCTCTTTGAGCTAAGTGGCTGGAGTGGAGTAAGGGCAATTATTCCACCGTGGTGCATTCCTCTTCCAAAGAGGACACCGTCACTGCTGAGTGCACGGAACACACACTGTGTTATGGCTACACACAGGGGGTACGTCACATCCTCCTGCTGATCGCATGAATAAAACGAATGACTGAAGTGCTTTGCAAGCAGCGAACTCCAAATACGTGCGCTTTGAGTGAGCGACTGATGTGTGGGAAGCATCAACAGCAGTCAGGCAGCTAAAATAGACCATGAGGTGACTTGTAATTTCATTTCAAGGTCTCATACTATTGAAATTCACTCCAGCAAGCAGAGGTGGGAAGTAACAAAGTACACAAATACTTTATTACTGTACTATTTCAGGTATGTGATTTATGTGAGAATTTCTTTTTCTGATGACTTTTTGCTTTTACTCCCTACATTTGTAGAGACATATCTGTACTTTCTACTTGAGTTGAATTGAATCGTACTTTCACTTTTACCAGAGTATTTCTGCATCTATTCATACTTATACTTCAGTACAGACCCTGAATACTTTTGCCACCTCCGCCATCAAGCCTGCCAGTTTCTTTGCTTGCTCCCTTTTTTAGAGAGCGTCTGCCAAAACATAGCGTTCTAAGAGTCGCCCCCCTGTGATGTCACAAGGGGCACTTCCTCCCCCAGGCTATGGACAAAACACCCACTCAGATGTTCATTCCTCTGCTGCCGCAAAGCATTTCACAGTGGGCTGCACATAGGTGGCTAAATGCTGAATACTGTTGTTGCTTGTTGTGTTGTTGTTTTCTAGACATCCATTGAGTATTTTGGGAGAAATTGATTCTGAAGAACTCAGAATTGGGCCAGAAAGGAACGTTGTGCGTATTTCCAATGCACGTATGCTGAAGGTGTGTGTGAATACGCCCTCGATGTTGACGCATGACGCACACTGTGGCCGAACAAATCTTGCGTTCATGAAAGTCGATTATCTCAGGAGGTCAGCCTCCTGCCCCCTTTACACACTGGCCTAAAAATGATGAACAATGCGCGTGGATGTTTGAAGCCAGCAATTAAGCAGATAAAAATGGCACGCTGGGATGAAACCCCTCCTCGCTCTGGGTCCCCCGGGGTGAAAAAAAAGTTCTGTGAGTGTTTGTTTATTTCTCCCTCCGAAGTCATGCTGATTATGAGAAACCGGAGACGTCTCTCTCTGGTCTGCGTGGAATTTAAAGTGTGGCCCACCCCCTCTGTCGTCACCTCTCGTCATTAGTTCATTGCAAACGCGGAACAAAGGGAGGCGCGTCGGTTCTTATGAGACAGTGACGAAGATGTGAAGCGCCGCACGGCCAGTTCGGACATTTCCCCAAAGTTCTTTCGGCAGCTTGGATTCACTATTTGGGATCGCATGGAAGTCACCGTTACTATTATTACGCTTAAAAATGCTGATGAACGAAAAACAAAAATGCTAATGCCACGCTCTGTGTGGTGCATCCTGTTCTCTCACGCCCACCTGGAAGCCTGCGCCGTATTGATTGCCATGCACAGCCATGCAAGGTCCACTTCTCCAGCCAGCAGTGTTTAATGGAGCTCATCGCTTCCTCCCAATTCTCTCACCATTTCCCCTGAAACTGGACACGCTGGCCCATGCATCATCCAGCAGCACCTTTTCTTAGGGAGCGACTGGAGCATGGAGCTTCGGCACTTTTGAGGAGTGAGGCAATCAGGTCAAGACAAATTTCCAGCAGAGCAGCTGTGTGGTGGAAAAAAAAAGGAAACCACTTGCCTTTGTCCAGTTCTTCCCACAGTCACATAGGGGCTGTCATATGCTCAGCATTTGTCTGAAGGTTGTAGATGGGTTTTTGAGAGCATGTGGGCCGGAACCAAACACATTCTTATGTGTGTGTGAAAATCACAGGGTATAAAGACAGATGTAGCATTGCTCAACTCGTGTTCCCGTGACTCATCACCTGAATGAATCATCTGAGCTGCGGTGGTCAGTGGTGCTCAATGGTGGTCAATGGTAAATCTATGTATATATATATATATATATATATATATATATATATATATAATATGTTATCATTGGATTATGTAAAAAAAAAAATTGCTAGGCTATCATACAACCATATAAACATTTAGTTTTTATGGTTGGGTCACTTTATGTCTATTTGGCCTGAATCTACGCTATAGTCTTCTCAGTGTCTGCATCACGTTAGCTGACGTGCCGTCACACGAAACAGCAGCCAGCTAAAATGTGCCTCGTGTGATAAGTCCAGCCGAAGCCTTTCATCCTATGGATGTTGGGACGGAGACACGGGCAGGTCAGGGTTAATGACAGGCTGTCATTGCACCTTTAATGTACTATGTGTTGAGTAAAGGCTGTTTACTCATCCAAGATATGGATAATGGTTCCTACTGAAAAAAGGGTGTGGTGGAAAGGGAGAGGGCAAGGGGGGGGCAAGCACATGAAAGGCTTTTAGAAATTTCACGTTAGTTAAAAGTTATACTAATTAGGTTTGAAGATTCTGAAGGGTTTTCTTTTCCATCCGTTATGAGTCATTGCTGGTCCGTGACTTCATGTTCCATGAGCGCTTTCATATTCACACATGAAACACCCCCCTTTTTCCCTGGCCTGGCCTTTTCTTCACAGAGGCTGGGTATGAATACTTCCTACTGAGATTTCTGACTGTAATGGAATACTTGTTAAAAAGAGAAGAATGCGCTTTAATTTGTCAAGGGGATCTGAGCTGACAACTTTAGTAAAGTCCACTATAACAACCTTCCAGGGCCCCTGACCTAGGGAGGGAGTGACCCTTGACCTTATTTGGGCCTCTTTTATGAGGACTTTTTTGGCTCCGGCCAGATGGCTAAACTATCAAAGGGTTTTTTTTATGAGAAAAATCTGCAGGCAAGAGCGGCGTAGTATATTTATCTCATTGTGTGGAGGGAGAAGCCGCTGTAACTCCTGACTGGTGGGTGAGCTGAGAAGGCAGCGAATGCACAGAGGACTGAGACGGTGGCGGCCTGCGCAGAACCCAAAACCAAATCATCTCTTTTTCAAAAATGAGATCATCTTTGAGTTTTTTGAGTGGGCTTCTTTTTTTTTTCTTTTTTTAAAACATCACACTTAAACAAAAAAAATCCAAACAGGCACCACAGTTTGTACAAAATCCCCAAAACTGTTTGAATTAGCTAGCTATCCTCAAACAATTTTCTCTTTGTTTGTTTGTGTCTCCATTATCAGTGTCCTGCTGCATTGACTCAACCCCCCCCCCCCCCCAAACCCCACCATCTCATCTCCCAGCAAACAAGAAAAAACAGATATTGATTTTATGTCTTTCCGTCTCAGAAGGCAGCTGCTTGTCAATAGCTGCAATCAGACAGTAGAATTAAAGGGTCTGTTGCTGAAAAAGAGCTGCTGCTCTTACATTTTCACACAAACCCATGCATGCGTAAAAAGACAAATTTATAAAGGCGGCACCCCCCCCCCTCCCGCAACGGTCTCCTGAGATCTCGGATGAGTGCAAATCAGTGGAATCTGTGTGTTTGAGAAGGGGGAAGAGTTGTGTGTCCCTGGGTCACTATAACTCGCTGCGCTCACATCAGTCATGTGGCGTCTTTATGAGCGATGGGCTGTTTGGTTGGATTAGGTTTCTGGAGAAGCATTTAAGGGACGGCCTGCGAGCTGCAGAGCCCTGGATGTCAAAGTGTCTCTTCAACTGATCCAGCATACATGTTTCTTGCTGTGCTTTTACATGATGTTGATTGATATGACATTAAGATTTAAAATGAAAAAAGATCACATCACATTATGTACAGGGGCAATGTGGTTTCACCTCTTGAATAAACAAGATTCCGAGGAGACGCGCAGCACTTCTAAAATCTTTGCCACTGCGAATTCATCAGGAGCAACTGAGGAATGCCGAGGGATAAAATTGCATCATGTATTCCCAGCCGCACAACCCGATTCCTCCCAGACAGTGATCAGTCATTTGAGATCATTTGTAGCCCATAAAGCAGAATCGAGCCCTTCAGAGTTGGGAGTAACCTAAGCTGCGCCTGGGCCGCTCGTGATAATGTGGACATTCCCTCTCCTGATTGCACTCAGAGGTCGAGTGAGATCTGAAGTCACTGGAAGCAGTTAAAATAATAGGAGCTGACCATGTGTTTGAGGTTATAAGAAATAAGGGATGACTGCTCCCCGCCCCCCACCCCCTCACCCACCTTCTTTCTAATGACCTCAGGAGTTTTTAAAGAGTGGATGTGGGTCGTCGTGCTCCTCTGGAATTGTTGATTAGTTTAGAGGTCAAACTTTGTCTCCGCCAGTGTTTTCTAACAATAATGTTAGCGAGGAGTTGACTGTGCAAGTGAACTCCCCCCGATATGAGGGAGGACTGACTTGTTTTTCTCACTCCACTTTGTGATGTCACAAAGGGCACTGTTCTGCCAGATTATAGAAGAAGAGCCAGGTCGTACCCTGGGAGTCCTCCTCAATGTCTGTTCTTCCCCAGAGTGTATTTGCAGGAGGCAGTAAACAGAGGGATATGTTGAAGAGGAAGAAAAAATTGGCCCCACTGAAGTTGGTGAAGTAAAATATGAACATAACATATATGAATGTCGGTTAATCATGGGCTCTTTAATATTATTTCTGTCGTACAACATCCTTTGTTTTTCCCTCCCCTGCCCCTCATATCATCAATACATTCAAATGAAAATCGACAAACAATTTTTGGTGATAAATACAATTATAAATTTGAGTGTATCACGGCTCCTGTGCATGTAAGGTCTTTCAAAAACATAGTCATCCGGCCACATGTACACGCACTCTACGTGTAACCGTCTCCACCCATTTTCATTCACAAAGAGGAGCCGTGAGAGGCGGAGGAGGAGCAAAGACACAGCCAAATGCGCATGAAAGAGCGAGGCATGCCATCATGCCGTGCATCTGCCGTGTCAGCAGCAGCCACAGTGATGCTTTTCATTGTGAAGACGCATCAAACATCCTCTCAGCTGCAGTTGTGCTCCTCATAAACTTAAACTCAGCCTCTGCCAGCCGCTTTTGAGTTCGATTTGTGCGCGTGTGTTGTGAATGCACAAGAACAAGAATTACGAGGTAGAGGGATCTTTTTCCTTCCTCCTTTTTTTCGTCCTGCTTCAGTGTTAAATCTCCTCAAGGTAAGGACACAAAGACCCCTCGGCACTGGGCAGCCCACCCTGCAGATGGCCAGAGGATCAGAGGCTGTCAGCACGCTTAAACGAGCCAAGAGTCGAGGCTTCAGCCCTGCGGGGGAGGACACAGCATGAATAGGGTATTTCCACCAACCTCTATAGCCCCCCACTGGGCATTTGTAAAATGATTTGTGGCAAATTTGTTTAATCAATATGGATGCAGGGGTTTGGATACCCTGCTTGGCCACAAGTCTGCCTTTTCTTCTCACTCTTTTTTCATGCCTGTCAACACTCCACTGATCCCTATCAATGAAGAAAAGTTTGGATGTGTGCGAGACAGAGAGAGAGAGAGAGAGAGAGAGAGAGAGAGAGAGAGAGAGAGAGAGGCCGGGATCAATGCACATGCATCTGTGGATGGATCAGACTTCTGATCAGCACAGGGTTGTGAATAAAATAATACAAGGCTGTTAACATCTTGGGGAGGACAGCTCCAATCTATGTGCCTTCTCTTTTTTCCTTTTATTTGTTCAAGCCAGCTTTAAATTGTGAGGAAAAGATGATTGAAAATTGACTCAATAGATTCCCTGCAAGTACCTAAAATAATTTTTCATTTCTCAATTTTTTCAATAAACATTTGAATTTAGTTTATCGATACTCAAAAAAACATTTTGATTAACATTCTTGCAAAAATGGCAATTGATCAGCTTTTCTGTTGACAATATTGTTACCCAGTCCAAGCCTGCAAGAAACCAGCATTTTGTTTTTTAAGACACACTAAAACACCATTTGGACCTGAAGAAGTTGTTCTGAAGGTTCAGGCCATCAGAAGTCCACACCTACACAAACCATAAGACATTTATCATCTATATTCACATATTCTACCTTTAAATATATTAAAGAGGATTAAAGGTTAATTTAGGATTTAGGATTATAAATTGTGAGAAATGCAACATTATTACATATCTATGTTTATGATAGTTTATTTTACTACTTCAAATATTAAAAACACTCACTTTCATTCTGCACCTTTCAAAAAGTTCTTTCCAGTGATTCTATATGTTTTTGAATTATTTATTTTCTGGCAATCTTGCCTCAGCTCCCTTAAAGCACTGCCTCCTGCGCTACTTAATATGTTTCTCATTACAGTCTTACCTGTTCTTTCCGCTTGAAGATATTAAGAGCAGACAGTGCGATTTTTATGGTGTTCTGAAGTGCATTTAAGCGCAGAACTATTAAATTGACAGACTTTTAATGAGTTTTATGTGAAAGGCAAAAACTTCCTTGTCACGTAGCACCTCAGCATCAGCGGCTCCTTTATCCAGCGTGCTTGGTGGCTTTTCAGGCAGGCAGGTGGCTTCAATCCAATTCAACGGTGGCTGCTGTCCAGGAGGAATCAAAGGACAAAGGCACTGGAGGGTTTTACTCCTTTTTGTCCCGCTCGTGATTTACAGTTGTGCCTCCCATAAAGTAAACCACCCTCTGTCTCTCACGGTTCACGCTCCTCTTTCAGTCAGAGGGAAAAGTGTAGCTGCAGTCTTCATATTCAATTAGTTCCTTTACATGAAAAATAATCAGTGACTCTTGACTGTGCTAGCTGTTGATTTTCTGATCTTTCCCCATGTTTCACCATGCTGCACCAAATGAAGAGGGGAAAATGGTAACAAAAGTACACTTATTCTGCCTCTGCATACCTCTCCTGTTGCTGCGCACTGTTATTATTTACAGCCCATCTGCCTGAAAGATTCTGTGTTCGTCCCTCCCTCGTCCACAATAAATCTTGCACGGCACGTCGGAACTTTTGTCACACACTTTTTTGACCCCACTCAGTCGGATAACTTCCTATAAAAACAGGCCTGCCACAGCTTACCGCATCACAGTTCCTGCACAGATGTAGGCAGAATTCCTGATTCGGCTCTCATTCTCTCAGCCTGTCAGATTTGAAAGGGGGAAGCAGGACAGAAAATAATCGGCAGAACATCCCATAAGTCTGAATGTGGGGGCAGCAGATGTGGGCAGTGGAGGGGGTGGACGTTGCCACTTGGCCTCCTCCAAGGCCCATCTGACTATTGTTCAGCATAGAAACCATTTCTGAGGTTGCTATGTCAACCATAATACACTCTTATCCATGTCCTTGCTGTCATGGTAGAGTGAGTGTGTTCCGCTTTTTGGGACTTTGTTGACAAGAAGGCGAAAACATTTCTTAAAGTGCTGTGATTCTCTTTAATTAAATTCTTTTCTTGATTTTTTTTTTAGGCAGAAAAGTGAGTTTGCATGATCCTGTCATCCAACAGTTTAACAAACAACAACCGTGTTTCCTAAAAGGATCTAGTGATCCTGTGATGCAGTGATATCATCCGACAGGAAACTGCGCACAAAATTCGGAAGCTCTTGTTGAATACAATGAATACAGAAGCTGAGCTCTTATTAAAAGCCTCTTTCAATACCGCTGAGGTCCACTGGCGTCCTTGTCAGTGGCGGCTGTAAACCGGCATTCACGAGAATTAAAGCCCACCAGGTGGCCAACAGCCCCCAGGAGCAGCCACATTCACTGTCAAGTGCCTTTTTTCTCGGATAGATAGATAGATAGATAGATAGATAGATAGATAGATAGATAGATAGATAGATAGATAGACATCCATGGGATGATGAATCCCTGAACAATATGGCAGAAAGTCCATCAAAATCATCCAGTGTCGAAAAAAAAACTTAATCACTCTATATATAAGAAAATTGAGAAAAGTATTGAAAACAAAAAAGGTAAAATAAACTTGAGCAAAGTGTGTGTGTTCACTGCACTTTAAATCAACTTGGTTACATTTGACAAAAATGATTTTACACACAAACCGCCTTTTTATTAGCCTGGTATGCTATCATGAAAATCTCATCTTGGTGTTCAGGGGATCTGGGGAAGATAAAAGAATAGCAACCTTCTTCTCAGCCGAACACAAACACACGGGGACTGACTGAAACACAGGATTTGGCAACTCTGGTGCCATTGTATAATCAGTGAATTCTCATAAGCTAATTAGGAGTGACATCCTGCAGGCTCTCTGCTCAGCACTTCCCGCTCTGTAAATGTTTATGACCCAGGCCCAGATTGGATCTCAGATTTGAGGAATTGGCCCCTTGTTGACTCGCAGCCCGCTGGTGACTGAGCAGCTATCCTTGTCCCTTTTGTTTATTGTGTCTCAAAATTCTTCCAAGTTTGACCTCTTCATCCTCACAACCCCATTTGCTTTTTGTCACCTTAAAAGCAATGCCCCCATTAGAACGCGACGAGAAGCCGTTTCACTTTGGAGTATTCTCTCCTTTTAAAAGTACCCTGAAACACCAACTGATATCTTAGACGGTTTCACCTATTTTAATTCTTGAAAATCACATCTTGAAAAGACTCATCACCTCTCGTGGAGATGATCAGAGGAGGGAGAGAGAAGTGGACACAGTTCTCTTTATACAGTGAGTCCTTGCCTGCCCACCCTTCCCCCAACAACCCCCAACACTCTATTGTTTATTGATGGGGGCAGTTGTCATAGTCATGCCATAACAAAAGGCTGACTATTGGTGTGTTTACCTCTGCACAGGAACCACTGGGCAATTCTCCATTAAATTACAGCCATGTGTGGGCCACTGGTCTCTCCCCTCACCCGCCAGCCCTCTGCTCCACAGACGCACACATCACACTCTCTGGGCCAAGCAGGATATGGGACTTTTACCATCTCCATTAAACAAACAGCAGCACTGGTCACTCATGTCCTGTCACCTCAGTGAGGTGTTGAGAAAAAACGGGCGGAATTAAAGAAAAGGTCACAAAAGTCTGCATTATAATTAGCAAACTAAGATGACCCTTCTGACTGACCAGAGCAGTGGTTGTTTATGGAATGCCTTTGTACATAATTTGCCCCGGCCTGGCTCCCAAGCCCTCAGTTAATGGTGTGAGACAAATAAGCGGTCGTCTTGTTATCTCTGCGGACTCAGATCTGGTTTAAATGCAGAGTCGTTTATACTTCCTGTTCCACCCAGGTGTTACGGCCATTTCAGGCTGAACTCTTCACGTGCTAATGGCCGCGTTAAAATTCAGAAAAGGCTAAATGTGATCTTTCATTTTGTTGCTGCATTCACTGCTCAATGTCACCTCCCAGAAATTCTGAGGAATTTAAACTCTACCTATTGATCTTATCCATCACAAAGGCCAAAGTGTTATTCATGATTTCTTTTATGATATAACTATATGAATATCTAAGCACTATTTTTATACACCCAGTGTGTGAGGAAGTTACATTTTGGTTTATGTTAACAGAACACCCTACATCCAGTTGCCCTGTTGCATGCTTTATAACTCATATGCTTTTCAGAAGAGCAAAAATTCAATGGGGGGTAAAACAGAACAGCATCCAATACCTTTCACCTCAATGCCCTCAGTCTCTATTCTAGGCTGATGTTACCGAACAAAAGAGCTTAATACATGTGTTCATGAAAAGGAGCACATTTGAAAAGGTGTTTGCTGATCAATAATGAAAATAGTCTGACACTATAGTAATTGCAGTGAGGCTCTATACTTGTATTTGCCAGATAATGCCATGTTCACATGATTGTGCACTCTGAGAACAAAGGGTGGCGGGGAATTTTTTCTGCATGGTCTTAATGTTGTTTATTTTGTCAAAAATAAAAAATAAAAATACGTGGCTTTGATTTATCATGCGGTAGATGTTATTGCTGCTATTTCGCAACACAACTAATGAGAATGAAGGGGCTGGGAGTTTGGGGGATCACAGGAGCAAACTCTCAGCAGCCATTTTGCACCAGCGCTGTTTTATTTTCTTAGTTTGATCATCCTCAGAATTCCTTAACCATTCCACTGCAATCAAGTCTTGCACGAAAGAAAAGAGGAAAGGCCCTTTCCTTTTGTCCTTGGTGGGCGTTTGACTGTGTTATTTACGACTACAAGGGAGGAAATCTTTGGAAGTGGGCACCTGAAGAAAACCAGCAGAGGATGAAATAATAAAACAGGATACAGTGCAGGAAGTACACTCAGATGAAATCCTGATGCCAGTGAGCATGAAGCCAGTCGATCATTAAAAGTCTAATCTGGTCAACGCATGTGGCCGCACACCAGTTAGTCAGGGGCACCGCACAGGATTCTGTCCTTTTAAAGACAATTTGTCTTGCAAATGAAGTGGCTGTGAGTAGGAAACAGATTGATCTCTACACGTGAAATTGTGTAGGTCCGGAACTGATCTGATCTGAATGTGAAGTTTGGCACGGCAACATGTCTTTGTCCCTTTAGAAATATACCTGAATGTAAATTTAACCTGAAATCTACAGTACCGTTGTTGCCTATGTCCTCAATTTGTTGTTGCAATCCAACACTTGGGAAATAAACAAGAGAAGAAGAACATGACCTTTCCATCAAAATAAGAGTCAATAATGAAACAGCACTGATAAACAACCATCCGTTCATTCATTCATTCATTCATTCGTCTATCCATTTTCTATCACCACTTCTTCTGTACTTTGGGACATGGAGGTGCTCTCGTCCATCCCAGCTCTCTTAGGGAGCAGGCAGGGTTACATCCTGGATGAGTCGCCAGTTCAAGGCAACAGAATAACAGTAAAACAGTCACAGTTACAGAAAAAAGTGCAACATGTCTGAAAGAGACATGTTGCTAAAGAGTTACACCCTGGGCCACATACAGAGAGCAACCATTTGCACTCGCATTCACACCTACAGACAATGTTGCCAATTAGCCTCATGTGCATTTCTTTGGAATGGGGTTTGGAGTACCTGGAACTCACACAGACACAGGGAGGACATGCAAACTCTACACCGAAAAGCCCCGGGCCAAGGAATCCACAATCTTCTTGCTGCGAACCAACACTGATAACCACTGCACCCCCGTTTCATTTCTTGCCGCTGAAATTTGAAGTTAGACATAAAATAAATGCCGGTGCCTGACTAAAAGAGGATGCCAACGGACACACTAAGGGAGGTCAAGAACGACAACATGATTTTAAGAGAAATCTATTCCCAGTTTTCTCTGTTGTCTCATTTATGTTTTATTGTACCGGGGAAAAGTTTTAAAAATGTTCCACTTGGAAAAGTGACCCGATAGAATGACGCGCCTTCCTGCTCTGATTTCTGTGAGGACTGACTTGCTTCCTTTGTGTTGTAAATTCATTCTTTTACTGTTTTACACAAAGAGAGACTCAGAGGGAAACAGAAGTGGTGTCATTTTTTTCTTTTCACAATGTCAAATAGACAGGGAAATATATACATGCAATTTAGAACACAGAGTTAATGAAATGCTTAAAATAGTTTTTTTGCAAAGTGAAAGTCAACATTAAGTAGTGACAGTACCTTAATATTTCTTTCATTTGTGGATTGATGTATGGTTTACCTAATTTATTTATATTTGGAATTTTCTGGCAACAAATGTTGCCAAATCTTTCAAATCTTTCAACAACATCAATCAACATGCACAGAAAAATGCACTAACTTCTCAAAGAGGTACGCAGCTTTCATCTTTGGCTAAAACACACACATGCAAACACGCTCAGTTCACAGTTCCTCAGCAAGTGTTCAGGCCATTATTGTTTCTCCACTACAAGGTCATCTGTTGCTGGGCAAATGACCCATCTGAGAAATGTCATGCAGTGATTGTGTTAACGCCACCGAGCATCAAAACCAGGGTCACAAGACTGTCCCAAGACTATTTTCACATTGTCATCTGGCTCTCTTATGTGAACGCTCAAAAGCTCTGTCTTGTGTGGGGTCGCCATTGTCATATAGCTGACCTGGTCAAGGACACACAACAGCGCACAATATTTTCTGTACCGCTAAGGAACTGTGACGGTTTTAACTAAAGGCACATGGAGGGAGCCAAGCATCCATCTGCCTGTAACTTCAGCATTTTTAAACGTCACACAGCAACAGTCTTTTTCTGTTGATAATTTTAAAACAGTTGTCAATTTTCACAGTGAACTTTTTACAATACTACCGCGTCTCATAAGATATTCAGCTGTACAATGTTTTGTTTGATTGTCAAAGAGGCTCAGGCCATGTACCTATTTTCCCTCCCTGGTTCCCACAACTGCTGCTTTACGACCGCACACAGTTTGAGCTGTTTAGATTTAACATAGAAGAAACAGCGTATTCAAGCATAGTTTCTTATTGGGGGCAATAAACCGTCTAGACAGCACTCCCCTCTTTTCCACCTTCAGTCAGCCTCTTAAAGAGCATTTGTTTATCTGGATATATTGGCTTTTCTGTGTCGCACACTAATCAGCTGTGGAATTGTACAATAACACAAGTAGGTGATGTTCATTTTGAACATAAGTACACAAAGAAAAGTAAAATCGATACAGCAGTTGAAAAAGAAGGTCAGTGTTGTGAAGACATATCTTCTTTGATATTTAAGGTCACCTCTTGGCTAATATTTGGAGCTGAGTTGCGCTTGGGTAATTTCATGCACTAATGTATCATAATTTATCTGATTATTGATGATGACTCTTCTGAATGCAAGCAAAATCTCAATCTAAATACTGGAAAGATTGTCTGAATGCTTACAGAAGCACTTCATCCTTTTATTCATCAAATAATCATATACTCTTATGACATATATGGTTATCACTGGAGGTGTTTGAAGCATGGTGATCTATACAATACATTGGTTTTAAAGTGTAAAAGTTGAACATTTTGCATAAAGTAAGAAAATTAATTTCCAACCAAATAAGTCCTAAGACTCAAACTGAACTTGAGTGTACTGAGTTTGAAAGAAACAGTTTGTTTTACCAAACAACTGACTCATTTAAAAAATTTAGTCTTAAAAAAACACATGGAATGTAACTTGTGACAAATGCCATTTGAAAATAATAATAAAATCCTTACTTACCATTTGGCATTTTTTTTCAATGTTGTGTATGTTTGTATTGCCTAAAACCAACAACATTTTTTCAGTTTACTTTGTGCAAATTGTAAAGGATGTTGCAAGGTTTTCATTACTTCCTGTGGAAGTTTTGCTGATGAATAAAATGTCCTGCGCCTCCCCTGATAGAGTTTTTGTTCTTGTTGTTGACATGAAAAGAAGTTTAGAATAACCATGCGCCCATCTAGCCTCTAGTTTAATCCTATCACTATCTTTTCATTTCATTGTGTGTGGTTCTTACAATCTTTAATCTCCGCACTCTAAAAAAAAAAAAAAAAAAAACAGGATGAGTTGAGTGATTTATTATTTTTCTGAATTATTATATCATTTTTTCTTTTTCCCACAATTCAATCCCTGCCTTGGTCTCAACTCCCTCCCTATTGTCTACTGTGAGGTATTTGTGCACAGTTTGGTATGCTGCTAAAAGATAACCAAAAGAGTTAAACTGCAGAAAAACCAAGTTAAAGCAGGTCATCTTCACGACACTGCTTTTGTTTATGTTCCAAATAGTGCATTATTTGAACCTTCTATTATAGTCCTACATAAAACATGATTGAATCTAAATGAGTATTTGAATGCACTGATTTAACATGTCCTTGGCACGTAGAGACTCTACTTGAACGTTTATACCACATCAGCACACAACATGCCATTTTACAAATACTACCATCCCAGGTTAACAACAACAAATTTTTGGTTATTAGTCATCCTAGTAACACAAAAAAAAAAAAAAAAAAAAATCCAGAGCTGGTCTTATCTCTGAGGCTCTGAGTCCCTAATTAGAAACATTTTGAATGGGGTGATGTTCTTCCAGAACCCTCTATAAATTAATCTCTCTCAAGATCAGCACTTATAAGATTGACTTTCAAATTGCTGAAACATAACCTTCTAACCTAAAAACTGGATGCTAACAAAAAAAAATTAAAGTTTGAACTTCTGTTCCCCTTTCATGATACGCACGTAATATGAACCAACAAATGTCCTGATGGCCTTAGATAAAAATAGACAAAAGCAGCCTGTGTGCGAGTGTGTTGACACTTAATGCCTGTACGCTTCTGAAACAAACTGCTCCGACTTGTTAGAAGAGTTAAAATAAACATTGACACCCACACAACCAATAAACAGACAGACACAAAATCTGTAATAAGAGAAGCAGAAACTGTGCCGCTAATCCCTTAGAATTAGGATGGTTCCGCACAACGCCTGAATTTTAGGCAGTTAAGGCACAAAGCAACAAGTCTGTTTACACGTCCAGAAAGATTTACTTATACATGTACTTTTTAATATCCATCAGTGCGTTCAAATTATACGGATTCGATATGCAAACACAGGGAAATTAAAGTCCAAACTTATAAAAAGCACATGTGCCTGAAGTTTACTGATAATCCTGGGCAGTGTAAATCGAGAAGTGCCACAGGTTTTAAAGACGAGTTTTTTTGTTCTTTTTTATGCTTGGCGAATATCTTTTTTGAGGGGGGCGGGGGAAGGGGGTGGGGGTCGTCTCTCTTGATGTTTTGCATGAGCAGGGGAAGGGACACGATGAGCTGGGTGTTGCAGAGCCAGCCTCCGTCCTGCGGCCCATCCACTAGCAGGCCTCCTCCCGCCCACTCCTGCCACTCGGCCGCGCTCATCAATGGGCAGCGCATTTGAATAACGTGTGAGCGCTTGGACTGGAGCCAATCAGCTGTCAGGGGACCGTGATAAATCGCAATGCATTATTGATAATAATAATTACGTTGACATGCGCATTTCTACTTGAGAAGGAGGTGGGGGAGACGGATTTTTTTTTCTCTCTCTCTGTCTCTCTGTGTGTGCCGAACCCTAAGAAATCTGTTGAAGAATCAGAGGAAAATTTTGTTTGCAACTCTCCGCTGCTGATGGTTGCACCATGTCGAGGCGCAAGCAAGCAAAGCCGCAACACATCGACTCCGACGAACCCGCTTCGTTGGGAAATGGTAAGTTTACGCACGGGAGGCGAGAGGTTTTTGGGTTGTTTTTAAACCCCTGGAAGAAGTTGAAAACGCTTAGCTCGCCGTGCCGACTTTTAACAAAGTTTTCCGGTTGGGGGTTCTTCCGTTTGAACAATGTTGCCTGTCGCACTTTAACCTGTTGCTGTACGATTTAAGTTTTTGGGCAGAAGTCAAATTCGAGTCGCATTTCTGGGAAGTGATTTTTTTTTTTTTTTTTTTTTTTTCGTAGCACAATACAGGTGCTGCGGGAGGGACGTGGTGAAAAGAAACCGCAACACAATGCGTTCATATTTGTGTTAAACGGTAGGGTGACCAAGCCGCATCTTTTTGGGGCTAAAATGTGTTTTATTTGTTTATTGTAAACGGTCGCTCTCAACTCGGGTCGACGTGTTGGCTCGACGCTCTAAACTTCATTCATTGAAACGTGTTACCTGTTGATTGTTTGGTGCGGCGAAAGTTGTGTGGCTTAATAATTGTGCCGTGGCAGAGCTCAGTCTCTCTTTTGTAATTTAAACAAAACGTATATATAATAACGTGACGAATGACTCCATTTTCAACCATTTCTATCAGTTCGTATTCCTACGTATCTTTGTTGCCCGATGCAGTTGCTCACCTTATCATGTTTCAAGTGATCGAATGTCATTATAACTACATATACACCGTTTAAGCCAATGTGGTATTATTGCTT
This sequence comes from Thamnaconus septentrionalis, assembly GCA_009823395.1. NCBI lineage: Eukaryota > Metazoa > Chordata > Actinopteri > Tetraodontiformes > Monacanthidae > Thamnaconus > Thamnaconus septentrionalis. The sequence continues at coordinate 18,309,493 of CM020512.1, read as the reverse complement.
TTGTTTGCTTTTCCCCCGAAATCTGTTTTATTGGGTCGCTTGCGTGCGCTAGAGTTGGACTTTTAAAACTAAGGTGGCCCCCGAAACTGTATGAAATGTGACTCTGCAGTAAGCTGACCTAAAGGCAATAAATCCCCCAGTTTAATGCATGACTGTTTCCTTTCGTACATATGTGGAGAGGTGGGGGATGGAGCTGTGGCCTGTTTGTGGAGAGAGACAGGGTGGGGGTGCGTTCTGGTGCTGCCCTGTGTGCAGGCTCCGGCTCACCTTGTAATTAGGAAACGCTGTTAACGCGGCGCTTTGTAGAGCCGCGGCGCATTCTGGTGTGTATGTGCCACTTTGATGACGGCGTTGATTGATGTAACAGCGCTGTTTACCATGCGATGACCCCCAGTCTTTCTTCATTTTGTATTCTTCCTCTTCTTCTTTTTTTTTAACTGAATGGTTAGTCTGACCTCGTGTCACGTACCCTACTAAAGGTATCGCACACAGGTCATGCGCCGTCGTGTGGTAAAAACTGAGCATTGTCAAATTATTTCCTTTACTCTGTAACCCTGCGGTCGAGACTGTATGATGGGAGTCGGTACGCGATTTATCTCTGGTTTGAGCCCGTCCATGTTATATTTTATAAGTTCGCTTTGACTGAGACTCAGTTTGTACCTTTTGGGACCCTCTACCTCCCCCCCATGCCTCCCGGAGACCACAGTTTCCTCGAGCAAATGCAAACAGGTGGCCTAACCCCCGGTTCTCTGATACATTAGTATTTGACATGACACCCAGTTGTGAAACTGCCTCTTGGTTAGCAGACAAATTAAAATGCATATAGAATCGCGTTGTTTGATGTTAGAAGCTGTAAGGGCGTTTGAAGGTGGTCAACATGAGCGCTTTCCTTTCCTTTCTTTTTGCATTTTGTATTGTAAACTTTGTGTGTGGTCATATGTATTTCATTGCATATGACCTGAACACTAAATAATGGATTTAGCCCCACATGTGGCAGCAGTGGAAATTGATCTGACATTTAGCATGTACTCTATGGCATACTTCAGGACCACATTGATTTAATGTTCATGGCGCTTTTGCCTTTGTGGAAATTATGCTGGATAATGTTAAGGGAGAATGATTGCCCTCTGCTGGTCATGTGGAGAATAGACGCGTGAACGACAGACTGAACTGAGAGACGAACATTGAAGTTAATTGGCGTCTCTAAAATGAAATGTTAAGAAGGCAAGATGGTAAAACCTAATACCATAGTAATACAATTGTATAGATTATTTTGCTGTTTCAAGACTGTTTTTTCAATTGATTCTGGTTTGACAATATATCCTTTCCCCATCTTTTCATTTTTAGGCGTTCATGATGCTGATGAAAGTGGAATGGCTCTGAAAAGGTTCAGGATGGAGGACACCAAGGTCTGCAACAAGTGCTGTGCTGAATTCTTTGATGACACAGAATTCATTGAGCATGAGAAAACGTGCCCCAAGAGTCAGGAAGTGGTCATCATGAACGATGGAGATGGCAATGAAGTACCTGAGGAATATTCACAAGGCTCACCTAATGGCTTGATGAGTGATCATGACGATGGCCAGTCAAGCAGCCATTCGTTGTCCAATGTTAATATGGACCACATGGAAAAGACAGAAGAGGAATCGTGCTCGAATGTGGATGAACAAGGACAGCAGGAACCGGCAGAGATGGCTGCAAGCCCTGAGATGAATTTAGATCCGTTATCCAAACCCCAATATGCAAAGGTCACTCTTGAAACCCCTGCATACACAAAGGTGGCGAGATCCCAAAACTCTTCAAGTAGTAAGTCTTTGACCACGTCACAGGAAGCCCTTCAGCTTATTCCAATGATCTTGGAGCAGTTGGTGTGCCTCCAGCAGCAGCAGCTCCAGCAAATCCAGCTCACTGAACAGATTCGAATTCAAGTTGCCATGATGACCCAACCGGGCTTGCAGGCATCACTTGGGTCTGTAATGGACCCGATGAAAGCTCTTGGTGCGCATCTTTCTCAACAGCTGTCTGCTGCAGCAGCACTAATAGGAAAAAGGACCGGGAGTGAAAACCTTTCTACAGAGGTGGCTAAACAAGGTAAACTACCTCTCCCTGCTGGCATCTCTTCCTCTTTGCCTGGAGGACCAGGATCACTGAACTCTAAGACTGATGTTTTTAAGGCTATTCCAGATCTCTCAAGCCATTTGCCATCATTACTGCCACATTCAGCTGGTGTTATGGGTTTCCCAGGCACCTTCAATGGTGCTATGCAAGTTGGAATAGAGTCCAACAAAAAGGTGAAAACTAAGATGCTCAATCTTCCAGTGGAGGCAAAGAATGGTGATTCGGTATACAAGCACAAGTGCAAGTACTGTGGAAAGACCTTTGGTAATGACAGCGCTCTTCAGATTCACTTGCGCTCACACACGGGTGAGAGGCCCTTCAAGTGTAACATTTGTGGAAATCGTTTCACCACAAAAGGGAACCTCAAAGTGCATTTCCAGCGGCATAAAGACAAGTACCCTAATATCAGCATGAACCCGCATCCTGTGCCTGAGCACCTTGACAATATTCCAACCAGCAACGGCATTCCCTTTGGCATGTCTCTGCCCTTGGATGAGTCAAATTTGAATGAAATGAAGCCTTTAGCAGGTAATCCTGCTTCTGCATTTCACCCAGCATCCGTGAAGACACCATTTGAAAACTTTGCAGAGAACCAATTTTCTCAGAGGCCCTCCTCATTGACCGATGGAACCCCGTCTGTGTCTTCTAATTTGTTTGGTCAAGAGTCCGGACTAGACATGAATCAGACGGATCCTAAAGAACTGCTTGGAGCATTGCATCATATGAATGGCATTACCCTGCCAGGAGAGCAAAATTCTGGAACTGCAAAACTTCAGCAGATGGTTGATGGCCTGGAAAAGCGAACCAACGATCCCAATGAGTGTATAATCTGCCACAGGGTGCTCAGTTGCCAGAGCTCACTGAAAATGCATTATCGCACACACACTGGTGAGAGGCCCTACAAGTGCAAAATCTGTGGACGTGCATTTTCCACCAAGGGCAACCTTAAGGCCCACTATGGTGTGCATAAAGGTAACACTCTGCTTAAAATGCAACACTCTTGTCCAATTTGTCAGAAAAAGTTCACAAACGCTGTGGTCCTGCAGCAGCACATTCGAATGCACATGGGTGGTGACCTTCCCAACATGCCATTGTTAGAAACCCAGTTTGACACAGCAGAAGCCATGGATTCATCTTTACTGGAAGAGACATCCCTGGATACCAACAGCTTCGAGACAAGCACAGAGGATCACAAACCAGAGCTGAACTCCCAAAATCCAAGCGATAGCCCAGAGTCCCTCCCCTGCGCCTCCGAGGAGAACTCCCAGCAGCATGTTGCCCCAGCTGGGCTTTCCAGCCTGGATGTTTTGAAGAACCTTACTTCAGCTCTTGCACTGAAACGACAGAATAGCACCACTTCGGAAAGTGAGGGAACAGCCAAAGAATCCTCATTGGCTCCAAGAGAGTCTGAATATCAAAATGGTCGTAGTCCTGCTGTTTCAGACTCTCTCATGTCCCTTCATTCCTCCTCACCAGTAAACAACACAATTAATTGCAAATCTCCAGAGTCTTCTGTTGATGACAGTACCCGCAGCTCACTAAAGCAAGAGTCTGATGGTGGGGCTCAATGTAGCGCACAGTCAGGCGGCGCTCTTGACCTCACCGCTTCCAGCAGCTTTACCCCAAAGGCAATTAAGGAGGAACCAGGCATTCCCTTCACCAATGGCGACTATGGTGAGTTTAATACTTACGGAACGGCTTTACAGGCTTGTTTTGTGAAGTGCTCAGCTAACGTTCTATCTCTTTCGCGCTCGCAGCTTTGAACAACATGCCGTTCATGAGGATGCCATCCAGTCTGGAGATGAAAATTCCTCCAGAGAACCCTTTAGGCCCTCATGGGTTGTTTAGTTCTCACATGCCTCAGGGAACGGCCATGCCTTCCATCTCTTCGGCACCACGGCGATCAACTAAACAGCACATGTGCAATACTTGTGGCAAGAACTTTTCATCTGCGAGTGCTTTGCAAATACATGAACGCACTCACACTGGGGAGAAGCCGTTTGCATGCAACATCTGTGGCAGGGCTTTCACCACCAAGGGAAATCTAAAGGTAGGTGTCATTCAAAGCGATTCTTACACAATTTCCCTGTGAATACTCAAACGTGTAGATAACGGTACGATTTCATGCTTTTCCTCTCTCTTGTCTCAAGGTACATATTGGTACTCACATGTGGAACAACACATCAAGACGTGGCCAACGCCTCTCTTTGGACAACCCAATGGCGCTAATGGCAATGAGCTCTGAGGCGAAGATGCTGCCAGAAACCATGAAGGTGCCCAAAGAACTTGGGGCTCCACAAATGAACTTTGATACATCACTGTGGAACCAGTATGCTGCTGCTTTCAGTGGTGGCCTGACCATGAAGACCAACGAAATATCTGTCATCCAGGGCGGTGGCATACCGCTACCTGGAAGCCCTGCAAGTGGGCCTCTGATTGGATCCACTGGAGGTCTCATGAAGATGGATGGATCCCACTCTGGCCTGCCTGCCTCTGTGGCCGAAATTGAGAAGAACAGCTCGGACAGTGTGCCAAAATCCCAGTTCCCACATTTCATGGAGGAGGGTAAAATTGCAGTTAATTAGTATTTCTGGTCAGCTTATCCATTTAACACAGTTTTTGAATGTCTACTTTTCAAATGAGGTACAATCAATTTTCCATGACAAATTTGTAAACTTACTCGTTTGATTGTTCAGTTTTTCTCAAACTATTCATTGCAGCTCCCTTCTACCATTCTGGATGACTTTTTTTTTTTTAGTTGATCTTGATTACTACTGTAGTTTAATTTTATACACACATACATATATATATATATGGGTATTTTTTTTTCCTCTGTTTCTTTTTTTTTTTGTTCCACTGTCTATCCAAAAGTTTGAATGTATAACTTACTTGAAACTGCTTTACTTACGTCTTCATTATTTCTGAAGGATTGGTTATATCCAACGAGTTTCAGGGCCTGGTTGTTTAGGAGAACTAAGTCTCAGTCTTATGGTGTAATTAACTAAAATGTCCCTGCCATCGTTTGCCAGATTTTATTATAGTGTAAATTTTTGTAGTGCTTAACATTATTAACATGTTTCATTTTGGTTTTGTTTCCTAAAAAAATGGTTGATTCCAGTGCTCTTGCATTTTATCACAACTACAGTTCTTCGGTTGTGAAAAATGTAATTTCTTTTTCATATTCTGAATGTGGTCTTCGACACAGCCAGTTAATACTCAAATATTATGCAAGTGCCCAGACCAAATTGTACTTGCTGCTGCTGTCTTTAACTGAAACATACATTTTGAAGGCACTGTTAGGGATGCTAAATCATAATGGTATTCCTTGTAGAATTCAAGTCTTTCAGATTTTTGATCAGTGACAGATAGACAACCTCCTTCCCATTTAATGACATTTATTCATTTGTATGGTCATGCTTAGTTGGCTGAGGGCTGTCTGCTTTTCATACTTAATGTTCTCATGCCTGCACTTTATTTCATTTCAGGTTGTGGTTCTATTTACATCTTTGGGACTTTCAGTGATTTTTTTTTTTTAATATTGTAATGTCAGGGAGAAGGGCAAGTTAACTCTTTTTAACTTTTCCTTGACTTCAAAATAGGTTAGATTTATTTTCAGACTTTATCTTTTTCTTTCTTTTTTTTTTAACCAAGGTTCTCATCAGCTTGTTGCATTAATTTATTTAAACTTGACAAAATGCTTGAGAATGGGGTTAAGATCTACCTCGTAAGGATTTAATATGTCCTCCAACATAATCCCCTACTCTCAAGGCAATGTTCTGTATATTTTCTGATACATTCTTAAGTGTACGAAGAGATATTTTTTTTCCCTCAACCTGCTGAGTTTAACAGTAATGAATGTATCACTGGACACTTTACACAACTCAGAATGGTCAGAATTTCCCTATTTGTGTAGGCCCCTGCTGTACATTCCTACCAATATGCATTTGCCAAGTTGTGCCTTTCCTTACCAAACCATGTCAAAACTGCTTCAAGTTGTCTGTACAATTCATGTTATGTTGAGCCAGTTTGGCCTGTTTACAGTGTATATGTTTTACAAACATGTTTTTTTTCCTTTTTGTTTTTCTATTTCAAATGTTTCTTCACCTAATGTTTTCTGATTTTGAAAAAAAAATAAAATCAGGGTGAATTTTTTTCAACCTTTGTTCTTGTCTTTATAATGGATAGGATTAGAACTGATTGGTGCTCTTGATGAATACAATGATTGAGGTTTTGTATCATCCATCCATCCACCCATCCGGCCATCCAAAGAAAATATTGTACTGTACAGATTCCCTACAGTTTTTCAAGGGCCCAGACTATGAAGTAAAAATAAGATAGTTAACTTATAACATTTTATTTTTCACTTAGTATAAGAGGGGGCACTATTGACCCACCAAAACAAAAGATGGTTCAAGTTTTATGTAACCGTTATGAGTTAACTCATTTTTAACTCTTGCTTTATTGGTGGAAGACGGACCCAATGATGATTACGATTAGACATTATCAATCTTGTCATATTGAGCCTTACATACCTGTATACTTCCTTTGATTAAAACATTTTAATAATAAAGATTATTATAAATAAACATTTCTATCTATCAATTATAATTTATCTATTGTTAATATTATAAGCTCATGGGTAGTGCCAGCGAAGTGCTGCGTGTTGCCCTCAATAACCCATCAGCTTTATCCTGTTGCCTGTTTACCGTCCTACGTGAGTGGCAGCCAGTGCCTCCGCCCCAAAACCGCTATCGCCCGGTGGACTGCCTAGCCTCCAGCCGCTACCAGGAGCTGCAGGAATGACCGACAATATTCCTCTACAACCAGTGAGGAGACCGAAAAGACACGACAGTAAACATAGAAATGGGTAAGGGCGTTACACGGAGGCTAACGGCTAGTAGTACATTAAAACAAAAATGAAGGGGGGGAAAAAAAAAAAAAAAAGCCATTTGTTAACGTATGTCGCTCATAGGCTTCTGCTGATGTCAGAATAGCCGTTAAATGGGCGTCGACGTAATTTCTGTATTTGACATTGATGTGTTTCAGGGCAAATGTGGCGGTGGACAGGGTATTGGCATATATATTATACATATAAATAAAAATGACGGGGCCATTTACTAGCTCGTTTTTCTCTGCTAACGTTAGCTAGCACTGCCAGGAGACATCCTTGTTCCGGGGTGCAGTTGGAGCAGCAAGTGCATTTGACGCCTTGGTCAATATTTGCGTGGCCGACTGGAGCTCAGCAATATATCCATAAATGTATGTGTTAAACATAAAACCTAAATGGTAAGTCCGTCTACGAGCTGTTGGGCTGCAAATTTGTTTTGACTGTCACATTTAGGCGTCAGCGTCAAAAACACGACAGACAGACAGACAGACACACACACACACACACACACAAAGGGAGATGGGGCATGGAGTCTGACCGATGTGCAGTGTACAGTGTGTACGTCTTGAGACACAACATAGCAAGCCACCTAATGTGACATAATGAGTGACCACTGCTAGGCTAGGCTATTGGCAGTTGTCGGTTTATTAGGTAGATCAACTCAACGGGGCAGGTATAGTAACGGAACCGCAGCTTTCAAACAGTCGTAATTTGGTTTAATAAACACCTTTGTTTAACAATTTCAACAGCAGTTGAACACCATCAACTATATGAAGGGAAGTTGAAGATGTACCAATGGCCAGCTTTCACTGTTCCGACCACAGGGTTATCAAATATGACCTTATTTGAGTGACCTGAAGCTGAAAAATGCCAGGCCTACACTAATACATGGGTCCAAGTCTGCTCTGTCAAGTTCTGCTTGATGGTAGGAAGGTGGGAGGACGTGGCAGAACCTTTGGAGAGGAAGTCAACAGTTTTAGTTTATTTTTGTTTTCCAAAAGTAATAATTGCTCTGCATTCCATGGTCATGCATGGTTTGCAGTCTGTCACTTCCCAGTGATTTTATAGCTGCACTAAGCTATACATTAACTCTAAGATGTGAGAGGAAATTTGTTAGTTAAGGAACAGTTTTTTCACAAATATCAACACAGGGTTTTCAGACAAGTTAGTGGTTTTGAAAAACAGCCTAAAGTAAACTATTAATCCTTTGTATAAGCTGTGTCTTAGAATGATTACAGTGACAAGGAATATTGAAAGTAAAAATTTCTCCTGTCTTTTTCTCAGGTGCTGCCCCTGGTCAAGATGTTGTGGTATGGGTGACTTCCGTCCCCGTACCGTGTGGCTCGGCCACCCAGAAAAGAGGGAGCAGAGGTACCCCAGGAATGTCATTAACAACCAGAAGTACAACTTCTTCACCTTCCTGCCTGCGGTCAGTGTCAGTCAAAGGTTCCCATGCCACTTCCCTCCATCTAACCCTCCCCCCAAAAAACACCCACCCCTCCGATAACACTGTTTGACAATAAGTCATCAAGTGCATTTTCACATTTGAGACACAATATTTTGGTCTGATTAATACATATGACTGAAATAATGAAAACAGGACTGCATTTTGACTTTTAACTTTTTTTAAATTATAATTTCACATTATTGCTGGATTTATTATTATTGTTATTATTATTATTATTATTATACAATTATTGGTTGCTCCTATATTTTTTGTACAACGTGAACTCTATCATGTTCAAGTGAGAGTTCTCCAGAGCCCCGAAGTGACTCGCATGTGAGCAACACTAACAGTACTGTATGGTAACATAACATTGCATGTAGCACGCGGTGTATATTAAGGTAGACACGGATGCTACCCAAATCATCAATGTGCAGAGTGGAAACCAACAAAGATGATAACAGTAAGTGCATTTTGTGTGAAGATACAGGAAGGAAGCAAGTAAAACTGATCAACCTCCGTACACAATAAATTGGTGACTGATTTAAAACAACAACAAAAAAAGGCTGAGATGCAGCATTACAGGTGCATTTTCTTTCCATACTTTTTGGTCTATCCGCATACTAAGTCACTTCAGACCTGTTTCCCATAGTCGTACGTGTCCTTTGTGACTTTAAACCAATCCTGAGTGTTTATTTGAAAATATGCTGTCAGAATCTTATCATCCAAATTTATTCACTTTAAAGTGAAGTAGAAATTACAACTTCACATCATGCAAGACAATCATTAGTCGCTCTCAAGTAGTGAAATATAAAAGAAGATGGTAGCATATGTGTGTGGGGGGGGGAATTCTGATAGCACAGATCCTCATGTAAATGCAGACTGGCTGCATGAAATGCACCCTGTATTTCTGACCTTGGTATTATCTCTGGGCTTAATTTACATATCCATTTGTTTTCCAGACATGCAGTTGTCTTAAGATCTTGTGGCTCTTTGTGAAGTCAGACGTTGAAAGTAGCTTGGATTTGTTTGGAAAGCAGAAGACAAGAGCAGATATTTTTGCAAGGCAAATGTCATGTTTTTATTGTATTGTTAAGAGCGTCTTCTCAGTAGGGCCAGCTGCAGTCTTGACATTTTTGTGCACGGTGTAATGTTCTCCACTGCCCACATAGTAAGTTAGGTTTCCCCTTGGCAGTTGTTTTGCACATTAGTGTTAATGAAAGGAAGCAGTTGCTGACATGTTCATTTTAAGAATGATGTTCCTGCAGGACAAGCCAGCGTGTGTGTTCCAATGTGGTTCTATGTCTCACTCTTGATATTCTCAGTTTAAAAAAAAAAATAATAATAATAATAATAATAAGAACATTGTGTTTAAAATGGCCCTTGATATGGCTGCAGTCGCATTGACTCACTTTTTTTTTTTTTTTTTAATGTTATTTCATTTCAATTTTTACAGGTGCTGTTCAACCAGTTTAAATACTTCTACAACTTGTACTTCTTGCTTCTGGCCTGCTCTCAGTTTATCAAAGAGCTACGCCTAGGTGCACTCTACACGTACTGGGTCCCTCTGGTATGTATCCATCTTATAGTCTTTGCACCCCCATCACTGATTAGTGTCATAATTGGTGTTTGACAGGTTCTTCCAAGTATTTATTTGTGTCAGTTGTGTATCCATACACAAAAGTGCCCCAGTACTGAAACCACCGTTTTGGTATTGATCTCCTCAGGGCTTTGTCCTGATTATCACCATCATAAGAGAAGCAGTGGAAGAAATCAGATGCTACGTTCGAGACAAAGAAGTCAACTCTCAGATTTACAGCAAACTTTCGGCCAGAGGTAAGGATTATGTATCAGGTGCCTTGCCAAAGAAAATATGCCAATAAATCTAAACTTGATTTTTTTCCCCCAGTCTTTTTAGACGGCTTCTTAGCACCAAATCAAACTCCATTCACTTTCAAAAGGATCTATGTTCTAGTTGCTTTCACTAAGGACTTGTCTGGCGTTCAAAGTTTAGCCTGGCTCAGTTTTCTTGTCACTTTAGTCAGCCACAAGAGCCATTCATGTGTCTTGGCAATCTGACACCAGAACAACACGGACAGCCCCATGCAGTGGGTCATGTTATATTAATTACATAAGGCAAAACATATTGGATTAAGTAATGAATTGTCCTTGTAGAAAGCAAGCGTTGGATGGCATCTTCACTGTCAGTAGAACATAGACCTCACCACATTAGTGCTTCTGTTTTTCATGCACATTTTTTTTTTTATGTATAGGAATATGTGTTCTGCATTTTTCAGTATTACCAGAAACTTTAAACATTATTCTCAAACAAGATTACATAAACCGTGTTGCTTATTTCTTAGCATCAGCATCTATTAACTGTAGGAGGTGGGTCCTATTAAAACTTATTAGAGTTAGGGGAAATGGTGGGTAATTCAAAGCAGAGATGTAAAAGTGTACATAAGAGGCCCTGGTATAAAGTGCTACCAGCAATAAAAAGCAGCAGCCCTCTTGCGGTTTCCATCACTTTGGCCCTTTGATGTGGCAGCTTGTCTTACCCATAAATACAATGACTGCTTGCCTCCGTGATCGCAGCCCTCGTGCATAGCTAGAGGTTTATAGTGACTTTCTGATGTCAGAGCACAGTGTGTTGTTTTCAAGCACAGGAAGTAAGAGGCTACATATTTGGTAAAGTTTTTTTCTATAAAATTTCACGAGGGGAAAATAGTAACTTAAACAATTCTACGCTATTTAAAAACACTTCTTTTATGTTTTTGTTTGATCCATGTAGGCTGTAGTAGGCTGCAGCCATTGAAGGTTTGTCTTATTGAGGGATTAATCAATAATGCAAATAGATTAACTTTCATTCATTCAACAAATGGAATGATTGATGTTTAGCAAGAAATATCTAAAAAAAGAAAGAAAAAAAAAGTCTTTGCTTTAAACCAAAGAGTGTCCTTTGCTTCTGATGAAGCTTTGTTTTTATGTTTTATTTTTTTAGTGATGTTGCAAGAGGCCCTGTTTTTTATTGTTTCCTGTAGAGCAATCATTAAAATATCTTTATATCAGTGGAGCATAAACCCTAATGTGAAGGCCCTCGTACTTCCATGCATAGCAATATTAATGTGCTTTAATGTCTTACACATGCAAAGCCCAAAGGTCAGGACCAAGGTCAGGGGTCAGTGCTCTCCTCCAAACAATTTTGCCTGTTCATTCCAAATGAAATGGGTGAAAAGGTTCAACTCCCCCAGCATTCTTTTTAAATCTGCAAAGAAAATTGCCCTCCCAAATTCATTGGGGTGACCACTCAGGCATGGAGGACAACAGTTCACCCAGAAAAGACAGTTTTGTGAAGTCAGAGTGAAATTAATCAGAGGGGGACCTTTTCTCTGCAACATATTTAAAGCACCAAGCCCGTAGGCAGATGTTGACTATTATTTTTAAGCAAAAACCATTAAATAGTAGAGATTGCTCTTACACAGTGCTGCTTGTGTTTTGTATTGCAGGCACGGTGAAGGTTAAAAGCAGCGGCATTCAAGTGGGAGATCTTATCATTGTGGAAAAGGTTTGTCACAAATTGTTTCACCCACACCTGTACATAGTTTGGCTTTTATGGACTTTCAAGTCACCATTTATGTGATGGTGAATAATGAGGGAGTCGTTCAATCTGCTCCAACTAGTGGTGGAGGTGAAAGGAGTTAGTAAAGATTTTATAATCTTCTGATCAATGCTGAGCCTCAGCCTGTCAAATTCAATGCATAAACGCAGGCCTTGAGCCTAAAATCCCTTTAATTCAATCTAAAAAACACTGATTCAGCTGTGCACTATTTAAAAAAGAATGTTAATCTAAAACAAATTCAGAGTTTTCAGGGAATATCATGTTTTGCCCTCTCATGGACACAGAGGATTCTCTGAGGACACAGTGGATTCTCAGAGGCCTTTGTAGATGAAATACGAGAAGTGAGTCTTGCTCTTAGTTTCTGGCTCATTCCACAACAGCTGAAAGAAGAGTCACACATGTTGTCTTTTCAAATATGACTGAGTAGTTGTGGCTTATTTGCTTTGTAATTCTCTCAATTCAGAACTTTGAAGAGGCTTTTATTCATCAGTGTGAGAAAATGGCCCACTGACCAGTAAACCAAACACAGTTCAGAGTTTGAGAAGCTGTCTGGATGAATTGAATGGTGAATCTGTCTGCTCTTGCAGAAGGGACCAGGTCAGACAGAGTGTAAAACCTGGTCAGGGTCCCGTTGAGGCCACGACAGGATGATTTGCTGGAGGGCCTATTATTTTGACTGACTGACTGTTTGTAATGTGGCATATGAAAAGCCTAAAAGTCTTGCTTTCCTGCCTAGAGGAGGAGGAGGAGGAGGAGGAGGAGGAGCGCAGAAGCAGGAAGTTGAAGTTGTGTTTTTCTTTCTGCCTTTCTTTGTAGAACCAGCGTGTTCCTGCTGACATGATCTTTTTAAGGACCTCTGAAAGAAATGGTAAACATCTGCTGCTGGTCATTCATCCAAATCTCCACAACAGGCTGGCTGGCTGGGGAAATGACTTGTTTAAAAAGGCGGTGAGGTGCCGGGATTAGCCCTGAGCCAGGACAGGAAGTCCTACAATGTCTAAATTGTAATTGGGTCCAGTACTAAACTATCACTCAAAAGGGCAGTGTGCTGAAGAGTTCCCTTTGCGTGACGAGAGGAGAGGGAGACTTTTGACGGTGCACTTTCCTCTCGTCATCTCCGTCTATGACTAGTTTTGTCTTTCAAATGAGAAGAAAATGAAAAGGAAACTCAAACAAAAATCGAAGACAAAACATGAGACGTGATATGCCTTATCTGAATAATCAAATTTGTAATGGTGGCATGATTCCTCAGTGATAACACAAACTGAAGGGACTCCATTGTTTATTTGCACATATACAAAATACGGCTTGTAGAATGGCAGTGCTGTTAGTCTTGAAACATCAGTGGTATCGTGACGGACACGTGTTCTGTTTGCACCTTCCAGAAACCCAAATGTTGCCCTGTGTGGACCACAATGAGAAAAACATTTTTTTTTTTGCTTTACTGGAAAGAGTGCTTCGTTATCTTTCCTCCATGTGGAGGCCATTAGGTCAATTATGAAGAGCCTATGGACCTGGAGTGGGAGTTTGAGTCAGGGTGAAGCATGCAGGCCTGTTGGGGGTGGGGGGGCTTTTGAAATGCCCAGATTTCTTTTGCAAACTTCATTCTCTCTCATTTGGCTTTGCTACTCAGAATTGCATTTCATTTTTTAGGATCCTTTAAAACAGATATGTATTTCACTTGTGTCAAATTGTTGCCACAAGGGACTGTGCAGTCTTACGCTTCGCTAAAAGTGTCCTGATGTCTTTGCTGCTCCCGACAGTCAGTGTTATCATTAATGGTGGGCATTTGTAAAGGGGCGGTCGTTTCCCTCTCTTTTGTTGCCCCCTAGAGGCGAATTTGTCCGTCTGGCATCCCGGTGTCTCATTTCCTCTTCTTCCCAGGCTCCTGTTTTGTGAGGACTGACCAGCTGGATGGAGAGACAGACTGGAAACTACGCCTCCCTGTGGCTTGCACACAGAGGTTGCCAACTGCTGCGGTACGTCTCAGGGAAAAAAAAAAAAAAAAAGTGGGTACTAGGTACCAGGAAGTATCAGGTAGGACTTAGAATTGCCACGTAACAATGATTATCTTGCAGGGGATCAGGGGATTTAACGAGGATGGCCCGGTTCCTAAACAATCTAAACATTCACTGCATGAATTAATGTAAACTTCAAAATAACTGAAGCATGGATGCATGCAACAGTGAGGTGGCAGTTCTTGTTTGAGTGAAAACACTCTGTGCCTGGGGATCCACAACATAGCCATAACAAAATTAACTGCCGTATTTGAGGACTTGCCATTAAAGTTGCCTCAAGAAAAACTGCAGGGGAAACTAAAAAAAACTGCAGGTGAGAAGTTCAGTTAAGACATTACTCAATGTTTTCATAAGTTTGATTTTTAAAACTTAAAGAATTACGGTAGTCCACTTTGATTTTAAATGCCAAACATTAAAGTCTTTTTTTCTCATAGCAGTAAGAGAAATCAAATCTATGTATAAAGAAGCCATATACTGTATAGTTATGTTTATTAAAAACAGTAAAAGCAAAAAAGTGTATAATAGAAGAATAATATGTCAAAAGGTGGAAGGTAAAGCATATTATGAACATAATGCTTAAAGTATGAAAGCATTGATTTACACTGTAAGATGGGATACTGAAGAATGTTCAGTGAATAATAGACATTTGAATAGATTGCGATTAACTGTAACTGAACAATTTCCCAGCATAATTATCTGCCTTCTTAAAACCTTTTGACAGATTTTGAAATGATTACTATGGTTTTGAAATAATACAATTGGCAATTTCTCAGTTTTCAAGACTAGAGTGTAGGAGTAGTATGCAGTAAAAGGTTCAACTTCCTAACTGCAGGAGATATTGATACGTTTGTGTATGCTCAATGACACATTTTAATTGAAATGATGTTGAATTGACAATGTTTGGAGTTCAAGATGGTGATCTCACATAATTTGTCACTGGTTGACAAAATATCGCTTTACAAATTATCAGATGAATATACATAAAAGTAACAAGCACCGGTTGAACTTGCTTTTTGAAGTCCTGAGCCCGAGGAGCTTCTTTCTGCAACGTTATCTCCTGTTCCCTAAGCCCCAAACAGGATGTTTTCATGCCTCTGTGCTGAAGACGGATGTTGCTGGAGGCATTTTTTTTCATTGTCTCTCTTTTCATCCCATTCTTTTAAATGCTAAATTTCATGAACACTTTTTGAAATTTTGCCAACATGTGAAACAGAAGTCCACTTGAATCCAGTTTTGATATGTTTGCCTTTCGGCGATCAAGGTGACGGTTAACCTGTCCCTCCACTCTCAGGAACTCCTGCCTCCTGCATCCTCTGAGCAGAGTCCATGGTGAAAGCATTGTTGGAGGTTTTATTAATACGCAGTGTCCTCTCAGCATTTTCTTGTACATTGAATTCACTCCCAATCTGTCATTGCATATAATTTAAAGTATACTGAACACATGGATGTAAACCTTTTTCATCTTCGCTAAGAGTGGTATACAACTACAATTTGGTAACTCTGGTTTGAGTGGAAACAATACATGCCTATATATTGACTCCAACATATTTTTGTGATATTATCATCAAAGTTTTTGACTACTTATGTTATGTTTTTGATGTCTTACAGGACCTTCTACAAATCAGATCCTATGTGTATGCAGAGGAGCCAAACATTGATATCCACAACTTTATTGGGACTTTCACAAGAGTGAGTGTAAAGGTTTTCAGAACTACAGTCCCCATTCATGTAAACCCTCACTTTAGTTGTTGGAAATTCTGTTGGAAATTCTTAGTTCACTGTTCAAATTACCTTTTGACATTTTTATGCTGTCATCACCATCTTTTTGGTTTTTCATGTACTTACATTATCAAAAGACTCATTATTCATAAATACAACTTTTTAAAGGCATGTTGTCTGAATCTGCATTATATCTGATGATTTAACAAAACAAATGTTCTTTTAAGATTTATCATTACAATGATGTCATGTGTAGGAAATGTTCTGCACTCGTTCTAAATTGCTGGGCTGGTTGCCAGTCTTCACAATCTGCATTTCATTCTGCTGCAAACACAGATCATCAGGAGTTTGTGTTAATTTCTCAAGGGAACTCAACAGTTACTAGTGAATGAGTCAATGATGTATCTCCAGTCCAAGATGTCTGTTACTTTTTGCCTGCTGGTTGACGGTTTGCCTAATTGTACACCTACCTTCAGAAATAACAAGCTTCAAGCCACATTACAGGAACTTTTCTATTTAAAAAAACAAAAAAAACAAAAAACGTTAAAGGTGGTAGGGCCACGAAGGGTTATATCCGCACCCAATTTACTTTGGAGCCTTCTAAATCATAAGGCGTGGTAAATACCACACAGTGTGCTACGGTTTCAGACAGTGGTCTAGTGGTGAGGTTTCTGTTGCTTCAGGGTGAGTTGGATTCTTGCTTCGGGACACCAGCCCCCATCACTTTTCTTCGCAGCAGTTAAGAAAAGTTGTACTGAATAACTGAAACCTAGACTGTTTCTACTCCTCACCTGACATTCACTTTCACTCAAAGCTCCAACAGTCCTGAATGCTGGTAGTTAATTATCTGTTTACAGTATAGGCATTAAAATGACCCTAAGTTGTTTTCATTATTTAGGTTTTATTGCCTTCTAATGAGGATAATGATAGCGAAGCAACGGACACACTGTGCCCAGCTTGCCAGTGTAGAGAACCGCATTCACCGACACTATCCTGTAAGACATTTTCCTTCACACAATTGCCGCTCACTGGAATTTTTTCTCTTTTTTGGATCTTTCTGTGTGAACTCTGGAGACAGCTGTGCATTGAAATCCCTGTAGGTCGACAGTTTGTGAAAACACTCACTAACAATCGTGTTCAAAGTCGCATCAGTCCACTTTTTTCCTCATTCTTCCTGCAAGTTTGAACCTTAGCGAGTCATCTTTACCACACACATGCCGAAAGGCATTCAGTTGCAGCCCAATGATTGGCTGATTTGTTATTTGTGTTCACAAGCAATTAATGAAGTGTAAATGGGACTTTAGGACTAGTACATGTCATACCTGACATTGGGATAAGCATGTTGTCTGTGCTTTTTGACAATTGTTTTCTAACTGTCACATCAGGAACACATTGCTTACTCGACTTGGCAATCTTTGCAGTGCGAAAAAAAAACACCTTGACCTTTATGCCTAGAGTTTTGTTATCTTCTCATCTGTCTGTATATTTGTTGTGTCACCCGTTCCAGGAAGATGGGGACCCTCCTGTTAATGAAAGCCTCAGCATTGAGAACACTTTGTGGGCCAGCACCGTTGTTGCCTCTGGTAAATAGGAAACTTTTGCTCCTCACGCATTGTTTGCGATCTGCCCACTTGTCTATCCAAACACATAGTGGGGCACATATTTTTCTCCAGGGCAGCTAACTGTAAT
Organism: Thamnaconus septentrionalis; assembly: GCA_009823395.1. Lineage (NCBI taxonomy): Eukaryota > Metazoa > Chordata > Actinopteri > Tetraodontiformes > Monacanthidae > Thamnaconus > Thamnaconus septentrionalis. Next base: position 18,291,998 of record CM020512.1, on the reverse strand, counting down.
GATTTTCAATGTGTGCATCCTTGACAAGTCCTAGTAATCAGCCCTGTCATCTGTCACGCCAGAAGACATTTTAAAGTCTGTTTATGCCAGGAACAGTTCAGAGTGACGTATATGGACCTGAGGCATTTCCCCCCCTCTTTTTTCCCCCTTCAGGCACAGTTGTGGGGGTTGTGATTTACACAGGCAAGGAGCTGCGCAGTGTCATGAACACCTCCAACCCAAAGCATAAGGTATAGTCGTGTCTGTCCAAGCCTGAAGACTAGCAGTTAATTATTTTACTTTCCACATAATGCACACATTTACATGCTTTTAACCCTTTTTTTTAGACACTGCTTTTGTGGAAGGAACCAACATTAAGTTGTTATGCAATACAATATTGTTTAATTTAATAGAAATTATTTTAAATGAATCAGTTTCTTAAAGTCATGACATGTTTTTACAAAATGAAATATTCCACTTGTAGCCATGTGGTTTTCTGGTTTTCTTTGTCTTTCAAAAGGCACATCAACATCAACAAGCACATCAACAAGCCACCCTGCCTTTTTTTCGCAAGTAGCTGTAGTTTCAATTTGGCAACGGCATAAATAGTTTTACAAACACTGTAATGGAGACTGTGCCAGGGCTGTAACCCTTCTCTATGTCCACAAAGCAGTTTGTTTTCCTTGGATGACAAAGTCATTACTTGAGGGTAAATTCCTAATCTATTTAGCAGTTGGAAGCAACACACACAAACTTGGTGTTGGGCTATAGAAGCTGCCCCTTTATTGACAAGCAATCATTTAACCTGCAGTTGGGTAAACTGACAATTTTGGCAGACAGATTTTTTTTCCTAACCCGCTTTTTTCCATCACACTTTTTCTGCTTGCTGTCAAAGGTGCATCCTTAACATGATTTGGTGCAAACATATTTTTTCTTGTTCTTTTTTGTGTTGATCAGAAATGAGTGCCAAACACAGGAAACCTTTAAAACTTTTGCTTGCATCATGAAAATTCATTCCGTTTGTCCTGTCTAATCCTTTCGACAAACAACTTGGCAAACAAACATGAATATAGCAAATAGCAAACTCAGCCGCCAAAAGGTGTTGCTTTCAAATTGCAATCATTTAGCACCACTTTCTGTTGGTTCTTTAAGTTTTTATTATGAGTGAATTTCCTTAAAAAAAAAAAACTTTTAGCAACAATATTGCCACCAAAAGGAATTGCACGACACACGACAGAATAGCAACATAAGAAAATATGATAATCAGGATAGCACTGTATATCTGCAGTCACACTGGAATTGGATGATTTATTTTCCTTAATTTTATAAATAAAAGATAAGATAATCCTATCAATGAGAAAAACTCTGATGTAAGCAGCACACATCTCTGTTTGGCTACCACACAAACAGCTGGAGCCAGGCAGTGATTATCCTTTTAAAAAAAATCTACTTTTAAATATTTGAAACCAATGAAATTGTCAGTGAACAATGTTGAACCCATCTTCTCTTAGTTTATGTATGACAGTGTAATGATATGTTTGTCTGTCGGTCATGGCAGGTGGGTCTGTTTGACTTGGAGGTGAACTGTTTGACCAAGATCCTGTTTGGTGCCCTGGTGGTGGTCTCGCTGGTCATGGTGGGACTGCAGCACTTCGCCGGCCGTTGGTACCTCCAGATTTTTCGCTTCCTGCTGCTCTTCTCTCAGATCGTGCCCATTAGGTGCAAATTTAACACCTTCTTCACATAATGTGACCTGCATTTCTTGTGTTTTTACTTGCAGGCAAGGTGTTAAAAACTATTCCTCTGTGTCTTTGTACTTGTGCAGTTTACGTGTCAATCTGGACATGGGAAAGATGGTTTTCAGTTGGATGATCAAGAAAGACTCCAAAATTCCAGGGACGATGGTGAGGGCGAGCACCATACCTGAAGAACTTGGACGCATATCTTACCTCCTGACGGACAAAACAGGTTGGCGCATAGGGAATCTTCTGACAAAGCAGACTATTTACTATTTATTTGACACCTATAACCTGAAAATAACACAGCTGTATTCAGTAAGTCAGCAGGATGGTTGCTCTGATGCTGTCCTCTACTTTTTAAGTGCAGACGGTTCGCAAACCAATTCTGTGCAAACCACCACCTGCCATTCTGAACTCTTGGGACAAAGTTACTAATGCAGAGTTAACCAGCAGGGTTGCGGGCAGGCAGTGAGCAGTTGTGCCCAAGTGGAGTACAAAACAGTAGCAATAATTTGAAAATGCACTAAGCCCATGAGCTGTATTGTTCAAATGAGACAATTCAGGTTTTTGGATTTGCTCAGTGAGTAGCCAGCACAACAGTGTTAGGTCGTTTCCTTCCTAGACTGGGGGCTGCTGTTTAGCGAGGTCTTTTTGTCTTTGTTACTCAAGACCTCCTACATATTGGACCCTTAAATCATAAAAAGAACTAAGAGTCTCTCATCCATACCACCTTTTTAGAGCACAACACCTCCAGTGGTGCACTTCCTTAGGTGTGAGGTGTTAGGTGGCAGATTTATAGCCCATATGCCCGTTGAGGTCTATAGGTCAGGCTGTGTGTGTGCAAGGCCCTTGAGACCTTTTGGTGAAAAAAAATTGACTTTAAACTGTTAACCTCTTGTGAAGTCACAAACAAGACTTGGAAAAAAATCCTATTGTTTGAAGAAAAATAGTAATGTTGTTTTGGAAGTTGTGTTTTTTTTATTTATCATTGCATCATGATGTCCTTTTTCCTAGGGACTCTAACTCAAAATGAAATGGTGTTCCGGCGGCTTCACCTTGGAACTGTGGCATATGGGATGGATTCAATGGACGAAGTGCAAAGCCATGTTTTCAGCGCCTACACGCAGGTAGATAGAAATACCCGGGAATGACTGAAAGTTCAGTCAGTAGTTCAGGATACAGATAGGAGAGAAAAAAAGAGAGGAATTCCACCTTTTAGGGGCTAAAATCACTGTTTTCTTTAGAGCGATATCAGCTTCTGATTATTGTTTGGTTGAATGCTTCCTGACCTTCGATGACACCCTTTGTCCCCCCTTGACACCAGAGGTTAGTGAAGCAGGAAACAGGATTAGCCCACAAGCGAAGCACTGACCGGGCTTCTTTAATGGTGCCACCATTAACCCCTGGAACTAAGGAAGGGAACAGCCCTTCTAAAAATAGCAAGGCCACTCTGCAGAGGCTAATTGTTCATATTTACTTTACACATCTGGTTATGTTTACAGGCAACTATCACAGCAATGCTTGAAATGGAGGGCAGTCGAGCAGACAGTTTCTCAGACTAAAAGTCTGCATGTGTTCAGTCAGCAGTCTCTATGTTGATGTTGCCATTATGTGTTATATCTCTCTCTCTTTGTAATCTCAGATCTCTGCTCTCGGTTTCAAGATTTGCACAAACTTATTTTCAGTAATTCTATAATCCTGATTATTAGCGATGTCATTAGTTGCGATTTCTGAGCAAAGGTGCCCACAGTAAGATACTGCTGCAACAATACTCAATGCACCTCTCTGTTACACAGTTGCTTTTTTTGTGAATTTTTCCAGCCCACCCATGATGCTCCATCATCAAGAGCTCCCGCTGCCACCAAGGTCCGCAAGACCATCAGCAGCAGAGTTCATGAGGCTGTGAAGGCCATTGCCCTGGTGCACAACGTGACTCCAGTGTACGAGGCCAATGGCGTGACTGACCAGGCCGAGGCCGAGCAGCATTATGAAGACACGTGCAGGGTCTACCAGGCCTCCAGCCCAGACGAGGTATGATGAACAACGACCAAAGAGCCCCATATATTTTCCTCCGGCTTTATGTTGTTTTTTTGTTTTTTTCCCCCAATCTTTTAACCCCTTGGGTTTGGTGGGCACATGCACACGCGCACGCACACACACGGAGTGTTTATGACAGTATTTATCTTCATCAGCATTTATGGATATGTGACTTAAGTGCTAGAGTGACATTCATCTGATTTAAATGTGAAAATGAACACACAAAACAGATAAACAAATATGAAAGTTATTATTAATTTGTGTTTGCTGTTTCGTATGCACAACAGTGTTCATTCATTCACCACTTCCCACATTTGTGTCCATATGAATGCTTTGGACATCAGGAAGAGGGTTGCCGACTTCGATCAATTTCCTGCAGCGTAAATACGGATTTCCTTTATGTGCTCCCTAGCCCATTGCACTAAGAGCCCTTTTTAATGTCTCCATAATAGCACATTTTGATGTCGCCCTGTATATCTGTTGATCTTTGGTGTATTTTGTTGTGATAGCCCAAGCCATTTTTGTTGTTTTTGTTGTTGTTGATTTTCCTCAACCCTTGAGATCAGAAAGACGTACTGAGCTGATATTATCTGTAAGAGATTTCAGCTTTCTTTTCGATGGGTTCCTGCAAGTCTTTTTATAGTCCTGGTTGCAGGCCAGCACTGTGGACGCACTTACACTGACTGTAAAATACATGCTTTTAAGTCCAACTGGAACAAACTGTTTCTAAATTTTTCGCCTTTGCTTAACTAAAAACCTAAACGTTATTTCTCATCATATTGAGCACTGTGCAACAAGACATAGGATTTTTTTCTGTTACTTGATCCTTTATTGTCTAGTTTGATTGTTGAGTTCCTGCATAGTTTAGCCTAATTTTCCTTACAATTCCAGCCTTGTTTGATTATTATAGGGTAATTAAGATCATCAGATTCACCTGTGCATAAGTAAGAACCCTAATTAAAAGGCTAAATTGCGTGTGAGTCACAAAGCATATTTCATCTGGACGGAATCTGCAGCCAATCCAGATGCCTCGTAACAATGTGGTGCTGTTCTGGCCAGATCCAAGAATGAGTCCACACCATGATATTTGCAGGCGGTGACTAAGCACAATATTTCATGTTTTCCATCCCGAGTGACAGAGTTTACCGTATTTTGGTAATCGCTGACGTTCAAGTGCTTCCCAGACAAGGCGTTGTTGGAGAAAGTCATCAAGATAAGGGTTTTCACAACCACAAAAAATGTGGCTTTCAAATTAAAGACTGATGTCTTCCTTAGTAATTTCAATTGTGCAATGTAATAAAATGTAATTTTGGCTCATCTGTGTCAATTTCAGTCCATAATTACATTTATTAGTATTTAATAGCAACGGCATTCTGAATAAATGCTAAATATCATCTTTGTTCTTTTTCATTTAATTTCTTCCATAGTATTACCACACAAACCGACTGACTTGCATTCCTTTCAGCAGTGCATTAGTGGATCAGACAATATAAGCTTGAGTCATTGTGCACTTTGACTCTTGGATCAGTCCTGGGGATTTCACTGTTTTCACACTCGCTGTTTTGTGATAAAGTAATATCATTTTCAACAATGGTTCTATTTTAGGAATAACAACTGTTTTTTTTTTTTTGTTTTTTTCCAGCATTTTTTTTCGCTCGTGTCCTACGGTCCTTAGTGACCTTCTCCAATGTGCTCTTGCTAGGTGTCGCTGGTGCAGTGGACTGAGAGCGTTGGCCTGACGCTGGTAGGGAGAGACCAGTCCTCAATGCAGCTGCGGACCCCTAGTGGCCAAATACTGAACTTCACCATCCTGCAGATTTTCCCCTTCACCTATGAAAGCAAGAGGATGGGCATCATAGTGCGAGTAAGTGCCAAAGTAACCATGTTCTAATTGTCCTTCGACTGTGTGGGGAAGACGTCTTGTTTTTTCATTTGCTCTAGAGAAGCTAATTTCCTGGTATGTCAAAATTTTAAAATAAATGACTTTTCAATTACAATCGGAGTCAATTGTTGTTGATTGGCTGATAATTGGGATTTCATACGGTATTTGCACAAAGCAAACACAAGAAAAACCAATGTGCCATGAGAGCGACCTCACCCCATAACGACCTCTGACTAACGGTGATGACTAACTTTCTTTTTGTTGGCTGGACTCTTACTGAGAAAGCCTGGAAGTTTTGAACTGAACTTCCCCGTAATAATATTTTAATATTTTTTTTAAGCCTTTAGATGCCAAAACACCAGATTAGTGTGTAGTTGGCGTTAAACGATAAAATAACACTTGTGCCCTTCTACTTGGATGGCTGACAGAGAGGAAATCCTTTCTGAGTGAGTCACCCAAGTTGAATGTGGTTTGTCTCATTTTTTCACTTAGTAGAGAGGTAAACAATTGTGTTCCAGGATGAGTCTACTGGAGAGATCACTTTCTACATGAAGGGTGCTGACGTGGTGATGGCAGGCATTGTCCAGTACAACGACTGGCTGGAAGAGGAGGTACGTTTTTTTCTTTTTCCAAGGCTTGATAAATTTGTAAGATTGATAATTTCAGTAGCTGCACATTTGCCTTGGCATTATCAAATAATGTTAACCCACTAAAGATGTTGTTGATGCTTTTTCTAGTGTGGAAACATGGCACGGGAAGGCCTGAGGGTCCTCGTGGTGTCTAAAAAATCCTTGACCGAGGAGCAATATCAAGATTTTGAGGTAACCGAGTGAAATGAGCGAAAGCTGTCGACTTTTATCATGTTGCGTTCTCGCTGACAGACACACAACTGCATGCTCAGTGCTGTTGAATGTCAGAGTTTTGCAGTATTACAGAGTCCGATCCATGCACCCAACCCTCCCACACACAGCAGCGGGCCCGTCCTATTGTTTGATCAGGGCTGGGTCGTCTCCCTGCAGTCTTCGCCCCAAGGCCCATAACTGAAGTATATAATTGTGTGAGCAGAGCTGGTGGGCAGCAGTGAGTCACCACATGAGTCACACACACAGTTTGTGTTCGTGCATGAGTCATACATGCACGAACATGTTCTTGCTTTATCTCACTTGAAAATTGCCCCGGAGCTGAGGCCCTGAAGATCAGCACTTGTGTCTGTTATGTATTTCCAGCTTTCTAGAGCATGGAAGCTTTGAGGGATATTTGCACGCAAATATTTCTCAATAGGGTTTTAAACTGAAACTTTCAGGCCTCCATGCATATTTTATGCCTGGTTAGTGTGTTTGCTCAGTCTAATCTCTTCCTAAGTGAGAAACAATGCTGCTGATCTCCACAAACTCAGAGGCATGATCACCCTGTGATGGCCACCACGTCTGCAGCTCATGGCCACATTTGTATTTTCTCTTTGCTGTTTCCATCCTTATTAGGTTTCGCAGCCATTCTGTGTTCTTCACACCACATAATCTCAATGAATCCAATCTCATCTCAGGCAAGGTACATTCAGGCCAAGCTGAGTGTCCATGACCGCTCCCTGAAGGTGGCCACAGTGATAGAGAGTCTGGAGATGGAGATGGAGCTTCTGTGTCTGACCGGGGTTGAAGACCAGCTTCAGACCGACGTCAGGCCCACGCTGGAGATCCTCCGCAACGCAGGCATTAAGGTCTGGCAGCTGGCCGATGATTCGTGCTCACATTAACCCAAAAAAGATAAGAAAAGTTGCAAAGATATAAGTGAATTGTAAAAGCAAAAAAAAAAAAGTTTGATACAGAAGAAATAGTTTGATTATAGTTATGTATTTGTTTATTTTATACATTTTCTCTTTTTGACATATTGGGGTGATGCATATTCTCTTTCCATCCCTTTTAAAATATTTCATCTTTGAAGTATTTGGTTTCATCTTGAAGGGAGACAGTTCAGCTGCCTGCACCATTGAAATCATTTTTCTAAGCGTCAGCTCTATCTTGCACTGATAATGACCCATTTTCAGTGCTGTGAACAGAAACCGTTCCTTTAATCCAGACGATCTATCTCTATAGCAAATATTTTATGTGTTTGCAGCCATGTGATTGGTCTTTTTTCACCCCAAACAACTTGCTTGTTTTTCTTTTCTGCATAGGTTTGGATGCTGACGGGGGACAAGCTGGAAACGGCCACATGCACCGCCAAGAATGCCCACCTGATCACCCGCAACCAGGACATCCATATCTTCAGACCTGTGAGTGCAGGGCGCCGACCCCTCTTCCTCTTACACGCTCATGAAGTGGGTTATAGTAGATTTTTAGTGCCGCAGGGTTCACAGTTCAGCGCAGAGCCGACAGTTTCCTGACTCCGCCGCCCAGCGGGCGTCCATCCTCTGTGTGACCCAGGACACAAGCTCGCGGTCGCGGCAGCCTGCAGGCGCAACTACGCACGCAGCCGCGAGCAGCAGCAGCAGCAGCAGCAGCAGCACCGGCGTCCACAGCTGAATAAATCACCTCCCAACAGCGGAAGAATCCAAGCCGCTGTCAAAGAGAACAAACGGGTCTCCGCTCAAAAGCCGAGGAGAAGCCAGCTGAACCCCCTCCCTGAGGGAGCGCGCGCAGGGCTTCATTTCCTAATTTGTTTTGCAGGTTTTCGGACTCTCTCGTCACTATGGTAGTTCGCTCTGGAGCCGCGCCAGAGCAGGGGGCGGCGCCCGCCGTATAGGAAGGTTACGACTTGCGTACAAGCGCGGCGACTGGAAGGGAATAACAATGGTTGGCAGGGCTTGAAAACCTCGGTCCCAGTGGACCGGGGGAGTGCTGACTGGGCCGACAGCACATACATCTGGATTAGTTTCCTGGTGGTCGCCAGTGGCCTGATCGGGACTGACGTATGAATAGTCAGCGGTTGAAGGATATTCATTCCAGAGCAGAACTCCCGCCGACAGATTAACACTGTGGCCGCGTCACCCACCGCTGCCTGCTTCAAGTGTCTCCGGGCCTATATTGGATCCTGTAGAAATTGTTTTGAGCTCGAGTTTTCCTGCTTTTATCACGACATTCTTTCCAAACTCAATCAGCGTTCCATAGACGCCCTCCAGCTTTGCACATGAATTATTTTGTGTATTCAGTATTTTTTTTTTTTTACTTGCTAGCAATTTAGGGACAATTTTTTTCTGCATAAAATCTAAGTTTATTTTAAATTAGCATCACTCATAATGCAGGTGCCTAAATGGTATAATTTATAATTTAGATAATTGATTACATTTTAACTCATAGTTTTAACTAACATTTTTTGCAAATTCCATTCCATTATCCTCTTTCTTAAATTACTATCAATAAATGTTTGCACAAGTAGTTATAATGGTGATGATGCAATGTTGTCCTAGCACATTTATATTTGCAGCTGATTTTTTGAACCCAAAAAAAGAAGACAAAATGAAAAAAATAAGAAAACACGTTTTTCTTTTTTCTAGCATTGGTTTCATGCAAAACTACTATTTTATTTTGTTTCTTGCAATGTCCATGATGGACTGATGGAAATGTTCCTGGAAATTCTCTTCATTGATTGTACATTTTCACAAGCATTTCAGATTTGTATATTGTGATTTACAAAAAAAAAAAAAAATCCAACCTGACCAGTTAGATGTTTCGGTTTTTAACATGCTGCACGCCCTCATTGTACAGGGCAGGTGTCCTGATAGCATCAGAGTGTAAAAGCAGACATACTGTAATCTTCAACATCCTTTTTTTTTTACTGTCTTTGTCTGCCTGTATATTTATATCACAGGTCACGACTCGTGGGGAAGCTCACCTAGAGCTCAACGCCTTCAGGAGAAAACACGACTGTGCACTGGTGATATCAGGAGACTCACTTGAGGTGAGCCAGCGTGTCGGTCACAGTCCTCCAGCCACTGATTTTCTGTGTCCTGTTCTCTGCCTGATACACCATAACCGTAGCTGGAAGTGGCGTCTGTGGTTAGAGTCACATGATCAACCACCGTGGAGGGGGAGCAAAACTGAAGGTTATGCTCTGGTGGTACCGATCTACAGTTGAGATTAGACATGTGTGTGTTTGCGGTGGCTCATCTGTCCCGTCTGCTGGGTTTTCTTGCAGGTTTGTCTGAAATACTATGAATATGAGTTCATGGAGCTGGCGTGCCAGTGTCCCGCTGTGGTTTGCTGTCGATGCACGCCCACCCAGAAGGCGCAGATAGTCCGGCTGCTGCAGGAGCGCACAGGCAAGCTCACCTGTGCTGTAGGTGAGCAGACAAGACTCAGATTTCATGAGGGGGGTCGGAATCGGTGTTGAAAAGGTTCATATAGTCGGATTTCTTTGCATGTGCTCTGCAGATTGAAGCGGGTTGATTTCAGTTAAAATCCATCTACAGTCTTGATCTTAACGGGTAAGACTGTTGACCCATCTTTAAATTCATCGTACATGTTGGCATTGTAGTGCACTGTTTAGTACTGATGAAGTCTTTTATGTTTTACAAGAGAATTAATCCTTGTTAGTTAAATGAGTTTATATTAGGTATATTTAGAGTTGTTCAACTCTTCTTCCCATCCCACTTTTTTTTTATAAAGAAAAATATTATTTTATTTAAAAATGATTCAAATAAAAAAAGCTAAATTAAGAATTATTAAACTTTTTTGTACCAAAACCCCACCTCCTCCCCAGCCGGCCATTTTTTGTCATTTCTAATCTTGCCACATCTACACAGAAAATTGTATGAGATTTGTATCATATTGTATTGTATGAGACGGTATCAAGGAAGCGACTCGCAACGTGAACTTCTGCAAACGCGCACCCGCATTCCTACCACCGGATTGCATGATTTGGAGAATCACCTATGTGAATCTTGACACCTCCATGGCTTTTGTTCTCTCTTAGGGGACGGAGGAAACGATGTCAGCATGATCCAGGAAGCCGACTGTGGCGTGGGAGTGGAGGGAAAAGTAAGGCTGTCCACCTCGTTGCCTCGCAGCAGCATCGACGCTCTCGCAGAGTTTTTCTCTCCCCGCGTTTCCTGCCAAGATCTCTCTCACGTTCAGCGGCCGAGCGCGCAGATGATTCCTCTTTATGGGGCTTCTATTGTTTCACAAGAGGAAGCAAAAGATGACAGGATGCCTCTGAGCTCAAGTAAAAGTCATTGTCTGTCATCAGCCTGCCTGCCAAGATGGGCCATTTAATTCTTTAACACTGGCACCTGACTTGGAAAACTTTGTTTTAGCATTTTATTGATCAAATCAATTCAGACTCTTTGTCAGACAGTTTTGTGACTTGAAACTAAAATAATTAAAAACTGCGAACCGCAACCCTAACCCAGGATGACGGAACCAATGCCAAGTAAAGGGTTTAAAAAAAGAACAACCACATCAACAAGTGGCCCTGATTTTTATTTAGAATCCTCGTTGTGACAGAAATGTTCCAGGAAGTTTATGCCCTTGGCCAAAAAGTGGCCATCAGCAGACAACCACCTGTTGAGTGACACACGTGAATAGATGATAATAGCGGGATTTATAAAATCATTGACACACACATTGAAAATGTGTCTTTGCCACAAGTGACTGATTTCCTTAGCCAGTGGTCTATAAAATCTGGCTGTCAGTTACTTGTCAGTTGTAGTTGACTCATTCTGATCAGCCTGCATTGCTTCTTTACTATCGTATTGTTTATGAGCTCTGTATTTGTCTCTGAGCAGTCAGTTTCTAACAGGCTCTTAAAAGATCGCCTCAGGTCAGCGAACGCCTCATGCAGCTCGTCCTCTGGGCCTCCTGTGCCTTCTTTGTGTTTGACAGGAAGGAAAGCAGGCCGCGTTGGCCGCTGACTTCTCGGTGACTCAGTTCAAACATTTGGGCCGTCTCCTCATGGTCCACGGCCGAAACAGCTACAAGCGCTCTGCAGCCCTCAGCCAGTTTGTCATCCACAGGAGCCTGTGCATCAGCGCCATGCAGGTACAACTCAAACACGGTGCCCATTGTCTGTTTGTCTGTAGCTGGGAGTCTGGGCCTTTTTTTAAAAAAAAATATTATTATGTATTTATTCGTTGCCACAGGTCAACATTATAAACTCTGACCATCAAAATCTTGATCCGGCCAGGCATTTTTACAAACCAGTCATTACAAAGTGGTCTGTATTTCAGGTCTTGAGGAATGAAAAGTCGCTTTTGCAATGTTAGAACTGAACTGGCAAACGTTTACTTCTGACATTAAATAGTTTTTACTTGACTTTCTTTTCATTTACAAGTTTCCTTTTACGAATCAAGGTTTTCCTCACTATAGAAAATGAAGTCATACCCTCACAAGTCCATAAAGTGTCTTTACTGTCATTTACTGTCAATTGATATAACAACACAATGTTGATGCATGGGTGTTCATGTGACAGTATTACAGACACACAAACCAGTCGATATGATTTTAATTTATTTCTTGGTTAATGTAGTGGGGGAAGGTTGATTGATTAATTTAATCGATCAAACTCACAAAGGAGTGGAAACGGACATCAAAAAGAAATGAATAATTTTAATGTTTATAATATTCAATATGATTTGATCGGGGCACCGCCTGCTTTTTGGTTGTTGACGTCAGCAGGAAACGCCAGAATCAGTCTCAACACCGTCTCCTTAGCGGGGAGTTCTTGACGATACGCAGGGATTTGAACCACACTTTAATAAGTCAGTCAAACAATGACATCAGGCTTAATGTGCATTTATGTGTGTAACAATAGATGGTTCACACAGAACAGTATGACATGAATGTGGTCATAAAGACACAATCAGCAATGAACTGTGCGTGTGTTGGGTGTGTGCGTGCGTGTGTGTGTATGTGTGTGAGAGAGAGAGGGAGAGAGAGAGAGTGGGCGAGAGAGAGAGAGTAAGTAAAGAAAACCTAAACTTAAGCTAAAAGTAAAAAAATAAAAGAAGAAATATAAAAAGAGTTACGTTTATCTACTAGACTTGTTGTGGCTAAGTCTAGCAAAAATAATTTGGCAGTTATTGGTTACACTGATGCGACAACCAGACTCTTGACAATGAGCAAGTGATGAGGGCTTACGTTGGATGAGCTTCTTCCAAGGTGGTCCTGGGAGTTTGTATTGTACTGTTCGGGTCCGGTACCGCGCAGAGCTTGGACTAGCACACTGACCGTCGAGGTGGAACTGCCCGTTCTGCAGAACAGTTTGCACCTATCTAAGCATGCATGCAGAAGTAGGAGGAAGTTTGTTTATATTTAAAAGATAACTGAAAGATTTAATAGATTAAACATTCAGGTGCTTATATGGGCACGTATACAAATATATTTATATATATGAGTAGATATATGTCTCTGTTGTTGTCAATATTAAAAATGTGTATGTATGGATTGAGTGTAACATGGAAAACTGGTGATGGTAATGACAGGGATTATGGCAAAGCATTATAACATTGATATGAGGAAAACCGACATGCAAAGTTTATTCAACTTTTAATCGATCACTTAGGAAACACTTTCATAACCTCCCCTTAGGGGACCTGAAGCTTGAAAGCCACCAGGCTTCCTTTCGGAGGAAATCCTAAATCCATTAATATTGAGGTTAGAAGAGTGATTCAAAGTCCATTAATGCTTTATTTTTGAAGGTGGTCACAGATATGTGACTTCCAGATTTCTCTGTAAAAGGGAAAATAGGGTTTTTAACATAGTCTGATATCCAGATGTTCAGGAACATCTGTGTTGAGGATGGCCCTTGGAATGTTCTGCAGAGAGATAACGGTCGTAAAACTAGCGCTGGCCACCAGTGGTACCAGTCCTGCCTGGAACCAGGTCGTCTGAGAAAGCTCCGAGTGGGCTCCCAACTGTGATCTGTCGGTGAAAGTGTTCTTCCTAGAGCGGGTGTTTTACGGCTTTAAGATTTTAAGCAAGAGACGGTCGCAGAGAGAGTAGCATCACAGCCAATCAGGTACCACCTTTAGTTCCTCCAAACATGGTTCACCGGAAGGCCGTGCTGTGATAAATTACAATTGTCCTGGTCAACAACATTAGGTCCAGATGTGGCACTACATTAATAAGTAAATCCTGGAACTCAGCTCACGGTCAGCAGAACAGTTTGCACCATCTCAGAGTTTGGCCACCTTCTGTTTATCCGCAAACACCTAAAACCTAAATGTGAGGTTGTGGGTGACGGGGAGCTGGCGTGGCAGTGAGCTCGGTAGTGACTCAGGAGTCCGCCCTGTGCTGCCGTTTTGACCCAACTACCCCCTGCTCCTCCTCCAACGCACACACACACACACACACACACACACACACACTCGGTGCCAGGTTCTGATTCCCATGTCTCGCTCCGGGAGGAGGGACAGCCCGTGACTCACTGCGTGGTGAATTTTTGGCTGTTTCGGGGGAGGCCCTCCTCCACACGTCTCGCTCGAACGCCAACCGCTGACGCAGCTGTGACCCGTCTGGTCGGCGGGCTGACAAGACGACCGCTCCAGATTGACACAATCCAGCTTTTCTCAACTAGTGGGTCGCGACCTAAAAGTGGGTCATGGAGCTGTTTTGATGGGGTCGCGTTTTCAAGGGCAGTTTCCCAAAAGGAAAATACACAATTCAATTCAATAATTTCAATAATTTATTTACCAGACATGGTGGAAAGTGGGCTAGCATTTTTATTTTTGTGGAATAAATTTTGGTTGCGACTTTAAGATGAGGAAAAAAATGTGGGTCCTGACACTCCACCAGTTGAGGACCACTGGCGTAATGCATATGTCGGTGACGTGTTTGTCAGTCGGTCAGTGAGACGTGGTGAAGTTCCTCTGCAGCAGCAGTGCTGTGTGACATAATGAGCTTTGCGGTGTTGTTGCCCTATACGCGTACACTATTTGTTTTATTTCATTTATTGATGAATTGATCGATGTGTAGTTGACTGAACCAGATTAATGTTACATTTTGTCACTTTCTCATCTGCATTTGTGGTGAAGCATTGTAATATGAAACATTACATTTTGTCTCATGCGTAATTACAGAATAAATATTTAGACTCTCTGACATAATTTCCCTTCTTTTCCTCTTTGTCGACGCAGGCTGTCTTCTCCTCGGTCTTCTACTTTGCCTCAGTCCCACTCTACCAAGGATTCCTGACTATTGGGTGAGACACGGACTCTGCACGGCGATGACTTGCCAAGAGAGCATTTGGCTGCCTCGTTCCCCTGGCATTTCCTCTTGCGTTCGAGCGCCGTTGAAATGCGAGAAGGGGGAAAATGTGAAAGTGCCGACTCCGGCGGTGCTGCGTTTCACTGCTGAGTCGTGCGATGAAATGTGTGAAACGTCACCATGTGTGTGTCTGTTCGCAGCTACTCCACCGTCTACACCATGTTCCCCGTCTTCTCCCTGGTGCTGGACAAAGACGTCAAGTCGGAAGTTGCCATGTTGTACCCTGAACTGTACAAAGATCTCCTCAAGGTACTTGGCAACCAGCGGTGTCTTTTAAAGCTGAGGCGCGTATAGAAATGAGAATGAAGTGTCTGATGTTTCCCCACCACAGGGTCGACCGCTGTCTTTCAAGACATTCTTGATATGGGTCTTAATAAGTATCTATCAAGGTAAGACACAGTTTGTGCAAGAATAAATCAGCTGTATAGACAAATCCGAATAAAGCGTCATTACTGCTGTGTGCAGTCAGCATTAATTGTTCAGATCATTAAACACACTGCAGTCACTATGGTGCAGATGTTCGAGGCATCAAATCAAATGCCCACAAAGGTAAACTCAGTAATGCTCAATGTTATAATTACTCTCTTTGCGCCAAGCAAAAAGGGACTATAATTGACAGACATTAGTGAATTCATTGGCATTCATTTGTGTAAGTCATTGACATTAGATAAAGCTATACCACCAGTTCTATTGCTTTACTGATTTTATGCTTCTGACTAATATAAAATTGGTTTCAAGAAGAGTCCTTTGAATGGGGATGTTTCAATGTTGACCTTATCACGTCCCCACCCCGACCCTCCCCACAGGAAGCATCATCATGTACGGGGCGATGTTGCTCTTCGAGTCAGAGTTCGTCCACATCGTGGCCATTTCCTTCACCTCCCTCATCCTGACGGAGCTGCTGATGGTAGCGCTCACCATTCAGACGTGGCACTGGCTCATGATCGTGGGCGAGCTCCTCAGCCTGGCCTGCTACGTCGCCTCACTCGTCTTCCTGCACGAGTTCATAGGTGAGAGAGATCGCCAAAAGAAAAAGACGCACATAGAAAGATTTGCTATGAATCGGGTTTCAGGTCATGCTCTAGGGGCCCATCAATGCCCAAGTCCAAAACTTTCTCGGGTCATGCGCTGGGTGAGCAACTCCATTTAAATGAATGGGCCGCCATGTTGGAGTCTGGGGGTGTGGTAACAAGCCGTTAGGAAGGTCAAAGGTCGGCGCATCAACAAACTGTCCCAATGCTGCAGTGCGAAGGAGGAAATACCAACCAGTCCTGTTGTTTTCCTGCAGGCCACCGGGGCTCATGAGTGTATTGCAGTCTGAGGTGCGTTGGTAGAAAACAAACGTGTATTTTTATTTTTTCTCTTCGGATATAAACAGAGCCGTAAACAGGTTTTACAACAGAGGAGTTGCTGCAGCCCACTCATTGCCGGGCTGGCCGAGTCCACTTGTTTACTGGAGCTCGCAAAAAATAGTTATGTTGGTCAGTTCCAAATGAGGAATTGCTATTGAGACAATGCTATAATGTTTTGGTTTTTTCTTTAAAAAAGAAAAAAAAGCTTTCCAAACTTTTATTTTCAGCTCAATGTGGCGTGCAGAGTTCCATTTTGGGCCTGACAGCCCCTGCCACTGGAGTTCATGACTGGCATGTGGTCGAGTGCTCCTTTTTGGACACTTTCCCTTCCCGTTAGAGTCTAACTGGAGGAGTTTTTAAAGGCTACTCCTCTGCCGCCTGTGCAGTTTATGCGCTGGAAATAACTTCAAATGTTTCAGCTCCATTTGTTCATCCATTGTACAATTGCTTTTCATTTTCAGTGGGTGCTTAAAGGCAGGGCGACCATATTTTGAAAACCGAAAACCAGGACACATGGAGCGGCAATCAGATGCTCAAAGTTTACTGAGGGATTTCAGTTTTTTTTTAAGTATGCTTCTTCTGGATGGATATAAAATATTTTTTTCCATAATTTTATCACTTCATAAAAAGATGCCAGGTTGCCCAGGACAGGGCGTGAGGTCACCTTAGTTTAAGGTTCTGTACAGCTCTGGAATAAAAGTCCTTCCACATCGAGTTCAACACGACGATCCAGGAGCTCAAATTTGAAATTTGGCCAGTTCTTTAGATTGTCCATCGGACAATTTGAAGGACTGCTCCGTCAACTGTCTACACGTTTGCAGAGGGAGAGAACAAATTATCGAAGTTTTGATGTGACATCATCGACATGCCAACACGACACGAGTGAAAAAATAAAAGCCGCTTTTTCACTTTGCGGAAATTTGCTGCCGGTGTGGAAGGTTGCATTGACTTTTTTAAAAGCAACTTTAAAAAAAAAAAAAAGAGCTAATTATTCGCCTCGCAAATTCACTCCCGGTGTGTCAGGACCTTGAATGCTCTCAGCTCAGTAGCAACTTGCTTCTCGTCTCACTCTGACATCCCGCTCTCGTCTCGTCCCGTGCCTTGCCTTACCAGACATCTACTTCATCGCCACGGTGTCGTTCTTGTGGAAGGTGACCGTCATCACGCTGGTCAGCTGCCTGCCTCTCTACATCCTCAAGTACCTGCGCAGGCGTTTCTCCCCTCCAAGCTACTCCAAGTTGACCTCCTAAAGTCCGACAGGAACCTCCGGCCTCCTTGAAGCGGCTGGAAAACCGAGCGAGCGATCTCCTGGCCCTCATCCAACATGGACGCATCCCCCCGCACTCACTCAATCACTCACTTCCCCTTCACGGAGAGTCACGGAAAAGGCACAGGGTGTTTCCAGCCAGGGAGATGTGGGAGAGGCTCTTTTGAAGCTGCGTTCATTTCCACGTGTTTGATGCAAAGACCGAGCGATTGTCTCCGTTTGGAGAGGAGCTGCCGGACGAGTTCATTTCAAACTCATTTGTTGTCATCTTGAAGCATGAAAACCGAATATCGAAACGTCCCGGTCTGATCTGCGAAATTGTACAAAAAAAAAAGAAAGAAAAAAACAAGAAAAACCCACCTGATCAGTCAAAACGCAGAACCAGGTGCCAAACAGGTTTGTTTTGAAACTCCAGAGTGAAGTGTTGTGAAAAATTCCCCCTCCAAAAAAAAGAAGAAAACCACAAATTTCAAATCCAGATCCAGATTTTAACGGCGTATAGTTTGTGCCACTCTGAACGGAAGTGACACTTCTCTCAGGACTCCCACTTTACTCTGCGGTTTCTAATTTTAGGCCGAAGAAACGAGACGCTTGGACGGCGTTGAGAAAAAAAAAAGTGTTTACTGTCTAGACTTTGCATGAAACGCGCACGTCTTCAGGTTTGTGTATCCGTTTGTGCGTCACGACGAAGCTACGAGGCGACGCGGCAGAGGTGGCATTTATTTTAGCGTGACCCCGTTTGTGCGCGTGTGTGTGTGTGTGTGTGTGCGCGCGTGTGTGTGTGTGTGGACAGTGGTCAGGGCGGTCACGGAGCAGTTTTGGTTCTTCGCAGCAGAGGATCTCTGGACTGGCTGAGTTGTGTGTGTGCGGAGGAAGGTGGTCGGCTCTCGTCGGCGTCGTGACTCACTGTAACAGTGACCTTAAGCCATAACTGAAAATAACCCTGGTGACCCGCGTCCAGCTCGCCCCTTTTAGACCGTCTCACCATTCCGTCCCCGTCGCTGCTTATTTTTCGACTAACCTCCTCGTCGTTTTAAGGAAGGAAAGGAAGGGAAAAAAAATCTTAATACAATGTGAATATTGTCGAAAAGTGTTGCTGCTGCACAGTTGATCGAGGAAGAAAACACTACTTTAATTTTGTTGCAGCTGCGATGATGGAAATACTGTAAATTTAAACCAACTGTCGTGGAATCGTTGCTGATTTTAAGTGGATTAAAGGGGAATGACTGTGTGGATTTAACAAGGTGCCACGTTTAAACGTTGTCAATAACATGTTGAACTAGAAATAATGACGTCACGAGCTTTGTTTGCACACAACCTTTTTTTTTTTTGTACAACCGATAATTCTATTTTTACGTTTCGTGATTGATGATAAAGTGATCGGTTTGGCTGCTTGTAAATAACCTCTTTTATTTATTTATTAACATGTTTTATTTAATGGTCTTGATTGCACTCAAGTGAGAAGAACAAAAAAAGGGAGAACTGTGTTAATGTGAATGTTGTGCTGATGATTAATAAAACCCTTGTTTTCTTTTACTTGCAGTCGTGTGTTCTGTATTTTATGTTAAAGCCCAATGTGTAACATTGTAAATGGATGAAATAAGAATTTGCACCATGTTTATTATCATGAGATGTAACTAAATCTTATACACTCAAACATAAAAGAGTAAAGCAAACTATACACTGCCAATATCATTTTAATTGCTGGTTCTTGTAAAACAAGAACCAGAAAATTAAAGTCGTGGGAGAAGAAAAGTGAGCACTCAGAGCAAACTAAATAGTCTTTTAATTGCAGACTATGTTGTTAATACACATTTGGTGTTATTGGATAAGCAGCAAAGTGAATGTTTTCCACTAAAGATGTAAAACTGATAATGATGAAACGATAAGAAAAGTCCAGTAACCTTGGATAGAAGTCCTGGGAGAAGTCAGTTAGTCAGAGATCTGAAACACTTCAGGGAAATGAAGATTATCAATCAGAATACAGGCATGTCTGAAATGATCAAGGTGGCTGTGTTTCCCATCAGATGCACCTAATGTCAAACACAGGATGAAAGCAGAGTGAAGCGTCTGAGTGCTAGACACACTTTGACCAGAGGAGGGAGTCCCTGTTGCCTGGAGGTGCTGCTGCGTTCATGTCACTCAGGTACTCCACACTGTCATAGTCTTAGTGAATGTGTAACCCTGACAGATCCATAGTTAATGCTTTCACAGTACAATGTGGGTTAATTTTGGCCTCATAATAAGGGAAAATAATAATAAGTGTCTATTCCAACTTCTCCCGCACTTTTGGAATCCTCTGACTCCTTCATCTTCACCACCACTATCCCATCAGCAATAATAATTAAAAAAACAAAAAAAAAAGACACGACATTAACACATTCACAATTTTTATGTATATACACCAACAATCTAAAGTTTGGACACGTAACTGTTTCACAGTTTGTGTCTTTTGCCTCAAAAGTATTGCTCATCGTGCAGGTTAGGAGTTCTTAAATTGTGCAATGCTTTAAGAACCTAGCATTGCATGTTGGAAGTAGAACTGCAGCGTGTATCCAGCTGCTTGTTCCATGGCCCACGTGCATGGCCCAAGTTACACCATCAAAAGAGACCATTTAACTTGTCCCAAGAAGTGGAATTCCTCCCCAGGATCGGTGGGGCTGCCTCTCTAACCCCTACCAGCTGCTCCACTGCCAAACAGTCCAATCCGACTATTTATTCATTTATTTTAAATTTAAAGTTGGATTATCAGACTTTAAGGACTCAGCATACAACTGTTATGCAACCAATCCCAGGTAATGATCACAGAGACTGTGCATTCTGTCTCTGGCACTACAAGGCAGGAATTAGTTTCCAGCATGGAAAAGGTCTCCCGTGTGCTTCCCAATGGAACAGCTTGAGGCAGAGCGCTAGACACAACATGCATGTGCTTCACAACATACCACAGACTGCCTCGGGAAACTTCCACTGATACTATGGAATCGTATGGGATCTTTATTCCATCTACAGACCATGGTACCCGCTTAAACCATGCGGCAGGGCCTTGGCCAGTTTCCTGGAGAGGATCTGCTGCTGCTGCTGCTGCTGCTGCTGCTGCTGCTGCTGCTGCTGCTGCTGCTGCTGCTGCTGCTGCTGCTGCACAGTGACTTCAGGCCAGCAGAGAGTCTGCAACCTTTTAGTAAAAGGAGAAATTCTCACTAAGAAAAAATAGATTCCAGCAATGCCTGGTCTTTTACCTATAAGGTGAGATTAAAACTGTGTGGAAGGTCAGTCGACATGCACCAAGTATGCACAGAAATTAGGAAGATTATTTGGCTAATTCAACCACAGCTTTTATCAAAAAACTATTATTTGTTTTATGATTTGTTTGTCCACTTTCACACTATTGTTTATGTTTATGTTCATGCAGCTGAGAGACGACGCAGACCTGAACCCCAGGATCACTTCTGTTTTGCTTTGACAACCTAATATTGACTCTATTTGTGTCCACATTTGGCTGATAATAAAAGATGATAGATGTTAAAGTGGTGAAATATTGCCGGCTGGATTTGGAAAGCTGGACAGACGAGGGAGTGGGCGTTGTTGAGGAGGTTGTTGGGGGGATGCTAATATTGCTGGGATTTTTAGCTTCGCTCTGCTCCAAAGGGGAAAAATCCATGAGCTCGTCTGCCACTTTTCCACTTTTCCAGCGGACGCTGCGACACGTGAATTCTTTTTGCAAACATGCGAGTATCGATCAGAATCCTGTTACATAACGGGGAGCTCCGCTCCGGTCTGGATGGATGTAGCTTTCTTGTTGATGGAACGTTTTAGTTCAGTTCTGTCCTGTTCTGTCGGAAAAAGGACTTGGCGGCGACGGCGGCGGTGGGAGGGATGGGAGGGGCGGGGGTTGGGGGAGATTGTTTTCCAGGATCTCGAGTTGTGGCGGGGATGAAATAGGAATCCTCAGTGCACTGGTGACGTTTGGGAGCCATGCGGAGGGAAACCCTGTCAGCAGTCTGACATGCAGTGTAATGTCTGAATCTCACTGCAGTACTGCTGAAATGCACATTTTCGAAAATTGCACTACAAACATTGGTTTTCAGAGAGTGCCAGTAAGCACGACAGTGGCAACGCAGAGTTTGACCTCAAAATCAAATTTAAGGCACTGGCGAAAAAATGACACTATGTTTGTAGAAACCTGAAATTAAAGCATTATGGCCTTGTGAAGTGCGGCCTCGCACTCCTTTTTCATTACTTGCCCCAGTTTAAACGCAAAGTGCACCTCCGTAGGCCTTATGGGCCCACGGCCGAGCAGCGTAAAAGTCTTTAAGGGGTAGTTGCGCTTTCAACTTTCGTCCACAGGAGGCAACCACAATAAATCAAACTTGCCTGTTGGTGCAACAGAGGTCGGGTGAAATGTTCAGAACTTTTTGTAAGTACGCTGAGTCAGAGGCCAATTTTAATCATAACTGATTAATTGATGTGCAAAGAGGAAACGCCTGTTCCACAAATGCAGATTTTTCAGAAATATTATGACTCCCTCTAACCCCCAGTGGCCGGTTGCAGTACTGATAGTTAGCCCTTGCCCTAATGTTAGCACGAGGGACATGAAAAGGATGAAATTAATCGTACCAAAAATATCTAAGCTTTTTCTTTGGGCTCTTCACAAGAGACACTTGAGTGAAAGTATTTTTTTTTTTAATCCTATCACGTGTGTCAACTTGGTGTGCTACCACACTGGAGGTTTTTAGGTAGCACACTTTCTGGGGATGAAACCAATGTGTGTGTTTCAATCTTACCCCATTTTCAAAGCTCTGAAATGTTTCACCTGGTGTTAATCAAATGACTTAAAAGGCCATCAGAAGGTGATGGTCTCTGCCTTTCCCTTTGCTCTCTGATTTTTTTTAATTTTTTTTCTGAGCATTGTGTCATGACAATGCACTATTTCCACATGAGAGACCGACAGCATACGTTTACAAGCTAAATCACACATGTCACACTTGGAAAACGGCAACCGCGCGGCGCTCGAACCCAGACATCTGTACCTCAATGGGCCGTTTACGGTGATGGAAAATCCTGCATGGTGCTCGGAAAACGTGGGACGGAAGCACAAACTCGGCCGTCTGGACACGGGTGGTTTTCCTCTCTGGTGCGTGTGCCCAACTCATTTACTCATTCATAATTTGTGGGGTTGCATAAGAGTTCTGTAATAGTGGAGGAATTTACATCTGGTAGACGCGGCTGCCGCATGTTTACCCCCCAAATCGACGGCTCGACGGGTCTCTGTGGTTTGAAGACTCATCGCCGTCACCTCATTTGACCCCCCCTCCAAAATCCCAGACTAATCTGTGTCTCGGTCCCAAACAGATCCTTTTGGTGCCGGCCCTCTTTCCTCCACTAGGACACACGTTTTCCGTTAGACGGCCTCAGGTCTGAATGGAGCTGAGGTCAGCTGCAAAGCAGTCTGTCTCGGAGGCTGGACTCCGCACATGTTGCACCTCAAGGTCAGAAGGAATATTTTGTCCCTCATAGGCAGTGCTGTGGTCAAGACCGCACCAACTGAATCCAAGAGATTATCAAGACTAGAGAGTATCAAGATCGAGACAAGACCAACCCTTTATGTATTGAAGAAAAATAACAACAAAACAGAAAAAAAATGACAGGTATCTTGACAAATGACAGGACTGTCACTAGGTCTGCGCCGAGTCACTGTCCGGTTGTTGGATGTCACTGTGTCATTTGGTTTTGTTGTTGTTTTTTTTATCATGCAGCTGTGAGTCCTCTGACCTTAGTGTGATATCAGCAGCCCCTTTTAAATGATTTGTTAAGTGATTTGTGATTGTGCGTTTTGTAGACATGAAAATCAGGTTAGCTTAGCAAAGACACCTCTTTTTACAGAAACAAGATGGTGGAGATGGTGTGTTTGTTTACAAGCCAGCTCAGTTGAGTTAAAGTTCAGCACCTCAACAAATGTGCGACTGTACTAAAATCCACAAAAAGCCTAGATTTAAGAGTGGCAATTGCTGTGCTAAATTGCTGTGTGTAATACATGAGAGGCATCAGTGCCATAGGGTCGACTTTCACTTGACTCCTCTCATTCTTGGGGACACTGTTTCCCCCTGAAAGAAAAGTTGGTATAATACAAGTTGATGCTGCCTCAGGTGGCTGTTCATCCAGGATTCCAGGATGTGGAACATGTAGATTTTACAGCTTTGAACTGCAAAACGGTGGCAGTTTAACAGCTAAACATGATCAACGAATGCTCCTCCCACTTTAAACCAGCCTGTTTAATGCACTGAGTGATTTAAAATGTTTAAAACTCCCAACTCATTTTGTGTTTAGAGAATGAGCTTCCACACACACACACACACACACACACACACACACAAGCTGTTAATTCACCTGACAACGCACAAAGCCAGACAGGGCTTGATGCCAGCACTGGAGCGAGTTGGTTTGTGTGATTTAAAAATAGCAACTCAGTGATTCGCAGCTGGCTACTGCAAGAATCATCATCATCTGTTGCAATGGTTGATTTATTTGAAAACGTAGCAGACTTAAAAGCGTTTAGGCTGCTGTGAGCTCATGTGAACGTGTTGACACACAGCTTCCACAACACTGGCCGTAATGTGGAAATAAAAAGTGTCTGACAGGAAACTACACACTGGTGTGAGACGGATTGGACGGGGCCTAAAAATCATTTTCTTTTTTTTTTCCTCCCCTTGGATGCTAACCTTATGTAACTCTTGTTTGAGTGTCCTCATAACTGCTGGGGTCTGTCTGCGTGGTCTTCCTCAAGGTAACAGAAGATCCAGTTTTCCATTAGGAGAGTGGAATTGGACGGGAGCCTCTTGCCCTCAGTGGGAACAATGGAATTCTCTATGTTCCATGTTCAAAACATCATCTGATCCCCATCACTGGATCTCACTTTTTTAATTGAGTAATTATTCAAGCTCAAACTGTAGAAATGATCACCGTGTTTAGAGTCGACACCCTTTAAAAATAAAACTGTGTTAAATAAATTTCCCATACAGGCGCGTCCTTTAACTCAGCCTCTGTACTATCCGCCCCCCTCTTTCTGCTACTGCGTCCTACAGTAATTTCTTCATCCCCACAATGAAGTTCTTGTGCTGCTACTGTCTGAGAGAAGCCGCAGAAATGCCTTGGCGCAGGAGCCGGAGACGTCATAGATTCCTGAGCGTGGGGCTTTGCAGGAAAGCCCTGAGTCTCCGACATGGACCCGCTCCAGGTTTCCATGGCAAAGGCGCACAAACAGGAGGAAACACTGAGGGAATCCCGTTATTTTACAGCATTGGGCCATTATAAACACCCAGAGCGGGGAAGGAAGCCGCTCTTGATAGTCAAGTAATCCTCCCAGAGCTCTAGGAAGGGAGACTTTAAACCAGGACCAGCGCTGAAGCTGACGCGGCTGCGTGTTTTTGGACAAGAAGCGGAGTCTGCGCGCCGTAGCCTGAAGATAATTTCTAAACTTTTAAGCGCGTTTTTCGGTTATTTTCTTCCGCGTCATTTCAACGCTTTATCACGTAACTCCTGATATGCCCATTTAGCGGGGAATTATTTTGATTTTTTTTTTTTATTTCTCTCCGCATATCGCTATTTTTTCTTCTCCTCCAGATGTTCAGGGAGACTTGGAGGCTGGCACAGTACCACACCATGAGGTCGATGGATCAAGGTACTGCTGAAGTGTTGTGATTAACTGGTAATCAAAACATTAATTTGATCGAGTGTGTGTGGTGTGGATGTGTGTGCGTTGTCTTGTGCAATGTGGATGTTGATGTTTAAGGGACGTGCTTCCCGCTGAAAGATGCGCAAGAACGCGCCTGAACATCACAGGAAAATATGTTTGTTTTTTTTTTTTTGAGGAACTATCTGAACGTTGTTGTTTTGTTTTTTTAAGAGAAAGTGCAAAGTTCTGGTTGTAACATTTTATACGTTCTACAAATTCGCTCGAGTTATTCGTCTCTGCTTTGATTAGATTTAGGCTTCCCTAAAGATGAGATCTAACAAATGTGACGTAAATGTGAATGACACATCAAATACAACGTACAAGTAGTTTGGCGCCGTCACGAATGCATTTTGAAACAATGACAAAATATGGAATCGA
Source organism: Thamnaconus septentrionalis (assembly GCA_009823395.1). Lineage (NCBI taxonomy): Eukaryota > Metazoa > Chordata > Actinopteri > Tetraodontiformes > Monacanthidae > Thamnaconus > Thamnaconus septentrionalis. Next base: position 18,266,438 of record CM020512.1, on the reverse strand, counting down.
TCCTGTGATCTTTACTATTCTGTTTGCTGACTGGGCATATTCGAGCCGCAGCTAGACGCAATTCGGTTGTGCGTAAATCTGGGGATTCCCTCAGGACCCTCGCGTTTACGCGCTCTGTTAAAAGCTGCTCCTGGAACCATTTAGCGGAGGTTGTTTATTGCTCTCAACCCACTTTCGTACCGCATGTGTGATTTATTTTCATTTTCAAATGCCGTTTTACATTGGCAATAACTCGCAAGATGCATCGGCAACGAGTCCGTTCTGTTGTGTTACTGCTGTGTGTCAGACGCCCGGGGGCAGCAACATGCCGCGCACCGTGTCCCAAGACGCCGAGCATCGAGTTCGTCGCTTTGCCTTTGCCTTTTTCTTTTTTTTATAATCGACGCATCAAAGACAGAAGGAGGCGTGATCAGACCCAGAGATGCGCCGTGTGTGTACGGAGTGAAAAAAATAAAAATAAACAAATAAGAAAAGACCCGCCTTCAACGCGCCGAGGAAGCAGGAAACTTGCGCGCTTCGCCTCTTGCAGCTCGCCGATGCATCGCTTGTTACTCGTCAGGTCGCCAGTGATCCTTCCACACCAGCAACCTCAGTCCGAACTCCGCGGCAGTCGTTCGAGGCACCGATGACCGCTTTTTACGACGACAAAGTCCTGGAGGATGAGCTCGGCCAAGTCAGCTGCCCCGAGGGGGATTTGGACTTTGCTTACCTGTTTGAATATGAACCACCTTGTAGCGACGTTGCGACCGGAGGTCAAGGTTTGTCAGAAGTGCTTTATTTGTTTTTGCTTGTTTGTTTCGGCTCGTCTTGAATCGACTCTTGCGGCGCTCTCTTGGGTATTTGCTGGCTCGAAGTGGATGCGCGTCCTTTTGTTCACCTTAGTGCTATAAAAGTCATAGTCAAACAGGAAGCGAATTTGGCAGCCACGTGAGCATGAAGTTAGCAAGCCTTTGCAAACTAATGGTGCCTTTTCTCAGACTACACTTGAGTTTAATCTGATGACTTCTGCACATTTCTGCTTCTTCCATTTATTTGTGCAATCATTACTTTTTCCCCTTTTCACCCTCACAGATGATCCCAACTTTGCACCCCACAAAGTCCTCGGTCCCGAGTCGGAGCAGGTGTTCCCTCTGGACGCTGCCTCCCTTACGATCACAAGCCCTGCAGCGGGGAACACGGCACCCAAGTCCTTGCGGGGTACGAGAACCAAGAAGCCAGATATCTGGACAACGGCCGACCGGCGGGCCTGGCTCTGAGCCCGCGGATCGAGATCACGCCTTCCCGTGAACACTACAATCACTGCCGGGACTCCCTGCAAAACCACCATCTCAACATCAGTCCCAGACCCAGACTGACTGTGCCAGGCCATGAGAACCTGGCTTACAGAGAGCCACAGTGCCTGAGTCCCGCTAGCAGCAATTCCTCCACCAGCTGGCATTCAGAGAATTATTCCCCCTTTGCGTCTCCCTGCGTGTCCCCCAGCAGCGGCCAGAACGCCGGAGACCTCTGCCCCAGGTTGCAGAACATCCACACTGGCTCCCCCCGCACCTCACCGGGCACCTCACCCGGCAATAGCTTAGTGGAGGACGGCTGCCTGGGAGCCCGCTCGCCATCTCCGAGACCCGGCTCCCGCTCCGCCTCACCGCAGGGCAAGCGCACCTACGACATGTACAGGAACCCAGGGTTGGTCCCGAGCCATCGCTCCCGCAGTCCCTCACCCCACGGCCACAGCCACAGGCACGAAGACCACGATGCTGCCGCCCACTACACCCACGCCGGCCTTGTTGATGCCATGAATGGTTTCACAGCCGGTCAGCCGGCCAACGTTCCCACCAAAATTGTCAAGACGTCCAACCAGCTATACACTCTGTACCCAGAAAACCAAGTCGAGGGGAACTACGTGGTGTCCTGTGACCCGGACATTAAATCCAAAGCCCCTGCCGAGCCTTACTTCGTCATACCCCAGATCTGGCACAAGCCGCTGGTTTCTAGCATCTGCAGGTAAATGGGCAGCATAGTCAGAGATTTGCACATACCGAAAATACATTGCACACCTGACATGTTTTCGATAACCCCCCTCCTATTGTCCTTGATGTTCTGTAGCATCCCCGTCGCGTCTCTGACACCTCTGGAGTGGCCCATTCCCAGTCACACTGACCAGTATGAGCTCCACATTGAGGTGCAGCCGAAGCCTCACCACAGGGCTCACTACGAGACCGAGGGAAGCAGGGGGGCCGTCAAAGCGCCCACAGGAGGGCATCCTGTCGTACAGGTGAACAATACACCACATTATATAATACAGTGCTATATGAGCGTTGCATTTGTTTCCTGATGAAATTGAAATCATCTGCACGATCGTTGATCATTTAAAGTTTAAGTGGGTAATACTTGGAGATTTTGAGAAGAAGCAGCGACATTAGGTGGTTACATTTTAGACTGCAGCGCTCTTTTGCTCCCCCTCCCTCTCCCAAGCTTGCCAGGAAACTACGGTTGCCTGCGCACACAGTCCTGGATACCTCGTCCACCTTCTTCTTCGTTGGTTTATTTGAGAACGCAAGTGTTCACACTAAATACAGTTCAGTGGACTGGATTGTCCACACCAACTTCCTTAGAAACATGGTGGCAAGATGGCAACTAACTGGGAGCAAGGCCCTTGCTATATGTATATTCTTATATATAAATAAGAACAGTTCTATGGGTGGGAAAAGCAAATTATTTTTATTGCACTGCGAGTATACACTTTTAATAATGTATTTGTGGGCAGTATGATACAATTTTATTCATTCATTCATTCATCTTCTATACCCGCTTATTCCAATTCAGGGTCACGGGGGTCTGCTGGAGCCTATCCCAGCTGTCATAGGGCGAAGGCAGGGTACACCCTGGACAAGTCGCCAGTTCATCGCAGGGCCACATAGAGACAAACAACCATTCACACTCACATGCACACCTGCGGACAATTTAGAATATTCAATTGACCTCACATGCATGTTTTTGGAGTGTGGGAGGAAGCCGGAGAACCCGGAGAGAACCCACGCAGACACGGGGAGAACATGCAAACTCCACACAGAAAGGTCACAGGTCCGGGCGATACAATTTTACCATTATGAAAATCATGAATTAAGCCAAATTTTACACACTGGACCTTTAACAGAAGGAACTTGTCGTAGGTGTAAGTAGCCCAGTTTGGCTACTTTGAGTAGTCCTAATATATGAAAATAGTAGTAGTATCTTTACCTATTTCTCAACTCTGAGGTTTGTATCACTCAAATATTCACACTCTAACCACCCTGCAGCCTCACGACAACCCTCAGAGTTGCTCCCCGGTCAGCGAGCAAGCTCACGGATATATATATATATATATATTATTTCTGTGTTGCGTATTCTCTCGCTATGGTCTGACCCACACACACACACAGATCAGTGTTCATGCCGTCGCTCACTTCCTCTTAAATGTTGGTTTGTTGACTGTGTGGGTATCGTATGTATGAGGAAGCTGAACGTAAGTGTTGAAATACTCACCAGACGCGTGTTGATAAAGAAAAGAAAACAGTTCCTGTGGTTATAGTTGTGGATGACTTATTTGGCTATTTTTCTATGACAGAATGTGGAAATCAGCTCTTACATAGTTCTGATGCCCTTTTGTGGCGTTGCCATGACGACATTTTAAAGCCATTTCTTGTCCCTTGACTCAGTCCTCACCCTGAGGTCAGCTGAAAGTCGGTTGCCAAATCAGATGGTCAAGCCTGGCTTGCCACGACCGACCTCTGCCGCCGCCACTTTCCCTTCCTCTTCTCCTCCTCCTTCACTTTTTCCTTCATCCCGTCTCTGAGCCTCGTAGCCTTCACTTTTCCTACGCCGCTCTCGGTCATGACTCACTGCTCCTGCCACTGTCATGACAACCGGTTTGGCTGCTCACATGGCCTGTGGAGTGTTTTCACTTGGCTTCTTGTGTCTGGATACCCGGATGTGCAGGAGTCATTCATGTTGCCATAGTTTCTGTTAACAGTTATCAGCAGTTTGAACTTCATCACTTATTGAGAGGATTTAATCCCTTGATTATTTTACATATTGAGTACAAACAGAGGTGGAAATAGTATGCACATTTTGTACCGAAGTAAAAGTATGGCTACTTGCTTAAAAAAAAAAAAAAAAAAAAAAAATACTGTGGCAAAAGTAAAAGTACAGATTTAACTTCTTTACCCAACTAAACAAGATAAAATTACAGGTTCTGAGATGTACTGGAGTAAAAAAAATATATATATTTGCCATTAATGAAACTAGACATCTGTTGATAATTTTGCAAGATGAAAAACTTGTAACAGAATAATCTGGACTGAACTGACCAGGGTGACCTCAAAGCTGAAAAACAGACATACTGTATGTTTACAAATGTAGGGAGTAAAAGTAAAAACTTGACAGGAAAAAAATACTTAAGTAAAGTACTGATACCTAAGTACAGTAACAGCGGGGTTTTTTTTTTACTTCCCACCTCTGACTACAAAGAAACAAAAACCTCTGATTGCTATTTCCGATCACAGTGTTCTTAAGATGGTTGGGTTGGTAGGAAGCCAAACCCAGCTGCCAGTCCATCACTGGAGTTCTCATTGTTGAGTGTCTTGAACATATATATTCATTTATTTACTTCAGGTTGTTACGCTTCTGGTAACCGATAACCTGCTTTTGACTGCCAATTTCTGAGGACTGAGGACCTTCTTGGTCTGCAGAGCTTCATCAATATGGCTGATGAGGTGCATCCTGAAGCCCCAATATGGCTTTTTATCATGTGCACCACATCATAGGCAAATTTCTTTCATAAAGTAAAACTACACTGCATTGTGTTGATGACCGAGCTATACTTTAAGAATAGGACTTCACTGCTACTTCAATGTTAAAATGGGAGTCCCGCATAGATCTGTTTTGGGTCCTGTGCTGTTTGTTATTTTTTTAATATAATTAATTAATTGATTTACCAATTTACTGTGGAAACTCATTTGGGTCTGTGACATTCATAAATTTTCATGCAAAATGAATATACACAGACATAGAACTGTTTGCAGACAGCATTTAGATGCAAGTTGGTTGCTTTGTGGTTTTTTGCAGGTTTCCTCAGGAGGCACTGTCAGGTTAAAAGTAGCACCTCTTTGTGTGACTGCAGTTCAGAGCCTCACCTTCCTTCTTCTTTTTGTTTATACAGTAACACATCAAAGTAGTCTTGACTGTTTCTGGAGCTGGGACAAACCCTTGTTTTAATTCTGAATGCAAGTTATCCATGTTCCAAGAAACCACAAACTGTATCTTCAGCAAAGTCTTACGACTCGTACTTTTGGATTATTTTGCAGTTACATGGCTACAGAGGCAAGGACCCTCTCGGTTTGCAGATCTTCATTGGTACGGCTGATGAGCGCATCCTGAAGCCCCACGCCTTTTATCAGGTGCACCGCATCACTGGTAAAACCGTGACGACAACCAGCTATGAGAAGATCATCAACGGCACCAAAGTCCTGGAGATCCCCCTGGAGCCAAAGAACAACATGAAAGCAATGTGCGTGAGCATTTGTGTCTATGTTTTTCTTCTCCTGTTTGCATTTTATTCCCTGCTCTCCGTTTGGCTCACGTTGCTCCTCCCAACAGAATTGACTGCGCCGGGATCCTGAAGCTCAGAAACGCCGACATTGAGTTGAGGAAGGGCGAGACAGACGTGGGTCGGAAAAACACCCGAGTCCGCCTGGTGTTTCGTGTGCACATACCTCAACCAGGAGGACAGCACGTCTCTCTCCAAGTGGCCTCCCATCCCATCGAGTGCTGTAAGCAGCTGCACACGCAGCACTGTCACAGTCATATCATATATATATATATATATATATATATATATATATATATGTGCATATACGTATTTATGCACATATATGTGTGTGTGTATATATTTATATACTTTTTTATATACACACTACCAGTCAAAAGGTTGGACACACTTTCTCATACATTTTTTTCTTCACTGCAGATAGATACTGAGGATATTAAATATATGAGCAAGATATATGTAATTATGCAGCAAAGAAAAACAAGTTAAATAACTCTAAATATTATTTTTATGAAAGGTGGCTATTTTGAAGAGTTATTTTACACTCTTATTGTTTCCTACATTATTCCATGTGTGTTCATACGTAGTTTTGATGCCTTCAGTGAGAAACTGCAATGTCAATTCATAGGGTGTGTCCAAACTTTTGACTGGTAGTGTAATATATATAAATATCTTTTTTGGAAACCTCATTCAAATGAGTTGGAGGCTCCTCATTTGAATGACGCCTTTGTGTGTCTCCAGGGCTCCAGGCCGTCACTGGCCACTTCATTGTTGGCGTACCTGTTTATACCTGCAAAGTAGTAAAATCTGTGTTTGGGCACAGCAGTACATGTGTGAACAGCGTTATTAAAGCTTATTCTAATCAAAAGTCAAACAAAAAGTCCCTTTATCTCGTTGCGGACCAACACCTCAGTCAAGATGTTCATCATATTGGTTTGGCACAGACACGGTGCAATATGTTGCTGCCGCCATAAAACTGCCCCATTGTGACGCACACAAACAAAACATTTAACGATCCTTATTACATCTGCCTTCCTGTCCATGCCAAAAAAAGATGAGCTCCGCTGTCGGCGAAAGGCAATCAGGCGCAAAGTCGGTCACGGTGACGCCTGCGACGCATCTGTCGGCCTCGCTGACGAGCGGAGGCGCCGTGTTTGAGGAGGCGGGCCCGCCGCCGGTGTCATCCGCTCCGCGCCCGCTCAGGTCTCATGCCGTCGTCTGGCAAGCAAACCTGTTAAAAGGTCACGGGGTTGTTTGTCGACACCTCGGCTCGCCTCGCAGGCTGCTGAGTTTCATCCAAGCTAATGGGCGATAATAGGAGCTTATGGGACGAGGGGGCAACACTCGACACCGGCCTGTCAGCCGACAGCTGCTGCTGCTGCTGCTGCGTGAATGATGACAATGGTGCATTCATGTCCCTTTTTCTCTATCGTTTTTTTGTTTACTTCTCTTCATGGAAACTATGGGAGTAATTTGGGAAGGGTGGGGGCGGTATTTTGTGCACATTTTATTACAGCTGTTGCACCGTGTGGCACAGGAGAGTGCATAGTGTAACTCTATCTATATCAACCTATCTACCTGTCTATATATACATATATACTGTGTGTGTGTGTGTATTTAATATATATCTATAGCTGTGTTTCCATTACCCCTAGAATTGTGCAAAACCTAAATATGTCAATTAAAAACGCTCTCATGAGGTGGTTTTTCAGACGTATCAATATAGAGGTATATTGCAAAAGTCTTGTGGAAACACTTCTTCGTATTTTTTCACATGTCCGTGGACGTGACGTACGGGGTCATGTGACCAGTTCACTTCAAGTGAAAAGGGCGCTTTTATCGCTTTTATTTTTCCAAGAACCGGAATGGAAATTCTGCTTTTATCAATATCTATCTATATATTCTCGCTATATATATTTTTTTAATTCAGACGTCATCTGTTGTGCCATTCGCCAACTGATGCAGTCCCCGTCGTTTCCTCGCCCAAGTCGTGATTTATAACGAGACTTATCATAACCGAAAGCGGGGGTTGTTTCATGCAAATGAGTCAGCAACACCTCGTTATTGTGAAACACTGTCACTTCTGGGTAATAGGCCGGCACAAATTTTTGGAAGTGAAACAAACAACCCCACCCCCTTCATCATTTACAATCATGCACGCATCTGATAAATCTTTAGTTGTTTCAGTTGCTATGAAGAAATCATCCCAATTTATTTGATTTTAATGAAATAGTGAACTGTGTTTCAAGAAAATATGATGCTATGTGTTACACAGTTATTTTCATTCTGTTTTTCACTTGTTTGAACGGGCAGTGAGCTTTAAAACGGATTAGAGGAGCAATATTTCAGGTTTTGCAGATTGTTATTTACATACACGGGCCTTTTTTTTGTCCAGCATCATTCAGCATTTCAAATCCTCAAAAAAGAACATTGCTGCAAAGTCTCCATTGTTTCCCGGATCAAAACGCTCGTGTCAAAATGTTTGGTGACCTTTTATTGATTGACTGAAAATTTGAAAGCTTTTACTGCTGTGAGGATTTATGGGTTATGAGCTCAATGTGTTTGTCGCAACGGCAAAGAGGAAGGAGTCAATCTAAACGACTGAAAGACTTTCGTCCCTGTTTGTCCTGGCAGCCCAGCGTTCTGCACACGAGCTTCCCTTGGTGGAGAAGCAGGACATGGACGGCTGCTCTGTTCTGGGAGGCCAGCAGATGATCCTGACAGGGCAGAACTTCAGCTCTGACTCCAAGGTGGTTTTCATGGAGAAAACTCAAGGTGGGTGGCCTCAATTATCCCCCCTTTCCCCCCCCAACCCTCCACCAGGTTACTGACATCACACAACTTCTAACAAGACTGCTCTCATCCAATTATTAGGATGCGGCCTAAAAATAGGAAATCAACCAATGACTCAGTCAGTAAATTCATTTCTGCTCAGGTAGCGTTTAGACAGAGGAGCACAAACGACTGACAAACAACAGCCGTCCAAGTGCAGCAAAGTGGACAGCTTTTTCTTTTTGCTGCCGCCACTGCATCGATGACAACAGAGGAGTCATTTGCATAATCTAAATGATAACGCTGCAGGCTTGCTTCCCTTTAGGCCTCACTTCCTCTTTGACTTTCATCCTTATCGTCATCAGACGACGCTGAAACAGGCCCTCTGTTCTTCAGTAGCTCTGCAGGTCACAAAAAGGTTGTTTCTGGCGGGTCTCGCTGAAGCTCCAGTGCCGTGTTTGAATGCGATGTCATGCAAAGAGTCGAGGCTCCGTTTGATTGATTTGACTTTGTCTTGATAGTTCAGGAGGAGATTCCAACAAGTGGGACACCAGTGTCAACCACTGTGACACATTCAGTTTTACTTCCAAAACTATCAATTTTATCTGTTTTCCTTTATAAGCTTACCATCACATCATATATAAGAAGACAATAAAAATGTAAAACAAACAACCACATATTGCTATTAATATTAATATAAATTAATCATTGTTTTCTGCTGTCTCTTTTGGTCCTTTTTGGTGTAGTGATGAGAGGGTGAAGTGTTATGAGTGCATTGATCGGGTCTGTCATCTTAGATACAGTATCAGTCCAAAAAAACAAAGTTTCTGCCCTCTGTTATGTAATTCTTGGGCTTCCCTCAGTGTGCACGCATGGCTCTCAGATGTTTCCCTCTCATGTGAACACAGCCATGGAGTCAAACCAAGTGACTGTTGGAGACTTTAGTGCGCCTCCTGTTTCCGAAATAAGACTTTGGACATTGTCACGTGTTGTTTTTATTTTTTCGCTACTCATGGGGTTCCCTGCTGGCACCGCGCAGATGGAAAGAAAGGGTCCGGCTTCGAGGGATTGCCTTGTTTTGGAGACTTTGTCTATGACACAAACTCCTGGACGGGTAGCAGCTGTTAAGTCCCTCCAAACGAGAGGCAGCCGCCTCTGGCTCCGGCACAGGGGAAGAAAGCTTCCCCCGCCAAAATAAAGCCTGCTCGTGCTTTTCTCTCCGCCTTCACTCCTCCTTTCCACTGCTGCGAGAGGTGGCGTCCAAGGGAGGAGGAGGAGGAGTAACGGGGGTCTGGGGGTATCCCTGTGAGTGGGGCCCGGTTCAAAAACACAAAACAGATGCGGGCGCCAAGGACGCAGTAATGTCACGTCTTTTTTCTTTTTTTGCGAGCGCAGTGGAGGGAGTTGTTCCTGAAAGTGAAGCACAGAAGAGAAGCTGGCAGGATGTGTGGAACCCCCTTCCCCTTCTCCACCTGCTGACTCATTCCAGCCGCGTGTTTGCGATCTACGACGGGAGGGTTTCCCGCACATGTCCGATCATGTGTAGCAACATGTGGAGTTCCCATCAACTGTCCCGTTCCTTGGCTTTCCCTCCTCCTTCTTCCGCCGGCTTGGATGCTGGCCTGGCGAGACGTTGTGATGTAACCGAGCATCAGCTGTCGGTCGCCAGAGGAGCTCGTAGCCTCGGCAACGTCGTGGCTAATGCTGTTTCCTCTGAGAGGGAACGAGGCAGGCGGGGCGATCTGGTTGGCTGAGCATTCACGGCGAAACCCCGTTTTCTCTCAACTGTTCTGGGGAAGAGCAGGGAGATTTTGTGCAGCTGCTGCTCTTTTTGAAGCTGCCTCTACAGTGAATCACACTAGATTAGAAGCATGTTTCCAGACTGTGCACTTGGAACTCGTGAAGCAAAAGCAAACTAGAAATCTTTTCTTATCCTTTTTTTTTTTTTTTTTAAAGAACTTTTTGTAAAGATAGTTTTACTAGCAAAACGATTCAAATACTGCTGACCTCAAAGGCTCAAAATGTACCGTTTTAGAAGTCAGAGGTGGCAAAAGTATTCACATTCTGTACTTAAGTACAAGTATGGATGAGGACTTTTCAACAATTTTCCAATGTAACAAGTAGAAAGTACAAATATTTGTCTACAAATGTAGGAAGTAAAAGTGAAAAGTTGTCACAAAAAGAAATACTCAAGTAAAGTACTGAAATCTCAAAAATCTTCTAATTACAGTCACACAAGTATTTGTACTTTGTTACTTCCCACCTCTGCAAGGAGCATCCTACAAACACGTTAACATCTGTTGATTTCTCCCACGTAGCATTAACCCCCGCCGGTCTGCTGTGATGTTAGCTACTGCGAATAAATCAGCCTCCGGAAAGCAAGTGACGTCCACATCAGTTTTGCATTGCCCCACTTGATCTTCTATCTTTATTATCCCAGCTGTATTCCATTGTTTGGCACCACACGGCAGGAATCAACATGTCCCTCATGCAAATATTACTGCTCATCATTAGCGGAAGAAAACACAGTTGTCACTTCAGCAACCCTCCATAACTTGAATCATTTTGTGCATAATAAATATGCATTCAACCTGTACATCACTTTTTCTGCCTTTGCTTTTGCAGACGGGCAACAAATCTGGGAAACGGAAGCGACCGTGGACAAAGACAAAAGCCAGCCAGTAAGTGGCGCAGCAGTGCGGCGGACCGGACTTGTCGTTAGCTAGCAGTTAGCCGCCGAGCTAAAGTATTCTGCCTCGCCACGCTACCCCATCCCCTGTGTTGCAGAACATGCTGTTTGTGGAGGTGCCGCCCTACAGAGACACGTCTGCCCTCCACTCGGCCAAAGTCAACTTCTGCGTCATCAACGGCAAGAGGAAGCGCAGTCAGCAGCAGCACTTCACCTACACCCCCCTGGCAGGTAGGTGCACTGACGTCAGCGTTTAAACAGCGAGGCAACCATCAGGGCTAGCGAGGCCTCCTCTGCAGGCCCCAAGATAGTCAGAAAAGTATATATGTATATATATATATATATATATATATATATATAAATATATGTATTATATCCAATTGGTTGTGCTACTGCCACTGTTGTATATTGTGGTAGAGTTTTTATCCAATCAAATTTCAGCCAGCTTGTGCTGTCAGCTTCTATGAAATCTGCCTTCAGAATCAACAGAGCAGGCTCCTGTGCGCTGTAGGTGACAGTCAGTTGCGACAGCCAATCAGATCTCGAGTCCGCGACACCAAGGCCAGCTAGTTTACTTTCCTACTCTATTGTGTGAATGTGAGTTTATTGATTTTGAATGCTCCGGAAATCAAGTGTTGCTCAACTAGCCTGATGTGATGTAATGTGTAAGTGTGATTCTGCATTGGTCGTGCTGTCATACTGATGGTATTAGGTTGGGCTAAGCAGTGACGTTACTGAAGGCCTCTAACTGCACAGCGACTGCCTTTAAGATTGATAGATAGACAGATAGACATCCAGTCGCTTACAGACACACACATCCCACACACATAAGAAAGACTGTTTGTGTTTCTACAACAGTTGCCTCTGTGTCCTCGCAGCTCCGTCCATCAAAACCGAGCCGCTGGACGAGTTTGAGGCCGACCGCATGGGCTTCGCCGTCCCCCAGATCGTGAGCCTGTCGTCCCACCCCTACTACCACCACACCCAGCGCGGCGTCCAGCTCCACCCCGACGGCAGCGCAGCCCCCTGCCAGCGTCTCAGCTCCAGCCTCCCCGGCCAGGACGCTCACTTCCAGCAGCAGCAGCGGCCCGCCATCGTCTACCCCCGCGGGGGCAGGAGTCTGAGCGCCGCCCCCGGAATTTACCAGCAGGCCGGGGGGGTGATGCCCGACCCGCACTGCTCGGTCCTGGTCCACACCGGCTGCCCGGCTCAGCCGGTCGGCCCTGTGGGTGCGGGCCAGCACCCCCCCATCATCCAGTTCTCCCCCACCAACCACCACCTGCTCCGGGCTGCGGACCTCCAGGGCCTCGCCGTCCCGCAGCCCGACGGCCACCACCAGCTGGTCTTCTGCGACACCTACCCCCCGCAGGCGCCTGAGGTGACCCACCCTCACCACTATCCCACAGTGATCCAGCAGCAGCCCTACGTCCAGAAGCCACAGCAGCAGCAGCAGCAGCAGCAGCAGCAGCAGCAGCAGCAGCAGCAGAAGGGCCGGGCCCCAGCCAGCACGGCGCCCGTGGAGGCTCCAGGAGACGGCCGGAGGAGGGTGACGGTCAAGGAGGAGAACTTGGACCAGGCCTACCTAGATGATGGTGAGTGTAAGTTACAGCAATCTCACTCAGCACCAGCGCTTTTCTTCCTGTTGTTTCAGTGTGCATGTGTGGTGTGGTGGTCCCTGGAGGAGAAGTGGGTGCACTCTTAGTTCATGCCCTGTGTTTAAAACAGCCTGTTACGTGAAAGATGACTATTCAGTTTACCCAAAAATGGGCCAGAAGTATTTGAATATTGTCACATAATTTCAGCTGCTTGACCTCAAGAATCAGGATTATAAAATTATGAAATTACTGACACAATACTGCCCCACAGACTAGTGAAAGACAATTACATAATTCTGCGAGCGAACTATTCCTTATTTCTTAATCCATCCACACCTGAAAACCGGACAACTGCTCTCTCATCTTGCCAGTATTTCATATGATTTGCAGTAAGATGATGTAGACACATGTAACACTACACTACGAGATAAAAGAGAGCTTCAGGCGAGTGGTGGAGAAGTGCGGTGCCCTATCTTGAAAGAGACGGATGGTCAGAAGCGTCCGAAGCGGAGAGATATGTTTTCCCCGGGAACAATTCGAGGAAACCTACGAGACGAGCGCCACCTTCTCCAGTGGCGCTCGCTCAGAGTTGATCTATGAGCTGAAGGAGCCCCCAGCGAACAAAGGCTTCGGTCCCGCTGTTAAAACAATCGTCATCATCAGACTGTGATGCAGTTCAGTTCCACTCCCAAGTGGAAATAACAGTGATTGTGACTCATGTGTTTACACTTGGCCCTGTCGACCCCCGATAGCCTCCGACAGAATTGATGTGGCCCAGTAGCGGGCGGCGCGGTGACCTTCACTCCCTCCCGCCTTAACAGGTGACGGCCCTCCAAGATGTGTTTACAGCAGAGTTTACACACCGCTGTTTTTCTTCCTTTGATCCCAACGCAGATTAAGGCCGTCGTCTGCCTTTTTTTTTTTTTCTTTACAGCCTTCATCCTGCCTGAGCTCATGCGGCTCTAAAACATGACAGGAAATTAGGTTCTTTTTTTTTCTTCTCTTGCCTTACATACGGAGCTGGAGGAGGACAGGAGGAGGGGGGCTAAGGTGAAAGGTGTCATTCTCTTGACCGCCCGGACGTGTTGACACTGTTATGAATTGAAAAACTACCTCCATGGCAACCATTGTCAAACAGTGGAACAGGCTGCCTGGGAGAGCTGGGGAAAGCCTCTTTTGTTTGTTGTATTTGGCCCGAGCTGCTGCTTGCCCTCACGCCCCTCGTTCCTGCAGGGGAACCCACCAGAGGATTGGCTTCTCTTTTTTTTTTTTCTTTTTCCGACTGCGAGATTCTGCCAATCTGGCACAAGAAATTCCTATTTGCAGCTGCTCGCCTCCAGAAGTCCAGCCTGATCCCTGTAAGATAGCGGCAGGGCGGAGGGCAGCCAGCTCGCAGGAAAAGGGAAGGGGGGGTGGGCGGGGTAGGATTGGGGCGGCTGTGCGCCCATACGTACGTGCATACGTGCGTGCGCGTCTCAGTGGAAAAAGTGAAACTGCCAGCGGTGGGATTTGTGTTTTTTGGACGGCGCTCGCAGGGTTTCCCTCCGCAGTAAACAGCAACAGGGAGGTGAGTTTGTGAATTAACAAGGAGTTGGAGACGAGCTCTCACACTGGGCCGCCTGTTTGATCCTCCCATGGAGCTTCAAAAAGCTGCAAACACCCCCCCCTCCCGGAAAGCTCATTAAAACTAACTCCAGGTTGGCTTTGATTTAAGTGTTAGTTTAGCGTCACCCTGCTCAAATTCCATTAGTGTAATTATTAATGTATATGTACACATATATACAATACCGTTGAAAAGCCTGGGGTCACTGACTCATTTCTCCATTGAACTCCTTTACAACCAGTTTTTATGAAATCTTGATCGTGAATGCTCTGCAGTCAAGATGTGCTTTACAAGTATGGGAACATTTCAGTGTTTAATGAAAACCCTTTCCAATGTCTAATTAAAAGTGATTGAAAGAATTCCAAGTGTGCAACATTCTGTGCGAACGCAGTAAAAGTCGACTGTTTCAAAGAGCCTGAAGTATAAAGCATATAAACTTTGTTTACTCTTTTATGGTTGAGCGCACAAAACTCAGTTTGATTGTAACACAAAGCTTTGTTTCAGAAATGTTTGTTGAATAATTTTTTTTCTTTGCAATTTTAAAGAATTCGATTTCTGTAACAATGGCCGTATAATGCACACTCGATATCCATTCTCTAAAATCACAGTCAATGAGACACTCAACTGTCAAAGCCATCCCATAATGCGTTCAGCACTTCCGTGCACTAGTGATGTTCTTCAAGCTTCCCAGTAGATTATTCCATGAAGCTGCTTACAATGGAGTTCAATGGAGAAACGAGTCAGTGACCCCAAACTTTCCAACGGCAGTGAATATACAACACAAACTTGTGCTTTTATTGCATTGCACCGCGTGCTTGTGATTGCAGCAGGTAATCCACCTACCCTTATGGTAATCAGGAGGGGATTGATCGAGGACAAGCGAGTGAGAAGTCAGGCGGTTTCATGAAATTCCCCTCTGTGTGTGTGTGTCGGCTGCAAAGGTGTTGAGCTGCGTTCTGATCCTGTTTGCCGGGGCCCCATCAAAGGCGCTATTGCCAAAGTGAGATTGTCAACATTACTCATCAGGGGTTGTTTCAGCCCGCGCTCGAGTCAGATAAAAAAAGAAAAAAAAGAAAAAAAACAAAGCCACATCCTGGTCTCGTCACAGTGTTGCGGTCGATAACTGTCACATCTCCGAGGTGCCTGAACTGTGTCGTCTCTGGCAAGTGTGTGTCGGAATGACTGCTCGGTATTTTCATTTTCTAACCCCACCCCACCTCCTCCAACCTCCAACCAACAAAAAAATCTCTCACACCGAGCGATCCTACCTTTTTTTTTTCTTTTTTTTTTAACTCACATTACTTTGCTTTCTTGTTGTTTGTGCTATAAAGGCCGTCGATCAGTTATTGGATACATGTTTTCTTCCATCTGCTGAGCCACAAAACATTAAGAGCGCCGTGCGGAACTCGCAGAGAGAGAGAGAGAGAGAGAGAGAGAGAGAGAGAGAGAGAGAGAGAGAGAGAGAGAGAGAGAGAGAGAAAGCAGAGCCAATGGTTGCGGCCGGCAGCCTGCCGAGTGTGAGAGTGACAGATTCAGTGGGTGTGGAATAAAGCCCCGAGGCAGCGGAGCAGGTGAAATTGTTCCAGCAGGTGGAGGTCGGAGCGGGAGAGATAAAGCACACGGCAGCAGCCTGCTGGCCATGCATTAGTTTCACCTCGCTTCCGTCCCATTTAAAGCGGCCTGTTCAAACACGCAGCCGGGCTGCACGGTAGGGCTGCGCAGCGTATTGATTCCAAATCTACCCCCCCACCTCCCACCACCGCAGCTATATATTCTACATCACCTCGCCGTCAATGTCAGAGGCAGCATGCTAAGACGTTAGTAAGAGCGGCAAGGCCACGCACGGCACAGATTGACCAGCTGTTTGACAGAATGCAACCGTCTGGACTTCCAGACTCCAGGAAAAGCAGGTTTTGCTTTGAAAACAGCTAATGGTGCAATAATATGTGGAGTAGAACGTGACGCCACGGCTCCTCCCTCTGCCTGCATTGTTCCCCTGCTGTTCTGTTGTCTGGCCAGTCTGACACTGTAAATGTCTTTTTGGATCAAACATTACTGATAAATGACGGATGGCAGCAAACACGCTGCTAAACGCTAATGATGACAGAACCCTGCTGGAACACTATCGCTGCTGAATTGTAATAATTTAAAGGAAAGAATACATGTAGATATATAGACATAAAAATACATAGATATAGATATACAAATAAAGGACACTCTCTAACAGTTTTTTTGAGAACCTATATCCTCACTTGACACTTGACTTGTTTACTGAGTGGAGGAGGCCACTGTGGGTGTGCCTGCGACGGTTTGTTTTGGTGCGTGTGCAGCGCACAGCCACAGAATCTCGTAGTAAAATGATTTTGAATATTGTTCCCTTAATCAAAGTCAATGTGAGTTCTGCCAAAGCCCAAAGTGCAAAGCAGAGTGGTTGCCGCGAATGTGCAGGTGTGTGCGGGAAGCCGGCGTGGGCCGCGTCAAAATCTGAACTCCGCCTTGAATCCAAACTTAAATCTGGTTCCACAAAGTTTCAGGCCTGACATCGTCCATCGACGCCGTCTGTCGCTTAGCTCGTTAGCGTGCTAATGTTCGCCGACACGCACTAAAAACACAGTCCATGTGAGACATGAGGATGTCGCTTTTATTCTGCGAAAAACTGTAAAGGAATCTCAGCCGTAAACTGTGTTAAATCAGGTCAACACGTCGTCATCCCCGCTGCTGAACTCAGATCATGTCTAGTTGTGAGTGTGACCAAGTCAGACGCTGCAGAGTTGTGTGAGAGTCGCTTGAAGGCGGACCTGGGGGTCTGAACTCAGCGCGCCGCCGGCCCTGCGGTTAGACTCCTGGGTTAAGGTGTCACGTGACTTCCTCTACTTTCTCTTTTCTCCTCCTAATGGTCGGCCATCGCTCACAGCGCTGCCGCATTAGCATGCAAATACCTGCGGACGCAAACACCGGGGCGGCAGGGTTTTGCGCCGGCCGCCACTGAGTCAGCTACTGTGCGCCGCTCGTAAACAGCGCAGCCCCTGGGCTCTGATGTCGGCAGCCCAGACGCTGCGCTGACTGGCCCGAGTGTTCCCGGTGCCAGCCTGCAAACAGCCAACAGCCAACAGCCCTGCCCTGCCAACCCTTCATCAGCCTCAGCAAAGAACCTCTCTGTGCGCTGCCCCGCTGCTCCGCTGCCGCCGCGTCTCTCAGCTCGTTTAGAGGAGGAGGGGGGGGGGCGAGGACGATGGTGAAAAAAGGGAAAAGCAAAATCCCGGTGCGCTGCTGGGGAGATGAAAGTTCCTTTGAGGCGTTTTTAAGATGTCACAGGGAATTCCGCTAAAATAAACAGGGGGCGCCGTGTCGTGACGACAGCGGGGCAGCCCCCCGCTGGTTTGTGCAACTCTAACATGGCGCCATGAACTGTGCCCAGTGTTGGGTTTTTTTTGTTATTGGTTTTTCGCTACTGCTTTGGTTTCCTTCCCACATTTGCGTGTGATTTTGGAGGCTGTTTGCAGGGACTGGCTGAGAAACAGCCGCTGGTTGTGTCAGGAGTCCACGGCTGCTCCCCTCAGCAAACCGCCACGCGTGCTCACTGTTGTAATTAGCTGCGATATTGTTGGTCCACGAGTCCCTTCACTTTCGCTCACACCTTAGTCTGTCTGTCTGTCTGTCAGCGTGTTGTGGTGAGGGGTTTTTTTTTTTTCTTCTGCTCTGCTCATGTGGGGGTGAAAGGCCGTCCGTTTCATTTCCCTTTTTTATATTTGCACCTTTTGGCTAACCGCAATGTAAATGAAGGCTTTGAATAAAAACTAACGCAAGCCCACAGGAGGGTTTTTGACATTAGAAAGTGCAGTGTAGGCCTGCAAGCAGTGGAGTGTTTTATAGTGCTGGTAGGTCAGAGAGCAGTACAACACATTTCTTGAATTAAAAAAAAAAAGAAGTATTTTGTCTTCTATGGATTCTGCAGATTTGAAATTTTAACAAAGTTTTACCAAGCAGCAAACCTTTAGTGCAAGTGGACGAAAGCAGGACATGTGTTTGTGTGTGTGTGCTCTTACTTTGCTGTACTTATTTATTTGATCAGGACAGTGCACATATCAGCTAAAAACATCAATCTAAATATGCCGGAGTATAAATATAGCAAAAATATGCTAGTCATCCATTCTTCCAAGGCAGGTATCACAAAAAAAATACACAGACAAAACACTATAGCACGTGGATAAAACATGTAGAAATCCTACACTAAAAATAAGTCCAGAATCACATAAAGGTTGAGAGTCTATACACAAAACAGAAAAGACGAAGAGGTTACCTATTATTTTTTTTTTTACAGGTGGTGATTCATAGAACTGATCATCCAACGTTCAATGAAACCTTTCCTTCCCCAGTTCAGACTGCTAAAGACGACTTTACAGCCGCTTTTCAGCCATCCTCTTGATCAAACGCCCCAGGCAAGCTGTCTCTCCTTCCTGCAGCTCCCCACTCACCAGTTTAGACAAGTGAGGAGGGCTGGGAATTAAGAAAGTGACCACGGTGATTCATCCACGTCATTTCGAGGCCTTCAGTGGCGGAAAGCGACAGCGTGTGAGCGAGAGAGGCTGTTTACCAAAGACACAGTGATTTTCCTCATCAACACATCATCACAGTCAGGAAACGCAGACAGTTGTGAATAAAAGAAGTGTTAACAAGGTTTTTTTTTGGTTTTAAAATCATAAAATGATAACTTGGTGACTGAGATTTATGATTAATTCATTAATTCATTCATTTATTTATTTGTTTGTTTGTTTGTTTATTTAGCGAGGTCTTTTATTGAAGTTAGCTGAAGGCTTCTACTTCTATGTAGAAAAAGAACAAAGTTCAGCGCGGCAGAGGAGACGTGTGGGCCCAGAACCCGACCTAAAATGTGGCCTATTACCATAGATACAGAATCACAGATGCAGTCTGTGCTCTGCAAAGCTTTGGGGACAAGCAAAGAGCTTTTTTGGCCCATCTTTGAAGCGCTCGTATTACTCATAGGCCCTAATGAGTTCCCCGAGGCCGGCTGGGAGCTGTGGCACCGACCCGGGACTGTGCCTATGTGTGTGTGTGTGTGTGTGTGTGTGTGTGTGTGTGTGTCGGCGTGCCAGTGTACACAAGCAGGCAGGCAGGCAGACAGACAGACGCACAAACATCAGAGCTCAGTGCAGGAGGCAGATCTGGATGGATGACATGTTCAACATTCTCATCATTCCTGTCTGCGCCCCGGATCCTCAGCCAGCGCACCATGGCTGCGCTGAGAGGGAAAGGCTCAGAAACACGTTGAGAAACCAGGAAATGACAATTTTGTTTTTTTTTTCTCTCTCTCTCTCTCTCTCTCTCTCTCTCTCTCTCTCTCTCTCTCTTTCTGTCTTTCTCTCTCTCACACACGCACACAGGTGTCTATTTTAAGGAACATGACACCGAAAGTTTCCACCTCAGCCCCCGTTCAGCCTCCCACACACACTCACACAGACACACACCCTTGGCAGGTCCTGGCAACAGGAAGTAAACCTTGACAAGCCATTGTATAGCTCAGCCTCTAGTGGCTGCTCAGCAGTAATGCAACTTTGGTATTCACAGAATTTGTAGAAATCTCAGTCGGATCCTGGCGGCTTCATAACTGTCGTGGTCTGTCGTTTTTAGTGTTTCCTGTTTTATTTTGATAGTCTCATCTCACTGCGTTTTTTTTTCATCTTTTTTTCGTCCCGTGAGTTTCACCTGCGGTTCCTTGTCGGTTCTGACCTTGATTGTTCTCACCTGTGTTCTCCTGCCCTCTTGTATATATAGTCCTCGTCTCACTTTGTCTGTGTGAGCTCGTCACCTTTAACCGTCCAATTAAATCTTCCGTGTTTTGTCATGTGAGGTAATTTCATGTGTGAGGAGGTTTTGTTTCTGTTGCCCGGTGAAGACGCCTTTTGTTAAGATCTTTTTTCTGAAATGAATAGTTTCATACAATAACATCATCAATCAAGACCTCAGTCTATTAAATAGGGCCGTGTGGTGTATTTCAAGATTTCATTGTTGTTGTGAAGTCTCTGTCTTGACGACTCTTGTTTTTCCTTTTCTCTCCAGTGAACGAAATCATCAGAAACGACCTGACGGTGGCTCAGGCCAGAGGTCAGACGCAGGCCGGCGCCCTGACACGGAACTGACAGCACCTGCGATGTCGCCCCACGTCTCCGCCTCGGTTTTGTTACCAACGGCAACGGGAATATCTGTTTGGAGTTTGTTTGTTGTTTTTTTTCTTCTTCTTCCTCTTCTTCCTCTGATTAACAATTTCATTCGAGCCAGACATCAACAGCCAGCAGGTCCTCCAACAAACTCATGACACACAGCAGAGGAATGTTGCCTTATTGTTGTGATTTTTCTTTTCCGGCTGATGTTTTGGATACAATCAGAGATTAGATGGAGGAAATAAGCCCGTAACCATTAGCCATAATTTCCAACTATTAAACTCCCACCTGTTCGCCCCATACAAAGAGGGCGGCGGTTGTGTAACACGCAACAGCTTCACATTTGTGTAATTTTCGCATCAATCTGAAAAGAAAAGAAGAAAAAATAGTTGACGCCGCCTGTTTCTGCAAACCAGCCAATATGTTTAAGTGCCAAGATTTCTGATAAACAGCCTGGAAGGAGGTTTATTTTGTTGCAAAGAATTAAGGCCAAACGCAGCCTGTGGCCAAAGGTTTTCGCTGATCTCTTCCTGCACAAGGTTTGTTTGCAGTCTGTGTGTGTGAGTCTCAGTGTGAAGGATCGTTTGAGGCTTCTCTCATCTCAAGTGCAGTTTTCAGACGGAACTGAACTGCACTCTTGCCTTAAGTGTAAATGAACTCTGGCGGTGTCTCTTAACATGCACTGTTTTCAGTTAGACAGTTCACTTAGTTTTTTTTTTTTATTATTATTTTTTTTTATTACCTAATTCTAGAATCATGTGAATAACGTTCCATTTTCTCCGTGTCTCAGTCCGCGCCGCCTCAGCAGATTTTTATCCACATTAAACCTGACGTGCGTTTCAGGTGCGATGAGTCGAGGTTCATCTCCAGCGGCGGGTTTTTAACGCTCGTGACACATTTGTCATTGTGACAGAGTTGTTTTGTTTGTGTTCCGCCTAACAGTTTAATGTCTCAAACCAAATCCAGCCTCCACTGTAAGCATTTTGTAACTAATTAACAAGTGGAATACAGGGCCACACTTTTCAATATTTCTCTTATATTTTATATTTCACAGTTTGATCAGGAGGTTTTTTTTTAAGGTGCCATTTATGTGATTGTGAAGATGAATAAATACCAAAGAAGAAGCATTTTTCATTTTGTATGGATCTATTTGACAGCAATAACTCAAATGAAGCCAAGATATTTCACATTGAGCCAGTGCAGCACATGTACATTTGACAATTTTTGAATGTATTTTCCCCTTTGCTGTAAATAATAAATGTGATTGTTCCTGTGTAATGACAATCTTATATAGAAGACATGTTTTCTGTGTAACTTTCTTTTATGGTAATTACATTGTTCTTGTTGTCGTCATGTATTTTCTTTGTTTTATGCCGGCGTAACTTCTCCCCCGTCAGAGATAAATGATCGGAAAGTTTGAAGTTGATAGTTTATATTTTCTTTATGCAAATGTCATTATTTTTTAATTGTTAAAGAATCATCATTAATGGAAGTTTTGTTAATGCTGTCCTGTTTCATTTTTCTGTGACGATGTCTGTCCTGCATTTTCAGTGTACTGCCTCTCGTGCCTCTTCACAAAGAAGCCTTTGGGGTTTTTCTCATGTTATTTTTGTATCCTTTTAATTAGCAATAAACAGTAACCACATGCATCACAGTTCTCCTCCTCTGAATGTGTCATTCCTAATTGAGTCCTTAGAGTCGCGTCTTTGCCTTTGATCCTTTTCTGTTTGGTGCCTCTGTGAAGACAAACTGCCCACGTCCCTCCTGCTTATAATTATTATAATTATAATTAGATAACATAAAGAATAAGCACTTTACCTATCAAAGTGACAGGCTGTTTACACAAGCATGCGTGTCTTTGAATGGTTAATTCATTGTCGTAACAGAGAGTGACCCCTGGTAACCCGCACACACACACACACAGCATATTTAGCCCCGTGTTTACAGTCTTGCACAAAGATGCTCAGCGGTTTCGTCCTGCTAAAACCAATACACATATTTCACAAAATACAGAGCAAGATAGCCATAGGCTGCTGCAAGATGGTGGAATACACTAATTTTGAGATAGGTGCCAGTGCCCTTTGTGATGTCACAAACGGTCGACTTCCAAAAGTCGGTGTTTTTGCACTCACTTCGCAAGAAACAGAAGTGCAAGATGGACTTTTCTTCATTTCTGAGGGTTTGACTAGCATGATAGAAACAGACATCACAGCTAGAAAACTAAAATGAATTAATCACACACACACACACACACACACACGCACACACACACACGTAACGTCAGATTCCTCTTGAAAAACGACAATAAGAGGGAAACTATGGTGTCCCGGGGCTACGGTTGCCATGGTTGCCGTGGAGACGGCCTGTTTGGAGCTCAGCCCCCCCCATCCTGTGTTGTGAGCGGGAGTCTGTGAATGAACCTTGTGTTCAGGAAGTCTCTGCTTATGACATCATCACAGGATTCCAAAAAAAGAGAGCAGGAGAAACAGCAGCACGTGGGCTGGCTTGCACGAGCCGTCTCACTGAGCCCACTCATGCAAACATGCCACCATGACTCACATGCCCTTTAACACTCAATGTGTGTGTGATGAGCTCAGGGCGGCATGAAGGAAGCGTCGCCATCCGAAGTCTGAAAAAAAAGGAAAAAAGAATGAATACCGTAACGAGTGTGGCATTTGATTGCGACAGCTTTTGTGCTGATGGTTAATTCATTGTTGTGACAGAGAGCTTCCCCTGGTAACCCGCACACACACACACACACACACACACACACACACACACACACACACACATACATAAACGTCTGCCGTGTAAAGACTTTAAAAGAAGATAAATGAGGAAATGATGTAACTTCAGGGTCCCATGTTGTGTAAAACTCATTTTATTTTTCTAGCTGTGATGTCTGTTTCAATCATGTCAGTGGAAATTAAGAAAAGTCCATCCTTCACGTCTGTTGTTTGCTCTCCTCCTCAGCAAGTGAGTGCAAAGTTGGCCGTTTGTGACATCACAAAGGGCACTGGTACCTTTCCGAAGGTTAGTGTTTATTCCTTAGAACGGCTGGTGACTATCTAGCACTGTATTTTGTGAATGATCCAAAGTATCGGTTTTTTGCAGGATGATCATGCTGAATCTGTTTGTGCAAGGCTGTAAACACAGGGCTAAATATGCTGTGTGTGTGTGTGTGTGTGTGTGTGTGTCATTACTTACAATGTAAGGCTGCTGTAGTGGAGACTGGGATGAAATGCAAGATGTTAAACTGTGATCTTGGCAACAACTGAAAGATGATATCCTCAGCCGGACTGACTGCTTCACTGTGCGTTCCGCCAGGCGTCTTGATGTGTTCTGAAAGGTGGAAATAAATCATTGAGATGTGAGCGTCAGCTGCACAGCCGCAGCATAGAGGCCTCTTTGTGAGGAATAAAGACGATATTGTCTCCGTTGCAGATATTCTGAAACATCAACATCATTTCTTGACCCCGGTGATATGCGTCACTTTTCTCTGTGGTGGAAGCGGAACAGAAAGCCGCCCCACTGATCTCACCAAGGAGGAAATCTTTCATTCAAACATTATTTACATTGCATTACATTAAATACATTATTTATTTATGATGAATTCCAGTTCTGTTTAGTTTGCAGTGTTTTTTTTCCCATCTGTGGAGGGAATTTGTTCAGAGTAAATTCTTTTATGACCCAAATTTGTTGTTTATACTTGTAAATCTTGCTTCTTGTGCTGCGGACTGTAGCCTGAGAGCCCATGTTTAGTTTTGCAGTGTCTTCCAACACTTGTTGTGGGATCGTTTTCCTTTATATTTGGCCACACGCAAAAATAACCAGAGTCTTTCTCGGTTTCCTGTTTAACAGAAGTCTGTGTGTGGCCTTATGTTGATCATTTACACCACAGGCTGTTTGCCTTGTGTTAAAAGAGCTTTGCATTGAATGTGGATTTTGCTTTTGCCTCTGTTGTAAAGATCAGCACCCAAATCAAAAGTCTTAGCTCATGTGAGATGACTTGACAGAAGACAGTAAAACGGTCTTGTTGGAGGTCATAAGGCGGCTGGTAAGACTTGTTGGACAGCAAGCTGACTGGTGATTCCTGTAGATGGCCGACAGAGGGAGACAAAGCTCTAAAAGAAACCCACCTGTCAGCGCGCCTCACAAATCAGCTACTGAGTCACATCTGTGCTGCAATAATTCATCACTGCCGGGTTTCTCACCCCTAAACGGATAAAATCAAAATAAAATGGAAATTGCGAGCGCATATTAGCACCTCTGAACCTCTTTGTATCAACAGCTGTGCGCTTCATAAAGCTTTCTAAAACGCTCTTCTCGGGTCGGAGGTGGAATATCAAGTGCAGCAGCGCAAATTATGTAATTTAAGGATGAAAAATAATGATGTGACACTGACAGATAGTTGCACAGTGTGGTTTCCCCTCGGGGTTGCTTTATCTAGAATAGAACTCAGGTGTTTACCTACGATGATGCATTGAACTGACTTTAGTGATCTGGGTTAGAATTGTAACATTTTTCAAAGCCCACTCTGCATCTTTTTGTGACTGAAAATAAAATTATTTTGTGATCATTCATTTGCATATGACAAGAAATGAAAATGACATAAAGAGTATGTCAGCGTGAATCGTAGTGTGTAAGCACAATTGGCTAAAACAATGTTTTAGATAAATGACTGCACCTTTGGACTTGCAGTTGCCCTGTACTCTTTGATGGACAAGTATTTGGACGTTGATGACAGAGAGTCTCGGTACTTCACTGTCCATTCAACAGCGACAAAGCCAAGGCAGTCCAACCTGTTCTAATGGCTCATGCACAGTGACCCCAGCTTTAAAAAAGTGGCCCTGGTGGTGCTCATTAAATAAGAGGAAACTATAGGCAGCTGTGGTAAATAAAGCTGCCACCCACCACCACCACCACTAGCAGCAGCAGCAGCAGCAGCGGCAGCGTACTTCATTTCTCCAGTCCACTCCACCAGCGCCAGAGTCAAAGTTCCTCAGTTTACATAATCCTGCCTCCTCACCGCAGCCCACCCCTCACAGAAGCATCGTTCGGAAAACACTGGTGGGAAACTCTTCATTTTCACATTAATCATCTCATCAGCTTTGCACTGCACGGGTCAGCGGTGAAGTGCGCCATGCTGTGAGCGCTTCTTCGTCATTTTTTTTGCCACATATTTATGTTAACTTTCCTCTTTCTGTCGGCCTCTCCCCGCTAAGAGGCCTCAAGCTCTTCACTTTCTATTTTAATTTTCCTTTGTTGCCGGCAGTGGCTTGCAGCAACTGGCAGTGGGCGTGAACTCGCCTTTAATCAGAGGTGGGTGCTGCTATGTGGGCACAGGCTAAGGTAGCTGACTAGCTTCTGAACAGTGAGCTTTATGGATCATGCAGGCTATAATTAAACATAAAGCATCTCTGACTTGATTGCATTAGAAATATCTTTCCGTCGGCCTGCGAAGGGAACAAATTGCCTACGCTAGTTTGTTAGTTTTGATACTGACTCAGTCGTTTTCCATCTCTGTTGTTGTGAGAGACATTGTGTTTGCTGTTTGCTCACAGAAACAGTGATTTTTCTCACAATGTGGTGCTGATACATGTCATGTTGCGCTGCCCAAGCCGCTATCAAAGAGAGTGTTTTTTGGATGAGGCATAAAGTGCTGCCTCCCGGCTCAAACTAGATGGGATTATTTCTTAACATTCTCTCCCGTTTCCTCATTTCCTCGTTGATCGAAATCCCCGGAGAACAAAGTTTTTTTATTTCTGATGTGGTTTTCACATCAGAAATAAAACCTTTTACCAACTACTTTACCCGTCACCAGCAGGCAAACAACAGTCCCTGTTACTGTCCAACCTCGGAGAACACCATCATGCAAAGTGCAAAAGTTGCACCTTAATGGAGGATTATTTCTATGCAAGAAGATGTTCCCTTTAACATCAGCATTTCTTTTTTTTGTTTTTATAACCTATTTCTATGATCTCCAAACAAAAATAGCATGGACCAAATTAGCATGGCAACAGTTTACTTTAATTAAAAAAAAAATATATATATATATATATATATTCCAAAAATTTCAAATACATATTTTTTTTTTTATTAGCAAGCAAGAACTGAATCACAAACATTGCTGTTGAAAGGAAGAGTTGAGGTCAGCTGAGCCACACCCCTCCCTCAGTTGTGGGCGTGGCTTCCAGTTTGAATGCATCAGGCTTGGTGCGCCAGGTGGAGATGATCAGGTGGAGCGCTGAGAAGCAGACACACACTCAGGCAGTGGGAGCCAGCAGTGTGTGGGGAGAAATGGCTGAAGAGTCTGGCCTACAGGGGAAGACTGTCCACAACTAGAGTTTGTTCAGTCAAGGAGAAAAGGAGCCGGTGAGATTCAATTTATATCAAGCTTCTGGAACTTCATGGCAGTGTTGGGATTGTTGTTGTGAGGACTGAGAAGTCCTAATGGATTTGAACATTTTGGAAATCATGTCATTTTTTTCAATGCAAGGTAAAATGTGATGCACTTAAAAAGTCATGGGATTATAAATACAGTTTAGAATGTGACAGTTAAAATCATGTGGGTTGATTATACGAGGGTAAGTCCCACATATGCACAAGTATAGGGTCAAGGAGAGTTCCATGTGGAGAGTCAATTCATTTAATTCAGACTTTTGATTGTTGTTAGCAAATAGTGTTGGACCTTTAAGCCACAGATCCAGAATTTATTATCTATTTTTTTAAGCTTGAAATTGATAAATTTGACATCAACAGCATACTGAAAATGTATAATTTGCTTCTACCTGAAAAGCCATTGGCACCTCGACAAATGTAAAAGGACATTTGAATGTTTTATTTATGGGAAAATAAAATGCTAGTACAATAAAAACAGAGAAAATGTCAGTTTTCTCATTATTTGGGAGAAGTGTTGCATTCATGATGAACTCTCTCCACTCTCCAGCTGAGGTGAGATTTGCTGTGAACTTTCAGCATTCACAACATTAAATCTGTCACAGAACTTCCTTTATCCTGACCGAACTGGCTGGTGTTGACTAAAAGACTGAAATCAAGGGGTAAAAAAAAAAATCCATCTGCCAAGCTGCCAACGGACACCATGGAGACCTCCTGTTCCTCCATCTCACTTACACACACACACACACACACACACACAGTCCAAGACCTCATTTACATCCAGCAGGGGCTGTCTAATTGCCAGACTGTGGGGTCCAAATGGTGCAAGTAACCTTGTGCACAAATAAACAGGCACATTTTTTTTTTTTAATGACGAGATCCTCTGAATATGGAAAGGCTTCAAATAGCTCGTGCTGGCTTCCTATGAGAGAGCCCAGTCATCACATCAACACAACATGAATAGAAAACATGGAGCAGATTTAGAATAATATAATAAATTACTAAAAATGAATTTGGTCTAATCATTTATTATATATCACTACAAGTCATGTGGTCACTGATGAGTGAGATCAGTAATATTCTTTCCAGGTTCTCTGGCTTCCTCCCACTGTCCAAAAACATGCACATGCATTGGACGCTCAACAGCAAATGGCTGTTTGTCTGTCTATGTGGCCCTACAATAAACTGACTCCTTGTCCTATATACAACACCGCCACCACTGAAGACAGCTGGGAAAACCTCAGCATCCTGCAACCTCAAGTGCAGGAGAAGCGGGGAAAGAAGACGAATGGATTGTCGTCACACGCTTTTATCTCAACCAGTTGAGCATGCACACCTGCTGCTTCTCCAGTTTCTGCAGCGATAAAGTCAGTTTTGTCAGGAAAAAAACAAAACGACGAAACACCCAAAATCCATCACCAGCCATCAACGTTATCTGTCTGTGATTAATGAGCAGAGGTCGTGACGGAGGGACGTTGCTGAGCCAGTGATAGTCTGTTGATGACAACCGTCATGGAGGAGAAGCGTCAGCGCAACAAAGGAGCCCATTAAATGGCAAACATCAGAGCGCGTGCAAGCAAAGGGGAGCTGTTATTTTGCAGCGCTGTAATCAAAGGCACAGTGATTGGCGGACCTGCTGAGTTATAAGCTGACTTCTCCTTAACACTGGCGGCAGGCGGCAACTCCTGGGCGACTCCTGGGGCAGGAGCAGATGGACGGGAGGAGCATGAAATATCTTTTCTGAACTGCTGATCTCAGTAACAACAAAAAACCCCACGTCAGGTGGTGTTACCTTGCTGCAATTAAAAATCAAGTCAGGGTCAACGCTCAAATGAAATTTTAAGGAACTCAAAGTTTTCTTTTGGAGATTGGACATCACCATCTTTCTAGTAATAATAGT
Organism: Thamnaconus septentrionalis; assembly: GCA_009823395.1. NCBI lineage: Eukaryota > Metazoa > Chordata > Actinopteri > Tetraodontiformes > Monacanthidae > Thamnaconus > Thamnaconus septentrionalis. The sequence goes on along the minus strand of CM020512.1, from coordinate 18,237,717 downwards.
AATAATAATAATAATAATAATAATAATAATAATAATAATAATGGATAACATTCCATTTCTTGAACTTGACATACAGTAAATACATCACATGCCGCAAACTGCAACCACTCCCCGGACACATTTGTTAGCTCTGTTGCGGAGCAACAATGCGGTATCCATAGAAACTAAATGAAATCTTACATGCCATGTTGGCCAATCAGAACTCTATAAATGAAGTAGTATAATTTTGGCAGCATTAATTTTCACTACAGGACTTGGCCGCCTCCTGTGCGCCCCAGTGTAGCACTCAAACCGTGTGCCAATGGCTGAACAGGATTTTTTCTTATTGGTGCAGTAACAATTAAGCATCTTCATTTTCGTAAGAAATGTTCTGTTTTGTATGAGAATGTAATTTGTAATTTGTAATATGTGTCTTGGTTATCTGCACATTTAGAAGCTGTCATTATCTCTGCCCCGTAAATGTTTCACCTGCATTGGTTTGAAAATGTGAAGTTTCATTCTCATAAAATCTAATAAGATGGAACACTTTCCAAGCCTGTTGGGATTATTTCAAATATGTGGTTATAAGAAGGATTTTTTAAATTATTATTATTATTTCACTGACTGTTCAGCCAGTTGGCAACCGCTGGAGGCTTTCTATTGGTTGGCGAGGCGTCGGTGCCCCGTGCTGAGCTACAATGTGCCGCTATGTTCATGTAAACTCTTGCCAAAGGCAGCCGGCACCATTGCAAAAACAAGTTGTCTACCTCCAAAAGATTTCAATGAGTTAAAAAAATAAAATGCCCCTCTTTGGCAGCTGCTGGAACTGCAGTCGCTTCCTGTATTTCTTCTTCTTTTGTTCCCTCCTTCTGGTGAGGCTTTCAGGGTGCAGCTTGCAGCCGTTGCTCTCTGGTTTCATCATAATAAAAAGGCAAGCGAGCGGGAATGGAACGCTGTGGTTTGCCTGCAAGTTTTCACACTGGATTTTCCCATTGATCGGGCTGCACGGCCACGACGCCACAGCCACTTATGCGTACCGGAACGTTCTGCTGCTTTAGGAATGGCAAAGATGGTCAGCGTCCAGAGCACTCTGGGCTGATGGATGTACTGTCCATCAGCACAGGGTCGTTTAAGGAGCTCTGCTGTGCTCTTTTTTTCTCATGTGGTGACCAACTCTGCCATTCTTGTTGTTGATCTTTTGCTCCAGTATGACCCCAATGTTTACACAACCCCCTGCACCCCCCGAACCCACCTGAAAGGTGATGAAATACCCATGACCAGGAAGAGTGGGAAAACACTCACTGCCTTGTACAAGGCAGGTTCCTCTGAGGGGAAGCATTGACTTCACTGAATGAGCCGACACTGAAAGCAGCCTGAAAGAATAAATGCCCAAGCACTCTGAGAAAATCTGATTTAGAGGAGATTTGTAAGGATGGCTGAGTATTGATACGAAATGAGATGTGACGATTTTAGTTTTCATTCACATAATATAGCAATTTCCAATACTGGGAAACAAGGGTTACAAGAAAAATACATTCAACATGTTTCAATCAAAAAATTGCAGGTGGAAAGATGCATTTAAAAAATAATCCCTTGTCTTCACACAATGAACTTAAAAAAACAAAACAAAACAAAAGATATTGGTATCGTTATCTGCAGAACCACTTTTGGATTTAATTGGAATCAAATCACAATGGAAATCAGAGTTGTTGCAAATTACTAATGCACAGAAGTGACTTATTTTTCACCCTTACCAGTTAAAAGAGATATAAGAATAATATTCTATTAATATAAAATATAAAATCCTGCCAAACAGATTCTGTTAAAGGTGTTTTGTTCCATTTACCAAACAACTAAGAATTCTGGTTTGGTGGTTGTGTCCTGTTTAAGCTGACAGTGTTCCATACACAGACTGAAAAACAAGAAAAGCAGACGGAAGCATCAGTGCTTGTAATTGCTCCCGTTGTTCTGTGACGTCCGGTAACAAACTCACTGTATGTTTGCAGAGTCGACATGTGATAAACCGGCAGAAGCTTGACAGCAATGAGGGTCCGACGCCAGAGACGCGACTGATAAACAGTGTAAGTACGAACCACTATGCTGTGAGCTGCTAGCTCAGGGTTATTGAGGCGCCTACTGCAAGTTTCAATGCTGGAAATCAGATTTACTAGGCTGTTTCTGATGACGCAGCACTGGATACTCAAAAAAACTGATAGAAAGGAAATGACTCTGGAAGCTTCTCTTATGTTCAAGATCAGAACGATTCTGCAACTCATTCACGGTGATTTCAAAGTGTGATTTGAGGACTAAAGATATGTCATTTAATTTTTTTTTTTGCCTTGTGTAACATTACATCTATAATCACCCACACCACAATGATTTATATCTGAGGAACTATAAACTGTGAGTTCCATGGACTCATTATTACACACAATAATATAAATGAGCACAAAACCTGTTGTTTCCTTGGTTACATGCATTTATAATTATCTTCATCCATTGTTGGTTTGCTGTGTATCATTTCAGATGTTGTTTTCTTTTGCACATCTCAAAATGAAAGTTGCACTTAAAAATAACTAATCAGTGCAAATGCTTTTTCTACCATCAACAATGCTGGTTCTGGATGACGGTGATCCACTGTCAGTTTGTTTTCGCACTGCAAAGCCTTTTCCAGACAGCTAATGGATCGCTGTGCCACCTGTGCCTTCCCCGCAATTACAACTCGAAATGTCTGCAATATGAACGGCCTTATTATTATTCCAGATTTGGGGGCTTTTTAAAGTGGCCACAGCTGAGGAATTTCTTCTCCGAGCGGTGCCACGTCCAAAACCTGCAGATTTTCATTCATCATCGGAGATTTCTGGATGTCAACAGTTGCTGTGAGCAGTGAACACATCCAGTGGATTACTGTGTAAACAAAGAAGCGGAGGCAGAACTCTATTCTCTGTGTGTGTGTGTGTGTGTGTGTGTGTGTGTGTGTGTGTGTGTGCGTGCGTGCCTGCGCGCGTGTGCATGCGTGCATGTGTGTGTCATGCAGGCTAATATTATTTTGAGCTTTAGCAGCGATTTAAGAGCAGGATTAGCCTGCTTAGGGAATTATAGGCGGAGTCACGCGGGTCAAACTGAACACAGTCTCTGGAGAGGAAGCAGGGATGACAGGAAACATTTTGTCCATGGCAACAGCACAAGTAATAACAGGGACGAACACTGGCATCATTATTGTGCAGCAGACAGAATGCGAATGCTAGGCTAAGACCTCCTGCTATTTTTGGTATCAATCCAAGTGAACTCCTGACATGTGAAGGTGTGATGCTGTAGCGGCAGCTATGTGGATACCATATTACCATGCCAACTGTGTTCCCCACTTGGTTTATTTGAGGCAGTGATATAATTGCATGTGGGTTTTTTTTTTCCAAACAGTTCTTCTCTCGGTGTCTTCCCAAACAAAAGATCTTTTTTCGTAGATGATAAATACTGGTCCAGATATTTAAAAAAAAAAAAAAAAAGATAACAAAAAATGACAGTATCATTACAATCCTTGTGGCCAAAGGCATGGAATATATCAAAGAGGATCAAACCTTGATGAGAGTCCCTGATCTTTCAACCTTCAACCATTGCTCAGAAGGCTACAAAATCACCTTGAGAATGCACAAAGACCTAATAGTGTGCGTCAGAGACACTGGTCCATGAGAAGAGCATAATGAAAAGGTCAGGCTTATAATCTGATGCATGGACATAATTAAAGGAGCTCCTTAATGTACAAAATCTCCCCACCGATTGTCGTGTGCTGTATTACACCTCACAAACAGATGCTTACATTCGCATATTGCGAATGCTGACATTAGAAGTCCAAAATAGTGTCAGAAAGAGAATTCCCCATCCGGTAAACTAGAATTAAGGCCACTAATTTAACAAAAAAGTTGAAGCAGTTATTTGTATTTTGATGCTGAGCTGGGAAGGGGGCCGAGAGGGAGGGGAGAGGAGACTCAAACACAACACTGGAGAAGAGGACAGGCAATGTCACATTCTACTGTCCACAAGCAAAAATGAATCATGAATTAATGAATAAAGTTCTAAAAGTTTGTCCCACCTTGCACAACATAGCTGCGTGATCAAACATTGTTCCTGGGTTTTTATACAGTGGGCAGGTAACATGACTCATGCAATGTCCATATATAGAATTTATTTTGCAGATCAATTTGTTTTGTTTTTTTTTTTCAGATTGCGTTCGCTGTTGTTCTTAGCGCTCGTCCTCGTTCGGTCCTTCCCTCTTATCTCAGCCGCTGCACTGTTTCCTCGCCCTGCCTCAGTCCATCTCCAGAGTCCATCATGTGGATCAGGTTACATTAGGCTCTTAAAACAAACAGAAGCTTGTAAAAGACTTCACTTGGCCAGGCTTAATAGCTCTTTATCATCCAACCATGGCATGATGATTGTTTCATTGGCTGCAGACTGTTAATGGGCCTCCAGTCTGTGAGCAACCTGCTTCCAGTCCCACACCCTGAACTTGTTACCTGTTTGGAGCCACATAAAAGCTCCCGATGGCAGTGACGACAATGAATCAACGTGTTCATGTCACTTGTGGAATGCTGTAGGTGTTACAGTTTGCAATGTTACTTCAGGTTTCTCATCCATCCCACAGTGCAATGTGTGCTCTGCTGCTCCGCAGACAGAGAGGTTGCTGTCCCACTCCATTGGTCATACAGTACACAATCTGCCCCTCAGGAGCACAACTTGTGCAGCTTGTCTTTCCAGTCCTGTGTTGTGACTGACATTTCCTGATCCCGGCATTGATTTCTTTGGAGACTCCCTCAGAGAGCCTCAGAAAAACCGTCAGCTTGATAAACTTCCTTTTCTTCACCTCCAGAGGTCTGTTCACCTGGCCAACAAAACACCCCAGCGTTGGTGAGGATGCTGCTTAGTCATCCTGCCGACCCAAAAGGCCGAGTCGTTGAAGCCAAGTGTGGGCGTTTTTCCTTCTTTTTTTCTTGTTTGTTTTGTTTTGTATTTTTCTGAGGAGGTATTTTTCATGAAAATCTCCCAATATCCTCTTTCATGGTGGCTGTGTAAACAAAGGCACCTTCATGATCCTCCAAACTTTTGACGTCTCGTGGTTGATGTTGTGAGGAACTTGATCTAATCTAATAATCTAATAATGTCCACAAGTGTGAAGTGTGATGTCACGGTGGTAAATGGGAAAAAGTCTCAGTTCTCCTTGAGGTCAAGTTAACCTGAATCAAGAATCACACGTGTCTTTTGATTTTTAAATTCTTATTTGTTGAGAAAATCACAAATCAAAAAAGTGTATTTGCATCTATATCTCAATATCGACCCCCAAAATATCAATTATCGTATTGAATTTGAAAAATACGTTATTGCCCATCAATAGTAGGGTTAGGGTTAGGGTATTGAGAGTATTGAAAGGTTGTAATATCAATCCTGGGTAAATGACCCTTTTAAGTGTGAATGAATACCTGCCAACTGTTCTGTGCGCTTTCCATTCATTAGTAATTAAGTACAATTAATTAAGGAATTAATGAAGGATGAATAGAAGTGAAACAGTCCTTGAAGTTGTTGGATTTTTGCCACAGGTCAATAGAATCGCGTGCTAAAGCAGCTGTTTTCAGTTGTGACGAGTTGCGCTGGAGGCCATCGTCTCTTTTGAACATGACCGATCCGTGTCTGTGGGTGTAACACAGTGATTCACCACTGACAGGGCGATTTTTATCACCCTGCACTTGAATGAGACAAATGGCCGTATCTCTGCTATCAAACTCGTCATCAGCCTCTCCGGCCTCCATAATCTGGCACGGCTTTTTTTTTTTTTTTTTTGAGTCTTCGGAGCGCTGTGTGGTCACCAGAGTCCTTTTAATGGTGCTTAATAAGCCATTACTTCAAGAGCAGAGTGTTCCAAATGAGCTCATATTTATAGAAACCGGCCAGAGTGGCTCACACAGCAGATGAACCACTACACCTGCCAACAGCGGGTTTGAAATAGGCCCCCACGCTGCTTCTGGAAGATGGCACTGGTGGTTTTTTTACAGTGCGGAGGGTGGAAATGTGTCATCACACATGCAGTCAAGGAGATTTGGTTTGTTCTGACACTCCTAGTGAAGAAGATGATGAAATGTAAAGAAGCCACACGAGCGCTCATTAGTTTTTACAAAGCTATTAGTAAAGTGCTTCATTCTTCGGATCCCCACTCAGTCATTTCCAACACCTCAGTCAGTTCAGGTCAGCCAATCAGATCAGTGCAGTGCACTGCAGCGATAGTGCACTGCCCATGGCAAGCATGTAAAGTCTACTGTACGACAAAGCTATGTTGGTAATCTTGGATGTGCTTTACAGTGAAGAAAATGAAACTGAAATGAAAGTTATCCAAAGCACAACCTTACGACAAAGCTGATACACAAGTCATGATGGTGAAGTGCAATTTTTGGTAACTTTGGTCTACCTGGATTCTGAACCTGCAGCTTTTTCAGACCATCGTGCCAGAGTGCAGGCAAGGCTTCAGTCATCGTTAGTGTGAGAGCATTTTCACGGGTTGCTTTAAACATCAACATTTAAGCCTGCAATGTGTGTTGAAGACTCATAGAAGCACTGCAAGGCCTTTGCTTTATGAAAAACCATCAAAGGTAACAAAGCGCCAAGCATGCTGGTCCAGAGTGGTGCAGTGACACCTAATTATGCAGTGTGGTTATATATTTATTTATTTTTTCATTTTCTCTTCAGTCTTCAGAAAAGAATTGTACTCATGTTGTTGACAAGAACATCAATGTGGAATGAAGTGAAAAACATCTGTTTTTCAGCAATCCTTTCATTCCTTTTCCTGGGAATGCACCATGGCCTTGCATAAACAAAGCCACATACCTCACTATACAGCCATGGCTATTATGTTCAACTGTTTTTCACATGTCAGCACGATGAATGCCATGTTATATAAACAAACACAGTGGTATGAAATAGGCTGGGGTCACAGAGACACAGAGATTCATCTCCTCTTCCTCTGGTTTGAGTCCAGCTCGCACTGAGCCTTCATCATCCATCCGCACTCAGAGGCATTACCGTATTGACACATGCAATGCTGAATCAACTCCGCAGGATTTGGGCCAGTCTCAGTCAAACAGACACGGCTGTGCATCTTTGGCACCTGAACCTCATTGTTTGACAGGTGGTGAAAATCCTGCATTGTTTACTGAGCTGCTGTTAAGAAGATTTCATAGCCGACCCGCAGAGGAGGAAGTTCGTTCCTTGCCAGTGGTGGTGGCCTCAAAAACAAAACTCGGCAAACAAACTTAAATTTAGACTCAGAGATTTTATCTCCGTTATCTCTTAGTCTTCAGTGTCCTACAAGTAAACGAAGCTGAGGAAGCCAAAGTAAAGCTTCAAGTTAAGGTGACATAAATCTAGTTTATCTAAACAATGGTCTATAGCTGTCATGCCAGGTTCTATGATGGGTTACATTGGGCACAGGTCAATGTGATTGACTGTGATTGGCTTATCTCATCTCAATTTGTCACACATTGCACCTTAAAGGATACACATCTAAACCAGAGAACCAGACATCACGAAATTAGCAGCACCGGCGCTATTATTATTGATTTTTTTTTTTTTTTTTTTTTTGCAAATGCAGCTTGCACATTACTGTAATGCTGTTGCATAGGCAAAGCAACGTGCTTCTCCTGCCACAAATGTGGAAATTAGATAGTCAATCTAATTTTCCATCCTACACTCAATTAGTATCTCACTTGATCAGATCCTGGAAAAAGCATCAAGGAGGGAAAACCCCATGCAGCATTTGACTAAACAGGTTGACATTTCAAGTCGTCCCCCAATACATTCCTATGTAACTGCTGCACGACTCTGCAAGCTGTTAATGATAATAACACGCAGCCTTTTCAGTCAATGTCGGTGTGAGAAAAAGCTCATTTGTTGGCAGGGAAAAAAGAAGAAATGTTTGTACCAGAAGAGGGTTTCACACCATCTCCTCATCCTTTCTTTCTTTTTAGCCTTGCAGAATGTCACAGGGGAAGTCGGTGTGGCTCGTTCAAATGTCAGCATGTAAACAGAATTATGGAGCAGGATGTGGTAACAGGAACCTCTAATGGTCAAAATTTTGATGCCAGAAATGTCAGGAGTGATGTTTACTTATTTATTAAGGTATTGTTCCCTTCTTTAAAAAAGAAGATGGGAGCCTTTGTGATACATAAAACATGGGGTTATTTTGTGCGGCCAGTGAAATATTGATCCTGGCGCCAGACCTTTCTCCTGCCTGGAACGTTGTGGCCAAGAAAGATCAGAAGTAAAGATGTGTCGAGCAATACCGTCGCTTACCTTTCTGGTAACTGTCAAGAAGACATATTGGACTCAATGTGTTTTTATTAAGTGGCCAGTATTGACTGCAAAGTGCAACATTATTTTTATTTGATGTGGGATGCAAATAAATATATGAAGCATCCAAAATGTCAAAGTACAGTGGTTAGCACTGTAACCTCACAGCCAGGTGGTCACGGGTTCAAGGCCTGGAGGCTTTTTGTGTGAAGTTGAGAGCTCTACATTGGCCAGAGGAGTGATTGTGAACCACCGTTTGTCTCTATGTGGCGATAATAAACTGGCAACTTGTCCAGGATGTAGCCCCACCTTCGCCTGAACACAGCTGTGATAGACTTCAGAACCCCCAGTGATCACAAGAAAATCACGTTAGAAAATCGAGGAATGAACGTAGCCCCAAATTCAAAACTTTCAATATGGAATAATGGAACCGAGCAGTTCCGAGCATGTATCAACCGTGGTCTCCATCATCTCTCTGCACCCAGAAAATCAAAGAGTCCTGCTGGACGGCGAAACCTTTGACCCTTCATTACTTCCAGACAGGAAAAGAGGGCAGAGGTAAGGTCTGCACTCAAAGCCGCATCAACCCTCAGACAGAAATAGGATCAAAACTGTATCAGCAACTAGCAATCAACAATCAGCAGACGATCGCCTGCAGGCGCGATCACATCTGGTGCTGACGGCACCAAAAATATCCGGTTTCTGCTTCCATGAATGTATTAATAATAACCGTGATCGTCATAACACACAAAATATGTAGTGTTGTATGAAATTTTCCATTACCTTTTTTATTTTAATGATTGTCAATGGGAAGAAGTTGACGGGAAGTAGGAAAACATATTGATAGAAAAAGAAGAATAGCAGTCTCCATATTAAGAAAAACGTTACATCTTCCTGCAGAGTCTAAATCTATTTAAATCTGTATCAGAAATTACTTCTTTTTTTTTTTGCAAATCACATGCCAAACACTGCTCCCATAGATCGGTGGTAGTCCTATGAGGTGAGCCAAAGGCCAGAGGCTGCCTGGGTAAAGCCACACTTTAAATAGATGATCATAATTAACTTACCTCTGACTTTGTCATCCATTTCCTTAAGACCTGACATTTTTTCGCAATTGAAATCCAATGTAGCAGAGTCGTAATGTGTGCTGTTTTCCCCCCGCTTCTTCCTTTCTTTTTCAGAAAATGTTCGGATTGCACTTCTCTCTTTCTTCGGCCTGTGTCATTACCTTCAGTCACCTGGCAGGAACAGCCCTGGCTTGGCGTTGCATGTTTCCTTCTCTGCCCCGGCATATCGCTGGGTTCATACGTAGGGCCCCGGCCTCTGCTGCAAAATAATTGATTTAGTCATGCTAATGCTTTACTTGTGCACACGCTGGTCCTCTTTGCTTTGTCATTGTATCATCATAAAGAGCGCTGAAGTGGAAACAGTGACTTGTGTGTTTACCTTTGCAGCTTCCGTTGAGCTCAGGATGGCCACGTCACTATAGAGGGAAAACAGACCTACCTAAAAGGAAACACAGCATCAGGTTGAGATTTAGTAGACCTAATGCAAACAGGTCAGTGCTTCATTTGGATGTTGACAGTTTCCTTTTTTAAAGAAAAAAAAAAAACAGCCGTTTGGCTGTCCTGAAAGAATCAGTGTGCAACATGTTCAATGAAATTAAATGTTGAAGTTAGTAGACAAACTGAGATTCGCTGCTGATGTGCTAAAAAAAATTGATTTGTTCACATCTTGGGGCTTGGACGCTCAAATCGCAGTTGGAATACGAGAGACATGAAGCTCAAGTTAGACGTTGAACATTGTTTGCGACGTGCTTCCTCGCTATTAGGCGCTCCTGAATCTTTTTGTTTCCAAAGCTTTTCGTGTAAGCCATGGGTGTCAAACTCTGGCCCGCGGGCCAAATTTGGCCCAAATTGTAATAATATTTGGCCTGCAATTCTGATACGAAACCACTGCTAGAGCTGCTGGCCCGCCGATTGATTGATTGATTGATTGAGTCCATATGATTTTTTTTTTACATTTTATTTATTTTGTTGAGTTCTTTTTTTATTATTTGAAATTGGATTTTTGCATGCGTGTAGAATTAAGTCATTTATTGTATAGTATTAAGCTTTGCTTGTTCCATATTCAGGCTGTTTGGGTCCATTTGAAAAGGTTCACTGTTCTATCTGGAGGAAGATTTTTTTTCAAAAAAAAAAACATATCAATGTTGGCCCGCAACTTTGTCCAAGTTTTAAATTTTGGCCCCACTGCGAGTTTGAGTTTGGCACCACTGATGGAAATGCTGCCGGAGGTCCAGTGCCAATGGCTGATGGTCAGTGGAAGCGGCAACGTTTGCTGCGGCGGCGATGATGATCAGTCTTGCGTGTGAGCCGCTCCTTCCTCCTTATCATCGGACCTCGTGACAGCGTTTGACAGCATTGTTGCATTTTCCAACACACGTCTAAATTTGGAGACCCTGTCCTGGCCAGGATGCACCAACCTGTCCTGCCCTGCTCGTCCCCCAGCCCCAACCCCCGCCCCCTTCCCCCTCAGCACGCCATAACCCACAGGGGCCTATAAAAGCCTTTGTTTGAACATGCAATCAAAGGGCGGTGATTATTCCCATTTAAAGTTGCATGGGGGAGAGACCGGGTGGGGATGCATGTGGAGGACACATACACAGCTCTCTCTAGATGGTGGTTGCCATGGATTTCTCTCAAAAGCTTTGGGCATAATGGCACACCCACTTGTGATGTCAGCGCTGGAGCAACGTTGGGGGAGGAAGGAGTTGAAAGAGGGAGAGATGAGGGGAAGAGGAAGCGGAGAGGAGAGGAGAGGAGAGGAGAGAGAGGTACGGGAGGGGAGGGGTGGGGAGGCGAGGGTCGGGGGGAGGGGAGGGGAGGGGAGGCAGCCTGTTGCTCATGATCATTGAACAGCCTCCACCAGCCTGCTGCCTGTGCATGGACAGAGTGGAGTTGAAGCAGCAGCAGCAGCAGCAGCAGCAGCAGCAGCAGGCAGAGCCGAGCGCACATTTCATGTTTGTTTGTTTGTTTCCCTTTTCCTGTTTCTCTTCGCGAGCATCTGTCTCTTCACCCCGAGCACACTGACGGTTGCTGTGGAACGGGATCAGGAGCGCAGTGAGTATTTTTTTTTTTTCTTCCTCAGCCTCTTGCAGCAGTCAAAATTCAGCCACTTTTCTGAGAGAGTTTGTGACGTGAAGCGGGGGTGGGGGGGCAGTTTGGATTGTCGCAGAAAGTGGCAGGGAATTTCACAGGTGAGGATCTCCGGCTTGGTTCAGCAGGCTTCGTCTACCAACCATGGTTCTCTTGGTGCCAGATTTGTAAATATGCAAGGCAGGGCAGACAGGAACTTTAAACATGAGAGGAGGAAGAGCTCACCTTGTGGTTCGCTCGTCTCCTTCGTCAAGAGTGATGGAGCTGACTGATACTACTGGACGTAGCACAGCTTTGGTCATTCTGCCCGTACGAAACATCACCTTTGTAACAGTGAAGCGGACGGATTGTTTGCATTATGTCATAATGAGGCTGCGGCACATTGTGGTACGTCAACTGGTCCTCTACCTCAGCTGAGACACGCTCGGGGTGGGGGGGGGGGGTGTTCTCAGGAATGCAGGGATCAACGCCTATGGTTTGTTTTGTGGTGATGTTTGTGACTGCGGACGCCTTTTTGTTGTTTTTTTTCTCTTTTACGAGAAGTGGAGAGAAACTTTGTCATATGAGAGCCACTTCCAGTCGGCAAACAGTGAATCACGGCTGATGCCGTGTTCTCCGAGCAACACACGCTCTCGCTCCTGCGGGCAAAGTTCGATGATTATCCCGTTATTCCATCATGAGCCCGCAAAAGCCTCTCGCAGGCTTCAGATCAGTGATATGTCATATGTAATAGATCATCCGCTCCCCCTCCTCCAGGTAATTGGGAATGTAATGAGATGATCTAATGGCTTTTTTTCTCATTCCAACAGCTAATAATGGCTGATTCTCTCCCACAAAGAAAGGCTGGAAAACTAATTATAATACGCTATTCCCACGCATCTTTGGGCGTAAACTATATCTCAGATGAATATTCCAAAGTGTGTTGGAAGCAGGTGAAAGGTCACCACCACCCAGCAACATTATGTCACGGAGTTAAATTGTGTACACATAGAGATACCCAGTAAAGGCTGCAGATTCAACACCGATCAAATGATTGTTCTTGGAAATTGTTGGTAGGCTGAAGTCTTTTTTTGTCTTTTTGGTCAATATTTCCTCCCTGCTTGGATCAGATTGATGTATTTACATTGCCTACATCATTTACAAATGAGCACAAGTTCATGCCTAAATACAACCTGTACCCGTTTCACTTTGTACCTTGTTTACTAGACCTGAGCCGTCGTCTCTGCAGCTTCAGTGACTGGCAAATTGACAGCTTGACTAAACTTCCTCCTTCTTCACGTAACCTCCTCTCACATCCATCAGGTCAGGCGTAAAAAAAAAAAGCCCCGTGTGGCTCTTCGCCCTGCCCCTTTTAATCCATCTCGTCACCTAAAGGGTTGTTTTGTCACAGTGTAATTGTGTTTTTTTATTTCTTCCTCTCGACCTCGTGTCTCCTGATTGTCCCTGGCCCTCTGTCACCTCGTCGCTCCCAGTCCTGCACTTTATAACACTCTGTCCTGTGCGACAGACAGGGCGCACTTCACCACTGTGAGTTTTCTCCCATTGTTGAATGTGTTTCCAAGGTCCTAGATGACCAAAGTGGGAGAATGATTGCGAGAGAAAAAAGGAGGTAATGTTTTGAAAATTGGGTATTAATGTATGCAATCGAGTTAGTTGAGTAGAGTGAAGAGCCATCCGCCCTGGAGAGGGAAACGCTTGGGATGCGAAATGAGACACATATTGTATGGAGCGTAAGGCTGAGGTTGAGTAAATATTGAATGTTCCTGTTATTGGGTCCAGGATCACGGGGAGTGCTGGAGCGGTGAGGCAGAACTGTGGATTTCCTGGGTCACCACTGGTGTCCTCTGGGGGATCGCAGGCTGTGAGAGGACGGGGGTTGGGTGGGGTGGGGGTGTGGGGGTGCGGACCGGCCGGACTGGGGAATAAACTGCAGACAGGAAATGATGGTCGTGTGGAGCTCCTCACGCGCTCTGGGAGGAATATGTGAAGGAATCCTGCACGTGAGACATTTCTTCTTTTTTTTCCCGTACCTTGAACAAACGTGTGGGCAGGAGTTGGGATTAAAAAAAAAAAATTGATGACCCATGATAAAATGCACACCCACCAGCATTAACTAATTATCATTGGTGTGCTTTGGCTGTAACTGGGAATCGGAGCAGACCCATCACGGTGGACCAGCTAGTGTTGCGTTGGGGAGGCCGTTATTGTCCTGCAGCGATGTTGCTCTTCCAGGGTTTTTCAGTGTGCATTAATGCCGCCCACTCTCAAGTGAAAAAAAGACTCTCTTTTTTTCTCTTTACAACTGTTACTGCTGGAATTACTGTAAGGGAAGCTCCTGTGGGGGCAGAAGTGCCTCTGGCGTGCTGGGGTGTTTCAGTGTTTAACCAGATTTCAAAGGGATGGAGGGCGGGAAAGTTTAGGGCTTGGTTGCTCTTGTGGTTTTCCAAGTGCATTTCTGCAAATATCAGCCTCTCAAAGTCCATTAGAGAGCAGTGAGCTGTGAAGACCAAAGGAAGAGAATCGTTGGCCGGATGGAGCGGACACTGTGTGGTTCATATGATCACACTGCTTTAGATAAAGTGTGCAATTGTTTTATTTATTTATTTATTTTTTTGCTGTGACTATCATTCTTTAAGGGACCATTTCCATATCAAATAAATTGATTGTGGTAGTCTATTCAAAATAATAAACAATTCTGTTCGACCATCTACTGGTTTGAGCAGTCCAAGCCTTTCAATACGAGAGTTTTCTGTCACTCAGACTAAGGAGGCTGTTCTGGCTCTCATCCTCCCTCCCCTGCCTACTCCATCCACGGCTCCGCCTTGGAACAGCCCACACTCCCTTGTGATTGGCCAGCTACTCATGTTAGCACTGGCTAGCGGATAAAGTGGCTTCCAGCTCTCATGCAGCGACGCCTCGCCCACATTTGAAAAGAAGTCATTATCTGGACGTGTGATGTAGACAGTGGAGCAAAATCCAAACAGCTCGTTTCAACACAGACGCAGAAGAAAATCAACAAATGTTTCATTTTTTTTTTGATACATGGTGTGTTGGTTGGCAAGACAGTGGAGCAAAAACACAAGTTAAAGAGCTGAAACAAATATTTTTTCATATTTCACAAGAATTCACACCATCACTCTGCTGGTAAGACACAAAGAGTGAGGCAGAACGCTTTGCCGTGAGTGGCCTTTAAATATGTTTCTCTCCAATTGTGATCACCAGGCGCCTGCCTTCTCATCAGCGACACTGATCGCTTCCACTTCATTTCCATGTGTTTGCCTTTCGCACACTGAGTCAAGTTGAATTGCAAATCCTCAGTTTTAGAGACAGACTGGCAGAAATCTGTCCGGTTCTTTTGTCGTGGAGTCGCGCTACCAGAAAACAGAAGTCATGGTTCGCACGCTCACTCCACGTCGAAATTGTAGAAATCAGAGGCGTCCAACGCTGAGTGGTGGGCGCCGTCGGATATCACAAACATCATGCGTCAACGCTTGTCTGACCTCGGAAATCTTCCATCAACTCTGACCCCCGTTAATACGCTCGTTTGAACGATCTCGCTCGATGTTGTTGGTTTACGGAGGCCCGGCGAAAGGCTCCCAAGCCTGGTGGGAGGGGGGGCAGTTTGGAGTGCTGCGAGCAATGCATGCACAATGCAGTCAGGCGGCAGAGACTCACCACCCAGTGACTCACCGTGCAATCTGGAGAACATGCCCCGTGGCTGAGCTGTGATAACGCTGGCACGGAGAGAGGCCAGACCTCTGCCGATCTGGAGGGGAGAACAGCCTCTCGCTGTCTGCGCCGCGTTTCATCTCCCACCCAGAGAGACCCGGTCCCTCAGAGGAGGCATCGGAGGCACAATAGAAGAACAGAGTGGTGGGGATGTGGGGTGGGGTGGGTCGGGTGAGGAGTGGGGCAACTTGGGTTTAAAAAAAAAAATGGCCCGGCGACGGAGGAGAGGCAACAAAAAAAGGTTTAAAGGCAAAGTAGGAGATGAAACAGCCTCTGGGGGTTAAGCGTGATTTAATCTTGTAGGAGAGCGGCGTAGGCCCGTGCACATCCACTCAGGCGAGGCACTGTGGGCGTGCTGATAACCTCCGCCGCACGGGAGGGAGGATGTGAGAATTCAGCGGAAAGAAGCGATGTTGCTGTTTTTAGACACCCTCTCCGCTGCTGTGTTTCGGTTCCTGCCAGATGACCCAGTGTCTCCCTGACGGACTCGTTGTCTTCTCAAAGTATCGAAAACAGGTGGAGCCGTTTGCTTCTGAGCAAAAAGACTTGTTATTCCTCGATGGCAACGTGGCACGCTGCTCATCCACACCGGTTTTACATGATTATTTTTTTTTATGCCATCAAATAGTAGGAGAGTTTGGTGAGTGTAGGCAGGAGTGTTTGGAGAGTGGAGATGGAGCTAGTTCTCCCTCTAATCCCATTGGTTGCAAATGTCGCTAGCCGTAATCATTTGCTCAAGTGAGGCTGACAGTGCAGGTGCCTAATAACCAGCCAGTGACACAGCCACATCCCCGTTTTAGCAGCTGGGTCCTTGTTCTGAACAAGAATTTGCAGAGCAGCGTGCACTGCCATTGACATTTTAATTTCTGCCTGCTAACCTGCCTCCCCCTTAATTACAGTAATTGATTAAATTAGTTTGGACACGGGCCACTTTGCAGCACATGTGATGTGCAGGGTTTTTTCATCTCTAGTCTTTTGCAGTGGCTTTACGTGTTGCTTATATTAATTTCACTGCACTTAGTAACTGTAATAAATATATATTAACAGACAACCAAAACTGAAAACAAAATAATGAATCATTTTGTTTGGTTGATTGATTTGAGAAAGAAAGAAAGAAAGAAAGAAAGAAAGACTTCTGGAGCTAACTGCTGTTTGTTGTAGACAGCGAACAGAAGGTCACTCAATGACTCACCACTCAGTTTTCACCTGGCAGCAAATAGAGTTACATCTAATGGACATCAGCAAGCACATCATTGATTATATTAGTGCTGTTGTTCAATAAAGTTTTACTTAATATAATTTTCTGATAAACACATTAAGCGGAACATCTTTTCAAAATTGTTTCATTTTCATATCATTTGATTTTAGATGAATATTTCAAAGGTGACCCGGCGATCATCGATGCAGTGGTCGGCACTGCCGTCAAACAGCTGGAAAAACAATCAAGCAAGGAGTCAATCAACTTTTATTCCTTACGAGTTAAAGCCCATCGAGAGGCGTCTTTAAGTGCTTTGCAACAGATCCCTCCGGAGAAAGTATAAAAACCCCAGTGGGAAGAAACCTTAAGCAGACTGCAACTCTGGAAGGTGGTCACTTGGCCTTGGAAGCTTGAATGAAAATATTCTATGTTGATCCCAACTGTGAAATGTTGGCACACTTGAAGCGGATATTGCACTTCTTTCTTGCTTGTGATTGTGTTTGTGGGCAGGCAGACGCTGTCCATGCTGGGCTGTAAACTCTGCATAATCAGGGAGCAACAATAGAACTGCAGAGATTGTGGAATGATCTGCATGCCGCCTGCTGCAATAATGATGCAGGCAGGTTAAAAACCGCACAGTGGGGAAGAGAAGAAACGCTAGCAACTTGCCTCGAGCCATATAGATATTAAAGGTCACTTGACCAAGTTAATTAATTGGAAAGAAAGAAAGACAGAAAGAAAGAAAGGACACCAGCTGTGTTTCCATACCCCTACGTTTGCGCAAAATCTAATCAAAATATCGCAATAAAATATTGGTCATGGAAACACCTAAACTAGGAAAAACCTCTCAAATATCACAAAAAGGTTTTGACGCCTCATGAGGTGGTTTTTCAGATGTATGGATATAGAGGTATATCGCAAAAGTGTCATGGAAACAATTTTTTTGCATTTACATGTCAGCGGACTTGACGTATGGGGTCACGTGACCAGTTCACTTCAAGTGAAAATGGCGCATTATGTTTGGACGAAGGAGGAGACGGAATATTTTTTTACAAGTAATCAAAGAGAAAAATCTAACAAGCATTCTTGAAACGTAAACAAACAAAAGCAAAAGCAATTCTAAAATCTTGCGGGACCAGATTTTATGAGAATTTGTTTATAATTTGTTTGTTTAGAATTACGGCTTATGCACTTCACACCATTCCATGGCAACACCTGCAAATCGCAATTGTACTTTCTTGAAATTTTAGAAATATCGCTTTTATTTTGTGGAAAAACTGTCATGGAAACACTGCTAATGTTTGCTTTCTCTTCCCGTCTGAAGGTGATGCTGGTGTGCTGAGCACGGGGATGTGAGCAGACCAGCAACCATGACCCTGCTGGCTGGCGATGGCTCCGACTACGACTACAGTGCCCTGAGCTGCACCTCTGACTCCCTCGGCGCGCCTCCCACACAGGAGGAGGAGGCCCAAAAGGGAGCCTTTTACCGCCGGGCCCAGCAGGCCCCCGACCTCGGCGCCGCCCGCGACGCCGGCTCCCGCAAGCTCCACGCCATCATCAACGTGGGAGGCCTGCGCTACCAGCTGCCCTGGGCCACCTTGGAGGACTTCCCCCTGTCCCGCCTGGGCCAGCTGCCCCTCTGCAGCACCTTCGACGAGATCATGGGCGTCTGCGACGACTACGACGTGGCCCACAACGAGTTCTTCTTCGACCGCAGCCCCTGCGCCTTCCGCACCATCCTCACCTACCTGCGGGCGGGCAAGCTGCGCTCGCTCAGGGAGATGTGCGCGCTCTCATTCAGGGAGGAGTTGCTCTACTGGGGGGTCCCCGAGGAGAGTCTGGAGTGGTGCTGCCGCCGGAGACTCCTGCAGCGCCTGGAGGAGTTCGAGGCGATGGAGAGGGCCGAGGAGGAGGAAGCGGCGGAGGAGGAGGAGGGGGAGGAGCTGCTGGACGACCTGCTGGACTCGGACAGTGAGCGGCGGGGGAGGAGAGCGGCGGAGTCCCGGCTCAACCACTGGATGGCCAAGTTGAGGGACATGGTGGAGAGGCCTCACTCGGGCCTGCCCGGAAAGATCTTTGCCTGTCTGTCCGTGCTGTTCGTCACCATCACCGCCGTCAACCTGTCCATCAGCACCATGCCCTCCATGAGGGAAGAGGAGGAGGCAGTGAGTATTTGCCGTATCTTGCAGAGAGCGGAGAAACGCTGGTGTCAAGATGCCAGCGGCAAAGAAAATCATATTAAGACAAACTGTAATAAGGCGTCTGAGTTTCTTTAGTTGGGAATCAACCTTTAAATCAGTACTATGGAAAAGTGAGAGGCGCTTTTAATTGATGGCACGTTTCAGCAGTGAGGCAATTCAACGCGCTTTGAAAGTGAAAATGTAACTGGGCCAATAGTGCTCAAGACAAAACACTTGAAATTTTTAAAGATCCAGTGTGTAAAATCTGCCTGATTTTTGTCAAGGCTTAATATATATTTCCCACAGATATATTTTTAAAAAGTGTATACGCACAGTTCAACAAAAGTAATTTGGTTTTCCCACCCATAGAACAGTTCATATTTATATACAAGAATATACACAGAACAAGGGTCTTTCTCCCTGTCGGAGGTCATCTTGCACTGCCTATTTTCTAAGGAAGCCCAGTGTGGACAATCCAGCTCTCCTGACAGTCGTATTTAGGGTGAACGCTCGCGTTCTCAAATAAACCAACGAAGAAGAAGGTAGACGAGGTATCCTGGTTTGTGTGTGCAGGCCTGGAGTTTACTGGCAGGCTTGGGAGAGGGAGGGTGAGCGAATGAGCGCTGCAATCCAAAATGTAGCCACTAGATGGCAGAATTTTTACAAACTTTACCTTTAAAAAGGAAATCTAAAAAACAGTGCAGTTTAGAAGATAAAGAGATTTTGTTAAATGAAATACAATAATAGAGAAATCTCTGGCTGGATTTTCTGAGAGTTGAAGCAGAATGTCTGCCATCTGGAAGATTAGTTCCAGAGATTCAAAGTCTGAAAAAAAAAGCATTGCTGTCATTTCTGACTGAAAGCAGACGGTGTCAGACAGTCTGCAGGAGCTTCAATTGGGGAAAACATGAGTCACATTAGAAATTTAGTTGTTGATGTGAGCATAATGGTTTATGCCTTCTGTTATTAAATGGGGAGTCTGTGTCTGTGGCTGGACAGAAAAAAACAACGATCAGAATAATTCACAGAATGCCGGAACAACGGCCGGAGAGCTCGCTGTGAGCCAGTCGAGGTCGGGTGCCGAGGCTTCGCGGGCTTTTCACTTCTGCGAACCCTCAAACTCCTTGCACAAAAGGACTGCAATTGAAGAGAGCCACTAGTAACATCTTGGAGGCCGCAGAGAGGTCCTCACGGTGGCTGTGGAACAACATGCCACCCTGGCTGGGTCGACCAGGCGAGGGTGTATGAAGATGAAAGACCCGAAACACCCTCTGACCCCGGGTTCTTCACTGATGACGTGTCCAAGTAGCACCGGAAGGTGAGGTGCTGCCTCACCAGCAGACCACAGAGGAGAAGAGAGTGCCGGCCAGGACAGACTGGTAGAAGAATATAGATTTAGAATGCTCAATTCATTTTGAATGCTATTGAATTTAGCATTCTAAATCCCTTTTTCACAGTTGACAATTGAGGGAGAGCCTAGTTTTGCCTGACTAGGATTATTTATATATTTATTTCAAAAAATGTCATGACTACTCTGTCTGCTTTCAAATAATGTCTTCATTATTTTGACTTCAATCACAACCATAATTAGCCCACTGACCCTCTTCGCTCAGCTCCAGGAGAAAATGGAACCTGTAATTTTCCAGCCGAGTGAAGAGAAAACAGGTTTATAATGGAAGGATTCGTCCAGCCATCTATTTGCTATGACCAGTTCACCACTCAGGGTCGCAGGGGGTGCGGGAGCCTATCTCATTTGTCTGCTGTTGCTTGTTTTTTGCGAAAGGCCACATAAAAAAACAACCTTTTGCACCTTCAGCCAATTTAAAGTTTTTGCACGCTATACGCACATTTTTGGCTTCCTGTGGGAGGAAGCCGCAGTGCCCACAGAGACATACAGAAAGGAACCAGACCCAGGGATTGAACCCACAACCTTCATTCTGTGAGGGACCAGCGCCAACCACTGCACCACTGTGTCATCCTGGACTGATTCATTTCTACTTTTCTACAACATTCTATTTTTTAACACATTCTCATGAACTGAAGTGCATGTCTAGTAGTGTGAGGGAGGTTTTAGAGCCCCTGGTTTCCATGCTTCTCTCAGCTCCATTGTATGAAGTAGTTCAGTACTTTCTGTTCTACAAAAAAAGATGATGATTTGATAACCACATCAAGGAGATCGAGCCGCTGCACTCGATTAAGCCCCAGTGCTACATTTGACCTGACACACTTTCTCTGTTTGCACTGGGCTGTGCTCTCTGCACGTCTGCATTCAGCCGTTTCATTAGAGAACGTCACACGCTGACAGTTTCCCAATGAGTTTTTTTTTTATGGCCAGCAAAGAAAGTGTTGCTTCAAAAGTGTCTAACTTCATGTAGATTGTTGAAGAGAGGTTCCGCTGACCTTCTCCCCCTCTGTGGGAGTGTGTTTTGTTATGTTTAAGCTGTGCTGGAAGGCATTCATCTAAAATTAGTGTCTGCTGAGTTGTGAAACTAGGTATTGATCTTTGTGACTGATTTACTGACTTGGATTTAAGGTTGATTTCTGCAAAAGCAAACAATTCGACTTTACCTGCAACTTAAAAATCGATTTAAATTCTCATAAAGTTACATTGAAAATGCAGTTTTTTTGTACGGCATCCGTTTTTGCTTAGACATATATGTTCCTGGCTGCAAAATGAAATATTGTGCTTTATATGCCTTGACTTATGCACTTTAAATTATCGTAACTCATTTTGAAGGTTTGATGTCATTCTAGTTTTGGCTCTACAGCCAGAGTATGCAAATATCTACAGCCTAAATAAATAATTAACCTGCCTGCCTTCAAACAAAATGTGCCTCTCATTTTTCATCCTTTGAGTACATTTGTGTTCATTATAAATTCAGTGAATACAAAGATGTATTCACTACAACACAATGACAACTTGATAACAGTTCTAATTCGTTTTCATTTTTTAAGTTGGATATGGAGATATGGATTTCCTCAACAAATCTTGTGCTTTTCATGTTGAAATGCTGCCCCCTAGTGACGGCAGCTTCATCTCACACTTGACACGAGTGACCCCTCACGATTTTGTGTGTGCATGCGTGTTTCCTCTCTTCCCCTCTGCACAAGGGCACGTGCTCCAAGATGTGCTACAACATCTTCATCGTGGAGACGGTGTGCGTGGCCTGGTTCTCCCTGGAGTTCACCCTGCGCTTCATCCAGGACCGCAGCAAGCTGACCTTCCTCCGCCAGCCCCTCAACCTGATCGACGTGGTGGCCATCCTGCCCTACTACATCACCCTGGTGGTGGACAGCACCTCGACGGGCGAGAAGCGCCTGGGCTCGGGCAGCAGCTACTTGGACAAGGTGGGCTTGGTGCTGCGCGTCCTCCGAGCCCTGCGCATCCTCTACGTGATGCGGCTGGCCCGCCACTCGCTGGGCCTGCAGACTCTGGGCCTGACGGCGCGCCGGTGCACGCGGGAGTTCGGACTGCTCCTGCTCTTCCTGTGCGTGGCCATAGCGCTCTACTCGCCCCTGCTGTACCTGATAGAGAACGAAATGGCCACCACGCAGGAGTTCACCAGCATCCCCGCCACCTACTGGTGGGCCGTCATCACCATGACGACGGTGGGCTACGGGGACATGGTGCCGAGGAGCATCCCGGGCCAGGTGGTGGCCCTCAGCAGCATCCTGAGCGGCATCCTCCTCATGGCCTTCCCCGTCACCTCCATCTTCCACACGTTCTCGCGCTCCTACGTGGAGCTGAAGCAGGAGCAGCAGAGGCTGCTGCAGCGGAGGACGCACTTCCTGCTGCGGAGCCGCATGGCCGGCCTCGGCAGCAACCTCTCCCTGGAGAGCGACATGCTCTTCCCCATGGGCTCTGACGCCAGGGATGACTGAGACTTTCCCACGAGTGGACAGAGAGAGACATGAATGGGTCTGCGGGTGAAAGGGAGTCTGCTTTGTGGAGAGGGTTTGTTTTCTTCCCAGAAAAGTGGCCTGTCTGTGTAGCACTAAATTCTTGGATTGACATTTACAAGATATCCCTGGATGAAATGTGTTGTATTTTGGTCTCTGAAAATCAAACGATTGCATATTTTTGAAAAAAAGAAAAAGTTCTCCATCAAGAATCTCCTATAATAATCTTTACCTACGTTGTTACTCAGCAGTGTGGGTTTTTGTTTTTTTTTAGAAATGGCTAAAGTAACATACAAGCACAAAGTCCTTGTGAAGTTGATTCCCTGGATTTAGTGGATGTGCAGCTGTCGTTCGCTCTTTGGTTGACCCTGGTGTCACTTAATGGAAGCTGCTCTCTGCTTTTGTTAATTCCCAGAGGTCAGATGGAGTTTGTGTGCGAGCTAAAAAGTCACCCGTTAATCCCTGGCACATTGTTCCGAATGACTGTGCTGTTATATTTTGTTCCATTACACCCCCCTCGGTCAAAGACACTCGCTATCAGTTGTACTAACGGTCCTACTTATACCCTGTGAGGTTCTATATGCAATTTTTCTGAATACTTATTGACATTCAAGATAACAGTATAATGCCTGTCAATCCTGCTGTTTTTGCTGTCCATATCTGTTCTATTCATTATTTCTCTTCTATAAAGTGACATATACCTGTTTTATTAAATAACTAAATTGGTCATTTTCTCATTTTCACATTGTTAAACATTGTTATAGTCCAAGTGCCACTTATTCCAAAAAGATAAAAGGCCTTCCTCACAGCAGTCATTTTGGCTTGAACTACTTCACAGTGTCACCACGGATATTCCAATGATACAAATAAAGGCTCTGTTCCATTCAAGCCAAAAAAAAAAAAAAAAAAAAAAACAGTCTACATGCAACTCCTATGGGGCCGTCCACCACTCTATATAGAACTTGACACCCCCTTAAAAAATCATGACAAATTACATTTAAAAAGTACTGTAAAGAGGGCATTTCTTGCTAATATTGCTCTAGAGATGTTCTATTTTTTGCCGGGAGGTAAGAGGGGGACTGTGCTCAAGACTGTGCTCAAGAATGTACATATATATGTAATCACGTAACTTAGTACTGCTGAGAATTCAAGGCTGTCACTACATGCTGGGACAGTTTTATCTCGACAGTTTTAACTCCATGAGCTGCAACTCTATCAAATATAATGAAATACAGTCTTAATATAGGCAGATGTGACAGTGCAGGTCATTTATCAGTTCTACTGTGATATAATTGTAATTCTATTATGATTCCAAAATTTAAACGCGTTGATTAGAGTTACTATCTCATTTGATCGGCAGATGGCAGCATTGCGTCAAACTCATTTGGATGCATCAGTAAATGGAGGCATTCTTTGTAGTGTAGATCAGAAGAATGCTCTTCGATTTCCTCCTTTATGCGCACACCTTTTGGCGGATTACGAATAACGTATTTCAATTTAGCAGTCTAGGCGCAGAATTTCGAAAGATAAACGGTTCTCATGAAAAAAGGTCAATATTATAAAGAGCAGACGAGCTATTTGTTCGTTTATATTTAATCAATAGTCCAGCCTGACATACATTTGCCCTGTCAATTTCATAGCCTGGAAAAGGAAACCCTATTCATTTACAAATGGAGAAAGTGGGAAATCTCAATCTCAATCTTCAGTTGTGATTTTGTGTTTCCATCGCTTTATGAACAACTTTGCACTGGACTGAAGTGTGACTGCTAACCGGCGTTCAGCAACACACTGTCTCGACGGTCGGTGAACCAACCATCCAGGTGAGGCGGCACCTTCCCGTAGCGCCATTCCAGTGAATCAGGTCTCCCCAGTTCGGGGAAACCATTCCGACCAATCACAGCTCGAGTTTAGCCACCAAGTCCCCGCCCCCTCCCTGTCCCTCTCCCTCTCCCTCTCTCTCCCTCCCAGTGTTTTGGTCGGGATTTGGTGTTCCTTCCTTCCTGCCTGCTCACGGACTGACAGTCGGACTGCTGCTCGCCGTGCGTCCGTCCAGCTCCGCCGCTGTTGAAAACAATGTTTCCTCAGCTCGCGGAGTGATTCCCCGCTTCGTGACCTCAGCGGAACGCCCCTGCACTTGAATGGGATCGCCTCCTGTCTCTGTATCCAGCTCGGGTTTTTTTTTGTTTTTTGTTTTTTTGGGGGCACCGACCGTCTCCTCTTCTTCTTCCTCCTCCTCCACCTCTGCTGCTGCTGCTGCTGCTGCTGCTGCTCCACGCGCTGCGATTTTAAGGATCTGCAAGCTTTTTCTGGGTTCCTCCAATCACTGTATTGATGGTTTGATGCCAACTCCGCCTGTCTGATCGGCAGAAAGAGCGACGACGCCAGAGTCTCCAGCAGCGTCAAGGGGGGTAAGTCAGTCAGTCAGCCAGCCAGTCAGTCAACCAGCCAGTCAGTCGGCACAACTTGTAACAGCGGCGGCGGCGGCGGTTGGTGACAGTTGCTGCAGACAGAGGCTGATTAAAATTGAATGAAGACGTCGATGGGGGTGGAGGGAGGTGCGGTGGATGCAGTTGGCAGTGAGGCTCACATTGTTGTTTGGATGCTTTGTCGGTCTGTCTGTCTGTCTGTCTGTCTGTTTGTTTGTTTGTTTGTTTGTTTGTTTTCACGTCTTTGCCTGGCTGACCCCAACAACTTGTGTCATATCTACACCGCAGTTCTCTTAACTTCCCATTATTAACCCCCACACCACCACCACCACCACCACTGCACACATTGACCTGAATCGTGTAGAAGCTCCAAGTATCCAGTGTGCACATCCTCAAATGGCTTTTTGTCACTTCACCCGCTGCACTTCTGCTGCTCTCGCACACACACACACACAGAGAAAGAGAAAGATCAACCAAGCAGATGAGCGCCACATATGTCGTTGCTCTGGGTGGTTGTCTGTCAAAATGCCACAGATTCCTCTCCTTCCTGCAGATGCCACTCGCTTTAAAGACGCGACTGTGGTGCGCTGAGTCTCACCCACACTCGACGTGACTCAAAAGGCCAAACGCCAACTCCGAGCGCGGTGGCAACTAATAATAGATGAATACGCCTCAAAGTAAAGTCTGCAACGCATTGAGTCGAGCCGAGCTGAGTCAGGGTGGCTGCATTGCGTTTGACCGGCTTGTATAGACTCGACACACAAGTCTTACCGTCAACAGAGTGGGCCCAGTCTCTGCTCGACATCTACCGCTTTAAAATGGAACCCTGGTGTTGATTTAATCACCGTCTGGCCGACGCCGCACTGTGATACATTTACTACCCAGAAAGTTGAACTCTAACTCTTTTTCGGGGCTTTACTCTCTTTTCAAACACACACGCGCACGCACACAGTGAGAGACACACTTAAGCCTGCCCCACCACTGTGCTGATCTGCTGTAAACCTAAATATTTCCGTGTAAACATGTGGGGAGTTTTAGTGTCTTTTCAGTTCTGAAGTTTGATAGGTTGTGAAGTTTTTAAAGCCGCTGTATCTCAAAGGAAGTAGTGACTCTTTAAATGATGTGTGATACATTTGTATACATGTATAAAATGGCCTTTGTCGAGTTGTCCGAGGTGCACTGGGCTAATCCCCTGCAGATTTTGCTTGGATTCTTATTTAACTGTGTTTTCCTGAAGGAATTGGAATGTTTGGCAGCACCCGGCCAAAAAACAAAAAACAAAAAACGTTTTATCCCATGGATCCGGTATCCTTAGATTTTTGCATCGGCCCAGTAGCTTGCCAAATGAGCGACTCCGGGGGATGACGAGGCCCCTCGTAAAGCCCACATGGTGCCTGCTTTTGCTTGCTGTTTGTTAGTATGGCAGATTTTCACGACAAACGCTTTCGCCCACTCTCAGGTTGCCAGTTTTACCGTCCTGCCAAGCAGAGGGCGAGAGTTTCCCAAAGTGGTACGAGACGGCCCATTGTACTTTCTGACTGCCACATTTCAGGCTCCGCAGAGGGGGGACCTAATGCTCCTTGGAATCCCATGAATGCCCCTCCAGTGAAAGCCATAGACGTTTATGTCAGCCCCAATGAGATTGGTGGAAAGTGGCTCTTGAGGACCGAAATTCCTGCTAATTGGTAACTGGGCTGTGGACTGGCCCCTTTGTTCCCCCTCATAGTGGAGTGGTCTGTCTGTCAGTGTGATGCACTGGGCCTGGCATCAATGAAGCGCTTGTTTCAGCCCTGGGAGGATCGACGGCTATAAGACGAGTCGCTTCCACTTCCAGAGTTGCTTTTACACACCTATTCAGAAAGATGGGAAAGGGTCGCGCCGGATTGGCTGACAGGAAGCGCCGCCTTCCAAAAAAAAAACGAAACACCCAGGCATTTTGATGGTTATGTGCGCATGTTAGCGGCGCCAGGGCAGTTTTCATTGAGCAGATTCCAGTGCAGCGGGAGGTTTGCTGAGTTCATCGTTTGATCCTGCGACTGGCCCATTTTCCTTTAGGTCAGATGAGGATTAATTGGCATTGAGCAGCCAGCCACATATTGCAGTCATGATACCATAAAGAGCACGCCAGCTTAAAGGGAGCCGCAGAGAGGGCAGGACTGCCGTTCACGCGTCGTCGCAGGCGTCGCTGTGTGAGCTTTGTTGTGTTGAAACATTCACTCGCTCCTCAGCCTTTGACAGACTTTGAATCGCTCGTCGAGTGTCGACATCAACCCAACATCTCCGGTTTGCCAGTGAATATGAGAGGGAAGCGATATTTGGAAGGGCTTCCCGCTGACAAAGACTTTTGAATTTTTCATGTATCCAGATACTAAACTTCTGTTCCGTTGGCTGCGGTGTGGTGCTAATTAGCGCCCGGATGCTTTCAAGGGCACGCGGCGGAGCGCGGGAATGCCAGCGCCACCTGTTCTCCCGCTCTTTTCTTTCTGTTGGGCTCTATCTGTGCCCCCCCTCCTCCCCTGCAGACTTTATATGACAGTGGTGTGATTTAGGCCAGTGTTTTTCAACCTTTTTTGAGCAATGGCAAAATTTTTTCATTGAAAAAAAAAAAATCCATAAATCCCATGGCGCACCACCAACCAAAAATATTATAAAATGACACCTTTTAGCCTAATAACGACAGTAGAGTCTCAATTTATTTATACTCGCTCAGTGTGGAAGCTGGGCCTGTTTAGATGCACTCAAAGCTGATATCCTGGGAGGAAATGAGGGAGGAAAATAGGCTTTCATTCCTGTAAAGTACAGTCACTCCACAATGGAATGTTATTTTTTTTAGACCAATTAAGTGAAATTGGATAATTTTAACAGCATACCTGACAGTATTTCACACCACAGTAGTGTGCTGTGAGATGATGTCAGGGCACAGTGTTGAAAAACACTGGTTTAGGGTAAAGGTTTTGCTGCCAAAATTAATGATGAAGGTTTCGCACTTCGCTTCCGTGTTAAACTGCGCAGCTCTGCCCCGTATCACTACCTGAAACGTTGACCGCAGGAGAGAAGTTACAGTAAAATAGGGATGCAGAAACGCGCTCGCCGTCCGAGGGGCCTGTTCTTGCTTCTCATTTGAATGAAGTGTCTGGTGGCTGTTTGATAGAGACACACAGAGGAGGGCCTGTGTCCTCCCAGGATCCCCGGCCACTTCCTGTCCCTCTGCTGTGGGAACGGGGCCAGGGCGACACAGGCCACACGCATCTTCCACTCAATCCACCCACTGTTGCCCCCGCGGTGGAGCCGTCGCCCTCGCTCCGCCGTTCCCATCATCGCTCCGCACGTCTCTCGCGACAGGAAAAGCATCTTTGGCATTTAGAAAGTTCCCTCTATGTGTGGCTTTGTGTCGGTGCAGCTGTGCGAGCCTGGTCAGGATGAAGAGCGTCACGGGCGCCCACAGCCCTTTTCAAACTGCACTCCCCTGTGAGAATCACTGCTCTATATGTTCACATGGAGGTTTGCATGCAGGTCATGTACTCGCAGGGGAGATCAGGATCTGTTGATCCTGACCACGGCCAGATAACCGGAGCACATTTGTGTGGAATTTCCTAAGCAAAATATGCGTGTGAGAGACACTTGAGTCACGTGACCTGTTGGGAACCAGAATTAGAAATTAAGTAAGTAAATAACTGGAGAAAATGACGTTTTTGCTTCAAATGTGTCATCACAAAGGAAATGTCGGTTCCATGTTACGTGAAGCATCACCAGACTTTAGTGTCATTTGCTGTAAATTTCACTGAAATCTCCCACTCGGCTCACAATGCTGATGATTCCTGTTTACTAGTAGCGTAATGGACCAAGCCGGAATAACTTATTCTAATTATGCAGCTGTTCTGGTAAAAATACAAAAGTATTTATAAGTTTGTCTGTTTCCATGGAGCAAAAACAGACTGGATCTCTGGGTTATGAACTGCAGCTTGGGTGAAATAAGCAAGTGTTGGATCCCGGCCATTTCTGTAAGCAAGACAATGGTCCATTAGAAAACTAATGAATGCCGAAGATAATTGGCTGCCAAAGCAATTTGTCATTTCAGGCTAGTACGTCTAGCTCTAAGTCCCTTGCTCAGTCGATTTGGAGTTAAATGATTGTTTAGCACATTGTTTGGTTCCAGAGCTGGCGGAGCTGGATTTCCCCCTTCCTTGACAGTCTTTGTTAACTGCAGGTGTGCAGCAGGAAATGTTTGTCAGGTGAATTGGCTGAAAACATTTCAAATGGCAAGAAGCATCAGTTCAGAGCGGCGCCACAGGATGTGCTACAAACATGAAAATAATACTCCTGTACCCAGTATAACCCCATTTTCTGTCTCAGACCTCGGTGGAGACATTCTGATGGTTAGTGATGTGAAAAATTCTACTAATCCCAAAAATGTAAATTATCTCCTTAAAACATCATATGTAGCCTGCAATGTGTTTGCAGCCTTGAGCAAAAATACTCAGTTTTTAGCCTCCACAATATACAATAGTTAAACCCTTGGGAGCGCGCATGCTGAAAATTTAAGCCTCCTGGTCCACTAAGTGATGTTTTTACTGTCAGGGGAATAACCAATAATATACCTGTGGGAGGGAAACAGTAGCCTTGACTCAGCAATTACTTTGTGAAGCGCCGTGATTTCTGGCTTCAACTCAGCTCCACCGCTCGGTGCAGAGCGTCCGCTCGCCTCCCGCCGCCCGAGAATCGCCTGAAACGATGACGTCCACCCGCTTGAAGCTTTAAGCCGCGGCAATCAAAGCGGGCCGCGGTCGTTTCTGACAACCGTCGGCAGGAAGTGCGGGATGCCGCCGACCTCTGTCTCTCTGCCCCCGCCCCAGTCCGACTTGTCGTGAAACCGGCCCGGCGGCCCCTCCCTCCTCATTCGTGCAGCCGAGATAAACTGCGACCTCGCCGCCTTCTCGCCGCCTCGCGGCGCTGTCCTTTCATTTGAATATTGAAATAAACCTGCGCCCGCCGAACAAAAGGTCGGCTTCAGCAGGAGATGGAGGAAATCGGGGGTCTCGCCCTCTAATCTGTTATGGAAATGTCCCAACTGGGTGTGGTTGTGTTTTCAGTAGGGATGCACCAATACCACTTTTTTACAGAACGAGTGGAGTACAAGTACTTGCATTTCAGTACTCACGATACTGCTTCTAAGTACATAAGAAGGCCATAGATTTTTTTATTTTCCCACTGCTTATTAGTTAGTTCTGTTATTTGAACCACATTCCTCAGCATGTTTTTCTAGAACATGGCGACTGTCACAAGTTTCACTGCAGTGCAAACACAAAAAGTTCGGACACCTTCTCATGCAATTTTTTTTTTTTTATCTTTCCAGCTTTCTACACTGCAGATAGATACTGAAGACATCAAATATATGAGCATGATATATGTCATTATGAAGCAAAGAAAAACACGTTCAATAACTCTAAATATGCTTTTTTTATGAAAGGTGGCTATTCTGAAGAATTTAAATATAAAATGTGTTTGGGTTATTTTACACTTTTGACTGGTATGAGTACCAATACCAGTCAAAAGTGGTATAAGTATAAGTACCAATAACCTATACTGATATCGGTATCGATATCGGTGCATCTCTACTTTTCATGATGAAGCTTGACATGAGGCACGCTTTAATTTTTAAATTAAAAAAAAAGTCACTCATTTATTTATTCATCCATTTATTTGCCTTTTCAATCAGTCAGCGCTCCATGTCTTTATGATCCTTTCAGACAAGAGCAGCATCGCACTTCCTGCGTGGGCTCGTGAAGAGACATTCTCGCTTTATCGCTGAAAAGTTTTGTACTCAGATTTTCTCTTTTGCCCGTGAAGGTGACCTCTTGCTAAGTGCGATATCGGCTTCCAGGGCGACAACAGGAGATACGTAGACATCATTGGCCTCGGACTCGGAGGTCAGTCTGATCCGCCGCGGCGAGACACTGCTGTGGGTGTTGTACAATAAACACAACCCGGCGTGGAGCTTCGTCACGGCCGCAGCCGTTGCTGTTGCTTTTCCTTTCAGCGAGTTGACAGATGGCAAAGGGAATGCGTCGGGGGACTCCCTCCCCGCCGGCGGACGATGTCTCTACCTGCTCCCCTGTGCATTCCAGCGTTGGGCTGCGGGAGCCGGGAGAGGAGTTGCAACTCGCCCTCCTCTACCCTGGCTGCGCATTCCTCAACAGTGACTCGGCTCGGTCGCCCTGCTGCTGCTCAGAGGAAAAAAAAAAATTCCCTGGGCATGCTGCAAGACATTTCATTTCATTCATTCATTTAGCACACGTCAAGAAATCAATGGTGCAGGGATGAAACGAAACCAATGGGTTTGTACAGGAGTTCCACCCCTTTCAATTATTACAGTCAACTTGTTTGATGGCTAACAAAAAAAATTAGGAGACAGTACAAATAGCCAATTTTGGATAAGAAAAAAAAGAAGCTAACAGACAAATTACAGATAAATACTTGCCCAGTAATGGACAATATAAACAAAACTCATAATTCAAGACAAGCAAGACATAACTGCACACGCCGTGTTCACTGCCTCACCTTCTTTTGAATCAGAGTGACCTGATTTGTTTGGCTGACTAACATCCCGGCCTTGTATGATTCCAGCTGCAGGTTGCTGGACAGTAAATATTTGTGTGGGTTGTTCAGGTCGTCGACTTCCGGGCTGCAGGGAGTCGAGTCGTCCTCCTGCCTCGCAGCGCAGATGGGACGTTTAACGGTGGAAAAGCCTCCGCCGCTGAGGCACCAGACGCTCGTCGTCTGAGGAGATCAAATGCGGCCCCTTTGAAATGTAATGAGACGCTTTGAATTTGGGGTCGTGTGGGTAGGGTGGGGGCAAGAGGGGGTTTGCCATCGCACCGCAGCCCTCGTGCTGAGTGGCTGTGACACATGAAGCTCCTCCGAAGCTGCTGTAGTGCATTTTATTCCTCCATCCTAGCGCTGCATTAGATGCATTAGAGGATGAAATGTTTGCGTTCCTCCCCCGGATCCTCCCCACCCGAATCCTCCCCACCCGCCCCCACCCCGTTAGAAAGTCTTACGCTTCTTTAAGGTGGCATCTGCCGCTTTCCTGATATTCGGCGAGCACGAACCTGCTGTTTTCCTCCTCCTCACGTGGCGTGCGAGAGCAGCCGAAATCCTTTATTTTCACCGTTTCCCTCTGGAAATCTCCTGAAAGGATTGGAGAAATGATGGGGTGGGGGAGAGGGCGAGGGGAAAGAGATAGACCGGAGTGTGAGGGAGTGAGACTTGGGGTGGTGGTGGGGGCAGGCGGGGATCTGTGGGGTGGATAAAGAAACCCAAAGCCCTCAAGGATTATCTTTTTCTTCTCCGTCTCACTCGCTCCCCCTCATCCCTGCGTCCTGTTTGAACACATGACCGCGGATCATCACTCTGGGTTCACATAATGACCATATTTAGACCAGGGAAGGGGTGCAGAGAGGGAAAAGAAGGTACCAGTTTGCTGTTGAAGAGGAAAACCCAGAAGCGCATTCTAGATTTTTTTTTTGTTCTTACCTCGAAGAACTCGAGCTGATTTTCCCGGTACAGTTCTATTCTTGGCGTTTAATACTCACAGTGAAACAATACACGACTCCTCGTGCAGTCAACACAATGCGGCCAGCACCTGCGGGTCGCTTCATGGCACGTTACAGCACCGCGCGTGCCTCGGATGCCTCGGATCGCCTGGATTTCAGCAGAGGAGATGGCTGCTGCTCTGCATTCATTGCAAAAAGGGGAACAGCTGAGAGACTGCAGGCCACAGAGGAATGTGTGTTCCTGAGCACGAGATCGCAAATGGTTCCACACAACACGGCTCATCCTCCTCCGTCCCCCTTTCCTGGCACGGCAGTGTCAAATGTTTGGGTTTGTCATAGTAACGATTGGTTAAACTTTGCTGAAATTCTGTTTGCTGTTTGTGCTCTAACCGAGGCAGTGAGCTAAGCGAAGGAGATTATAGTTGAGCTTTTTTTTGTCTGTCTGTCACCACTGGCCATCACACATTACACTCAACCCTGTCCATGAGAGGTCTGTTAAGTAAGCCCTGACTGTGTGCTTTGTAAATAAATAAATAAATAAATAAAGCAATGAAAAGCAATACATGGGGTAAAATAGTCTGAGAGTTTCTAGGGCATGATGCAAAGAGCTGGTGCTGTTGTTCATGATGACGCCTGAGCAGTGATGTTAGGTCTCGTTCGACGGGGCTCGGCTGAGCTCTGGATTTTAATGAAAATTTGTGAATTACAGGTTTTGTCCTGGTCTCTTTGCGTCACTTTCTGCCTTTGCCTTGACAGATTAGTAGTAGACAGACTAGTGAAGACACTGGAAATGTTGTTAGAATTTCCTGTCAACGCTGTTTCCTTGTCACAGTCCACACCATTGTCATCATTTACTAGTTGGATTGTTTCTTAGTAATGACAAGTCAGTGTTAATGTTAGCTGTTAGAAAATTACAGTTTAGAAACCACTGTTATATCCTCTCATATCATTTTTCAGAAAGGGATTATTTAATCTGCGTGAGGCATTTATTGGTTGTAGTTGGTATAACGTGTCTGCCAGATGGCCTTTTTTTTTGTTGTGAAGGGCTAATGTTGTGATTGGACATGTGTGTTCACACTGAAAAGCCTGTGAAAAGCATGCACTCTTAACAAAACCTGAATGTGAAATCATGGACACTTCACACCTTCAGCTAACACCGCTTTTTTTGACGCAGTGAGAGCAGTGGTAACAGTGTCATAGTGCTAGCTAACATGCTACATAGCTCGGAAGAGTATTTCTGTCAGGCTTTAACACAGTTGTGTGTTTGATTTGTGTGATAAATGTACGTGGCAATTTTTTGACCTTACTGTTTTGACCATCTGGATGCTGCTCACCATTAAAAATATAACGCAAGAAGAGGAAGAAGAAGAACTGGCAGTAGAGGTGCCAACCGTCCCTCAAAATTCAGAACTGTCCTGTATTTGACAATGAGATGGTGCGTTCTGTTATGATGAGTTGCCTTGAACATAAATTTATTTTGGATGCAAACTCACGTTCATTTCTATAACTTTTGGAGATACTTGACAGATGATTGCAACTCGTACTTGTTCCACGAACACACGTGTCTTACTCGGATGCTGCCTTCATCGTTCCTTTTCCCAGCGAGTCACGACGCCCTCTCATCTAAAATGGCCCAGATATTTTCTTCCTGAGCCTCAATCCCAAAATAATTTGATGTATGTCATACTCAGATTAGGAACAAGGGATAACTGAAAATCCACAAACCTGCCGTGAGTGCCAGCAGTTTGTTGTTTGGAAGTGGACGATGGAAAAAAAAAAAAAAATTCCCCTGTAAGCACGGGGTTTAAGTTGGAGCGGCCAGCTGCTCTGTGCTACAAGCCCACAGATGTCCTACGATTTTAAGGTCATGTATGCTGTTGCGTTTGGCAAACAAAAGGTGATCTGAACTCACTGTAGGTCGCATTTTTTTTTATCAAAAACACCAGTTGTGAGGAATCCAGACACATGAGCATTGAGTGAAAGGGATAAGGGCTCATAGCCCCTGATCCTATTATAGAACCTAATGCTGTGCGGGCTCCTAAGGGACCGGAGAAATGGATAAACACTGTGTTTTTATGGGAATCTTCTTGAAAACATTACAATGGAAGGAATTCCTCCAGGAGACTACACCTTCTATTCCTTTCTCTCTCTCGACCCGAGCCTCTCGTTCCACTTTTTTCCCTCCATATGCCTCCAGGAAGTGACCGACATCCCACATCGCTCAGAGGGACGAAACCTCCGCTAATCCCGCCTCTCTCCTTCATCAGACAGGCACGCAGCTTTTCCCTTTGCTGCAGTGTTTTTGGCCCCAGAAAGCCTGCGTGCTAACTATTCTGCATTTGTTGGTTTGTGCTTGGAATGCTTGGAATCGCCTCCATGGCAACGTCTGGCGTGTGTGTGTGTGTGTGTGTGTGTGTGTCGCGGTAAATATTGACTTGGACACCTCCCCATCCCCATGTCTGTCCATGACAGCACCATGGGTGTGTGTGTGTGTGTGCGTGTGTGTGTGTGTGTGCATGTGTGTGTGTGTGTGTGTGTGTGTGTGTGTGGCGTGGAGACTTGGGGGGGGGGGGTTGTACAGTACAGATGCTTTATCCAGGACTCAGCAGAGTCCCATTGAGGGCGTGTGTTTACGCTCGGACCACCAAACACCCTCAGAGGGGGACAGGAACTTTCCAGCGTGTGTGTGTGTGTGTGTGTGTGTGTGTGTGTGTGTGTGTGTGTGTGTGTGTGTGTGACACACTCTCTGCCGTGCTGTGTCACTCGAGCCCTTTAACAATGATCAACCTGACGGTTGCGTAAAAAGAGGGAAGCGTGGATGGACAGCAGTCCGCGAGTGAAACCTGTGCGGGGGCGACTCTATTGTGCAAACACCTCCACGCAACCGCTTCCTCTCGCCATGTTTTGCCCAAAGAGAGCAGATAACAAGGTTGTGCTGCCGACCTTTTGCTGCCCCCATCCCCTGCAAAAAAAAAAAAAAAAACTGAAGTAAAAGTATGGAAGTGAAAAAAAAACTGGTAAAATTACCCATTCAACCCCTTAGCTCGAGTAAAAGTAAGAAAGTACCGTCTAAAATGTACTTAAATTAAAAGGAAAAATGTGTTTTTGCCGTTAATGAAACTTTTTCAAAAATGGAAACAATAACTGAATTGAACTGCACCGAACGATGGCTGAACTTACTGGATACAGCTTTGCTGTATTCTATTTTTTTTCTTTTTCAACTGCAGCACAACCAAACTGTAATCAGTGATAGTTATGATCAGTGAGTCATTATTGGATGTTTACACTTTTAATAACAATAACCAATGTTATTTTCTACATTTTTACTTTTCACTGTACTGAAAATAGTGACCCCAAAACTGAGGTACTGGTAAAATAATCTCCCTCTAAATTACCATTGACGTTTATATTGAACTACACTGCATAGTGCAAGAAAGCTCCACTCCAAGCAACAACAACTATCGTAAATAATAATTTTATTACTTTGAACAGAAATTGTATCTTTTGAACACTTTTGAACACGTAACAAGCATGCTTCCTCCAGTGTAAGAAGTAAAAAGTACATGTATTTGTGTACAAATGTAAGGAGTAAAATGTCCAAATCTCCAGAAAAAGAAATACTTGAGTAAAGTGCAATACCTCAACAAAAATACTTCTTAAACACTGTAATTTGTACTTCGTTACTTCCCAACTCTGCCAGTTGTCTTTCTCGCACTGTTCCCACCGCAGACGGATCTGTTCAGACAGGACAGGGCAGGAGAAACGCTCGCAGCAGCAGCAGCGTTGGCAGCGTTAGCGGCTGTAGTGGTCGGACCGGTCTGACCTGTCTCGCTGTTGCAAAACGGCCGGGTTGCTCGCGAGGCCCCAGATGGAATGTCATCGCAGCGCTCACCGAATGAGATTAGGGAATAGATGTTGATAATCTGCACCGAACGCCAGCGCTACTACGGTTGCTGGCTGGTGACGCAGGAAACTAAAGCCTTTCCCCACCCTGACCCACCCACCCACCCACCCACCCGTAATTACACAAAGAGCACCGAGACGGTGGAGCAGATCCGGCAGGGCTGCCGTTGTTGTGCACTTGCTGCTCACTGACACACCCCGTAGGGCGCAGGCACACTTCCTGTCTGCTGAGTTCACACACACACACACACACACACACACACTATTTTGACTGTCTGGTTATGCAAATGCCATTAAAACTGGATCGATATCTCTGCCTCTCCCCAGCAGTCTGGCACCTGTTGTTCCCTCCCACATGATGCATTTGGAGGCTGAATGTCTGTTTGTCTCTTGTGACCCTGCACTGCGCCCTCCTCCCAACCATTACAGTTTTTTAATCGCCTGCGCACCTGTGTTATGAAAATATTTTGCAGTACAGTAGCTGCGTTTCCATTACAGTTTTTCGCAGAATGAAAATATTTCAGTACAATTGCGATTTGCAGGCGTTTCTATTGAATGGTGTGAAGCGCATAAGTGAAGCCCGAGATTGCTTTTGCTTGTTCACCTTTGTTTTCTGTCAAGAATGGTTGTTATGTTTTTTTCTTTGATTACTTGTAAAAAATATTGCGTCTCCTCCGTCCAAACATAACGCGCCATTTTCACTTGAAGTCAACTGGTCACGTGAACCCGTACGTCACGTCCGGTGACGTGCAAATGCGAAAAAAGTGTTTCCATGACACTTTTGTTGTTGTTTTGTGCCCGTGTTGGTCAAAATAATAAATAAAAAAAAGAAAGAAAAACAACAGAAAGCAGAGATCTGCTTTCGATTCACCACAGAAACTGCGGCATTTGTTTCGTGCCAGTAATGCGAGCTCTGAAACTGGCTGCTTTTTTTGGAAGCTGTTACAGACAGTAAACAGTGTGCCGTTGCTGTTTGTTTTTGTTCTCGCGTCTTTCCTATTTTTATCCAGCCACGCGTTTGCCACTTTAAACATGAAACAAAATGCTTGGTTCCAACTTCAAACGTGGCATCAAATAAGCCCTGGGTTATTCAGCCCCGTGTTTTAAATCTTCTCTCTTTCATCTCGGGAGGCAGCACTGTCAAAGGTTTGAATCTGATTTGCCTCGTGGTGGAACTTTACGCGGAGTCAGGCCGATCCGCGGTGACGACGATTTGGTCGTTTCGCTTATGAAATGAATCATCTGAAAAACGGAACTTTTTGTCATCGCTGGCGAATGAAAGAAACGGACACTCCTTGATTCCAACGATCATACGTGGCTTCATATTTTGCCTTAGGACTCGCTGGTGCGTGGATTTCCTCTTGTGTCAAGGGATTTCACAATTAGCGTTTTCTATTAAAGATCAATTGACATTTTTAGGCTAAAAAAAAACAAAACAAAAACAAAAAACACTTATTCTTGCCACAGGACAGGAAATTGTCCTGAACCTGTCGCCTGAGGCCCTGGAGACTGTGGGCTCTTTTCCCACAGAGGTTTGATTGTCGGAACTTGCTCGACCCATGTGTTAAACCTCAGGCCAGCAGCAGTAGCAGCAGCAGCCGGAGGTGAGGTGATGGGGGTCTCTGTCTCCGCTGTAGCTGTCTGTCATCATCGCAGCGAACAAGTCGCGACTCGCCGCCGCGCATAGCAGAGGAGTCACCGCTGTCTCCCGTAGCATTCCTGCCACTTCAGCTGGGAACGTCTCCCATTAATTCTGCATACGGAACATCTGAAGTCACCTCGTTCGGCTTTCGTCTTCCAAGTATTTGAGTGTTGGGGGAGGGAGGGAAAAAAAAACAAATGAAAGATTAATTTCAAATCAAATGAAACAGAGGGTATAGCAGAGCTCGGGTCGTTCTGGATGAACGGATCAGTGATCTTTGCCTCGACTCCTTTATGGCAAAAGCTGGTAAATGAACAACTCCGAGTCTTTACCTTTTGTTTCACGGCCACATCTACCATTCAGGGGAGACGTTAGTGTTTTCACGT
Organism: Thamnaconus septentrionalis; assembly: GCA_009823395.1. NCBI lineage: Eukaryota > Metazoa > Chordata > Actinopteri > Tetraodontiformes > Monacanthidae > Thamnaconus > Thamnaconus septentrionalis. Next base: position 18,199,332 of record CM020512.1, on the reverse strand, counting down.
TTAGCATGGAAAAATAAAATAATAAAATCAACCCCCCGCAGGGAAACCCCCCCGGCAGCATTATTAAAAGACCATCCCCACTTCCCAAAAAGCCCAGGAGAATTGAAGGATTTGGAATTTATTGTCAGATCTTATGCATAATTAAGCAAACCCCCCCCCCCAACACCCCAACCACACAGCCGCCCCTCCGACTCGCCAGAGGGATTTTCATGCTCCTCTGCCTCTCAGACAGTAGGCGCTTGTTACAGTAGCTCGGCTCGGCTCGGCTCGGCTCGGACGGGATGATGTGAATGGAATGTAAAGAATCACTGCTGAACGTGAGGCCGTCTCCCAGCCGGTTGCTGGAGCGCTACGGTGAGCCCGTCTGTGAACCGCAGACCCCCCAACCCCACCCCACCCCACCCCAACCCCGGCACTCCTCTGAGCCATGTTTGTGCCGCCCTGCTGTGACGGGACAAAAGCCAGCTTTAGGCGGAGGTGCAGAGTCCAGTTATTGTGTCTACCTTGAACCGGGTGGAACCTCTTATTTGGCGTCATCCTGTTTCTGGAGATGGGGGTGACCACCGCCAGTATCACCATTATCATTATTATTATTATTATTATTATTATTATTATTATTATTATTAGTTTTATTACTATGGCTTTTTGGTCTCCACATGTGTTGGACTTCCTCCGAGCTACTGCAGGAAGTCTTTTCAACACGTCCGTAGCACAGGCGCAGACGTAGCGCCTGTGCTACGCCGCGCCTCTTACAGCTTATTAGCCGTGACACCGCCGGGCCGCTCGGGGGGGGGGGCACAAAGAGCAGCCCGCCGAGCCAGCCGTCATCTTTGTGTCGGCTCTCTGGTGTTTTCCGCGTTAACCTGACTGCACTAATGCGCTCACTGGGCGCAGCCCCACCCCCCATTTATGCAGCCTCGCCCCGGGGCCAGATATCGACTGTCCGGCCTCATTGACTCCTCTTCACTTCCTCTCGGCCCCCCAACACACCCACCATCATGTCCGTTTGTGGCGCAAACCTGAAATGAACCTCGGGCGTGTGCTCCCCTCCCCCAACCCCCTTTTAAAAAATTTATTTCCACTGCTGCTCCTCCAACCGATACACTTACTGTAAATGCAGCCGGCGAGCTCCCCACCCACCCACCAACCCATCCATCCCCAAACTGTGCTTGGGATTACAGGAGGAAGCGCCCGGGAATGACTGACGTGAAGCAGTTCCGAGCTCGGAAGATTTCCCCAGCGTGGTCGGGCAACCGCGCCGCTCTGTGTGCCACACATTTTTCTGCCATATGTCATTGTGTCGTTCCGACCGCCGGCGTGCCCACGAGCCTGTGCATTGTTCAGGATTAAGGGCCTGGTATGAGAGCCGACTCTCGCACTCGCATAGTCCATTGTCGAAATCCAGCAGATGCTTGGAAATGTCAGCAGGAGTCCCAGTATATTAACAAGCACAAGGCTTCTTAAGCATGTCAGACTCTTTCGATTGGATTTTGCACACCTCAGCTCTTTTTTTTTTAGCACTGAACCTTTGGTTAGATAGATAACGGAACAAAACATATGATACAAATTGTGTAGCTCCCTCTCAAGCAGTGATGCGTTTGCTTCCTTTATCATCTGTCATTACTGGCTTCTCATCTGCTTTGCGTTCATAACGTGTTAGTTCCGGGTCAAAGCCCAGAACAAGGAAGTGTGGTGCACGAGAGTCCATTGTCCAGTTTGTGCCTGTTAAGTGTGTATTAGTGTGAGTTTTGTCATCCTTGAGAAGTTTGCTCTAGCATGTACAGTTTTAGTCAGAATAACGCGCATGCCAAGTGATCACTTTTAGTCCAAACACAGTAAATCTATCTTTAGAGGTACATTGTGTGAAATACTGCCATCTAGTGGTCGGATTTTAGATCGCAGTACTCATTCGCTCACCCTCCCACTCCCAAGCTTGCAAGTAAACTACAGTGGCCTGTGCCCACAAACCTGGATGCATTGTCCACCTTCTTCTTTGTTTGTTTATTTGAAGACGCAAGTGTTTACACTAAATATGAAACACAATCTCATTCGGGTTGGATTGTGTCCACACCGGCTGTCTTAAAATATAAAATAAAAAAAAATCATTAATCAGGACAAATGTTATGCACCGGTCCTTAAACTGTGCTCTGTCTTTATTTCTTCCAATCAGGTTCTTGTATAAAAGCCTGAAAAGCCTGCCTGTCTGCTGCTCATGCTCAGCTTTGAAACAAGCCCACCTCATTGTTCCAGTGTCTAAATTAGCATTTCTTATTGGACCCCCTGTGGTTATATCCACTGTATGCGCTCGTTGCGCAGCCAATGGCTTGAGTCCCTAAATTATCTTTGGCTTAGTGTAATGATTTCCAAGCGCTAAGCTGATATTAAAGCTTCTTTATTAGCCTGAGAAGACACAGAAGCTTCAGTTGTGATGAAGGCAAAGCCTCCCTCATGACCACTGACCTGCTCTTATTATTACGTCTTTGAACAGGACGTTGCACGTCATGGTGAGCTGCCGTCCAGAGCAGCGTTCCGATGTTCACTCTGAGCACACTTGGATCAGCTGCCTTTGTTACAATTCCAACCCAGTTTTAAGTTTTTAGAAATTCTGAAATAATTAAGAGACTTCGTAACGCATTTAAAACCTAAACGGAACAAAAATAACAATCAACAACAATGAATTCAGAATCCATCCAAGATGTCCTCTTCATTTTGTCGACATGTTAACGTTACAATATTTTTACAGCTGCAGATGATCATGTTTTAATACATTTAATTCAAATGCTCTCTTTGTAATAAGCTGCAAAAATGTGTCTGGAATGCATGAATGTGTTGAAAGTATTAGTTTAAAACAAACTATGCCATAAAACAAAATGTTTTCGAGGATGATGTTGTTTTTGAAACTACCACCGATAAACAAATGAATTTTTAATGCCAGTGCGCAGGCTGTTCGTGCGTGCGCAGCTGTTTTCCATACATGCGAGTGCAGCTGTGTGCAACATGCTGTCTGCTGTGAGAAATGCGCCGCGCCGGTGGCACCGAGTGATGAGGTGGATCCCCGTGTCTCGTGTTCTGAAGCCGAGGAGCAGCAGCTGCTCCGGCGTCAGCAGAGGGAAGCTGTCGGTTCATGCGGTCGGCGTGACGCTGCGTCACAGCTGCGGGCTCCATTACGTCTGTGGTTTTCTGCTTTTCGGTGTTTCAGCAGGAAACACCGGGAGTTTGCCACGACGGAGCACATTTTTTACCTTGCGCACAATGAATCCGGTGTTTATCTTTCTCCTTTGGACACAGTTTAGGTTTTCCACATTTCTGTTTGTCTTCAGTCTCGTGGTCTTCCTTCCTCCCGCAGGGCCTGAGCCATGGGGGGATCCAAGAGCAAGCCCAAGGATGGAGGCCAGCGGACTCGCAGCCTTGACGGGAACCTGGGCTCCGGGGGCGGCGTCGGAGGCCACCACCTCAACTCCAACGCGCAGTCTTTGACCCCCAACCGCAGCCCCACCGTGGACGCCGGCCTCGGCGGCAACGCCTCCATGGCTAATAGTGCAGAGCTCGCCCTGTTTGGAGGCGTGGACAACAATAGTGTCACCTCCCCCAACAGAATCACACTGGCAGGTGGGAATGTCGCCTCTAATTTCTAAGACATAACACAATATTGTTAATTATCACAATAATTCAACAAAATAAGTAAAATGGCTGTATTAGTTTGTCATTACAAGTCAACTTTTTCCTGACAGGAGGCGTCACCACCTTTGTGGCGTTGTACGACTATGAGTCCAGAACGGCCTCGGATCTGTCGTTCAGGAAGGGCGAACGCCTCCAGATAGTCAACAACACGTAAGGACACTGCACAAATAACACAATTATTGACTTATAAAAGAATAATCAATTGTGTTTTGGGTTTTTTGTTTGTTTTTTTTTAAACCAATCCAATCGCCTCCAGCTCAGGGATAATGAGACGCTACGTCTTCGTACAAATAAACTCTGTAAAAGACGTAGAATAGCTGCAAGTCCAGTCCTTCTGAGTTATTGCTTGAGTAGTTGCTTTGAACCTCCTGAATTATAAGTTGAGTCTCTGAAACCTCCTGTAACCATGGTAACCGGCACGGTACAGCCTGATTTTCTTTTTTTTCTTTGGTGTTTTGTTTTTTTGCATTCATCACTGCTCCTTCCACTGACACAAAGACACATTGTATTAACTCCTGTGAGACTTATTTGCACAGTAAAGATTTAACCTGTGAAAAGGGGGTGGTGGGTCATGGTTGTTTGGAAAATAGGGGCTCGGTCCATGAATCAATAGAGGTGCAGTGAACCATGTACTGTAGCGCTGCACCCCCAGTGGTGTTTGCTCGCGCTGGAACGACCGCTGACCTAGAAGGCTGAAGCTGAGGACAATAGTGGATTATCACTGCATCTGGCCTCTTAAGCCAAAGACCTGGAACATTATCAGGTCAAGTACATCCAGAATCCATTAACCAGCGCCCAGATTAGCTTGCAGGTTGTCATAGTCGCCGTCGGCATCATCCAGGACATTCGCATCTTCCTCAGGAGCCCGGCTCAATTCTCTGGATTGTGGATCATTACTTTTGATTACTGAATAAATATGAAATTGTTCAAAACGTACAGAGTGTCAAAGATAAAACTAAATCTAATGGTAAAGAAAACACGTTTCATGCTATGTTGATGTTAATGTATAGTGGCTTTGTGTAACTGAAAAAACAAGACATATATTCTTGTTATATTGCATTTCATATGTACAGTTAAAAATTGGACCTTTAAGCAAGAACACACATTAACCGGGAACAGACGCCTGTTTGTTCCAACTCGGCCTGAATTCCATCGCTTTCCCTTTTGTCCCCTTTGCTTTCTCTACTTGTGGGGTCATTTTTCTTTTGCAGGGTTGGGTCTCTCTCTTTCATCTGAGAAAAGCAAATGCATTTAAAAAAAAAAAAAAAAACAACCTTTCCCTGTTTTGGCTCAGTGGCGGTTGGCCAGCCACCGTGGTGCCGTTGAACATGTTGGCTTTTGCTGCTTGCATGTAAATCAGCATAAATAAAAGCAGAAGGGAACATGTTGCAACATGGCTGTGTTATTTTCTGCTGCTAGTCTGTTCACCGTAAATTCACTCCATAGTGGAGTCTCCCATTCTTCAAATGAATGAGTACAAATCAAATTGCAGCCATGTACGGTGGTCTGACAGGCTTTTCTATTAATGCTAATTATTCCCCTTGCAATGTTTCACTCTCATTTGCCTAATCATCCGGTCCTGTCTCATCCAAAGTTATTATGAAACGATTCTGCTATTCTAGGTCTCGGCATGTGAACTATACGGGATTTCGATTATGTGTCTGTCCCACGTCCTTTGCTGTGTTTCCACTGCTCATGAGATTCTCTCTGTATTTCTTCAACCTCTCTCTTTCTCTGCCTCTGTTTCTCTTCCATCTCTGCTCCATCACAAACCATCACCTCTTTTATAGGAGGAAAGTTAACTGCAGGTTTGTGACGCTTCTCTTCAATCACTGTTTTGTCCCCTGTGTTGTGTTCTAGTGCATCACGTAGTACCGTTGCCTTGCAATGCCACCTCACGACAAGAAGGCACAAAGCCAGTAACTCATGTCCGTGATCCCATAAATCCACTGTGGTAGTTTATGGAAACTGGTGTGGAGCTTCACAGCATTAGAGCCAATTTAGGTCCACCGGAGACAATTCAAAGAAACAGCAATTTGAACTTTGTCTGACTGAATCTAGTGCTGCAAAGCCAATGCTGCTCACTCCCTAATAAGGTGACGCATACAAGCACATCCCACCCGGTCGTCATAAATGCATGTTTTGTATATAACTTTCTATTCTCTAACCGTAGAGGTATTCGGGCTGGCATTCATCAAGCTCCTCAGTCTCTGTCAGCGTCAGAGAGAAGAAAACAGGAGGCTTCAAAGAATATAAAACAATAGACATTAATTTATTTATAGCCCAACAGACTTGATGAACACCTGCCCTTGAAGTCAAAAGGATCGTGTGTAATTGGTGCTGCTGGATGTGTGACGCTCAAGCTGTGTGACTCTTTGGTGTGTGCAGAGAGGGGGACTGGTGGCTGGCGCGCTCCCTGACCAGCGGAGAGAGCGGCTACATCCCCAGCAATTATGTGGCTCCGTCCGACTCCATCCAGGCAGAAGAGTAAACTCCCTCCACTTTTTTTTCCTCTTCTTGTCGTCTCAAACTTTTCTGTCTTTTATCAAGTGCATGGACAAATGAATAGTCAAATGCTGATTTATTGTTTTTACGTGCTTTGGGTTGGATGGGAAACTCAAAGCATTTCAGACATGCGATGTGACAGCTTGCTTAGCGTAAAGTCTGTCGTGAAGCAGCTGACTTTGACTCTTGACCCTGACTTTTGCACATGGGAAAGCCAACAGAGCTCACTTTTTATGTTGCTGTCCACTTTGTTTAAATGAAAACGCGTAGACATACACTAGCAGTCAAATGTTTGGACACACCTGTTTCTTCCTTATCTTTACTACTTTCTGCAGTGTAGATGCAGAATGAAGACATCAAATACATGACCAAGATGTGTGGATTACTGTGGCAAAAGAAATAAATAGATGTTTTGTTACATGAAGGGTGTTATTTCACACTTTTTGTGTGTAATACATATTCCAAATGTGTTCATTCATAGTTTTGATGCCTAGAGTGACAATTTACAATGTAAATAGTCATGAAAATGAAAGAAAAACCATTAGATCAGAAGTGTGTGGCCAAACTTGACTGGTAATGTAAGCTTAATTGCAAATGTGTCAAAACCTGTTATCAGTTTTTTCTTTGCAAAGTTTTCTTTATTCTCCAGTCACGCAAATTAACCAGCTACTGTAATGTCATACTAGCAAAATAGACTGGAGAGATTTAAATCAAATCAGGGGTCACGAAGAAAGCTCATACTTATGTTTGTTCTCCGAATGAACACAGCAGATGTACAACATCATGTGCCCACCAGGATGTTAGCATTCTACATATGCTTTTCCTTGCCTGCTAATACGCTGAGACCTCTGAGACGCTCCAACTAACACTGTGTAACAACTCCATTTCTCACTCTTGCCTCCTGCCCCTCCAGTCATCTCAGACTGACCTTAGAGTCCAGGTAAGCAGCAGTTGCGCCATGGGCATGAAGCATGCTTTGCTTCCGGCATGCAAGTAGTTTGACCAACGTTTCCACAAGTGACGACTCACCCTGGCTTTGTCCTTCCTCATCCTCCAACCCACGTGCACCTTCTTCTTCCCCCTCACCAACCTTGTCTTGTGTGTCCCATGTTTTCTCTGGCAACCTCTCCAGGTGGTACTTTGGCAAAATCACTCGCCGAGACTCTGAGAGGCTGCTGCTGAGTCTGGAAAACAGGAGAGGGACTTTCCTGGTGCGAGAGAGTGAAACCACCAAAGGTAAGAGGAGTAAGGGAAGTGGTAATTGCAGCCTGTACAAGTTTTTTTTCAAGTTTTTTTTGTTAGATTTGGTTATAAAAAGCTTTTCCAAAATAAAAAAAATAAAGCAGTGTACTCCATGGTAGATTAAAATAGTAGGATTATTTATTTTCTTTCTAATTAAAGCTAAGCAAAGCTAGCTATGCTGTTTTGCTGTATTAAATGATTAAATATCACTGCAGTTGTATGATACAGTCAATCAGATATTAATACGGTATTATTAACACTATGATTAACTGATATAAACACCAGACAAACAACTGCTGTTTTTTTGTTTAATTAATTTGTTTATATGATTTGCTTGCTTTTGAATCACATTATTATTTGTCTGTCTCAAATTGGGGCAGAAAAAAAGCAATCGATGAGATTGCGTCTGTGAAGGTTCTCAGTCGTCAGGTCGTTAGTGTTTAACGGTTAAGTGGAGGCAACTAGACTGGTTTTACAAGTTTTTTAAGGCCCCTACGTGTTGTATCTATTTGAGCTTGTAAAATTCTACAAGGCTCAAATGCTCTGAAAAGTGTACCCAAGATGGGAATCCATAGGAGAGGAACGCAATCCAATCTCTCTTTAGCAGCAAGACCCCCTGCTGTTTACTGCGCCTCTGGTTGCGTCATGTGAGTCTAGTGGCAGCGTGGGTACAGAAGAAAAGACGAACGCGGCAGATGTGAAAAAGGCATCTAGTGATGTTTGAGGAATTCCACCTGGGGATGGTCCTGTTGCTGCCGCCGCCACTGCTGCTACTGCTCCGGCAGCGTGGTTCCCCATCTCTGCATTAACATGCGTGTGATTTGTGTTTGTCCTTATTGGACATGCATGTAAGCTCTCCATAGGGTAAGAAGCAGGACAAGACGGGCATGGATGTTGGGAAAGCGAGTGAATGAGTGGGGAGGTATTGGGTGGGCGAGTCTGACAGAATTAGGTCAGTGTGAAGCTGAGGCTAAGAACTGTACAACCACCAGGCCATATCACTCAGTTCAAACACTCGGAGGAGGGGGAGGCATGGCCCTGGGCCACTCTGTGAGCCAGACCCGAGCTTTTTGTCGGTGTTCCTAGGGGGGACACTGCCATCTAGTGGTGTAAAGGGCCTATTGCCCAAAAATGAGGATTACGCCGCTTTATTTCAGACCTCCGCTTTTCATGCTGGATTATAACAAAGTGAAGTGATTCGTGACTCTGTCCGCATTAGGAAGCAGGGGAGAAGAAGGTCACAAAGGGGATCTCAGTGAGCAGAGGGAACAAATTGTCGACCTCTTGTCACAATCAGTGCCCTTTATGACATCGAAAAAGACGTTTTTCGAGAGCTGTGCATTTTGTCAGATGCACTATGTTCTTAAAGAGAAACCAGGCAAAATAAGTAAAGGACAAGTTTTTCAATATTTTTTTTTCATAGATCTTTGTATTGCTAGAATGTGGCAAAATGACCGTCTAAATAAAATGGGACCTATACATAAAAATAAATTTTTTTTAACATATATTTATTGTTTAGAATACGACCCAAATGTTTTCATTCTTATTGTTGTGATTAACATTGACTTGATGTACCTGTCCTCCACTCAAGGTGCCTACTGTCTATCCGTACTGGATTACGACAACACCAAAGGGCTAAATGTGAAGCACTACAAGATCAGGAAGCTGGACAGCGGAGGTTTCTACATCACATCACGCACACAGTTCAGCAGCCTGCAGCATCTCGTCAACCACTACCGCAGTGAGTTCGACATAAATCAGCAGCCTGGAAACTAGAAACCGTGACCAGAAAGCTGAGGTTCTGAACCTGTCTGTCTGTTTCCCATTGGCAGAGCACGCTGATGGATTGTGTCACAGTCTGACAGAGATTTGTCCAGTGCTGAAGCCTCAGACTCAGGGCTTATCCAAGGATGCCTGGGAGATCCCCAGGGAGTCCCTCCGCCTTGACGTTAAACTCGGACAGGGCTGCTTCGGAGAAGTGTGGATGGGTGAGTCTTAATCACATCCAGTGGATGCACACTTTGTCTCCTACCCTGGAAACAAAGCAGCACGACGCTGTGTGCCTGCTGAGAGAAGGGTTATCAGTTCCATTACGATATGAAAAGTATGTAAAGAACATTCACCCCACCAGATTCTTTAATATATTAACCCAGGCTGTGTGCCTTGCAGTTAGTATTTTCTAGATCATATTTACTTCTTCTTTCTCTCCTTCTGGCTGTTTCCTTCAGAGGCGGTTGCAGCCAATCATCTGCCTCCGTCCTTCCCTATTCTCTGCATCCTTTATCTAATTTCATGTCATCTTTCACTACATCCCTAAATCTCCTCTTTGGTCTCCACTATCTTTACTTCACAATATTGACTGTCTGTGGACGTGTCCAAACGTCTCAGTCTGGCCTCTCTGACTTTATCTCTGAAACATCCATCATGCCTGTCCCTCTGATGTCCTTGTTCTTGTTTCTAGCTATCCTGATCTCCCAGTGTTTTAGTCTCTGCTGCCTTTAGTTCTACCACAACCACTGTCTCTAAATCACACAACATCAAATATTTTGCAAACTTCTCATAAAATACTTTCGCAAACATTTTACTGCACTAAGTTCCACGTGAATATTTTGTGAAGAATGTCATTGGTATGTAAGATTCAGTCATCTGACTTTTGTTGATGTCTCGTCAGGAACATGGAACGGTACAACACGTGTTGCAATAAAGACTCTGAAACCCGGCACGATGTCTCCTGAGGCCTTTCTGCAGGAAGCTCAGGTCATGAAGAAACTGAGACACGAGAAGCTGGTTCAGCTGTACGCCGTGGTGTCTGAGGAACCGATCTACATCGTCACAGAGTACATGGGACAAGGTTAGCACGGTGGACGTATTCACTTTCACATCCATTCATTGTATAAGCAAGCTCAGGGGGAACAAAAACATGAGACAGAAAGCCTGCATGAGTAGTTATACGTGGGAGAAGTGAAACAAGACTGCAGGACCGCTTTCCTAGAACGGAAGACATTGTTTCACAGAAAATCAAGAATCAAATTGGCCGCCATTTTTCAAGATATTATCACTTGGCAGCACAATGATAATCTGCTTATTGCGTCCACGCACACAGGTAGCTTGCTGGACTTCCTGAAAGGGGACATGGGTAAGATGCTCCGCCTCCCACAGCTGGTGGACATGGCGTCTCAGGTAGGTAAACGTGATCTTTCAAACCGCCACTACAGATCCATGTTAAAGTGTCACCCGTGTGTGAACTTGACCTGTGCCCGCCTCAGATCGCCTCGGGGATGGCATATGTGGAGAGGATGAACTATGTACACAGAGACCTCAGAGCGGCAAACATCCTCGTGGGAGACAACCTGGTGTGCAAAGTGGCTGACTTTGGTCTGGCTCGCCTCATTGAGGATAACGAATACACTGCCAGGCAAGGTAGGTCCACACATGTGTGTGTTGAGTGTTACTTCTTTTTTTTCAGACTATAATTTAATCTTATAAGCCTTAGAATAAGCCATGGTCAACCCAGACTGAGCCTGTCTAATTTGATGAGTATGTCATTAATTATTTTTTTTTCATTATATCCTGATTAGTAATGCTCGCACGATAATGAGACGAGAGGTTCCAGGAAGCTGTGGTACATCTGGCTGATGTGCTTTGTTTTGTTTTCTGTTTTTTTTTCTATCCTAAAATGATCTAATTATAACACACTGATTTGAAAAAAGGGGAATAAAAAACCTGTTCTCTTGCAGGAGCCAAGTTCCCCATCAAGTGGACGGCCCCTGAGGCGGCTCTGTACGGCCGCTTCACCATCAAGTCTGACGTCTGGTCGTTTGGCGTCCTGCTGACTGAACTGGCCACAAAAGGCAGAGTTCCCTATCCAGGTAAGGGTTTGATTGGTTGATTGATTGATACTTACTTTGTCAGACAGGTCTGACATTTGTTTTGCGTCCATGCAGTTTTTTTTTTTCCATTAAGACTCAACACAAACATGCAACAACAATGTTTGTTTTTTCCACTTCTTTGTCAAACAGATTAAGCTTGTGTACTTTAGAACAAGAAGAGTGTATTTGACCGTGCATGACCGACACTGTGACGACTAACCTGTCGCATCTGGTCTTGCAGGTATGGTGAACAGAGAGGTGTTGGACCAGGTGGAGCGCGGCTACAGGATGCCGTGCCCGGCCGAGTGCCCCGAGTCCCTGCACGATCTGATGCTGACCTGCTGGAGGAAAGAGCCCGAGGAGAGGCCCACCTTCGAGTACCTGCAGGGCTTCCTGGAGGATTACTTCACCTCCACGGAGCCTCAGTACCAGCCAGGGGAGAACCTGTAACCAGGTTGCAATGTGGAAACACACACCTGTCTATGAGCGCACGCGTGTGTAAATGCATTCTTGGCACAATCATTAGGCAAACCAATCGGCAGCGTCCAGCCCCAGCATCCTTGTGTCAGCCCTGAGGAACTTTTTATTTTTTCCTCAGACTAAACGGTGGTTTTCCCCCACAGGAGTTCCATTTCTTTGTTGGTCAAAAAAAAAAAACAACTAGTGCAAAACGACAACTTCCTTGTGTTTGTCAGGCATTCCCTGTGAACTCTGCTGACTCACATTTCATTTTTGGTCGGCAAGGGGCATCTCGAAGACGAAACACCAGGATGCACAAGCGCTGATGTCTGTTTTCCACTTTGCTGCTCGAGAGGCAAATCTGGATCACGTGTTCTGTAGTTAGATCTGGATCAACTGGAATGTTTAACAGATCGAGTTCATGCTTCCTCCCTCGTGAGTCCAACTACTGTGAGATTGTTTTTTGTTTTTTTGGATGAAGCCCCACATCCTTGATTCTCATCAACCCGCTCGCCCTCAGACAAACCGGCTCTTCGCTGTGGCCGACCTACAGCTGGACACAGAGAAAAGTCGAGGCAGAGTCAGTCATTCTATTTTCTAATTGTGACTTTCCTTGCAAATAAATGATCTAGTGGTCACAAACAGTCATGACTAGAATTCTGCTGCCAGGACTTATGTGCCAATAAAAAAATCTCTTTTGTACCTTCTTCTACCATGTAAAAGTGTATTTTATTACTCTGAGCTTTTCTTACGTACAAAGTTTGACTTTGAGATTCTGCGCCTGTGTGCACAAGCAGCATGTTTACAAGATGCTGATCTGGTTTTCTTATCTTTTAATTCAGACGTAATTCAGGTGAATAAAGCATCCATCTTAGTTTTTTGTTTGTTTTTTCTTCAAACATGCCTCAGCATATTTGACCACAAAGCGTACACTGGAGATACTCTGAAACCTTGCTCGTAAACAGCGTGTACAGCGAATAAAATGGCATCTCCAAACTGAATTGTAAATATCCTTGATGCTAATGTTAAAGTTTTTTTGTACATATATCATCTTCATAATTTATTCATTTTAAAAAAATAACCCTGTTTGTTTTACCTTCTGCTTCGTCAGTCAAACTTTTTGTTGATGGTACTTCCACGGGTCATAACTAAACCTAAAAATGATTATATATACTAAAGAAATAATTTTTCATATTTTGTGCACATATTTCTGTAAAACTCACCTTGGTTGTTCTTTTTGTTTGTTTGTCTGTTGTTTTGAGAGAAATAAGACTCTGTCTTGCCAGAACCTGCTTCATCTCCCAGCAGCCCTTCTTCCAAATCAACACAACACATGTTAATAATCTTTGATTTATCCTGGTTATGCTGGGAGGCAGGTAATTCTGTTTCTCTTGTTTTATTATTGCTGATGTGCTGACGTGACAAACGTACTGCCCTGATTTCTACAATCCATCAGTGGTTTGATTGACTCACCCAAGATTCCATAAAACCTCTTCCTGATGATAACAAGTTAAATAGCGCCATTGAGAAGATGCTGTGCCACAAAAGGAGGGAGTCTTCTTTGCAATGTGAACCGGACTGTACTGTATTAGATACATTGGGTGAGCAGGTGATGTCAGGTGGTCATTAAAAAAAAATATTCAGGTGAGAATTGTCTGTACGCAGCCTAGCTGTGAGGTTCAGTGGGTCTTTTCTGGCTATGCACATTTTTTCCCCCTCAACTTTGTGATATTCCTATAGTAAATACACTTTTCTACTGTACTGGGGGTTTTCAGATAAACAAGCTCTTTGTTATATCCTGCTGAATATTGTTCAAATTTGAAAGAATGTTTGAATAAAATTTGTACCCTGCCACGTTGTTCAAGTGAGTTAAATCTTTTTCTCCAATCTGCCCAAGTCTGCTGGTCAGTAAGACTTTGCACTTTTTGACTTTTTCTCTGTACATTACTCCATGATTACAATACATATATCAAATAGGAATCTTCCTCAGCCCATTTGTTTAACGATGAGGTTACTTCATCCATTTACTTCTTTTTGAAAATATTTAAAAATATTTGTTTAGGTAGACACATTCAAGACAACTGGCGCACCAATTATCTTGTATTTATTATTTTTATTATCTTTGACCTATACACCCCTAGTTTTGTTTGTTTTTTTTTATCAATAATTAAATTACATTTTGTTGATATTTCTTCATTATTTCTGTTGATGTTGTTCAGGCTACTTTGTACGAATATAAAGCTGGACTAAGCTAACTTTCAAAAATGTGTGTATTTATTTGTTTAAGGACCTTCTTCAGCAATATAAACAGGACTAATTTACCACCTTCAGATACCATTGATTTATATGATAAGTTATTGAAGGCGATAATTAGATCTTCTTGGCAAAAAACAATGAATCGGACACAGGACTAAAGGACTACAGACCAACTCGCCACAAAGAGCAAAAAATAATGCGACGGGCATTCAAATGTTTGCTTGTATGTGATTGATGTCGGGGTTTTATTCTGCCATTCCGGGTTTCTAATCTCTCTTCCTCGTTAATGGTGTCAAAGTGCACTTTGCGCTGCTCTCGTGAACCCGACACGACGCGGGCGCGACACCTTCAAACACACGTACCTACACGCACCGTCAGCGCCATCGTCACGTGACGCCGCTCGCGCTTGTCTTTGGCGCAAACCAACACAGAAAGTCCCGGAAGAGGCTCCGCTTGTCTCGTGCGAGCGAGGACGCGAGCCGCAGGTGAGCTGCTGCTGCTGCTGCTGCTGCTGCGCGCGCTCTTTTACCTGTAAACAGAGACACAAAGGAGAAGAATGGTGGGAGCGACAACGAGGATGCGGTGTCGACGGAAAGCAGCGCCCTGACGGGACCTCACAGCGGGTAATTTCACCATTTGCTGCTTCACATCAACTTTTGTCGTGATGTTTATTCACTGTCGTTGCTTTCTCGGTGGGTTTTTGCCAAGTTTATGACATTGACGTTCAGTTTCCCAAATATGTACTGTGACATTTTGCCCGTCTTCCTTCCACCAATGAGTCGACGAAGTGTCGCGGGCGTCTGCTTATAACTTTAAAGCGAGGTTTGTTGCCGAAAGCCAGGTGACGCCGCTTACATTCCGATGTTGGAGTGTAAAATCTGGCTGCCAACGCCGCGCCACACCTTCCTCCTCCTCCTCCTCCTCCTCCTCTTCCTCCTGCTCCCCCTGCGGTGCGTCAGCTTTAGAACGTTGTGAGATGTTGCCGCTGGCAGCCCGATTAGCTCAGGCAAAAAAAAATAAAAAAAAAATAGGGAGAGATCTCTCTGTTTGTATTCCTCCCGTCACCTCACCCTCACCTCTCTTCACCTCTCATCCTCTCGTCTTCTCCGGGTCCCCTTTAAATCCTGCCGGGCTGCAGATCAGGGTTTGATCCAACATCCTGATACACGCAGCAGCAGCAGCAGCAGCGCTGCCACACTCGCTGCGCACAGCTTACACATGTAATAAGGCGGGTCAATCCGATCCGATCCGATCCAATCCACTGGAGTGGGGGGGGGAAATCAGGTCAGATCCTGGTTGCATCTGCCCGTTCGTGTCCGCGCAATTCAATTAAAGCGTAAACCTCTTGACGACAGTCAGGTGACAGTGATTCTACCGCAGCTCTACATTTGGCACAGATGACACTTCATTCAGCGTGACCATCCTCGTGCTATATTTAGAGGCGACTTGGTGAGCAGTGTTGTTGTTGTGTTTTTTTTTTTAACCACAAGGAACTAGATTGTGTTTTGAAGATGGTTCTGATGCTGCTGCTGCTGCTGCACAGCGAGCGAAGACACGAGGTTGCAGGCAGCAGAGGATAAATACAGCAGCCTCCCTGGGAATTAGATAAAACGGTTTCAAAGTGCCCCTCTTGCGCTATTTTTAGTTTTGACAGCTGATTATTTTTTTTTTTTTTTTTCGTCTTGATCTTGATGAATCTTTTTTTGGTTCGGCCTCCTCATGGAGTAAACTGCCTTTGTTTGCGGTTTTGTCAAGAGGCAAATGTTGTGATCCAGTCAAGTTTAATCTTGACTGCTGATTTACGGTTTTAAAGGAGGTGGTTGAACCTCTGTATCATACTTGGAGTATTATACTAATAAACTCGATTAGATCCTTTGGCTGGACATTTACTGTAACACTATTTTTACTTGTCAATTATTTATGTGTTTTTGCAAACTTGTTTATTCTAATCAGGATAAGTGATATTATAACGAAGGAAATAAAACCTCTCCGCATTGAAATCCCAACAAACTTCCAACCAACAGACTGACTGGTCAGTACAATAAGTGTAAAAACATAACGTTTGAAATCTCTAAAATACATGAACTGCAAACTATATGAATAGTCCTGTCATGGGCACCCTGCCAGTGTTGTGTACGCCACTCGTGGCATGCGTGCAGCGTTTTGCTGTCATTTATAGAAAAAGTAGACGACACTTTTAACGTCACTGTCAAATAGTGATCGTAATTTTCCTTCATGTATTTTTTTTCAATTTGTACATTCAAATTTCATATAGATAAACAGGTTCCCATATGTGACAAAGTGTCCACTAAACAGTTGCTTTGTAGATTTACAGTATGATTTGAGTGGTGAGAATGGTAAAGTGATTATCAGATGACTGACAATTTGCAGGGAAACAACAAGTTGAAGAGTTGAAACATGACCGGTTTTTGTGTGTGTGTGTGTGTGTGTGTGTGTGTGTGCGCGCGCACGTGCGTGCGTATTTTGGAGAAGTGCTAGCGCTATAGCTGTTTATACCTTTTGTGTGTGAAGCACCAGCTTCACACACAAAGACAAGTATTGCACACAGTCATGCACACACATGCTTCAGCGTACTGTAATTAGACCTTACGTCATTGAGGTAACAGAAGAAGCCGCGGCAAAAAAAAAAGAGTGCGTGTGGTTAATGTTATCAACAGGAAGTGAAGCCAGTATCTGTTAGAGGAAATGACAGGGAAGTGTTCAAGTCGCATATAGAAAGGTTCAGACGTCAGGTTGTGTTTACCGTTTAGCTTTATGTGTCTGGTATTTACACGAAGCATCAGTATGTTTTCAGAGGTGCCGCCATCTTTTGAGAAAAAAAACCTAAAATAGAAAAGTGAAAAATGTTCTTTTAATCGGGTTATAACAGAGAGGTATCATCGATCAGGTCACTGATAATGTGGCTTTTTCACAACCCTCTGCTTCAACAGTGTGTCTTAAAGTGAGACTGTTTGCTCAGTCATGCACAGCAACCAGTCAAGTCCAAACAAGGACTCTACACACTTTGCACTTCTGCTGTATGTTTCCACTTTGTTCTGGCTTGCGAACTGAAACCGAGGCAAATGGCTCAAGACTGTGTGCGTGTGTGTGTGTGTGTGTGTGTGTGATAAAGAAAGAGAATGACACATCGGCTGTGGGCGGGGTGCTCAGCGCGAAGCAGTCGTAAAAAGAAGGAGGTCGAGACGCGTTGAGGAAGTTTGAAAATTACTCAGTGAGGCAGGTGACAAAGACGCCTGCAACGTTTAAAGCAGCTGGACTACGATTGGACGAGCATGTGGAGGGAACTTCCCCAGGATTAGAACGTTGACGACTTAAAAGAGTGGACCACCTCTAGTCTAAAGAACCGGGTAACCCTTTGATCATTCACAGCCAAACCTCTCCCTGCGGCAGCACGGCGGTCTCAGGGCAGGAAGCTTTTAACGCCATGCTCTTAACACCTGTTTGACAGTGAAGCAGCAGCAGTCCCAGAGAGCACAGTACCGGGGCCACCAGCCGTCATCCTTCACCATGGCCAACCAGGATCTGGCCAACGCTTCACACAAAACCTTCGACCACTTCGTCCAGGCTCAGTACTGTAAGGATGTGAAGCAGCACTTTGCCGAGCTGTGCAAGCAGCTGGACCTGAACCCCAAGGACTTCAGGAACTTTTACATCAAGTTAAAGGAGAGACTGAACTACTGGAAGGCCAAAGCGCTGTGGACCAAGCTGGACAAAAGAGCATCTCACCCGGATTACCAGCAAGGAAAAGTCTGCACCAGGAACAAGGTACCAGCAACCAGTGAGATGTTTTCTGCCTTGTTTACTCTCCCACAGTCAAAGCTTCTGCTCTTTAATTTTTTCTGTTTTGGATTTGGTTTTTCTAATTTTGGTTTGTTTGTGTCTTTTCTTCATCATTATGCTTGATAAACAAGTGGTAGGAACAGCACACAAACAAACGTATTTACCACACGTGTGCACCATTTTAGCACTGTCACGTGACATGTGGGGTTTTCCTTTTATATTAATTTTATGTTAAACCTCTGTTACGTATTTGATCGTAATTGTTAACCCAAGCTTAATTTTTGAGTACATTTAACATTACATTAAAAGTGAGTCAGGAAAACATTAAATATGACTTAAAAATCAATATCATAAACATGCAAGTTATTCAATTTATCATCACTGTTTCAGCCTAATTGCTCAACTTGGTCTTCATGGTATCTGTTTCTTACATTTATGTATATATTTCATCACATTGATATAACAGCCTGTACTAACTGGCTCATGAAGTACACTATTACAAATGAAAGGATGCAAAAGTGTTTCTCATGGCAACAACTGAAATGAGGCGATGTGGTTTAAAAACCACAGTATTTTTTTTCCCTTTCCTTCCTTCATTTGCTTGATGTTTTCGAAGCTCGCTCTCTTACGGTATCTGCCATCATTTCCTCCGTCTCTCAGTGTCTGGTCCTGGGCGCCGGGCCGTGCGGGCTGAGGACGGCCATCGAACTGTCCCTGCTCGGGGCTCAGGTGGTGGTGCTGGAGAAGAGGGAGACTTTCTCCAGGAACAATGTCCTCCACCTGTGGCCCTACACCATCTGTGATCTCCGCGGGCTCGGAGCCAAGAAGTTCTATGGGAAGTTCTGCTCTGGATCTCTGGATCACATCAGTGAGTCTCTCGAAGCTCTTTCACTTTATAACTTGTACATAACTACATGAGTCATTGTGGATTAGCGACTGCTTTGTCACTGTATCTAAATTCACTGAGTACCGACTGACTTGCTTTTCTTTTTGGCTGCCAGTTCATTTTTTTTATCCTTGTGCTTTCATTTGTGTTCATCCATTTTGTGTTGACCCATTACACAACCTTTACTACTAAAAAGTATTTAGTAATTAGTAAACATGTGCTTTACATAAACAAACAATGCATGACAATGCAACAATGCATGCACAGTATTCTATTTTTCACGCAGACTTTGCAATGAAATGAAAGGTCTGTGTGTAGCGTGCATTCGCTCGCACGTCGTCTGTGGCATATTCTTCACAAGCTGACACATGCTGCAGGAGATGTGCTGCAATGTTCTTGCAAGCTACTGCAAACAGAGTGCGAACTAACTGTTGTCACAACAGTAAATGGACTGCACAGCACTTGAATGTAATCAAATAAATCTTGATTGGCGTGTCTTTTGTATACACTATAGTTTCTGAAAGGCTAAAACCGATTTACCTTGCCCCAAGTTACATTGTCCATTTTTGTTTTATCTGTATCTAAATAAGAGATGAGGGAAATTCCCAATTTTCTCCCTCCTAATCTAGGAAATAGATTGACCAGGTAGAATATTGTAGAACTGGGAGAAAGAAGTGGCCTGGGAAATGTTATCCAATGAAATATTGTGAAAATCTCCTCCGAGTCATTGTTTTAGAATAATACCTGAGGAATAAGTTCATCACTGAACAGAAAAGCTCTTGTGCTTTGTACGCTTGTTGGTGTCTGGTGAAAGGTCACTATGTTCATAGTTTGATGAGCTATAAAATCTATTATCTCACTCTATTGCATCACATTGGGAAAGATGATATTTACAGCGTTAAGCTAGTCAATAATCAACCAATATTACTTCTGGGGTATGTTTTTTTCCATGTTATCCCTCTACTGACTGTATTTTGCCACTTTCAGAAACAGACTTTCATGAAATCTGCATGCGTTCGACAGGTATCCGCCAGCTGCAGTTGATTCTTTTGAAAGTTGCGCTCCTGCTTGGGGTGGAGGTGCACACCAGAGTGGAGTTCCAGGGCTTGAATGAGCCCTCCGGAGAAAACGGTATTTACACAAGACAACCAGAATGCGCTTGCCTTTCTTTGACACTCGTCTGTACTGTCGCTATCTACACTATGTAAAGCGCATTAAAGTTTGCCCGTGTTCATCCAAGGTTGGACGGCCAAGTTGCACCCCGCGTCTCATCCTGCTGCAACCTTCCAGTTCGACGTCTTCGTCTCAGCCGGAGGAGGCAGGTTTGTCCCTGATGGTGAGACAAACGCGTGCACTCTCCGCTCACTTCTTATCGCAAAAAGGAAGGACGCGGCAGCAATTTTGCAAGGCCCCGATGTCGACACAAAGAGACGATGAGCCAAGCTCCCTGTGGCAGGTTTGCTTTCATCAGCCCGTATTCCTCTTTTGTCTTTGCTTCTTCCCGCTCTGTCAGGATTCAAGCACAAGGAGCTGAGGGGCAAGCTGGCGATCGGCATCACGGCCAACTTCGTCAACAGGAACACGGCTGCCGAGGCCCAGGTGGCTGAAATCAGTGGCGTGGCGCGGATCTACAACCAGAAGTTCTTCCAGGATCTGCTCACTGAGACCGGTATGGGTCCTGAATGACTTTTGTACATTGATTGGCAGCACAGTAGCTCCCCAACTTGTCAATCCTGAGCAAAAAAGTCATTGTAGTTAAAGGTTAAGTGTGTAATGTTTGGAGATTTTGAGAGGAAACAGCGACATTGAGTGGTTACATTTTTTATTGCAGCGTTATTTTGCTCACCCTCCTCTCCCACAGCAGCAATAACTGGCAGCACAACAATAAAACCTGCACATCTAATTACATATCATTTTGAACATAATTTGCACTTATTTGAGATGTATGCATTAGGAGCATCCTGGAATTCATGTGGACGAGTGATGATTTTTGACTAAAACTGATTCATGCTTCATAGCAGTCAACTTTTCAAAACTAATGAAAAAAAAAAAAAACAGTTTTTGTTTAGCACATTTTGTCCCTCAGCCTGATCTAAGAAAAGCAATGCATTATTAACAACACTCTGAAAACTGCAACATTTCAGATCTTAACTCTGTCTCATTATTGTTGCTTTTTTTGCCTTTCTGCACTCACCCTTGGAGACACGAAATTAACGGCCAGCCTCGCTGTCAGTTCATGTTCACTCGGAAGTGTGAAAGGAGCAGGAAGGCTGTTGATCTTTGTTTCCAGCATCAGTTAATTTCCTGTGACAGAGTTATGAAATCCAGCCTTTTGTTCTGGCCCAGCCTGCACAGCCACCCTGTCCTGACGTTGATTTGACCCCGTTTAACGCAACCGCCACTGAACCCGGAGTAAATAAACAACCTAGCGACAAGCCGTGACTGCTTGATGTGTTTGCCTGTGGGATGTTATTGCTGTTTCCCTCCGCTCTCTGTCTGCCTGCCTGTCTCTCCATCCCTATGCCTACTCAGCTTTCACTTTGCTTTTCTGCTCCAGGTATCGATTTAGAGAATATCGTCTACTATAAAGATGACACCCACTACTTTGTCATGACGGCCAAAAAGAAGAGCCTGTTGAAAAAAGGGGTCATTAAAGAGGTGAGAACAACACACACACACACACACACGCACGCTGACAAAATGTGCGATTCTTTTTGGCACCAGCTATCACTCTGCAGTGAATACAGAGAGAGATAAAATCACATGGAGGGTGTCTGCGTGGGTGCATTTGAAAAGACAATTGTCAGTCATCTCACTGCTGCCTGGTTCCAAAGCTAATGTAATAAACTAAGTTGTTGGTTTTGTTTTTTGTTTTTTTAAAATGCTAATTTTCAAAATCTGAACAGTCAAGTGTGACTCATCAGATCTCACCGTGCGCTCCGTCCCTGCAGGACCACGGTGATGCAGACAACCTGCTGGCTCCCGCAAACGTGGATTATGAAGCTCTGCACCGCTATGCCTACGATGCAGCCGACTTCTCCACAGGTCGCCAACTGCCCGACCTTCAGTTTGTGGAGAACCACTCTGGCCAGCCAGACGTGGCCATGTTTGACTTCACGTGCATGTACCGCGCTGAGAACGCCTCTCTGGTCAAAGAGAGGAAGGGGAAGAAGCTGCTGATGTGTCTCGTTGGCGACTGCCTTGTGGAGGTAGGTGGCGATACTGTGACCCCAATTCACATGGCTTTGCAATGAACACACACTCAGGATGGCCAGACACTGTGATAAATCCATGATTCAATGACATGCCCACACACCTTTTTTTTCTTGCGTCATCATGAAGTACTTCAATAATTGCCAGTTTGTGAAGTATGCAGATTACTATTGAGCTCATTGCCTGCTGTATGTTGCGATATTATCATGTTCACGTGAGTGTTTTCTGTCAAAGCCAAAATACATACACGTTCACAGCATTGCTACTGCTACAAGCTCATCACATTGAAATGATGCTGTATTTAGTGTCATCATCAATTATCTTTGTATGTAATGTCTACCCTGTTTGCATTGGAGCGTTTTCATCGTAAATCCATGTCTTAAAGCGGCAAGTATGATCACGAGTCTTTGTCTTGCCTACCGATGACAGAATACATCCATGACAGTGTTTTCTATCAGCTTGTTGATTGAATTAGTCTCGCTGAAATCAACATTGTTCTCGTGACGATGCTCAAATTCGCCTTCAGCTCAAAGCACCCGTGCCAGTACTGCCACAGCTACTGGCACAATACGCGTCAGTGTGGGATTTATTTCCATTGCAGCGTTAGCTTTTCGCTCAAAGCAGCACTGTCTTTGACACATGGCCGGTTCGTGTGAAGACGACGGTCCCCTGAGTTAAAATGGGGAGCTTGTTGAGCCGTGCAGCTGCTTGTCCCTCAGCACCACTGGCTTTCATGCGCCTCATAACCCCGATAATCACTCACTGTGTGAAATCCATCCGCTCTACTTGCTTAATTGCGAGGTTGTCTTAAGGTGCCACAGTCACTTCTTGTGCTCCGTCCCGCAGCCTTTCTGGCCTCTTGGTACGGGTATTGCCCGTGGCTTTCTGGCTGCCTTTGACACGGCATGGATGGTGAGGAGCTGGGGCATGGGGGTCCCGCATCTGAGGATCCTGGCTGAAAGGTGAGCCAGTCTGATAAATATGTGCAGCAACACGGATAAAGAATCTTTCCAGAAATGTTTTTCGCAACAAGCAATTGAGTTGCAGCTGCATCCCGTTTGTTTCATTTCATTGGCATCTTTATCATTGACTGATATCTTCAGTGAAATTTTCAGAAAACTTCAGTTTCTCTATAGGTTTGTCATTCGCAATCCAGTCTAACTTGTATTTTATTGAACTTATATACAATATATTTATTAATCACTTCTTTATTTTAGAGCTTTGCAAAACAGAATAGTTTCTACTCAGTAGAATCACCTCATATTGACATAATAAATATGACATACATCTACAAATATAAAATTCCATCTGCATTCTCTCCAGACTTACTGGTGGTGATGGCACGTGTCGTTGAGATGCCTGTTGGGTGTTAAAACTGACTCTCTGAATGAATCGTTTGTTTTCTAAGCCTACATTTTGATTTCTTCCTCGACTGCGCAGAGAAAGCATCTACCAGATCCTTTCCCAGACCACGCCAGAAAACACCAGCAAAAACTATGCCGATTACAGCATCAACCCGAGAACACGGTACACAAGAGTGAACCTCACCTCTATCTCCACCAGCCAGGTTAGGAGGACTGTTATTTTTTTATTTCCACAACACGGGTTGGGGAAAATCTTATTTTAATCCTTCTGAGGTTCGGATTATAGTCTTACAGGAGCCTTCCCATTGAAATGATGTTTCAAAGGTTTTCTGCTCTGATGCAAAGAACAAGAGTATCAGCACAAAAAAAAAGATGTTATTTGTTGACTTTTTTTTCTCCGTGAAGGTGCAGCACCTGTACGACGTTGATAAATCTAATCAACCGAGCAAGAAACTGAAGAACAAGTTGCCACCGGCTCATCAAGGTCAGCTGCTTACTTACTTTCTCCTTTTATACTCAGCTGGGTTGAGCCGTCCAGGGGAAAAAGGAAATACTGAAAAAAAAATTGCTTCCATCTTTACGACTGCATTTTTGTTTTTGCCCCTCCAGATTCATTCAGTGGTTTTGAGGAGTTGTTGAAATGGTGCCAGAGGCACACAGCAGGCTACGAGAATGTGAAAGTAAATGATCTGACCCAGTCCTGGAGGTCCGGGCTGGCTCTGTGTGCTCTGATCCACCGCTTCAGACCTCACCTCATGTAAGAGGCTCTTTTGACACCAACGAGACACTTCGGGTCGCTCTCTGCTCCCTAATTGTGGTGCCATTGTATTGTTGACCCACCTAAATTCTCTCTGCTAACCACAGTGTACGGATGGTGTGACGAGCTTTTCTGCGACAACTAACCATTGTGATTCCTCCTCAGTGACATGTCCTCTCTGGATAAGTCCAGTGCCGTTGACAACAATCAGCTTGCATTTGGTATCTTGGAGAAGGAGCTGGGCATCCCGCCCGTCATGTCTGCCAGCGACTTGGCCAACAGTGGACAGATAGACAAGTTGTCCATGGTCCTCTACCTCAGCCAGATCCAAAAGGCCTTCAGTACTCCCGCCAAACCCGGAACTTTGGGTATGTCACATCCACGCCCCCGGGGATCCAATATGGCAGCCTATTCATTTCAACCAACGCATTCGCACAAAAGGACAAATAGACAATAGACAAACGTATTATGAATAGCGTTTCAGGTCACAGTCGTCCTCTCAGCCATTTTACAGGCGTTTCTTTTCGTATTGCGCTCTATGGGGAAAAGCTTTTGGGGGCCGGATGGGGGTTTTTTGGCTGCAGGACCTTTGCTTTGCTTTGGTTTGTTTGCTTGCCGCTGCTTTTAAATTCAGACACACGCATTCGACCAAAGCAGTGAATGACAGCACTTTTAGTCTTGCGTAATCGGGTTGCTTAGAGACCCTCCCCCCCTCCCCTCTCCCCCACCCACACACCTTCTCCCCGCCGCATCAGAATCACCGTAAAAGGCTCAGGTGTCCTCCCGCTAAAACCTGTGCTGAGAAGCGATCAAATTGCTACCGTCTCTTTAAGAGCCCCGCTACCCAGAATTCATTTGGCTTAAGTGGCTGCGCTGCTCACAGCCGTGCTCTCCCTGCTGCTGCTGCTGCTGCTGCTGCTGCTGCTGCTGCGCTGCTCTCCTGCACTCCGCCAGCCCAGCAGCAGCAGTGCAGAGCAAACAGTCACCGCATGGAGGGGCGGAGGGGTGCTGGTGGTGGTCTGGGCTGGACTAGCGTCTCCTGAAGGGGATCTACTATTCCTGCGCCGAGGCAGGATTTCCTGCCGGCCGAGGTGTTTTCTTCTCAGCGGGCTTTGAAGCGCCAGGAGTTTGCGGCAGCGTCAATAATGATCGGAGCGTTCTGAGGCGCCGGACGACCCGGGAGTGGGTGTGATTATTACGCCGTGCGATGCTGCGCCTCGGCACCGCCGCTGACTGATACGCAAGACGGAGGAGGGGAGCCGTCAGTCTCCGGTAACCGAATCTTGAGGGATGAAAGAGTGGGAGTGGCTGTCGGGGGCGGCGCCGGAGAGTTTTGACGTGACGGTTGACAAGTTCGCTTCTGCCGCCGTGACGGTACAGAAAATACCAGAGGGATTATTTTGTGTTAGTCTCAGGTATGAAAGGCTCCTTCCGCGGACAATTAATGCAAAAAAAAAAAAAAAAGAGCTCCAGTCAGAAAATGTTCCAGCAGGTAGGCCGACGGTAACATTCAGCCTCGCAGCTCAGTGTGGTAGCATGACAAAGTGAATATGGTGTGTGTGTGTGTGTGTGTGTGTGTGTGTGTGTGTGTGTGTGTGTGTGTGTGTGTGTGTGTGTGTGTGTGTGTGTGCCTCTGTATATGTATAAATATTTTCCTTCTCCACTGTTCACAGAACCCTCGGGCTTCCTGCCGTCGTCCAAGCCCCTGACTCTCTCCCAGACACAGTCGGCCGTCTTTTTCCTGAGCAAGCTGAAGCACAACTCCCTACAGAGACGGAAGGTACGCCCACCCTGACCAGGGTGCAGTCTTTTTTTTTTAATAACTTCATTTTTAAAGATACCAGCTGGTTGGCTGGACTTCTGGAATCTGAATCACACGGAGGCGGTTTCTCGCTGAAATGCTTTGGATGTTAACAACTTATTTAGGTCAAGAGATGGTGGGAATTCTTCTTCATTATTTATTTTTCACCGCAGGAAAAGTTGTGGTCTGAGAAACGAAAAGACAAGAGGATGGGAGATGAGGACAGCGTGAGTCCTCCCTTACGTCTGCATTCAGAGTTGCCACATTTCCAAAACTTCTCGTCGCTCGGCTTTTGTCCACATTTCCTCCTCGTTCTTCATGGACTTTTTTTTTTTCCTCACAGACGGCGGAATCTCCCGTCTCCCCCGAGCCAAGTCCTCCCCCCTCACTCACACCGGAGCCTGAATCAGGCGTCGACGGGCAGACGATGAACAGCGAGGCGTGCTACTTCTGCGGCCAGAGGGTCTACGTGCTGGAGCGCATCAGCGCCGAGGGCAGGTTCTTCCACCGCAGCTGCTTCAGCTGCCACCAGTGCGGCATCACGCTCAGGCTGGGCGGCTACACCTTTGACAAGGCCACGGGTGAGGACGCACACACGCGCGTGTACACGCTCCCGCTTCACATGTACACCATTGCACATCTGTCTTTTATTATTATAACCACTTGATGTTGCCATTTCTTTTCAAAATCTCCAAATATTACACACTTAACCATTAATGTTCTTCCATTTCACAAAGCACACGCTTAAAAAAAAAGGAGAGAGAATTCACAATTTCCCCGTCCCTCCAACGTCCTGCTCGCTACCTCTAAGGGCCCACTGTGTGTTGGCAAGGTGACGTTAGACACAGGAAAGTACAGGAAAGCCAGTGAAAGACGCTGCTGAAGCAAACAATGGAGTCGGCGGCCTGTATTGGTGCCATTGTTTCACAAAGTTTCGATCCGCAAGCTCTGCTTGCTGTTTGTTGTCCTGCAGACTCACTCTTCCATATGAGGATATTATAATTATGAGTTTGCATCCCCGATGGAAGTCATTTACATTTTACTGTGTTGCCAGCTTATTGATAGCATTTTAACTTAAACAAAGAAGAGCATCTGAAAATAAAGTCCCGGAAAGCAAATCGTTGCTGCGCTGCCATGTGTTTTCTCAGATCTTTCTCTAGATCTTTAGGATTCAGTATATTTGTCATCTGTTTACAGCCTCATTTAGCAAAATTCTAATTATTTCAGATTAGTTGGGAATTCCTGTCCATTTTAATTAATTCTTAAACTGACATTTAGCATTATTTCTCACTTGGTAGCAAGGGGAGAATGACGAGGGCATTGACATTAACCTGGAGAAGAATCAGTGAGTTGTCAAGGCCTGATTTCATCAGCTGTGTGTTTTCAAATGTGCTTTCTGAAAAGTGGAGCGCACAAAAGACGAATGGAGTTCTCCAATGTCTGGGGATTTAATTAAAAGGGAAAGAGAGCACAGAAAACACAGCTAAAACAATTTTGCGTCATTAAGATGCCTCATGTTTATCTTGCTTTCCTGTTGTCATTTTAACCACAGCAAAAAAATAAATGTATTTCCAACACTCTTCAGTCCTCCAAAACTAAGATTTTGCCACAATGGCGAGGCCCTGCTAATTCATTATTTAGAGTGTAATTAAAAATTTGTACTTGGACCCTTTTTTAACGGGGGTTCCATTAAGACTGAGAGGAAATTAATCATTTACGACAGCAGCTGGGTTGGCTTTTTTTTTTTTTTTTTTTTCTTCTTTCTCTGAGGCATGTCGTCTTCCCTCATTGTTTCTTGTCTGTGATGTCCCCCTTCAGGGAGGTTTTACTGTGAGCTGCACTCAGAAGAGCTGGATTTGGGAAGCGGGGCTGAACCCTCTTGCAAGGTGGGTCACCGAACAAACGAAGCGTATGTAGGACTCCACCGCCTGCTGCCTCACTTCTTCTTTTTTCTTAGCGTCGGTCGGCAATTCAGGCGTTACACAATCTTCTGTGTTGCGTGATGCATCATCTGTCCTGCGTCTGCTCGGATGTCCCCGCACCCCCCCTCGCCCGGCTGACTCGCTCTCAGCTGTTACGCACCACTAATTAAAGTGTTTATGTCAAAGCGTCTTTGGCCCAAAAACAGCAGCGCTTTTTCTTCTCTCTGTCTCTCTGTCTCTCTCTCTCTCTCTCTCTCTCTCTCTCTATCTATCTCTCTGTCTCTCTCTCTCTATCTCTCTCTCTGACTCTCTCTCTCTCAAGCTGCGTTTCCATTACAGTTTTTCGCAAAAAATAACAGCGGTATTTAAAAAAATTCAACAAAGTACAATTGTGATTTGCAGGTGTTTCCGTTGAATGGTGCGAAGCGCCTAAGCCGTAATTCTCGTAAAATCGCGCTCGGCGAGACTCCACTATGCAGAGGAAGGAGATCAAAAAACTTTCTTGTATAAATCTGCCTTTCCACGTTGTTTGCTATCAAGAATGGTTGTTATATTTTTCTCTTTGATTACTTGTAAAAAATATTCCGTCTCCTCCTCCGTCCAAACATCACGCGCTATTTATCTCTCTCTCTGTCTGTCTCCCCCTCTTTCTCTCTCTGCCTCTCTCTTCTTCATTTTCAACGTCATGTCTGTTTTCCAGGATGGCGGTGAAATCCCCAAGGTGGCCGACGAAGAGGCGAACGGGCACTCCAGCGACGACTACACGCTGTCCCCATCAGACGAGGAGTGCGAGAAAACTCTGGACTCCGTTCCGCCGAAACCCGAGGGGCCGGAATCTGCCGAAGCCCCCACGGAGCCGGAGGTGCAGCAGGCGCCCCCTAAGGGAGAGACGGAGCCCTGTCCCGTTCCGAAGCCCCGCTCCTCCCGTCAGAACACGCCGAGCCACCAACCCTCCCCCCCGTCGTTGAAGCCTCGCACCGTCCTGCTCTTCAAACCCTCCGAACCGCGCGAGCAGCCGTCGACGCCGCCGCCCGCCAAGCCCCCGAGGAGGCGGCGGCAGCGGCGGTGGCGGCGGCCGCCGACCCCCGGCCCAAGCAGTCGCTCCGGAAGCTGCGTCTGACCGACGAGGAGAGGAGCCAGCTGGTGAACCTGCAGAGCCTCAGCGCCGACTCGGACTCCGAGACCCCCGGCGGCTCCTCCTCCTGCTCCTCGTCCTCCGCCACGGCGGGAGGCCCCGCCGCGCCCAAGCCGGAGGGCCTGGACGGCCAGGAGGAGGAGGGATACTGGAGCGGCAGCACCGCCGGACACATGCGCGAGCAGAGGAACCGCCGCTGCTTCCGCAGGAAAGAGCTGCCGAGCGGGCAGACCCGAGTGCGGTCCAAGTTCTCGCCCTGGAATCTGTCATCCCCGAGGATCAGCCGGGACGGGCGACTCAGCGTCCACGTCGGCGGGAGAGCGGGTGAGTCGTGGAAGCGGCTCCGCTGTTTGTTTATTGTTTATTTGATAAGGAGTCCCCATTAGATTAGATTTCACCATGCGAAAACTATTTGGTAACACATTATAATAAGTACACACTACTAAGCATTAGTTAAGCATTAATAAACACTGAATGCATCATTTATAAATCATTGTTTCTGACATGAATACTCATTGGTGTGTAGTTTATAAACACAGTTATAAAATATATTTGGAAAATAAATGTATGAGTTTTTATAAAACAACTACTAACACATTCACTAACCATTAAGCATGCTATACAAGAGCTGATGAATGAAGAGTAAAACATTTCTAACTGTTTTATATTTAAATTCTACAAAATAGCCACCTTTTATAAAAAGCATATTTAGTTACTCAACTCTGTTTTAACTGTTTTCTTTGCTGCATAATTACATGATATATCTTGTTCATATTGTTGATGTCTTCAGTATGTATATACAGTGTAGAAAGTACTAAAGATAAGGAAAAAACATTGCATTAGATTTCGACTGGTGGTGTACGTACTGTGTCTGATTGAAGAGCTTCCGCACTCTGTATTTACTCAAACACATCTGTTGACGCAGAAACAACGTTCCGACGTGCTCACAACGCTTCGGAAGAGGGCGATTACGGAGAGGATGAGGACGAGGAGGAGGAGGAGGAGGACGACGACGAGGAAGACGAGATGTTTGAACGCGACGACATTGATTTGTTTGATGAGAAAGTAAGGCGACGCACAAACCCGGCGTGGTTCCGGCCAGCAGCGACGACTCTCGCTCACCGAAAGTGTCCGTCCAGTTTCAGACGGTGCCTCCGGACTCGATTGAGGCCGAGAAGCTGGAGCTGATGAAGATGAAGACGCTGGAGAGGCGAGCCAAAACCAGCGAACTACAGCGTCTGCGCAAAGCCCAGGTGGGTGTTCCAGCAGGGTTAGCAGCTCCTCCGGCCAGTTCCAGCCCAGTTTTATTGCTCTTAGATGCAGATTTCATTCCTGGTTCATTTACACGGCCGTTCTAAAGTTTTTTTCGTTTTTGTATTGAACTTCGTTATAACCATCTTCATAATTTAATCCACTGGAATGCTCCAACAACATTATTAGTGCAGGAAAATCAGTCAGGCTTTGACAGTTGTTGCCTTGAATGTCTAATTGAATGTGATTTTAGAGAATGAATATCAAGTGTGCAATATGCAGCCATCATTACAGAAAATGAGTGCTTTAAAATTGCTAAAACAAAGCTTTGTATTATAATCACACTTAGTTGTGTGTGCTAAGCCATAAAAGTAAACAAAGCATCACGGTTTATATCATAGGCTTTTTAAATCCTCCTACTTTTAGTGTGTTCACACCGAATTTTTCACACTTGGAATTCTCGCAATCACTTGTAACTAAACATTGGAAAGGGTTTAATACACTCCTTGTGTATTAAACCAGCACACTGACGTTTGCAGCACCGTCTTGCAGCGCTTGTCTCTTTAAAGAAAGCCTGCTGGCACAGCCCATTGCGATCAGGCAACAGCAAAGCAATGTCACTGTCACGCCCCTCATGATAACTGGATTCCTGCCGAGCACAGTGATGTAGCTTCAGTAGTTATGGAGTCTGTAGGAAGTGAACGCGTGGCTGCAGGCCACATTACAGTTGTGCCTGGCAGCCTGCCAGACTAGCAGGAGAGTGTTTGTTACCCTGAGTTTGACCAAGTAATATCACAGTTGTGTTTAATCCTCACTGTGTTTCGCAGTGTGTCAGATCTTGCTTTGCGTATCCAACTTAATAGATTATTGGAAAAATTGGAATAAGTATAATTGAGGTGAAAAAAACAGAATATTTCTGGTGTCAGTGGCCAAAAATAAAAACAGTGACACTGAGTCACGCCCGCACGAACGCGCAGCAATTCCTATATTAACAATTAAAATCCAAAAATTAAAATTGTTGTACAGAAAAATGAAGACAGGTTCAAACAAGGATAGATTAACTAAACAAGGATAGACCTTAAGAGGGAATTTCTGTCTGAATCCTGCCTGTTGGTGTCTGTGTGTCACAGTCCATCCAGAGGAGGTTGGAGGAGATTGAGGTCACCTTCAAGGACTTGGAGGACAAAGGTGTTGTGCTGGAGCGAACCCTGCAAGAAGAGACCGGTAAGAACCCAGTACTTAGAACATTCCCAAGAATGTGCAGGGCACCTGGTTGTCGTCTCTCATCATCTACATCAGGATGAGGTAGGCAGGTTTGCGCAACTGAATAGGTTCAAGTGGATTTTCATCTTGGTTTCACACTCAAAGATGATGCTACTCAAAGTTTATTTTTAACAAAGTTGCTATTATTGTTAAAAAATAAATTGACAGATTTATGTTTCCACGTCTTTTACAATTCTTATTGCTGTAACCCGTTCGTTCAACTAGTGTAACTCTGTTTCAAACTCCTGCAATCGTTCAATTCATTCTTGAGGAAAGCTACATTAAAAAATCCTCTGAATTAATGGGGATTTTCTTATCTTTTCATTCAAAAGGCTGAAACTAGGAAGCAGTCGTTCCTCACACACTTGGCTTCATGTTTCTGCTTCTCCGTCTTAACTTCCAGACACTGGCGACTCTGACACGATTGAGGAGTGGATCCATCTAGTCCACGAGAAGAACGCGTTGGTTTCCGAAGAGTCTGACCTCATGGTGGCGTAAGTGTTTCCCGGTCAGTCAATTTGAAAAGAGAGAGAACCGCAGTCAAAGCCTGCATAGTCCTGCTGGCAAGACAACGTGACTTCTGTGCAGAGGAAGAGTGACTCATTGAAGCCCAAAAGTCTACAACATTAAGACCCAAAGACTGCTGCCGCTGTCTGCTCTCAGCAGGCCAGCAAGCAATCTTCCTCACAGTGGGGCCTTTTGTTTCATGGCCTCGTAATAATGTGCAGCTCGAGGGCAGGATATGATGTTGACGCGACTCACCAGGTGTTTGTTTTGGTTTTGCTTGTCTTTCCTTCCTCTTTCTCCTCCAGGTCTCGACAGCTGGAGCTGGAGGACAAGCACAGCACCCTGGAGCTGGAGCTCAGGAAGTGCATGGAGATTAAAGGTGCGTACTTGTGCGAGCAGACGAGCAGACATTGACTCTTTTTCTAGTGAGAGCAAGAGTTTCAACATTGTTAGCCTGTGTTTCTATCTGGCCGTGTGCTAATTTAAGCCTCTGAGAAAAATCAGATATTTAGGACCAGCATCTTTTCTGTCTGGAAGGATTTGCTCTCCTCTCAATACTTTATCGCAGAATTTTATCTATATAAAACGTGTTTGAGTTATTTACCGCTTTTATTGTTTCCTACATAATTCCATGTGTGTTCAGTTTTGATGCCTTCAGTGAGAAACTACAATGTCAACAGTCATAAGAATGAAAGAAAAGACATTAACTTCATAGGGTGCGTCCAAACTATTGACTGGTAGTGTAGATCTGGGAATGTTTTCCAACAGGCTCCAGAAAGGCTGAAGACAGTTCGGGTCTGCAAGAGTGTTTATGTTCACGTTTGCCTCAGCACTGCAGCGCAGAGAGTGGCTGACTTTAGTAGTTAATTGCAGCCACTGGGCGTGGTTTCCACAATTATTAAGACCAGTGGACAAGAAGCAAAGAAGTTTGGCCACTTGGAGGAGAGTTTCTATGGAGGAGGGGACCCCTGCAGTAGAATATAAGGAGGCGCCCATCCTGTGGCGCAATTTGGTAATGTGCTGCTAGACCGGCTGTTATATTGTGTGTTTGTGTGTGTGTGTTTTGTGGCAGACAAGACCTCCGAGCAGCAGGCAGAAGAGGAGCACATCTTGCAGCAGCTGCTGGAAGTGGTGGACATGAGGGACTCGCTGGTGTTGTTCCTGGAGGAGAAGAGGCTGAAAGAGATCAGCGAGGAGGAGGAGGCCTTCTGCATGAGGGAGGCCAAGCGACACTCAAAGACGGGGGCACAGGTTCACTGGGCTTAGGGTCTGTTGAGCCCGTGCAATCTGCCTTCTCACTGCATGTGAGACGTCCCGCTTTTAGGACCTGGAGCTGTTTAGAAGCCAAAGACGAGACTGTGTCATTGTGGAGGAGAATCTAACGCCAGCCGCCTACCTTAATTCAACTTGGAAAGAAAAGGGCTTCAAGGCCAGAGGCCTCGTGGGTGTTTGTTACAATCCATCCCCTCTAGAGGGCGACATCGCCCCTAGAGATCTGTCTTCAGCTTTAGCCCTGCTCACTGAGGTGTTGCAGTAGCGGCAAAATGGCAAGGCAGGTAATTATGACTGGGACGGGAAACGTGACTCACCTGTGCAGCCCTGGAGTTGGATTATCAGTCAAAAACACAGAAAAAAATGCGTTTGTGAGAAAATTTAAATATTGATTATACTTGTGGCATCTTTGCTAAGAGCTGCTGTGCACAGTGACTTAATTCTATGTTTAATCTTTTGAATGAATCCTGTAAATAGGATGTTATGGCGAAGAAAAAGAGCTGGAGAACATGCGAATTGCCATTTCAGATTTCATTGCTATCAAGTTCTCATTCCTGAATTGAATGGATTTTGTAGCACTTCCTGCCGATCACCATGTACTTCCCTGACGGAGAGTTGGATGGTTTATCTCAGGGGTCGATCATTCAGTGCTCTCAGATCGGTGTCTTCTCTGCCAGGATTCGGCCTTTGGCCGCTTGTTACCTGATTGTGCATCACAAGGACACAGGATTTTTGGGGACAGTGAATCAGAGAAGCAACAAAAAAAAGAGATTTCTATTTATAAACGTCGTTGCTGATCATTTGCAGGTGTTCCTGTTCGTGTCTTGGCGGAGGAGCCAACATCCAGAAAATGACCTGTTTGCTGTATGTAAATAAAAGAGCCTTAATATTCATTGTTCTGCCTCCAGCTGCAGACGGCACTTCACAGTATATCAAATAAAAGATCATGCACTTTGATTGTGTGCTTTGTCTCTTTTGTGTCTGCCTTTGTCTCCTTTTATGGCTCTCTTTCAACACTTTAACTGTTCCATGACCAACCGGTCCTCAGTGTGCTCGCCTGACCTTGGCTTGGTCTGCAGTTCTCACTTCTAGCCTGAAGGGTGCACTCTTGTTGCTGTGAAGCAGTAGTTCCAACACGTTTTGCAGGCCAAAGGGTTAAGTTGCCTGAGTATTTTTTTTATGTGCATTTTTTATGCGTTTCTGCATTTGTGCAGCAACGAAGATTGTTTGTTTTTATTTTTTTGTTTTGTTTTTAAAAATGGTTAAATGGCTGGACCACCCGCAAAATTATTTCACCAATACTCCCTTGTTCTGGAAAAAAAAAAAACCTTAATGTCCCAAATGACACTGATGGCTCTTCCAGGTCAGCAGTGATGCCCCCAGCCAAGAGGTGGTTCTGGCCCAAAGGGTCAACCGAGCCTGCTGCAGAAACAAGCGATAATAATAAAAATAATAATAATAATAATAATAATAATATGATGTGGGGCATTTTTAATTATCAAAGTGTTAACACTTTCTGTATAAAAGTGTCTCACTTGGTTACAGTTACAGTTTTCAGTTACAGATCAGGTTACATAAGGCACTGAACCTTAACCTGATCCCTTTAGTGTAATCCCACTGAGCTCTCATTTGGCCGCAGTGCACCCCGAGGTGTGTGCTTGCCGTTTAGTTTTTGCTCTGAGGAGGATGCGCAGCTTTGTCACTTTAATGGTGACATAACAGAGGAAGGATGATCCCCAAGGTGGGGATTAGAAACATCTCAACACATCCCTATTGTCTAAGCCCATTGGTGGCGATACAAGGTTGCACAACCGTGAGGGACCAGAGTCAGTCGAGCATCAGCCAGTCTACACACCTGATACAACACGGAGGAGTTGCTTGTTTGAGGTATCAGTGGCGGGGGGGAGGGGGTTGGGGGACTAATTCATTTGCAAGACAAAATCCTACTCCTACTGTCTAATTCAGAGGAGAAATATCATTGAAGGGTCAAAACTTTCAATCTGATATTTGTTAAAAAGAAATTAAACTGTTTGCACTATTAACTTTTAGGAATACATGTTTTTATAGCCAATACAAAATTCCAACACCTATTAGTCTCATGCCTTATCAACAATTTAACACGTCTAGGTCTGACCAGCCTATCACTGTCTGTATGTGACGGCACTCTGGGGTCGCTCTCCTGCCTCAGGCAGGCCACACACGCGCTAATGAAACAGCAGAGGAGCATGAGGAGCCAGCACAAGACAGGAGGAATTTTATTAATCTCAAACGCAAATTCAATGGAACTGCTGACTTGTCCAGGGTGTCACCCTGCCTTCGCCCTATGACAGCTGGGAGAGGCTCCAGCAGAGCCCCATGACCTTGAGCTCAGGAAGGAGCGGGTATTGAAAAAGGATGGATGGAAATTCAGTGACGTCAGTGAGCTCATTTATTTATCATAGAGTTATGAAATCGGACAGAGGTACATTTACGCAATTTCACTCACAACTGCCATCAATTGCATGACTAAATTTTCTGAAACATTTTTTTAAGTAACTATTTGGATCATAATTGCAATGGTTTTACGGGGCAGCGAGTGTGTTTGTGCACTACTTAAATATTCAGCAGAGCCTTTGCTACACTTTGTTTTATGACTGTGCTGTGTGTATGTTGATGACTCTCTTTTATTTGATCCTTTACTTCCTCGTGAGCCTTAAGGAGGATTTCCGCCTCAGACAATCTCATTGCCGTGGTGATTCAATGAATCTGAGATCGGTTGCTGGGCCGACTGGAGGAAGCCCCGTGTGCGCAATAAATCCAGGACAGGTTTCACTGGGCTTTATAAAACAATAAAACAAAGACAGAAGGCATAGCAAAGTTTCACCTGAATGTGTGTGTTGTGCCCCTGAAATCCCTCCCCCAAATCATCAACAACAGTTTTGTGCGGGACTTGCGCAGCAGAGCTTGCTGTCTTTCGACGTACGACCTGTAGCCCCTACAACCAGCCACAAGGGTGTGGCTCATGAACCTGCGCCTGCCTCCATAATACGTGGCGCCGTTTGTAAAGGTTTTCATTCTTTAAATCACAGCAACATTTGTTTCGTATAGCCGCCAAAACGGCTCTGCCGTTGTTTTCTTCCAACGCAGAGTCGGACATGTTAGCAGTGTATGCATGACCACGGCTGTGGAGGCTGTCGAGAGACAGCAAGCTCTGCTGCGCAAGTCCCGCACAAAACTAAGTAACACTAAACACTCAAGGTACTCGTAAAATACAGTATCTCCAAACGGGTTTGTTATTTTTGGGTACTTAAAACCACCAATCTATGTCCAAGAGGCAGTTTTCGCACCGAAAAGATAGTTGTTTATTCGTTATTTGACACAAAAAACAGAGTTCCACATCGTCGAGCTTTTATTGTGGTACT
Source organism: Thamnaconus septentrionalis (assembly GCA_009823395.1). Taxonomy (NCBI): domain Eukaryota; kingdom Metazoa; phylum Chordata; class Actinopteri; order Tetraodontiformes; family Monacanthidae; genus Thamnaconus; species Thamnaconus septentrionalis. The sequence continues at coordinate 18,162,747 of CM020512.1, read as the reverse complement.
TCCGGTTTCCGGCAGCTTGAATTTGCATACTAGCTAAATGTTTAGTTGCACCGAAACATTTAGGTGTAACATTTAGATATAACATTTAGATTTAGATTTAACATTTAGATTTAGATTTAACGTTTCGATTTAGATTTAACATTTAACATTTAGATTTAGCATTTATATTTAGATTTAACATTTATATTTATATTTAACATTTAGATTTAGATTTAACATTTATATTTAACATTTATATTTAAAGAGTTAAATGTGCTAAAAAAGTGACTTTCAAAAATGCACACAACTTTTTAAAAACACGATTTGAAGCTAAATGTGACAAAATGTTGCTGTTATTTTAAGCATGACAAACTTTACAAACGGCGCCCCATAATCCGGGTCGATAAAATCTGGACTCTGCTGCTGCTCTGCATTCTAACCACAGTAGGATTTAAGTGATTGTGCTGCTTTTGAGCAGAGACTTCAAACTGGACACTAGAGAAGGCGCTGGTGATTCTGCTCTGATTGGAGGAGACTTCACTCCAATCTGTTTCCGAATAAGAAAAAAAAAAAAAATCAACGATAATGGCATCAGCCAGTATTCTTGACATCATGATGAGTGTTTGACTGATTGCGGGTTGTTATTTTCTTTAATGCATTTAAATACAACACTGTATGTAGTTTCTGATTGCAATCTATATACACTACCGACAAAATGTCAGGATGGTCAACTGTAGGAAAATGAAAAAAGTTCTTACAAGGGTTGTCATTAGTCGCCATTATTCATGAATTCAATTTTGATTGAATTAAATTGCTGTGCTTTCTGGTGGTGTCAATGCCGGTGATAATTTTGCCAGTAGTGTATGCTCTTAATGTTTTTTTGTTTTGTTTTTTTTGTTGTTTTTTTTTGCATGATCCAACACAGGTGTATTTTTATTTGGATCTTAGCATATGGTCTAGGTGTGGTATCAAGACAGAATACTGTCCATAATTAACTGTTAGTGGTTATTGCTGGTTATTGAACACATTTGCAAATAAGTGCATTTATTTGACCATCTATGAAGCCTTAGTAACCACAGAATAATGCCAAAATCAAAGTCAACTTTATTGTCAAATATGCCATACATGCTTGACATACAGCACAAATGAAATTTCAGTCCCCTCAAACCCACGATACAGCAAGAATAAATAATAAATAAAACTATTAAAAAAAATTAAACCTTAAAACTACAATTAACAATATAAACAGTATAAAACTAAATAAACAGTATGGACAGTCGTCGTGAGGTAGAGCAGGGGTAAAGTGAAGTGTGTGTACATACAGTGAAGGACACTGCTTGATGGTTGTTGTTTTTGCCGCTACAGTCAGTATCCATGAAAGCTGAAGCCTAGATAATGATTGGTCATCCCTAAATGAAATGTCTATAAAATGATTCAATTTGTCCATGTCTGTTTGTGGCCACACAATCCCAAATTCAACGTTCAGTCACCTCCATTTAGGATAAATTGGCATGCACACACAAATCAGAAAATGTAGCGCTCTGATTTGAGGCGCCACATAAATACAAATCATTCTGGAATGTACAACATCATCTTCTCTCAGTCCTGATATCCATTGCATCTTTATTTTCAGGGGCGTTCGTCTGTCCTTGGCTCAATGGTGAGTCGCGTCCTTGTCATCATTCTCTTTTCGTCATTGCTGCTCCTCTTCTACACATATGCCAATATAAGCTGGTTCAAACCAGCTGGTTCAAACCAGGTGGACACCCGAAATCTGACCATCCTGCTGTGGTACCGACCCTGGAGCAATAGCTCTTGCGTGGAGGAAGACACATGCTGGGACCAGTTCAAAATCCCTGGCTGCAAACTGATTGAACGGCGCACCAAATACTTGTCAGCTGACGTGGTGGTTTTCCACCACGAGGAGCTGATGACAGGCCAGCAAACGCTGCCCCTCAACCTTCCTCGTCAAGCGGGTCAGAAGTGGGCCTGGATGTCTTATGAGAGCCCTGCCTGGAACGTGAACCTGAAGGAGTTCCCCAACATCTTCAACATGACCATAAACTACCGGAGGGATGCCGATGTGTACGCGCCGTACGCCGAGTTGCAACCAAGAAAGCATAAGCAATGGCCAGCAGAGGGCGCCCGGCCGAACAAGACGCACTTGGCCTGCTGGGTGGTCAGCAACTACCAAAACCATCACAACAGAAGCAAGGTGTACAACGAGCTCAAGAAGTTAATTCCAATACAGGTGTATGGCCGGTGGGTGGGAAGGTGGCTCCCCTACGAAAGCCTGCTACCGACCCTCCAACAATGCTACTTCTACTTGGCCTTCGAGAATGCGCACTTCAAAGATTACATTACAGAGAAATTTTGGCGTAACTCCTTCCTGGCCAGGGCTGTGCCCGTTGTCATGGGTGCGCCTCTGGATGACTACAAAGCTGTGGCTCCGCCTCACTCTTTTATCCACGTCGATGAGTTTGTCAGCATGAAACACCTGGTGGAGTTCCTGAAACAGCTGGCCAAGAACGAAGCCGTCTACAACGACTATTTCGCCTGGAAACAGAAGTGGGAAGTGAAGGAGCTGAGGTGGAAGTACTCCCTGTGTAAGATCTGCACGGTGTATGACAATCTAACTCAGCCCAAAGTATACTCTGACCTCCATGCCTGGGCCACTGCTGGCAGCACCTGACCCTCCTTTGCACACTGCTGCAGACCAAGGCGTCCCTGTTGGCCCGCCTCATCTCAGTTTGGAATGGCTCCTACTCAAATAAAACTTGATCTCGTGCACCTGCACCCTGAAACCGGACAAGTTTGGACTGTCTCTTCTTTCTGCTCCACCCCGTGACCTCACTTTTGAGTCTGACTGGTGCAGCAACCACAATGCAAACCACTTTTGATGCAAGTTGTCAGACCTGTTAGAAACACTACATTTCAGAGGTGCCACCTCTTTGTATTTTCTCTTTTTCTTTTTTTAATTTCTGTGTTTTTCAACATTGTATATAGTATAGATGGTGAAACTGTATTTTCCTGTAATTTGTTTTTCGGCTTTTAGCTTCCTTTTGCCTTCACTTCGCCTCACATACTATTATACATTTACTACTGTGTGACTGTGTGGAGGGACAGAAAAAATGGTGATACGCAATGGAAACGACATTAAATCATCCAACCAACTCAGGAATTGGTAGGCACTGAAATCATCATCATCATCATCATCATCATAATAATATAACATCTGGTGAATTTTAAAACCGCACGATTGATGTTTGAGACGTATCAGACAGTGTGAGACAAAAGGCATGTCAGTAATTCAGTAATAGGGGTCAATGTGTGGAACAGTTTTAATAATGAAATGAAAATGTGTAGCAAACTACAGAAGTTATAGTGGTGTAGCCACATTATCAATATGAGTATCAAATATCGGCCCTGCGATGAACTGGCGACTTGTCCAGGGTGTACCCTGCCTTCGCCCTAAGACAGCTGGGATAGGCTCCAGCAGACCCCCGTGACCCTGAATTGGAATAAGCGGGTATAGAAGATAAAAAAAAAAAAAGTATCAAATATCTTTTTAATACATATATATAGCCATGAGTGGACAATGTTAGATCTGTCTGTGTCTCTGTGTATGGGTATGTGTATGTAAGCATAGCATAGATGTACAGTATGTGCGTGTGCATGTGTACACGTGTACATATCTACGCATGTAGTATGTATGCACACACAATTCTTTCAGACCGTGTTAATTATTTCATTTGGATCAACAATGTACAGATTACATAAATATACAGATATATTATCATGACTGCGGAAGAAAAACGTACTTACTGACTGACTTATTTACTTTGGTTTGTTTAAAAACATTTACACTTTGGGATTTGTTTAATCTTGGTCCTTTTTTAAAAAAAAAAAAACATGTATATGGCAAAAAGAAAAAAAAAAAAAAAAAGAGTCCTTGCATGTTCATGTCCCAACAACATCAGGTATGTGAGGCGAATTGGGGACATTGTCAATAAGTGTGTGAATGGGTGTACATCTTTGTTTTTGAGAGAGAGAGAGAGAGAGAGAGTGTGTGTGTGTGTGTGTGTGTGTGTGTCACCTGAGCAGCAGTAGCTCCTCCTCCCGGCCACTCGGCATGGTTGGAAGGTCCCACACTGACTGATCTGTCCAGAGCTGCTGTGTGACCAACCACCGGTGTGAGTAGACACAGACACACGGAGCTCGAACTGTGACGAGTCCCCCGGTAAGTCGCGCTCTCTTTGGCTGATACATTCAGAACTTCGATGTGCACGCGCTGTGTGTTTGTGTTTTGTTTTTTGTTTTTTGTTTTTTGCGTCGCGCGTCGATCTCGTCATTATTGTTGTGCTTCTTGTTCTGCTGAATCCTGCCGTCCAGCAGCAGGTGTTTGTTTATGAAAGTCTCCCACATTCTGCCGTTCAGCAGCATGGGGCGGGGTTTGTCCCGTATTTCTGAGTTGTTTTGAACGTAAGATTATTTTCGATGCAAATTCACGTTCGTTTGCATATCATTTGCGTTCAAACCCGTAATCTACGTAGCCGCAGGCAATGCCATTGCCCTACCCAATGACAACTGCAAAGTCTTCATGGTTCTGCAGCTGCTGAGTGAATGGATGGTGATAGAAGTGACGGGTGCTTGTGAGCAGTGTCACATTTCTGGCTCCACAGGTGACTTCCTCTTCCCTGGAGTGTCTTTTTTTCTCTCTGCATTCAAGAGTTCTTGTGTTTGTAATTAGTCCTTGTGCCAAGACACTCATCATCCATCTGCAGGAGCAGATGGATGATGAGTGTTTTGGTGACCAACCTCACAGGAGAAAAAAATATATCAGGGGATATGTAGAAAACATGTGATTTAATGTCAATTGAAAATGAACAAAAGTGTTACAACAAAATAAGAAACACAAATCCAGCTATTTCATTACTTACTTCCTATTAATATAATTTCATCAAGTTCGACGGGCCAGATTAGAAAGTTTTATGGGCCGCATATGGCCCCCAGGGCCGCAATTTGCCCACGCCTGCATTATGCAAACACACGCGGTGATTCAATTGTGTTTTTCGAGCTGATATTGTTTTCTCACCACGCTGCTGGGCCTACCCACCCTCTCCCCCCCTCAAATCTCCCACCCGGTCTCGCAGTTCCAGTGAGCGCAGCAGTCCAACCAACTCCACTCCTTTCTCTGTGCTAATTCCAGCGAGGATTAGATTAGAGCGCTAACCTTTTGTGCGCCAGACAAAGACTGTCGGGCATCTCCCCCAGACAGTCTGAGCAGCGCGGCGGACGCATCACAACCTGCTTCCTCATGACTTCCTGATAATCCACGAATGGGCTTTATGATTATGATGATGAGGGAGTCTGGACATTAAAATTGGATTATTGGAGAGCAGCGCGGCAGCTCGGTGTTGACATGCCTTTCCTCTCCCACTCACTCTCCCCTCTCGACTCCATCCCAGTCGGAGCGCGCGCAGACATGGGTCGTCAAGAGGCCGACTACGTGTGGAAGAAAACCACGGAAAACATCCAGGACGTGTTTGAGTTCGTGGAGGAGCTGGGATCGTGAGTACAGCTTATTCGCTCGTGTGTTTCTGGGTTGTTTGATGTAAAAGATCAAGACGAGTCAGAAAAATACATTGCGTACATTGCGTTAAAAATCACTCTTGAATGTCCAAGTGCAAATTCTTTTAGTAGAGTCACCGCAACACACGCGCTTCCCTTCTGCATGTGCACTTTTCCCTCATACAGATAATTTTTTGTTTTCTGTGAACAACACATTCGCATTTGTTTTTGCTTGTCTGGTGCAGCCACAAATTAGTTTCCTTTAAATATTATGGTAACATTTGACATGGTGTAAAATTATGAAGGGTATCTAATTCTGCTGGAGTGCACGCAGACACACAGCTTTTCAGGAATCTGGATATTTCATAAGATTCATTTCACATGCATTAGTATTTTTTTTATATTGTGGCAAATACTCTTGTGTAGAATTTTTGTCGAAATTTGTATTTGCAGAAGTTTGTCTCAGTGACTTTCAGAACGTTACAACAGTTGTCTTAGCCTCCTGCAGCCGAGGCTTGACCGCACCCCCACAGCGCGCTGCAGGAGTTGCAGGACAGATTACTGCTTTGATTGGATTGACACGAGGAGGCCGACTTTGCTGAGGTCTTAGACAGCAAGATGCTCTGACTGGCTTTCTGGAGGGATTGGGCGGCTGTTCTCATGGTGTCTGGCTGAAGTCAGCTCAGAGCCTCATTCACAAAGAACAACAACAACAATAATCCACTCCAGATAGATTGATTTTATTTCCTCCTTAAAACAATAGACAAAACACAAGATTTGTGTGCATTACCTGATCAAAATGCGCATGCTCTTTCTTGTTGTTGTTGTACTTCAAATAATGTGGAAAAAGGAAGACAAAGTCATTGAGCAGCTCTTCAGACAGTTTCGAGCCTAAAAACACCGTCACCAATATCTTTGATAATATTGCACATCAAAATCAGATTTATAGTTAATAGCGTGGATGTAATGCATAAACATGAATAGTCTTGAGACGACACAGTGCTGTTAGGAAGTGACGGTGTTCCTTATTGCTGTCTAATAGTGTCCATATCAAAGTCTCTTTGCAATTTTTGCACATTTCACAAAAATAAAGGTGAATTAAAGTAATAAATAGAACAATTATTCATAAAAGACTTGTTAAAATATTATTTATTGCATATATCAGTAGGAGCAATACAGTCCAGCCGCCGGTACATGTGTCAGTCAGTTTTCACCCGCAGCAGTCGTGCTAAAGATGCTTTTATTCTGCATGTCACTGCAAAGTGCACGCACTCTCACACGCACACATGTGACCTCTTGTGCTGGCCTAATTCCTTTAAGGTAGGCATTAGTATTGAGTAGGCGCTGGAGTGCCTGCAGTGTCTAGGCGGCAGATCAGAGGCCAGCAGAAAGACGTCAGCGCGCTGCTGGAAAACACAACAAGCTGTGCTGGAGCTCCCAGTCGACAGGCTTTAGATTGAGCTCGGCGCTCACCAAATAGAATGTGGGGCCCAATTAGCTTTGCTGCAATTATGGTAATTTCCCACAAGATTTGAATGCATCCTGTGGAAAAACCGGAAACGTGGCAGATTGATTGTATGGAAATAGTGGCGCAGGCCCGACGATTTGGAAAAACAAAAAGCATAAAACACTGATTTATTTGTTGTATTTAATAAGTGCGGTAAGTCATTTCTATGTCTTCCTGTTTCCATCAGAATAAGAAAAGGATCAGAATTCTTAGGGGACAGAAGATGACAGAGATCACTTAGCGCCTGCTTCCCCGCTGGGCCTCATCACACACCCTGTAAACAGCATCCGTGTTCAGTTTCCTGGCAATCAGGAAACAGCTCTGTCAGGGGTAAACACACAACTCCCCCAATGACTCACAGAGCAGGAGCCGCAAATTCACCCCTGCCTCACTTTTTTAAAACTGATGCCTGCGCATTTACAAGCTGCGCTGGTTAGCTTGCGTGATTTTGATTGGTCTCTTTGTGTGTGTGTGTGTGTGTGTGTGTGTGTGTGTGTGTGTGTGTGTGTGTGTGTGTATCTAGGGGGGTGGGTGGTTTGCTGTTTGAGGTTTTATTGCTGCCCTTTGACCAATCATTTGAGAGGCACCAAAAAACTTGAAGGAGATCTAAGGAAGAAAATGAGCTTCAGTAACAAAGGAGAAGTCTGATGTTTGAGTTATGTTTTCGTACATGTATTTTTGTGGCGATTTGCTTTGTGGGGAGTCCTTGTAAGTATAAGAACAGGTGTCTCGGATGCAAGACAAGTTTCAGGACGAATTCTGACAGTAAAAGTGATCAATCAGTTAATTGTGCTAATGCATGATGGTGGTCAGAGGCTTCTCCATTGGAGTGCAGGGTCGGTGTCAGGGCTGTGTTGACCTCTGCGTACTCACAAGCCTTGACATTTGTCTTTGACCCGGCCTGCACTGCTGGTTCCCCCGGCGACCCTGATCTCTGCGGCCAGCAGCCTTTTCCATTGCGTAAAGGATAAAGAGCCTAATCCACCAGGTGGAACAACTATTCCCAGACAGTGCTGAAGATAGCACGCATTCACACAGAGCAGCGCAGAGCACAGCAATAAGTCCTCTGACATGCGTCACTTAAGCCATGGAGATCTTTGGTAGAACTTAATTAACCCCCCTGATATTGCTTTGTCTGATTTCCGGTCCTGTTCAGCACACAATCAAGACTGTTTCCATTGCATTGTGAATAGTGAGTGTGTAGTAGAGGCATCATGTCAACTGGTGGAGTGGGGGGGGGGGGTGTAAAAGGGGGGATATGCTGTCCCGTTCAAAGTCTGTACGTTTCACTCTCAACAGGTGAAGTGTTGTGTCCTTTAAGAGCATCAAAACAATAAAGTTGGGTAATTTAATTAAAGCCATAAGCCTGTGTAATTGCAGGTCTGCCTGTTGCTCTAACAGATGAGGGAAGAGAGGCAGAAACACAATGCTCCTGATTCCTTTTCGTATTTTAATTTTAATCAATTTAATCATGGACTGAGACAAACAGAATTAAAAAAAAAAAAAAAAAAAAAACAGCCAAAAGGTGAATTTAAAACTTTTCATTTTTGTTTTTATTTTGAAACTGCTTAAGCACTGCACGCAATTTATAATTTACATGAATTACCAAATAAATATATATATGTGCCATCATATAGGGAACCGCAATCCACTCTGAAGCTTCTTCTAATCTAAATAAAACAAAATTGGTCGACTTTTAAATAGTCGAGTGACACAAATCTAATTTTAAAGTTATTGATAAACACCCAGTAATACTTGCAAGTTAGAAATCGTAACATTTCACAGTCACGGCCACATGGACACGAACAAACAAACAGCAAACCCTGAAAACTGTGACTTCTACTCTCTGTGCGTATTAATAAGTCCATATCTTTTTGTGTGCTATACCACAGCGGGGCCTTCTCCGAGGTGTACATGGTGAAGGAGAAGAAGACTGGGAAGATGTTCGCCATGAAGTGTGTGAAGAAGAAACAGAAAATAGACCTCAATCTGGAAAACGAGATCAATGTGTTAAGAAAGTAAGCTTTTCAATGACGCCCTCCACCTCTTATTGTTTTATGTCAAATATGAGTGAGTCATAGTTATGGTTCTGGCTTATTAAAACCTGTCGTCATCTTCGCCAGAATCAAACATGACAACGTTGTGGGGATGGAGGACCTCTATGAGAGTCGGACCCACTACTATCTGCTCATGCAGCTGTGAGTTTGCTTTTCAATGAGCAAATGATGTAAATGCCCATGTAAAGCTCGCGTTTTGACGTTAATGATCTTGTTTTTCACCAGTGTGTCGGGCGGTGAGCTCTTTGACCGCATACTGGACCGGGGAGTGTATTCAGAGAAGGACGCCAGCTGCGTCATTCAGCAGGTTCTGGAGGCCGTTTTGTACCTGCACCAGAACAGCATCGTGCATCGTGACCTCAAGGTATGGATAGATAGATAGATAGATAGATAGTAGATACAACAGAAAGATAAACCAACTTGGGAAACTACACTGTTGCAACTTACAACAAAAATAAACCATACTAAATCAACCCTATGTACATCAAACAACCAAAGCAGATGTGCAAAGTACAGTCAAATTGTGCAGAATCACAATTAATGAGATTAGTTTAGGGGCGAAGCAACAAGGGGTCACAAAGATTTGCAGCTTTAAAGAGCAAAATATTGAATGTATGTGCAGCAAACGCCTTTGCAGAAACTGCTTGTAGCAGAAAACATTTGGTATTGTGAAGGTTCCTCACTAATTGTTCTGTAATCTGTCTTGGTGCAGCCAGAAAACATTCTGTACTACAGCCAAGATGAAAACTCCAAAATCATGATTAGTGACTTTGGCCTTTCTAAGATGGTGGACAATGACATCATGTCCACGGCTTGTGGAACCCCAGGATATGTAGGTAAGGGAAAGTGTGTATGTGTGTGTGTGTGTGTGTGTAATGTTTAAAAATCAGAGTTAGGCGACATTTACACAACTGTGATGTGAAGGTTGAACACACAACTCTCTTCCAGCCCCAGAAGTTTTGGCACAGAAGCCCTACAGCAAGGCAGTAGACTGCTGGTCTATTGGAGTCATCACATACATCCTGTAAGTATAAACTGTATTATTTATCTAGAATATCTGAAGAACATTTAGCAAGAAAAACAAATCCTGCTTGCAGAATTCAGTCCTGACATTGTCACCTCAATGCTACGTAGACTGACGATGCGCTCATTAATTAGATAAACATGATCCACATTGCTGAAGATTCATTTTTCCAATCGCAAATCTTTCAGGCTTTGTGGATACCCACCTTTTTATGAAGAAAGTGAGTCTAAGCTCTTCTCCAAAATCATGAAGGCACAGTACGAGTTTGATTCACCCTTCTGGGACAACATCTCTGAATCTGGTAATTATGCAAGACATCAGCCACGGTGTTTTGTTTTGTTTTTTTCCCAGTGTCCTGAAGTGCTAAAATCCACTGTGATGTCATCTCTTGTTTTTTGCAGCCAAAGATTTTATCCGCAATATGATGCAGAAGAATCCCAGTATGCGCTACACCCCTGAACTGGCTCTGAGACATCCCTGGTGAGTGCCGTCAGGATTTGATCAAAAACAAATGGATGTTGAAGACGGTTATCCAAATGGATTTAGTTCCTGGCCCTGTGATGAACTGGCGACTTGTCCAGGGTGTCACCCTGCCTTCGCCCTAAGACAGCTGGGATAGGCTCCAGCAGACCCCCGTGACCCTGAATTGGAATAAGCGGGTATCGAAGATGGATGGATTTAGTTCCTCCTTTAAACATCCCATAATATGCATAATTAGTCATGAACATAAATCTGCAAGGTTATGCCTCTAAGTCCGGTTTTTGTTCATTTTGTTTGCTCCACTTTTCATAAAATGTCTGCTAAAACAGACACCGTAAGAAATCAGCACTTTGTGACGTCACAAAGGGCACTGTTTCCTCACTGATACCATTCACAGATTAGTGGTGTCACCCCCTGCCAGGAGGTTCCACCCCTGAGATCATGTTTTGGCTGCCATGGCTAGCATTGAAGGCCCAGCACAGCATCTGTGTTTCCACAGGAGGCTGTAAACAGAGGGCTAAATATGTTGTTTTCTGGTGATCTATGGAACTTTGGGCATAATTAACAAGATCAAGGTTGCTCTTCTTGAGTCCAGGTTGAGGACATAACGATGTGACAATGGGTTCAATGTGGAGCCTTTAAAGGAAATGGTTTTCCTGAGCAGAATCCTCCTGTTAACGTAATATTTTCGGTGAAACACACAAGCCTTCTCTGTCTAAAGTCATCATACAAGTGAAAAGGTTTCAAAGTGGCCCTCTTAACCTGGGGAGAAGGAGGCATCTCCCATTTAATTCAGCCATTCTTCAGATTGTCAAACGTCGCCACCAACATGTTGTGTAAGAACTTGGGGACCTTCGTGCAGGCGTCCCCACACTGCTGGACTGCATGAGTCGGTCCAAGATTAACTTGCTGCCTGAAATAAAGATAAGCTTTTGTGTCCTGTCCTCTGTTTTCCAGGATAATTGGAAAGACGGCCCGAAGCCAGGACATCTACTATTCCGTCAGCATTCAGATCCAAAAGAACTTTGCTAAGACCAAGTGGAAGGTCAGTGCTCATTGATTTGATGTGATAATCTTATTAAGGACCTACAATTTATACCGTAATCCACCTAAGTCCTTCCTGATTAAGGGCAGTCTAATGAGACATTGTTTCGTAATCAAGGCCACTGACCGACGATACAAGGCTTTGGCTGATAGGCAAAAAAAAAGCGCAATTGGTTGTCCAACAAAAGAGCAAATACGAAACCTCACCTTGATTCACTGTCTGAAGATGGGGAACAGTCGGTCTATTGTTGATTTTCCTGTTACGCAAAGGGGCCCTTCACCTCTGATTACGCTCAGTCATTAAACTGGGAGTTGCAGGTTTAAAACATTCATTTTCAAAGCTCCTGTTTTTTCCCATTGGCAGCAAGCATTCAACGCTGCAGTAGCCATCAACCACATGAAGAAGATGCAGCAGGCCCACTCAGAGCTCATCGTCAGGCAGAACAGCATCCCGGACATCAAGGTGACGGACGTGTCCTCCCCGGCCACAGCGTGCAACCATCTCGACACCGACAAGCGCTGCGCTAAGACGGGAGAGAGCAACGTCAAGGTGTCCAATCACATGACGCTGCCCATGAGCCACGTTGACCTGAAGAGCCACTGTCACCCGCTGAAGGCCACGCAGAGTCAGTGTACGCACGCGCCCACCATGGCCGAGCAGGGCAAGAACATCTACCACTCAGAGCCCGCCAACCTCAACGGGTCGGTACACACAGCTGACTTGTGAAATTTCTCACAGCCGCTTTAGTTTAGTTTAGTTTTGTAGGATATTAACTAGTGTTACAGTACTGGAGATTGGTCTTGGTCTCAACCACTTTTTAAGGGTCTCGGTCTCGTCTCGGACTCTGAGGCATTTTCACTCGGTCTTGTCTCAGTCTCGGACTGGATGGACTTGGGATTTTTGATCAAGACCGGTCAAGACTCAGCCAACACTACAGTGACAGATAATAATAGAAAAGAATCCAGCTGCTGCCGTTTTACGCTCTGTTTGTGACACCCAGAGTGACACAGCCCCTTACTCCTAGTTCATTTATTTTTTAATTTTCTAAAGCAAAGTTGTTTTTTTGAAATTGGTTCAAAATAGTTGGCAAAGCAGCAAAATGTTGAAGAAAATTATTAAAAGATACCTTGCTGAAAAGAGATGTTGCTGTTCCAATGAGAAGCAAACTTGAATTGAAAAAAGATGCTGGTCATTTTTTTCTGTTTTGTTGTTATTTTTCTTTGATATTTGAAGTCTTGGTTTTGTCTTGGTTTCAAACCCAAATTTCTTGATCTTGTCTCCATCTTTCTTGCCTTGATGATGTCTTGGTCTCGGTTGGTGCCGTCTTGACTACAACACTAAAATTAACCCATCATATTGTTTGTTTTTGTTTCTCTGTTTTTTTTTTGGTTTTTTTTACCCCTTAGGTACGGGAAAAACCGGAACGGCAAACCACTGCAGACTACTGTTTGTTCTGTCATGTGAATGCAGCTTGACGTGAGCATGGAGCAAACATGTGGTAGGTTCGGTGGAAATCATGTTGCACGATTGGAAATTGACCACTGTGCCGTAATAATCCAGATTTGCTGTCTGCTTGTTCTCTGTTCTAAATCTGCTTCTCACCTTGAGTGTTTTGTCCTCCTGCAGGTCAGTTTTTTCGCTGCGCTGATTCAGCATGCAGTTGTTTCATGGCAGCAGACCCTGGAAGGGGAGGAGCTCCACCCTCTGATGGGCTCTTACGTCCACACTGTCACTGGGACTTTTTTTTGGCGTGTTCTTTGTGTGTGTGTGTGTGTGTGTGTGTGTGTGTGTGTGTGTGTGTGTGTGTGTGTGTGTGTGTGTGTGTGTGTGTGTGTGTGTGTGTGTGTGTCGTCTTTTTAAAGTGCCTATGACACTTTTCCGACAGTCGTACGGAAGCACACAGAGGCACAAACTCCCAGTGAAATGCACGAGAATCACTTTAACTCACAGCTCAGACAGGATGGTCACTGTGGCGGCAGGCGAGCGCACAGGCCCCAGTTCAAGTGTCCAGCGCCCTCTAAGGGTCACGGTGGTGGCTTATCACGTAGGATTAAGAGCGCACAAGTTTTATTCTAATGTCTACTTAGGTGCAGAAATACATTATTGTGAACTACAGAGTTACATGAAATGTAAGGAAGACAGAAGAAAGAAGATTGGTTCAAATGACACAAATGCTTGGTGTCGCTCGGTAACGATCAGCTTTATTTTTAAGACTGCACTTGTGTTGACTGTCTGTATTTTTATTTTTATTTGTTTTTGCTTTGTAAGAAAATTAAATAAAAAGTCATTACAACATTATTTATTCAGATGTAAAAAAAAAAAAAAAAAAAAACAGCACCACAACTGATGTGAAATGTCCACAAGTGTGTTAGTAATTCATCTCTTCCATCATAGTAAACATGCATGAAGCAAATTATAAAATGTTTTTTTTTTCTGTCTACAGCAATATTTCTAGCCAGTGTTTTGTCTCTTCATCTGTTGCTTCATATTGATCAATTCCATGTACTGTGGTAGAATGAGACACAATAAAGTCTGGATGAAACATCAGTTTGATATGCCTGACACTTTTTTCTTTTTTACTTTTTTTTCACTTTTTTTATTTTATTTTTTGCTTAGTCATAATAAAAAATACATTTCTCAGCCTCTGTCAACGTAAGCCAGCAGAGTAAAAATATGGGCCTTTATTATTATGATTATTTACACCAAGACAAAATAGAGTCGTCAGACTGCCTTTCAAGAACACAGCTTCTCTTTTACAGTGCATGGCTGCAAGGGATTCACAAATTAGTCAAGACATCAGAAACATCAAAGTCCTTAATAAAGTCAATAAAGGGCCCCCAAATCTTTTCAAATTCTTATTGTTATTCTTTCCAAAGGTAAACTAGGCAACATGTGTTTTAACCATTGGGAGACGCCAGGTCCACTCATTGTTGTGCTGGAGAGTCCATCCTGTGCCATGCCGATGTGACCACACGCTGCTTTGTTGCCGTTTGCACTGCGCGCTGATGACACACGGCTCTCCGTAGCAAAGATCACACACATGTCACAACTCACTCGGCGCATGCACGCCTCATCCGAGGTCAAAGGATAGACAGACACTCGCGGAGGAGCACACACACAACTTTAATCTCTGCAACCTCAAGACAAGACAGAGAACATGAGCCGCGGCACCTCCACACTGCATGATTGGAGAGGGAGTTTTCTGATGTATTGAACCTCTGGCTGATAAGTGGGACAGGCTGTGGCTGCACATTCTGTGATTGGACGCTGTCAGTGCTCTCCTGACGAGGATCAATGTTTATGTTGGCCGGCCACGCAACATGGTGCGTCCACCAGGTTGCTCAAAATCCACTGCCAAAGTATTTGAGTGTTTACGTGAGTTATTGACCGCCTGCAACGTCACGTACACATGTTTTACCTACAGGGATGTTGCCTTGCTGTTGCAAAAAAAAAAAAAAAAACCCTCAGGCTTCATGAATATGCATATTAGCATCCCTGCGTGGGTTTGCCTGGTTCTGTGTTGCTTTAAATTTCAGCCTCTCCACTTATTTTTTCACTTTTGGATGACAGACTCCAGGATTTATTGAGGAGAAAAGTCAGTTTGGTTTGCGCTTCAAGGTGAGTATTTACATATTATAATAATACTTATTGGATTCATCGTACATAAATAACTTAAAACATTTTTAACAACCAAACACTTTGCCTGTTCTCACCTTTTTTTTTCTTTCTTTTTAAAAAAAGAATATTTAAGACAAGCTCTGACGACACAACATGGACAGCGTTGGCGACATCATCCCATTTGCCAAGGAAATGGTGAATCAGAGGCCCAGCAAATGTATGCTGAAGGTCTATGTACTGGGCTCCTCTCTGGCCATGCTTGGAGCAGTTGGTGGCATGGTGGAAACGCTGCTACAGGCCTTTTCGGAGCAGCAGAGGGTGGAGGACCCAGAGTTAATCATGGAGGAGAAAATGACGAGAGAGAAGAAAAAGAAGAAGACGTGGACGTCAACCTCGGTTCACCCTGAAATGAAGACCACGGCAAAGGTTGTCCATCTGAGAGGCTCCGCCAACCGATCACATGCTTCTTGACCACGTCATCTGATGCCGATGGACACTTGACGTGTTGCTAGTAGTAAATGAGGTCACCATTCTGGACTTATCACTTTGTGATTCTCTTATTTATAAAATTGTCAAATATGTATAAATTGTAATGTGACTGGTTTCTGCATTGTAAACTATAGGGTACAATTATGTTGTGGTATACTGGATACTTACTGGGGATTCACTCAATACATGTGTGAAGGAAATGTATTTAATATGAGTTTAGTTGTAATTCTGAAAACATTTACTTACCAACTTATTAGCACATTAGTACAGTGAAAGTATTCTCTAGAAATGTATATTTGGATTCTAAGGATAGAAAAAGTTGTAAAATGTTTTTATCTTTTTCATATTTAAGCACATTGTTTTTAAATATATGGAAGATACTCTATTACTGTGTTTGTTCTTCGTTTCGTTTCCTTTATATGTGTATTTTTTTTGAGGGAAGCACTATATTTGTCGAGCCATCTAGAACATTTCAATCGTCTGCTGCCCTGCCATTCGGTAATTACTGTAAAATGCTGACAAATATATCCTACCGGCCAAGAGACGATGCAGACTATGTACAGTAGATGGCGGTAGCGCTTTTAAAACCCCCCCACTAAAGAATATCCGGTCGGTTTCCGGAAGCGATGACATACTTTAGCACCGCCGTGTTTACACACGGCGACTAGATGCGCGTTGATAAATAAAGTTGTTTTTATCTGAACAATATACGTAAAAGTGAGTGATTGCTGTTGGTGGAGAAGAAGAAGGAGAAGAAGGAGAAGTCGGAGATGGCTGATCCCGCGGTGGCGTCCGGTGGTTCGCTGAATGCAGGAGGGGTGAGAGAAAGCAGCTAGCAGTTAGCAGTCAGCAGTCAGCGCATCCTTGGCTTTTACTGTCACTAATGTGCCCTAGTAGCAACTTCAAATAGCGACTACCTCTGAAACTCCACATATTCTCTCTAAATGTATATGTTACCCAGCTATTTTAAGAGTAGTACCGAATGCCCATTAAGGCGTATCATGTGTACGTATCACATTCATCACACACTTTGGCATGTTACTAATGTAGACGCTCTTCACCTCCTGGCAATTCCTAATGCAAAGTAAATTACAGTTTCTTCTTTATTCTTGATACGCAAAGTGCTTCAAGGCTCCATTAGTTTACTTTAGTTCATTTATTACTAAACTGCTACAGCTCTGAATGACATGGACAGAGGTGGCTAAAGTATTCACATTATGCACTTTAGTAAAAGTACGGATACTTGAATAATAATAATAATAATAATAATAATAATAATAATAATAATAATAAATGGTTAAAGTATAATAAAATTGTTAAAGAACAGTATAAGCACTGATTCAACTCGTTTACTCAAATGAAAGTGAGACAGTAGAGGTTTTGAAATGTACTTAAGCAGTACTTCAGGGAAAATTGTCTCAGTCTATCATATTGGTTCACGCGTGTTTTTCAGCGTGGGAGCGGAAGCAAGGCAGCCACCAGCCCAGCAGAGAACTACTACATGGCTCGACGGCGCACCTTGCAGGTGGTTGTCAGCGCTCTCCTGACAGAGATCGGCTTCGAGAGTGCTGAGAAGGCTGCAGTGGAGACACTGACGGAAATGATGCAGAGCTGTATGTATGATTCTTAAAGTGCCGTGCAAACTAGCTAGATTTGATGTCATTATGATATTGGTAATCGAGTAATCTATTATTCCGTCGAGTAATCACATAAGAAGCGCTTGCTTTCTGTTTGAAACGTGTTTTAAAACAAACGCCTGTCTAATTTTTGTTCTTAGAAAAGTCAACATTTTATTGCTTAAATTGCATAAAATATCTTTGGAAATCTTTAAACATATTTATTGCTTTGAAGTGCTGAATAAATAATAATGAATCATGTGAGCACTAGCCATTGTTGACAATGATTAGGAGAAATTATGTGACCCTGATGACTTTGGGTTTGTGTATCCGTGTATCTGTGTATCCAGTGATTATATGATGAACTTTTCAATGCTGTGCGTCTTGTCGTTTTCTCAGTCATAACAGAAATCGGCAGATGTGCTAAGGCTTACTGTGAACACACCGCCAGAAGCGTCCCGACCCTGTCTGATACAGTGGTCACACTCATTGAAATGGGTAAGCGCGGTTGAAAAGAACCATAGAAATCGTACATTCTCTCAACAGTTGTTAATACTAACGGTATTCTTTCATACGTTTGTGTCAACACAGGGTTTAATCCTGACACTCTGCCAGTTTATGCCAAAAGATCACAGAGAATGGTTATAACTGCCCGTGAGTAGGAACTTTCACTCTGGATCTAAATGCCGTCACACTCAGAATCGAATCCATTGAATCAAAAAATATTGTTGAAGATTCACCACACGGCTGTGAACGTGTTTTGTTGTATTTCTAAAACTCCAGCACCGGTGACAAACCCTCCCGTGACACCCAAAGCGCTGGTTGCTGGACAAAAACGTGTGCACCCGGCACACATTCCCAGCCATTTCCCAGAATTCCCGGATCCTCACACCTACATCAAGACACCAGTGAGTCACTGTTTTTTTCGGCCACCCTTGGTTTCCATTAAGAAAGGGAGAATTAAAGTTATGATGCTGTGTTTCCTAAAATGATCTGGCTTGGTACATGATTATCTGGTTACTACCCTCTTGTGAGAAAATGCCTTTCCAGTCTGCTCAGGCACTGGTAACATGCTGCTGTGTCAATACCAAGGTTCTCATTCTCCTCATTGCAAGTCATGAACCCTAAAGAAACACATTTAACTAATAACTACACTACCAGGTCAAAAGTTTGGACACACCTTCTCAAGCAATTTTTTTTTATCTATACAATTTGCTACACTGCAGATAGATACTGAAGACATCAAATATGATGCTATATGATTCTACTATACTGGTAGTGTACGTTTTCAAGGTAGAAAACTCCAGTGTTGCTTGAAAACTGTGGTTAAGCCAAGCAGAGCTTGTCAGTTTGTGTTAAGAGATGAAAACTCTTTCTGTTTTTCTGTGGCCAGACATTCAGAGAGCCGGTGTCTGACTACCAAGTGCTGAGAGAGAAAGCCGCCAGCCAGCGGAGGGACGTGGAGCGTGCGCTCACACGCTTCATGGCCAAAACCGGGGAGACGCACAGCCTGTTCAAAGACGACATCACCACCTTCCCATGTAAGTCGCAGCCAGCGTCTCTGCTTTTAGCCAACAGGTTCTAATCCACTCACACAACTGCAAGTTTTATTCCCAATTCACACCAAAAGCGTCCGCGGTGCGTTCGCAGCTCCGCGGGCAATAAAGTGAGTGTGCAAGTTCACACCAGGCGCAGCGCGGGTGCGTTTCAAAAGCGTCCCCGAAGCGTAAAACATCGGCGCTTTGAAAAAATGCGTGGGTCTTCTATTTTTCACGCATCGCAACCGCATCAATCGCAGCAGGTAAAATCGTTCAGGCAGGAAGTCGATGATTGGAAAACACGGTGGATCCGCTTGATTTTCATTATAATATACAATGTGCTGGATTTAGTTTTTATATGTGTTGTATTTTGCTGTGAAACTTCAACTTGACGCATTCGACATCAACACTGTTCAGTTCTGCTTTGTTCTGTCAAACGATGAAGCAGATTTCACTTTAAATCTGAAACTATAATGAACAAAACGCAGGTAAACTTTAAACATATGCATGATGTATGATACTAGCAGTTCGGGGTTTTTTTTTTTTTTTTTTTTACACACACCGATACTTGAGACAAAGTTCGGTCTGCCAATGGAGTTTGTTTCACTGTTGTTTTCTTAAAATACACGCAAAACTACCTTGGTTGTCGCGCGATCTTGCAAATCCTGGTGTGAACCGATGGAGCCGCCGCGCTGGACGCCGCTGCTCGGAACCGCGTTTGGTGTGAGAGGGTACGGAGCCGTTTTCCGCGCACACCCGACCGGTCGCATTTACTCTCCCCCGTGCCTTTGACTGCGCGCAGTGATCGCAGCGCAGCCCAGCTCCATCCCATACCTGAGCGCCCTCTTGCCCTCGGAACTGGAACTTCAGGCTTTGGAGGAGACGGACTCCTCTGAGCAGGACGATCAGACGGACAGCGACAACACAGCAGGGAACATCATCAGTGTGAGTTTTCACGTCTTCAGCATGTATCTACAGTGTAGAACGTAGTAAAGATAAAGAGGAAACGGGGTGTCCAAACTCTTTTGACTGGTCGTGTACATGCAGCCCAAATTGTTTCAGCCCATTGAACTCTAGTGAGGAAAGGATATCACATATTCCCATTTATGAGGTGCCATAACCTTCTGTCTCTCATCCAGGATGATCCTAATGCTGACAAAGAGAACCCCATGCTTCCTCCCAACGGAGTCGTTCCCTCTGCAAAGAGCAACGAGGACAATATGATTGACAACCCGTACCTCCGACCCGTCAAGAAGCCCAAAGTGAGGAGGAAGAAATGAGTTGAGCATCCACCTGAAGGAACAGACTCGTGTTTGCCTCAGTGGCCGGTGCTCCGACACGTCCAGTCAGCAATTTCTTCTCAGAGAGGAGCAGTCTGCCAATCACTCCTGAAGTGTGAGGACCAGGACCAGCAGCTTCTTTTCCCTCAGTGATGAAAGTTGAGCGGCTGTTGTCTTTTGTATTACAGACTGACTTCAATTGAACACAAGGGGTTTTCTTATGGTGTTTTTTTTTCCCCCCAGAAAGCACTCACTTTAAAAAAAAAAAAAAAAAATGTGTCTCGTGACTTTGTAATCAACTTTACAGTTTAACAAAAGTTTTTTGGCTTTGTCTTTTTCTGAAAATGTGCGACTTGTTTTGCTGATCATTAAATGAAAACTTATCTTGCACCATTTAACAAATATAGCACTTTTTTGACAAGCTTTCTGTTGTGAGTAGATGTTACCAAAAAAATACACTGACTGAACCTGTAGCATTTTTTTAATAATATGTAAATCTAATAAGATGGTTTATAATATAAGGTTACAATATTGTCATTTTAAAACTAATACAACTAATTTGACCTGATGATCTAGTTTAATCAATATGTAGTACAACAGGAAAAGTTGCCTGTTATCCTATATATTGATTAAAGCCGAGCCATCTTTAGTTTTAGCCCAGTCTGAACTGAAGCGCAGCGCAGTGCAGTCGTAGCACCCATGGAAGATAAAGTTCACTAACTCTTGCGTCCAGATGCAAAAAAAGTTGAACCTCACATGTTCTCATTTGCACCTTTCCAAATGTACCAATTAACATAACCGGCCCAAATCAGTGCATTTGTATAGTTATTTAAGTTTGCAACCTTTGGGATATGACAATCACTGGGACTTTAACCTTTAACCTTTACATCACAGCATACCTTAAAAACGGGCTCTAAAGGAAATGAAAGGTCATTTTTGCTTTAAGAGGATAGTTCACCCTAAACTGACCCATTTTCTCCTCACAAGTTGGCTATTTTTGCATTTCACATGTTATGGTGGAGCTTTTCATCTGTGTGTATGTGGCCTAACATGAAGGTGGCTCTGGAATCTAAAAAAAAAACAACAAAAAAAATAGACAAATTGAACAATTGAAATTCTGTATCCCTGAAAATCAGGATCAGAAGCTTCCACCGACATCCCTGTAAGTTGAAATGGTTGGAATTTTTAAAATTGTGTGAAGTCTTTATAATTAAGACGTCCTACTCTAAATAACTGATGTGTTTTCACTGATCAGTTTTATGCGCTGCTTTAAACTGTGAAAAACATTGAACATCTGAAGTGAAGTGAGTTGTCGAATGGTTCCTTTAGACTCAGTAGTACAAACTCAGATAGGCCAACCTCCTCCGATGCTTTCTGAGCTCTTTTTCACTGTTTGGCTGGGGAAAAAAAAAAATATATATATGCGATTGTGCCAAATATATATAAAGACATTTTATGTTGAAAGATGTCGTTAATACTGTTAAAGCCTAGAGTTTAAATAATAGGGCATGCTTCACTCACTCACTCACTCACCATCAGTGCTGGTTTCTGCTCCTCCAGTGGGGGCAGTAGGGGGCGCCCAAAGCACATCTGCCAGCTCACTTTCCTGTTTGTCACTGCGTGGCGAGTGTAGGTCCCAGGACTGCATGGCAACACACCTGAGTTAGGACACTGCAGCTGCAGCATGGGAGGGTGTGCGCGTGTGACCTCCTCACCCTGGGTTGTCTTCAGCGCCACTGGACGTGGTTTGAAACCTCCGAGAGGTCGAGTTGAAAGGTGTCTTGCTGGGAGGGGGGAGCCGGGTCTGACTGTGGTCCTGCTGGTACTGCTGCGGGGACGGGGTCACTGTCTGGTGCAGCAGGATTATTAATGAATGAAGGTTCATTCATTGACAGTTTTGAAGTTGTGTGACACTGTGTCTAGACCTGTTAAGTACAGAATGTGAATACTTTCGCCACCTCTGTATATTACATTATAGTTCTAAAAAGGCTTGAATTTGCTGGTGACTTAAAGGTTGCAGCTCCTGCTCGTGTGTATACTTTATGGTAGATACCTAATATTGTGTAATCGTGTGAATAAACCGAGCTTCACTAGAGTTCACTGAGACCACAGTCGCATATTAGCTCCCTACCTTGCTGCAGGGTGGAAAACGTGCTGCAGTCCTTGCATAATATCCTCTCTTACTCCTGGGAGTCTTCGTGAGGTCGTAAAGCATTGTGCCAAGCTGTAAAAGCGGCAGTGTAGTTCAGTTTATTCCAATGGGTAGACTGATCCCCCACCACTTCCCAACATTTCAACAGACCGACCTTGTGACTGTCATAGCTGCCTGGGCCGAGATCATTTCATTTCCGAGTCGGTCTGGTGCGAAATAGAGAGGGAAGAGTCTTCTGTCCTGAGAAGTACCGAAAACTACTACTGCTCTCTGAGCAGGAGCTGCTGCTGCTGCTGCTGCTGCTGCTGACATTTTGGAAACAACTAAAGAGAAAGGAAAGCGCGACAACAAAGACGGAAAAACAAAGACACAGTTCGCACAGTTGACCCCCTGGCTGCAAAACGAGTTGGCGTCGCTATGGCAACACTTCCGACAGGTCGAGGTTTCCTTATACCGCACGCACGCACGCACGCGAAAATCATTCTGCGGTCAAGCCAACCAACAGTTAACAGTTGGACAGAAGCCGTCGAGCCAACAGACACTTGATTTCCGCTTGCTCTGTGTTCACCAGGTATTACGGTAATCACTCAGCACAATTGGAGAGTACTCTTGGAGCACAATGGGGAAACTCTATAGACTCAATTTCAAAAACAAAATCTGATGGGCATTTCAAAATAAAGCTCCTCCAGAAATTAAGATTTTTCTGTTTACGGCCACGCAGACTCAGTCCCTTCAACGCTGCCTGCAGATTAATTTTTTGTTGTGTGTTTTTCTAATTTTTTGTAGAATCAAATTGATGACTTTTTACTGCAAAGTCTCAAAAAGAATAGAATATGTTGCCACAAACCCAAAAAAGTGCTACTGGTGAGATCACTCAGAACTCATTTAAACAACTGTTTATTTTAGTAGAACCTTCCTGGAAAGTGAAACAGCAAAATAAGTACATTTTTCATCAATGAAGAATTTATTTACATGCTTGAATTAGGAAACATTGAACAACTGAGTAATGGAGCCTTGAAACTCAACATTTGATTCAATGTACTGAATACTGCTTTACAGAGTATTCAACTTTTTATAGATATGTGTCACCCATTTCCAAACCTTCATAAGTCGTGAACATTAAATTTAAAATTACTATCAAAGTCCCAGTTGGCAGATTTCTTTATTTTAAAGTCAAGGCATTATGCATCAAGAGCAAAATTGAGGCGCTGTCATCCAACGGCATAATGAACCTGCTGATTATCAGCTGATAAACATACATAAATAAATTACACAAACACTATGATTTGAATGGTACAAATGAACAGAGCTAAATCTGTGCAAAAAAGTACTGGTATACTTTTGTAAGGCATTTCCCAAACACCAACATTCGAGGACTTACAGTCAGAAATAGCAACATCGTCTCATTGTACAGGCAATTTTTTTTTCTTCATCAGTAGTCTTTTAAAACAGCTTTGGTGGAAGAGGGAAAGAAACATGAGAGGAAAAGGTCTGGCAAGTAAACGTGTTCAAGTTAGGGTTAGAAGGCACTCACAAGTCAGAAATTAATTTTTCAGATGATTTCAATTTATGACAATTTTGACCAACAGCTACACCCACACAAAAATACATTTTTGCAAACAAATGCAAAAATCAACTTATAAAAACATGCATCCATTTTGGCACTTGCAAATGAGAAACAATAAAGCAGAATGTTCCTCTAACGACAGAACAAAGACGCCAAACACAGCGGTTCAACGGTTCGGGATAGAAATCAAGAGAAAGAACATCAGAGAGGTCGTTTTTCTGGAAAAGTACGTCAAAAAACAAACAAGAAATAAGGCGTCACCTTCTCTTGATGTGTTGTGAGGCACTAATGGACAGAGGAGTGTGAACGTGTCACTCGGACTGAGGCACTGAAATCGTTGGACCCTTTGGGTCATCAAATCGATCCATTGTGTTTAAATTCACGATCATCTGCAGGCCGTACACGAAAATCAAGAGGAAAATCAGTGTAGTCAGCAGCCCCATCCAAATCCCAGCGGAGAAGAAGCCTGCGCAGTCGCTGGCGTAGGAGAAATCTCCTGAATTGTCCAGGCCAAAGCCCTGAATCTATAGTGCAGGACAAATCCAAATGGGAAAAAACAATATCTGTTATAACAATTCAATAATGACAAACAAAGACAGATTGGTACATTCAAAATGCAAAGTTGTACCTGGAAGTCAACAAAGTTGAGCCTCCACTCAGAGGCGTTGCCGGTGGAATTGACCATCACCAGCAGGGGATCCTGGAAGCTGTTGACTGACTGGCAGTGGTAGGAATACTCTGCCGGCGTGTGGATGCTCCGGTTGCCAGTGAATGTCGCAGTTGCACTACCAAACTGCAGCTGCACAGTGTCTAGGGTGGACCAGTTCCGTGCAGAACCAGGATAGAACTTCTGACTCATGATAAAACTAGAGAAGAAATTAAAACAAGAGAGATTATAAGTACCTTGAAGTCACTGTATTTAGGATTCCACAAATTATGGTCAAATAGTCTCAAATGCTATTTTCATGAATAATGGTTATAAAAGTTCTTGACTCAGGTGACCCCTAGTGGTCACATCAAAAAGCCTTCAGACTTGAAAAAGCCATCTTGATTCCTTTGTAACTTTAAACCATCAAAAGTAATTATTCAAATGTCATGGAGCAGAATTTCTACAGATAAAGGTTTGGGAATTTACTCATTGTGGCAATCTGCAAATCAGAATCTATCTGATGTGACAGAAATATTCTAATTCATACATTACTGAACTATTTGTTCAGATGAAAAATTTGTTTATCTTACCTGAGTGTATAGCCTGATTGGTAATTGAGGACAAGCCTGAAGCATAACAAGAAAATATGAATTATCAATATTAGTTGAGTAATTAAACAACTATTTTGCATGTCGAGAAGATGCATGGCATCTCACCGTGAGTTCGTCCCCTCACAATTGGATCCTCCCAAAGTTACGTTTTGTGCAGCAAGGTCAACCCAAGAAGATGGTGCGAGGCTAACACTGAGATTCTGCGCCCAGAGCATGATACAGGGGCCGGTAGATATATTATACCAGATGGGAGCCTTGACATCAGACTCAGCTGCCTGGAGCAAGGTGCGCCCCGCAGGCTGGTTAGAAATGAAGGTTTCTGGAATCACCTGCAAGAACAGGTCAATGGAATTCATGTGAGTTGGCTTCATGCATAAGATATGGCTGACTACTTCTTTTTTTTTAAATCTGCATTCCGACATAGTTCTTACTCGTGATGGCTGGAGTCCAGTGTAAATAGCTGTGTATGGAACACCCTTGGCTTTTATGTTACTCACAACTCTACCAATGACCTCATCTGTTGAAGGCAAAAAAACAAAGAATCTTTAAAAATGACAAAAATGCATAAAATATTGACCATTGAAATAATCTAACAGTTTACAACTTACCATTGTCAAGAAGGACTTCCTTACAGGGCTTCTCGAAGCTAAAGCACAAATAATATAATATTAATTTTACAATGGGAAAAAAAGAAGACATTTGCTATAATCTGTCACAACACACTTCTTACTCAGTGCAATACGGAAGGCTGATGAGCAGTAGATTGCTGACAGATTGGTCGATGGTGAGATGGGACAGAGTGTCTACATCTACAAGTAGAGGCGAGACGCCAAGTTTCTCTTGCAGCAGAGCTGTGATGGCAAAGGATCCCTGCCACTCTAGTGCTGGAAATGTCACCGATGAGGGGGAAGACTGAAGTGCGGCCTGATGAGAAGTGGACAGAATGTATTATCAACCTGTCTCTATTTTTCCGAAATGACACAAGTGTGCAATATATAAATAACCTACCTCGAGGTTTTGAAAGGCACTATCCTCCTTGTTTCCATACACTCCACCAAACACAGTGAAGTCATCTTTGCTTAACTGAAAACAAAAAGATATTCACCTAGTGAGTTGTCAAGGAACAGAAGGTGAAAAACTGCATAGAAATGTAGAACCGCAATTCAAAATTAAACCCAAAAGATTTTATTCAAGGGAAGTGTGAGAGGAGAAGTGAGACAGGCGCTCTCATTGTCACACCAGAATGAAAAGATTGAGTCATATGCGACTGCACAACAACCATGCACATGACTCACTATTACTCTGCTTTAGACGTCTTGTGTGTCCACGGACATGGTTTTCTAATGCATGTTATGAAATCCATGAAATTTCAGAACAAGCGTCACTGTATACGCTGAGGTCGAAATCTTTCACTTTTAGTTCCGTTGGTCAGGCATGTGGTGAAATAGAAGGAAACAAACCTTTTTCTGCAGAAATAATAGCACAGTGTGTGAGCCAGAGCCGAGGGCAGAGCTGAGGTAGCCGCTCAACTCATCACTGGAAACGATGTGACCAGCTGCTGGTTGGGCAAGTGGCGGTAAGCTATGTACACAGGAACGGAAGAAAAAAAAAGTGATATTTGCTGTAAATTATTTTTTTTTAATGTAATGGCAACAAGACTGACAGTTTTGTTTTGTTTTTTTTACTAATGGCACACAACTAACAAAGTGAAGAAAAAAGGATCTTAGAGTGGAAACTCACGGATTCCTTCTCAAGTTGACCAAGAAGAGCAATGACCACAATGCACTTGTGAAATTTCCACTCAGGGATAAGTGAAGCATCTGCCCGTCTAAACAAATAATCTCATTCTACATTTTCTTTAGTAGTGCTTATGCACACCTTACATTAAACCTGCACTTATGTAGTAGTCCGATATTTTGCTCCAGACTTGGTATTTACTATTTTTTATAACACCTATAAGGGAAGCAACAATTGTCAACAATAGTGTGGACAAATACTTCAGAGTAGATATTTACCACCAGGACATCATGTTATTAGCCTTACGAGTTGATACATGACCAAGTTTCCCCCTTTGAAAAACCAAACCAGTACCTTTGGTGTGAGCATCGGTGTATATAACAGCACGTTTGTTCATGATGAAATGTGTTGGATTAGCCACTAAATTAATGTTGTCAGGTGCTAGTCCTGTACAGACTCAATAGCGAGGAACAGCTTCATGGAAAAGTCAGGCATAATACAATATTAGCATACTCTTATCTTATCTACTACTACTATCATAATCATCATCATCATCATCATCATTAGTAGTAGTAGTAGTAGTAGTAGTAGTAGTAGTAGTAGTATCTGTACCCTTAGACACTTCAAACAACAACTTGGTCGGTAATATTTTATCAACTTCGCAATTCCATCAGAAGCTTTGACATTTGTTGATCGTTAGAGCAAGTTTTGTTGAGCAGGATGAAAAGTTGGTTAGGTCTGTGGGCCATTTAGGCCTCTGCGGACGGAAAAATCGCATGAAAGTTGCACTATTTAGCGTTAGCTCGGTTGACAGCTGGCTAACGTCTGACTTCCAAAGTTATTGTTACACAAATCACACACGCAGAAGACAAGCCTTTACCTTTCAGTGGACCATAGCAAAAATGGAATTTGAGCCGTGCAGCTTCCGGTGGCGAAAAAGGCGAGTAAAAAGGCTGAAAAAGGCACAATTAAACGCGAGTACATCGACTCTGCCATTTTCAGTTCAGCCTTTTCCGCAAAGTGCTGCTCACGTGACTCGAACCACCAGACAGTCATGTGCGCTTCGACTTCCTGCTTCCACGAGCCCTGCCTGCCCACGTCCACAGCTGAGCCTAAATGTGTATATGTTGTTCTTTTCACACAGATACTATGACAATGACAGAATAAATATTAATAACAACCGTTCTCTTTTCAGTTTCCCCATAATAAACATTCGTCACATTGACTTTGCTACTTTATGCTGACTCTTCATGTCAGCGCTAAAGCGCTTATCTGGTTATCGACTGTCATCGCAATACGTAATCGCCAGATAGCACCAGCTGTTTCAACACTAAGGAAGCATATAATACATCTGCAATGTTCATTATCATGCTGTGAGGTTTCGTCATTCGTTGGTTAGTTTGTGTTGTTTTTTGTTTTTTTTAAACATGGGTGGTACACCTGCAGCTGTCCATGGTGCTGAGGCACCTTTCAATTTTGTCTTTTTTCAAACAACGTTGTCACGATGTCATATCATCCACGTAAGGTCGACATATTGACACGAAAGCATGACTGAGATCGAGTTTATTGAGTTTATATCGGAGGGAGCGGCGTCCGTTGACGGTGAAAGCAGCCCCCACACACAGCTGTGGTGGCGGAGGGATATTAACTGCCTGCGTCCACGCAACTCTGCACCGACAATTGGAGAAAGGGAATTGGAGAGAAAATACGAGACCGTAGCGACTTGTACAGAATAGAATGTACAAATGAACAAAAGTCTTCAACCCATCATTTAAACTGTAAAATACGGAAAGTAGACGGACCGGAGTTTGGTTTCCGATTACACTCCGCCCTTTCCGCTGAATCCATTGTGTGGCGTTTTGGGAAGAGAGAGGGAGAGAGACGGAGGGTGCGCACTAGTTGCCGACGCGCATTGACATTGTCCTAACGTTGCTCCTCGATCAGGGCCATCTTTGCTCGTCCTCGCCGGTGACAGTGTGTGGACAGTTTATTCCAGTGGTCATTAAAGCCCGATGATTAATAAATAGCACATCTCTCCTAACGAGCCGTCTGAAGCGAGAGAGCGGAAGCGAGAGAAACCCCACGACTCCGTGCCTCCATTCTTTCCTTCGATACCCTTCACATCTCAAGGCAAAAAGAGGGCGAGACAGGAGAGGCGGCGATACAACATGGATGAGGAATATGATGTGATCGTTTTGGGCACCGGTCTTACAGTAAGTAGTCAGTCAGGCCTCTTATGCGCTTGCACGGGAACCAAAAAAAAACAGGGCGGGATGCGTGAACTTCCATGTGGTTATTATGGGCAGCGAGTCGACGCAGGCCCGTTATCCTCCGTGTGTTCGTGGCTGGAAGTGAAAGGCTTCCTGCATCCCAGTGAGCCAGCAAAAAATAATAATATGAAAAAGTCAAAATAAATGCGTTCTATGGATGTTTTTAAACGCAAACGCAATCTGTGCATAAAGACAATAAACAAAAACAAGAAACAAACCAACTACTCGGGGTTTGATTTATTTTTGTCTTAATGTTGCACAAGCCGGCTCGGCGGGGTGTTACACCCAGTAGCATCTTTTAGGCGTAACCCTCCAGTGTGTCATGGTCCTCTTTGCATAGACAGGCCTCCATCCCGACGCTGGCGCAGGCCTGGGATCGCGCTATTAGAGCCGCTGTCGTTGATTAAAAACCAAGCAAACAAACAAACAAAAACCCGTAGTCATTACGTTCAAGTTGCGTGAAATACAAAGAGTGCAGGTTATCGGGTTTTAATGTGGATTTTTGCCTGTGTCAAAGTGACTGTTGGTGTTACTCGCAGTAGGTGTCATATTTCTTTCCGGTGTGTTCGGACTGCCTCGGCGATATGTGTTAATGACGCGCTGCTGTTGTGTTGATTGCTGTCGCCATCGGCATTAGACGTCGTAAGGATCAAAAATAATAACAGTATTAATTTCAGAAACAAGCTCTTCGCGCATGCGTGCGACGTGTCTCCTCTCCCCCCACCAACTTCCCCTTCTGGCCTCCGTGTGTTCAGTGTCTCCTTCCCCGTGGGAGACTTCGTCATCCTGTCTGTGCTGTTGCAAAGTCTGATCATTTGCGGATTTTAGGTCGATTTTTTAGATTTAAAAAAAAAAAAAAACTGATTATTTATAAATCATGTTATTTTGCGTAGGAATGCATTCTGTCTGGGATCATGTCCGTGAATGGGAAAAAGGTTCTGCACATGGACAGGAACCCCTACTATGGCGGCGAGAGCTCCTCCATCACTCCTCTGGAAGAGGTAAAAGAAGAGATTCCCTTGAGGGATCTATAAAACTAATCAATATATTTTAACATCTGCCTCTACGTCTCATTTTACGTCCTGTGCTCTTGTGCGTCGCCTGCTTCTCTGTACTTTCTGCATTCCAACATTTTGTCCTTCTTGGTTTCAGATTGTTAAGTTATTTATTTAATGCATTTCAGTTATACAAGCGCTTCATCATGTCAGATGACCACATTATTTTCTTCAATTCCAGCTGTACAAGCGCTTCACTTTGCCAGACTCTCCACCTGAGTCAATGGGCAGGGGCCGGGACTGGAATGTGGACCTCATCCCAAAGTTTCTCATGGCCAACGGTCAGTTCCGCACCACTGATCTGTAGCATGAAGACATTTCTCACCGCTGAACTCCCTGGAATTTATTATCTCTCAGAATAACCAATGTGGCCAAGAAATGGAAGTGAAATGACTTCCCTATTTCGGCGTCGTGGAGCCACAGTGGATGATTTATCTGCTTGTGTGTGTGTGACTGCAGGTCAACTTGTGAAGATGCTGCTATACACAGAGGTGACACGGTACCTGGACTTCAAAGTGGTGGAGGGAAGCTTTGTCTACAAGGGAGGAAAGATCTACAAGGTGCCGTCGACCGAGACTGAGGCACTGGCTTCAAGTAAGCGTCACACTTACAGTTGAGTATCTGCCATTTGTACGCAACGTCCCGGAACACGAAGCCTTTGTCGGGAATTGTTTCCAGACCTGATGGGGATGTTTGAGAAGAGGAGGTTTCGGAAGTTCTTAGTCTTTGTTGCCAACTTTGACGAGAACGACCCCAAGACCTTCGAGGGCGTGGATCCTAAAACTACGACTATGAGGGACGTCTACAAGAAGTTTGACCTCGGCCAGGACATCATTGACTTTACTGGCCACGCCCTCGCCCTCTACAGGACAGACGAGTAAGAGCAACTGCACTCCATGTCCAGCAGTGTCCATGTCAGCTTCATCTTAAGATGAGATAAGATAAGATATTTCCTTTATTAATCCCTCAGTGGGGAAATTCACAGTGTTGGCAGCAGCGGTATACGGTTATTTAATTTTCTATTGTTTTTATTATTTTTACTTAGTTATTGCATGCTTCTATATTTTATGTACATTTCTCAAGTTGACTGGAACCCTGTTACGAAAAGAATTTCCCTCGGGATAAATTAAGTATTTCTGATTCTGATTCTGATACACATACTCATACACTCTCATAAAGTGCACATAGTGGCCATAAACCTGAGTAAAAAATTGTAAAAATATAATTAAAAATATGATAAATATAATAATAAAGCAGTACAGTTATTGCACTTGTAGGATACACTTGTCGTTGTAAAGTCTGACAGCAGAGGGGAGGAAGGACCTGCGGTATCTGTCAATGATGGAGCTTCCAGGCCTCTTACAGTGTCATGTGGTGGGTGGGAGCCATTAACCCATATCTGCGTTCTCTGCAGCTATCTTGATGTCCCCTGTTTGGAGACCATCAATCGCATCAAGCTGTACAGCGAATCTCTGGCCCGCTACGGGAAGAGCCCCTACCTCTACCCCCTCTACGGCCTGGGAGAGCTGCCGCAGGGCTTTGCCAGGTTTGTCTCCGCAGCCTGCGTCTTAAAAAGCCTTTTCCACAACTGTGAAACACGGTTTACCAGCTCTCATTGAAATGCCATTGCAGATTGAGTGCAATCTACGGAGGCACCTACATGCTGAACAAGCCCGTGGATGAGATCGTGATGGAAGGCGGCCACGTGGTCGGCGTGAAATCTGAGGGCGAGGTAGGCGCGGCGCTGCAGGGTGAACGGGCTGCGTCAGATTGTCGGTGGAACGGCGGGATTGACGTCCTTCTCCTCCCCGCTGCAGGTGGCTCGTTGCAAGCAGCTCATCTGCGACCCCAGCTACATCCCCGACCGCGTCCGCAAGGCCGGCCAGGTGATCCGCTTGATCTGCATTCTCAGCCACCCCATCAAAAACACCAACGACGCCAACTCCTGCCAGATCATCATTCCCCAGAATCAGGTTAACCGCAACTCAGGTGAGAACGACCTCGCAGGACGCCACCCTCGCTTGGGCGTGTCCGTCCGCTTAAGCGCAGCCACGAAAACGCGAGCAGAAAAGCCTCCACTTCCCACTCAATGTTCAGTGAGTTGAATCGACTCGACGGATTCATTTTCTTTTAACCCTTTGTGACTTTGCAGACATCTACGTGTGCATGATCTCCTATGCTCACAATGTGGCAGCTCAGGGCAAGTACATTGCCATCGTCAGCACCACAGTGGAAACCAGCGAGCCAGAGGCTGAGATCGAACCGGCCCTGGAGCTTCTGGAGCCCATCGACCAAAAGTCAGCCTTCTTACATTTCATTCATTCATTGTTATAAAACATTGTAAAAACATAAGTGGAACTAACCTAATGATCGCTGTGTGTTGTACAGATTTGTGGCTATCAGTGACCTTTATGAGCCAACAGATGATGGCACTGAGAGCCAGGTAAAATCTTTCTTTCCTTTCAGCTATGCTAACTTTAGCAATGAGTTAAAAAGAAGCTAAATAGATGATGGCAATATAGACTTTGTGCTCTGACAATTCCTTTTTTGTTCTTCACATATTGACATTTCATTGTCCTTAAGTAATAAAATTGTGGCTGCACAGCTGGCACTTGAATGCCAGTCAGGGTTTTATTTTTTGTAGCAAACTCTCTCTCTTAATACTCAGTATCATGAATAGTTCTGGGCTACATGCACTAACACGCAAATATATTTTAGTTAGATTATGGATAATTTTGGCTTAGGTTATTTTTTATATTTTTTGGACTATGCACGTTAGTTAGCCAGGCAGCCAGTTTGCAGCTGTCGTCACTGCAGCTGTTAAGCTGATAAAAACACAGCAATATAAAACACACAAAACGGATGATTAATATGTACAGCGCACTAAGGGGCACATCGACCATCAACCAAGGGATTTCAGATATGCATGTAAGCTGAATATTTATGTTGCGTCACAGGAAAAGCACCTTCACTATCATACTTAGTCTAAAGTGACAAAAGAAAAGAAAACATAAAACCTTTAACTAAACAAGTGCTGTATGTAGTGTAGTGTTATTTGGCTTGCCTGGCATGCTGTCTGGCTAACGTAAGTTGTACTGTTTTCACTGCTAGCAGTTTTACCATAAATTATAGGCACAATATCGTTGCCACTAAGTGAATGTTGGCATTCTAATGACAGCAGCTGCGGTTGGAGCAGTAACTGTGCAGAGACTCAGTGCTCTGATTTGATCTCTCCCAGGTCTTTGCCTCAAGGACCTACGACGCCACCACCCACTTTGAGACCACCTGCAACGACATCAAGGATATCTACAAGCGCATGACTGGCAGCGACTTTGACTTTGAGAACATGAAGCGCAAACAGAACGACGTGTTTGGGGAGGATGAGCAGTGAGCAGTAGAGGGGCTTCCGAGAGAGGGCGTGCCTGGAGAGGAGGCAGGGTGAAGGGGGGGGCAGGGCCTGCGGTAGAGAGAGAGGGGGTGTGGGGGCTTCCAGAGCAGTTGTCAGCATTGAACACATAGGAAGGATACCAGGAAGTTCTTTTGGCTCTGCCCATCTTCAGCCATTTGCCTCCTTTCCCTCGAACCCCCTCTTCTCCTTCCCTCTCTCTCTCTCTCTTTCTCTCTTTCTCTCTCTCTCGACAAATGTTAAAACACAAATTCTCACAAACACACACACACTCTGTTCAAATACTCACACTCCTCCGTCACCGCAAAGCAGGGTTGATAAGGCCTCTCATTCCATTGTAGATTTTGCCGTATCATCAGTATAATCTTAAATTATTAGAGGTGAGTTTATTACTTGTTGGCGATTTTCAAGGCATTTCATTCTTTCTGTACCGTTTCTCTTCTCATGTCAGAGGTCGGGGCGCCTGGAGGACGAACGACAAGCTCTGACATGAGAGATCTGTTCTCGGCTTAGTGTAGAATCCTCTGCAAGGGCCACGTCCCGTTGACATGCATGCATCTTTTACACACGGTAGTAATTGTACATAGACTCGAGTGCTGTATGAAGGCTGGACCATCTCCACGTATCGCTCCTGTCAACCCTGCTTTCACTTTTATCTTACTCGGTCTTTAACCTGTGTTACTTCAGCAGACGCGGCTCAATTTTTGTCAAAAAAAAACAAAACTGTTGGTCAGGCAAAAGAAAAAAAAAAAAGACAAAAAAACACCAAGATGAAGATTTACATTTAAATGGGCTGTTCTGTCAACTGGTAGTGCTCACGTTGCAATGCTGTTGTGTTCCCTGTGCTAGCGGGCAAGCTAACCAGTGGCTATTAACTGTCACCCACTCCACCCCACCATCCCCCCACCCCCTGAGAAAAAAATGTTCCTTTTGTTTATCTTTGTTGTGTGATGTCAGTTTTGAATTTGAATAGTTTACTTTCTAACCGTTTAAATTATTGCAGAGTTTTACTTCTATATACTCGGTGCGCCTTTCACTGGCTGAAGTTATGAAGTTTACAGGTGTGAGGCTGCAGCTGTGCTCTTCAAGTTGAGCTCTCTGAGTGGGACCGTGAGAGGGATTGTGAGTCGTTGAGGTGGGCATTTCAGTGGGTTTGTAAAAGAACTGGACTGGGCGCCGTGTAGGAGGTGAGACGGTGCAGGTGAGAGGCTTGTGTCATGCGGGTTCAAGAATGTATGCAGGGAATGTTTTGGCTACGACCATACATGAGGAGTTTCACTTTTGAGTGAAGAGGGTGAAGACTGAAATTTCGGCTGAGAGTGAAAGCACCAGAACGTGTCTTGGTTATTTCAACCCTTGTGTTTGTCATTTAGAGCTCCCTGAGAGACTAACTCCTTTGAACAACTGTACTAACATGTAAACATGGATACTCCCTAAACTTTGATTGACATTGTAGCTTAGCAGCCACAGCTAAAGGTGGCGCCGCGCAAGAATAAACCAAGATGCTTTTCTTTTCTTTCTTTTTTTTAAATTTTAGCCTTAATTTGGGGTCTGATTTAAACGCTTTGTGTCCTTTTCAATAATTGACTGTTGCAAGGGAGGGGGCGGGGTCAGTCCTGTGCCAAAAACACTGTGTTGCTGATATTGGCAAAGCTCGCTGACAGTGTTTGGTCGCGCATGTTGCCCTGCAGGTCCTATTGAATACTACAAAAAGGGATTTTGTCTCCTATCACATGTGTGATGGTACACATGGCAGTAGCTGCAGTGCACACACACAGTCAGGAGCTGACTGATCTGTTCCACGGCCGGTTACCCACGAACGATGAGAAGATCATTGTTCGTGCCCAAGAACACTGAAAAAAGTTTGTCACCGAATCGACCATGACAAATCCCCCAACATCTCGCCCAGTGTGTTTGGACTGCTTCTGTGTCTTATTGTTTACGCTTTATTTATTTTGAATATCATTGACATGATGGGGGAAGATTTATGTCAAATGCTGAATATGCTATGCTATTAGTTTTTGCTCCAGGGATTAAAAAATCTCTGAAGTTTTTTTTTTTTTCTTTCTTTTTTAAGTGATGCACACCTTAATTTATTTTATTTTTCATGTGTTATGATCATTCCAGTGCTTCGTCACAATTTATGCATTCCTTCGAATTATTATTTTTTGTCACGGACGGAGAGCAGAAAAAGTCACGACATTGTAGGGCAGAAATCAAGCTCCATGCACCCAAAAGGCTTCACACTGTGGATAATTTAACATTCTGTGTGGATTTCATCCTGGAAAAACGTTCTCCGATTTCAACTGGAACACTGTTTTCTCTGTGAGCGTAGATATATCTCCAAGCCCTCCCTCCCACGCCCCTTTTTTGATTTACTGAAAACCGAAGCGTCGTGTGTGGTTGTACTGTTTTAATTTCCATCCAGTTTGGCATTGGAAACCAGTATTGACAATATCCCTTGAAATTGACTAAAGAAATGGTTCAGGCTGAGTAGTAGAAAACTTACTGTCCTTGTTTGATCACTAGTACGTGAACAATGCCTAATGTCTTGTGTAACAAATAAAAATGAATTAAACTATGAATGAAATGATAGAAAAATAAAAAAAAAGCACATGGCACATGTGGATTTGACCCTGATTTTCTTATATATTTTGTATTATAGATCAAATGACTACATCCAGGTAAGTAACCCGTTGTTCGATAGACTGTCTATACATACATACTGACATTTCTTTTTATATACACTGATACTAAACAATAAAACAGCGTCACACAATTTGAAGTAAAACAATTTGGCTTTGCCTTATAATTAATCAAATGGATAAATAGAGGATTAATCTGATAAATTTCTTGGAAGCCGTGAATAGAGACGGTGTGAAAGACACAAACCTGCAGCATGAGTGGAAACTTTGTGGTTGCCATGCAAATGAGAACACTCACTGCAGAGAGAAATGAAACTCAGACCTTGAATCTGACGCAACGCAGGATGACAGAACCACTGCATCACTTAGTCCTTGATGTATTTTTTTCCCCCGCAGTCCTCATCATTGCTTCCATGCAAACAGCCTCATTACCTTTCATTCCTCGCCTGTATTTTCAGGAAGACTACGGTCTCCCTCTGAGATGGGCAATGCTTGCCACTGTTGCCTCACTGAGTCCCACATCACGCTTGTCGTCCGTTGCTCAATTTTCCTCGCCACAATAACTGTTGTGACCTGAGCTGCGCCGCAGAGAGGCAGCAGGGTGGAGCCCGCTCAGATAATATTACACATGATCCACCACGTAGCTCTCGTACCGATGACCTAGGAGTCTTTCCACCTGCGCCTTGGGCACCACCCAGCACTTGTCTGCGTGGCGTTTCTGCACTGTGTCCTTTAATGTCTTGTCTTGCAGGATAACTGGCACATGCTCTGACCCCGACCTGAGGATGCCTCTGGCAGAAATTGCCTCCTTGTGAGCACCTCGGGCCATGTAATCCTGCACCTCGGCTAGACTCACGTCGGCATGCTGAAACTGGCCTGCAGACAGATAAAGGGCAGCATTGGGATTAGTGTGTTTATTTAGGTGCTTTGAAAAAGTCTATATAATTATTGACTGCATTATTCTTCATGCTATTTTTTTCTTTAAAAAATTGAGATTCCTTTCTCACCTCATTTTTACATTTGGATTATTTTGTTGAGATTTTCCCAGTTTTTGTGAACTGTTTTATCTGACTTTTCTACAACAATGAGGGACTGAATTTGCTTTCTGTGGTGTTGTTAGAAGAACCGTAGGCTCAAACCTGGTTAACTAGGCTAGTTATCGCTATCGATTAACAGAAGAGGGCATCATCATCATATTCAACAGAGAAAAGCTCGAGTCTTCATACCAAGAAGGCCTTGCGTTGTAGCCGACAGTCCCCGTCCGTCTGCAATGTAAAAGCCCATGTGAGCCATCTGGAGGTAGCTGGGGTGTTTATACTGGTGGAACAGGACCAGGAACTGCACTCCTCTGGCCAGCTCTATCCAGCAGCTTTGGTGATGGTCCACAGAGATTGTCACACCCTGCCTCGTCACCGATCCTTGTTGATTAACGGGAAGGATGTCCCGCCCTTCCCCTTCCACTACGACAGCGTCTAATGAAAGGGTGATGGTGAGGTCGCCAAAAGCGCCAGTGCCTGACGAAATGGTAAGCTGGTCGAAGTAGGTTCGAGAGCGTTCCTCTTCACCATGTTTGGAGGGAGCTCCCACCAGGTGGCCATCAACAATGATTCCTGCAGGGAAATGGAACATTTGGAAGATGGGTTAAGACTGTCATAATTTGTGTCAGAAGGCCTTGAAACTTTGCCTGAGAAAAGATTGATACTGATAGTTGTTTAACGTACTGTATTTCACTAATTGGGATTAAAAATGTCACTTCATAATTCAAATGTTCGCCAGACTCTTATGCTGCACCAACGGGCTAACCTACAGGCTACTGTGGCAGGTCAGTAAATACAGCTGGGAGACAAATTTTACACAGGCAATTCCACAAACCGTTAACATCAGTGTCTTCCACCATTTGCCTCAACTAAGATAAATATCTGCCATAGCTTGCTCACATCTGACAGTAACTAACCATGTGGCAGAGCCGGCCAAGGCTACAAATCAAAATGCCAGAACACCTGTAGTTGCTGATCAAATGTGCACATTCAAACATAATATACCAATAGCTGTTCTTCCTTCAGACATACCTCTCTCCGGGTCCTCTAGCAATCTGAGAACATCATTTGCCCTGCCATCTACTGTGAAACACAGGTTGTGATTCAGCTTTGGCAGTTGGACCACAAAATGAGGATCTCCATCAACTACAAAAGAAAAAAGGGGGAATTATTACAAAACAAAATTGTGAAGGAACGTACAAAGTGACAGTGTGCTTGGAGAAAAACATGTTAAAGGTGGATTCTTGACCTGATGAGGAGAAGACCCGTATGGTGCTCAGTCTGGATGAAGGTTCTACAAGCATAAGACATTCAACTAAACGACAGTTCTCCTCACTCCCAAGCGCTGAATCCAATGACAGATCTACACAGGTTTCACCAGCAGTACCATCACTGTCAATTGAAAATCCACCAAATACGTACCAAAAGATTCCGTGTCTGCAGTATCATCCCCTGGAAATTAGACAGACAAGACCAGACAATACCGCTCATATGAAACCGTTCAGGTCCAAAGGCAGCTCAGATGAGAAATTTCACCTAAAGGTTAAAACTTACAGGCATCGTAGTTGAGATCATAGTCGTAGTCGTAAGTTGCATCAAAGTCTGGAAACAAGCAAAGACTTTAGTACTCACTACTCTGAGAAGTAGGTATAGCCATATCAGTGGGAGTACTCACCCTTCACAAGGTCAATATCTGTAAGAATAGCACATAAAATTATTTTAT
Source organism: Thamnaconus septentrionalis (assembly GCA_009823395.1). Lineage (NCBI taxonomy): Eukaryota > Metazoa > Chordata > Actinopteri > Tetraodontiformes > Monacanthidae > Thamnaconus > Thamnaconus septentrionalis. The sequence goes on along the minus strand of CM020512.1, from coordinate 18,123,691 downwards.
ATTATTCCATTATTTGATTTATTTATCATGACTGTTTTTCAATCTTAATATAGTTACTGCAAATAAAATAATAATTATAGAGTCACCTTTTCTCTGAATAAAAGTAGAAACATCTAGAGGAGACAAAATAAGCATGCAGTGAGCAATAAATATGCAAATGCCTGCATCACTGTTATAGTTGTTATGATCTCAGACTCAAGTTAGAACTTACCCAAAAGTCCTGCTGCTTCCCACTGACGTTGCCCATCGGTGACACCAGGCATGGGGATTAAAGTTGCTGCCACAAAGGTGGCGATGCTGGGTTCTGTCTCAAAGTTGGTGTCATTGCTTTCAGCACTCGGGGTTGGAGAGGTGAGCAGGGACAGCAGTTCAGTGAGACCGACCTCAGGCTCAGGAGCTACAGGAGGAGACGTGCCGTGTTCTGTCTCTTCAGGTGCTTTAACAGGTGGAGGTGTTGGTCTCAGTGAGCTGGGCTGTGGAGTGAAAGGTATCTCTGGCCGGACTGTTGGCTCAGTTTTGACTGGGATGGAAGGAGTGCTGCTGTCTGTGGCGTGTGTTGGTATTGGAGTGGTGGTTGTGGGAGTGGTTGATTTCAAAGTGTTGTTCTTCACAGAGGAGATCCTCCCCGGTGCGGGTGGTGGCACAGTTTTAAGAGCACTAACCAGAGATGTGGGCATCTTCCCACCGGCAGCGGGAGGAAGGGAAGAGCCTGTTTTGGAATCAGGTTGGGAAGGGGTGGACTTTTTCCCAGAGAATGGCGCTGGGGCAGTGTTGACAGAGGCGGTGGGACTTGGAGATGTTGTGGTTTTCCGGGAAAGTGAAACTCTTGATTTTGGAGTAGAAGTTTTCTTTTTTGGTGGCGGCTGTGGAGGATTCAGTTTCTCCTTGGGTGACCTATGATTAAAAGGTGAGCCAGGCTTCTTTGCAACACCAGCAGCAGATACTTTGGTTGTAGAAGTAGTCGTTGCAGTTGTGGTTGTGGTGGCTGCACTGTTTGGATGTGCAGTTCTAGGAGTTGGGGCTGTTTCATCTGCATCCGGTTTAACTACGACTAAGGAAGTCACCGGTGTCACAAAGTTATATTTAAGGGAGAGGTTGGTGGCCTTGTCTGTTAGGAGCCTCTGGGTTGCAGTATCACTGGTGTTTAATTTGGCCAGGAGCAATTCTTTGATGGTGAAATAGGCCCACAGACGGTGCACAAAGTTGGATATGCCGTCCAAGTCTGCGGAGCAGTCGAATGAATCTGTACTTCCGTTCTTCATCGCCTGGGAAGTCAACACATCATTCTCAAACTTCACTCTCTGCTTCGCATCGGTGGCAGACATTGACACCTTTAAATCCTTGATGCCTGGTTTGACTTTCCCAGCCACCACCAACTCGGAGCCTTGGAAGTAATTTGGGAACAGGGACCGGGTGATGTCGAATGCCTCTTCATCCAGATATGACAACTGGATGTCTGATAGCAAAGGGCTTGCGACCTCGTCGTAGAAGCCCTTCAGCTGCAGGGCTGCGTCTGCATCCTCGTACACCATGCGAGCCACGCCTCGGTTGTCTAAAGCCAGGCGCTTGAGGAGAAGGAAGTCTGCGTCATCTCCAAAGGCGAGGCCGAACAGAGAAGCGGAACCCAAAGCCTTTTTGGCATTGTTGAGGATGGTGTCACCAGCCGTTACTCCAATGGTTGCCTCTCCATCGGTCAGGAAAACGACCAGCGGAACACGATTGGGTGTGAGGTGTTTGAAAGAAGAGGATGAAGGGTTGATGAGCTGGGCAGCTGAAAGCAGGGCTGCATTGATATTAGTCCCTGTTAGAAAGAAGGTGGAGAGCAACACGGAGAACTGGTTTTAGGTAAGGGTTAAACACGTGAAATGGGATCATATGAGAGTGGATTAATCTGATTTGACAATGTTCACTGAACTCACATCCCTCTGCACTGATGCTCCTCACAAAGTCTTTGGCATCTCGCACATTCTGACGAGTTGCGCGCACTGTTCGTCCTCTTTTCCAGGTCTGAACCTTATCCGAGAAGGTAATGATGTTGAAGTGGTCTCCCTCTCTCAGGTCCCCAAGTATAGTGTTCATGGCCTGTTTGGTCTACTGACAGACACAATTACAATTAGTGACAAAGGATCAACATTGCTTTTTGTCCCAATGAGGTCAAACAACGGCACGTTTTCTCATCTTAGACCTCAAGATTTGAGGAGGATGACCACTTTACCTGCTTTATCTTGGTTCCAATCATTGAACCGCTGATGTCAATTACAAATATAACATCTTTAGGAACCACGGGGAGTCCTCTGGGTGCGAAATAATGCACAAAGTAGCCATCATGCACCTGAAAAAAGGTAGAAATATAAGAAGATGAGCTTCACCAATGGGAGAGACACATTCCTGCATGGTGAAATGGAATCACGTATGGGAATTAGACAAAAGATTAGCTGCTGACCTGGACTTCACCAATGGGGTCTCGGAGGTCCACGTCATACTGGATGATGAAGTCTGCATTAAGACCCTTTGCTGAAATGCTGGTCTGCTGCTGGAGAGAGGGGCAGTAGAGAACCTGAGCACAGCTAACTCTCTGCTCAACATGAGTGGAGGCTGGTGGGCTTGCATCACCTTTTGGGACACACAAGAGATGGAGGAGAATATGAAGTAATTCAAATAAACGAAGGCTGATTAAAAACTAATTCATTATTTTTTTTTTCCTTGCTAATTTGACATACATAAATCGAGGACACAACCCAAACAAAATGTTACTTTACGAAACTTTGATGGGTTTAAATGCCTCGATTTATTTCTAGATTGTTCCTCGATTATTGCGTGACCTACCCAACTGTATATCATGTTTTACCTTGAGCAGTGTTGGAGAGCAGTCTGCTTGTCCTCAGTGGAAGAACTTTAAGGAAACTGATGCCAGTCTGTTCTGAGATACTGATGTCTAAGGTCAGGTTCTGCACCAGCTGTCCTGGCTTCACACCGATACTCAGCTCGTAGCGGCCGAGACGACGAGATAACAGCTCTTCGTAGGTCAGGGAGAAGTTCATGCGGGCACCAGACGGAACGCTCACCGCTACACGGAACTTCTCAATCTCCCTCTCCCTTGAGGAAAAGGAAAGAAAAGGCAGACAAGAACACATGTCCGACTGATATTATGAATAAAACACATTCTCTTCAGGTTTCTTAACGATCGCATGTCATACCATCACTCACGCTCTGCATCACTAGAATACAAGATGTACATCATGAATGTATTGATGACTTTGTCACCAGTCATTGATGACTCATATCATGCCATCAATATCCTCCATATTACATCACAGACTGTCCAGGATCCAACTAATGCCCTGATCCAGGTCTGGGAGGAGACTCCCCAGGAGATCATCCATCGTCTCATCAGGAGTATGTCCAGACAATGCACAGAGAGCAAATAGGTATGTGGAGGTCATACACACATGATTTTGAGTATAATTCTGTATCCAGTCCTCAGTGGGTTGAAGATTTTGGTTTCCATTATTCGTTCTTAAATTATTTTGTTGTCAGCGAGTTACATTATGTAAGAAATAAAGCTGATCAGCAGCAGTGTTTCATTCATGAAGATCTGGAGTGATTTAACGGTTCCCTCTATCTTTTTGAGTGGTGTATTTAGCCAACTGTTTACAGCATTAGGGCAAATTTAGAACTGTGTATTTCAGCACAAAATAATTGATCTTTCTCATCTCTGGCAATTTCACTGAAGGCTTGCAATGTATTGTGTATTAATCCATTTATTAATCACAGAAGGAAAAATGAGAAGTTAAATCAGCATAAATGGGACTGTAAGCGTTTGAATGTGACAAAATATTTGCATGAAACTCACTTTGTGGCAACCAGTCCAGCTGTTTTTCCTTGCTTCTTAGCAGCATCGTAGATTTTTCTCGCAGCAGCTCTCTCCGTCACCTGGGCCAAGTAAGCTTTGCCATTGGAGGTGCTGATGGGAAAGAGAAACACTTCTTCAATGATTCACAACCACATTCTGATAAAAGAAACATACATTTTCTGCCGAAAGAAATGATTTACTTGATTTTTCACCTTTTACGTTCAAGGTTTGCTTCACAAACATGCATTGTGCTTGTGTACAAATATAGTTTACGCAGTGTGAGGAGCGCGTGTGTGTGTGGGAGCAGGCGTCACAAGGAGGTTCCGTGGAAAAGAGTAATTTCCTTCTAAAAACAGCATTAATGAAGAGGGATCGTGCAGGCTGATGACGCTCTGATGGAGTGCTGCCATGCGCTCGGCAGCCAAATCCCAACCACAGCTACTGCAGCGGAGGCCGATCCAATTCACAACAGTGCACTTAGTGGACACCAGCGACCACTGAAGTCATGTGACAAGGTGCTAAATTAAGGTCACGTCCGTTGAACAAATATAACCAAAGAGAAAAAAACATCAAGGGCTAACTAAAATAAACTCCCGGGTTTGAAACGGGTCCTGTTTGGAGAAACAGAGCAGAAAGGCACGGGAGAGCAGAGTGGAAAATGGAGGCACTTGTAGTTGTACGTGTGGCGGGCTGAGGGGGGTTTTTTCGGGAATGACTGTACATCAGTGACCCACGCACAGAACACAGAGCTCTCAGTTTCAGAATGCCAAAGAAGTAACACAACACGTTTGCCGCAGCTCCACCCCCAAACCCCCGTGAGCTTGTTGGCGTGCAGACGGCTGCGTAAGGTCCGAGTGCGCGTGTGAAAATATGAAAGACAGAGAAGCAGTGAAAAAGCGACGTGATGGAATATGTTTTTTTTAAGCCTTAAAACCTCCAGACTCACACATAGTTAAAAATCGAGGTGTGTGCACACATGTATACTGTGGATTTGTGTGTACGGAGCATATCTAAGCTGGCAGACTGCCTCAGTAAACGGTGCGGGGGAGAGGAGGGGAACTGGGCACACTCCTGTCATTTTCTCGATTAACTTTCTGACGTCTGTCCACAAAGACCCGTATTCATCTGCCCTCAGGTCCCCCCTCCTCCTGACCTGCTTCCGCTCCCAAATCCAGCTCCAGGCTTGGTGTTTGGCCTGCACTGTTGACTTATTTGTTCTGTTTATATTTAGCATTTTCTGGAAAAGAGAGTCGCCGTCTATGTATTCAAATTATGAATGTCGGCCCCAAACGGAATTGTACATAATCGTGCAATTTCACGCTTGGTTCCTGATTACGAAGCACAGCGTTGTTATCGTGCCTCCCGCTTTCTCACCGTGAAGCAAACACCTTGTTGAGAGGATTTCTTACGTAAAAGACTTCAAACTGATGCCTTTCTCTCCTAGGCTCTCAATCGAACGATAGTGAAGACAATTCGGAACTGACTCACATGGTGAAGTTGGAGATGAAAGCTGTGGAGGGCAGGTCCACCTCGAAGGCCGCTTCCTTGGTGATGGGGAGCTGGTTCCATACCGAGCTCTGGACTGTGGTAACGGCATAGCGGGACACCACTGAACACCTCACATGGTAGTCAGTTACCTTCAGCTGGAGACAATTGAAGGAATAAATCACTTAAAGCACTTCTCAATACTAATGAAAGATGCAATTCACATGGATTTTTGGCCATGGACTGAGATTGCAGGAAGGCAGATCTGGCTGTGCCAATAGTGTCGCTTTCTGAGGCTTGTCTAAAGGCCCAATGGGAAATATTTAAAGTGCAAGATAGGCTAGGATTAAATAGGAAGGAGAACACATGTATTTCTTGTTAACAAAAAAAAAAAAAACTCTTAAAAGAAATAAAGAACTGTGTTTTCACACACCTATAATAACACTTTATATTTTCTTCAAATGCTGGTCCACCTAAGAAGACAGCCATAGTAGAATATTGAATATGGATCTGCACAGGGTTTTACAATTTTACCCTTGAATCACAACTGGGCCATTAAATACAAACATTGAGTGGAGCTCAATGTTTGTATTCTCAATAGACCACAAGGAGGAGCTTATTACCTTCAATCTAAAACCATTTTTTTCTAAATAAAGTGGAAAAAAACCCAAAAGGTTCTTGGATTAAAAAAAAGAAGTTAAAAATGGCTTCTCAGAATAGTTTTTGCTGAAAAAAGAACAAACTTATTTGACAGTGAATCATCTGCTTCTATTGAACCCCATCTTCTGCATGCTCCTCCCTCACAACAGGATGTAAATGAATAATTGGCAAAAATATTACTTAACCACACACAATCTACTTAGCGCCATGTACATGACAATGTTTCATTTTTATGTTTCGATCCCAATCACTTCAATAAGTTTCGACTAAATAAAAATAAATTTACCTAGAAATCCATGAAGGTAAAACATAAAAGATCACGGGTGTGTTGACTCTTTACACAACAGCTACACGGTCATTGGTATGAAGCTACATGATTCCTTTTCTGAAAAAAAAAAGCTATACGTTACTCATCTAAAAGTGAGAGATTGTTAAGCGCGCACACACACACACAAACGATTCACACAGATTCCACTGCAAAATACCACTGGGGGAAACTACACTTTCTTTACTTTCATAAAATGCTTGTGCTTTTACTGTGAGAGGCAGGTATCTGCGGGAGCAAACTGGTGTGACAACACTGCTGTGAGATGCAGGAGTGGCGTTCTGTCAAGACCCAGACACACTGGCTGTGGCTTGTGTTGCTAAATTGGTGCACGTTTGATGGGAAAAGAACTGAGGGGAAACCACAGTGCAGCTCTTCATGATATTTATCTTATACTAAAACAGTGCTGACAGAAGCAAACCATGACTGGCAGCATCCACACACACACACACACACACACACACACACGTCTAAAGAAAGTTCTGTGAAAATTTCTTTCTTTCTAGATGCACAAACTCACCACTGGTTTTGTTGCTTTGCTTTGACGTTTGGCCCTCTGCAAAAACAACAAAACAAAAACACCAAAGCCAAGGTTAAAAAGGTGCTTTTCAGACAGCCATCAATGGCACAGTTATGATATGGCACCTAATATCAGTTAATGGTGCCACAGTTTGCTCTCCCTTTAATTCGGGGAGTGATCTCCGCAGTCTGCGTGTATGATGGGGTTGGGTCAAGGTGTTATGTCAAAATACTCCAGTGAATCCAAGCCATTCATCAATGGAGGGGAAGTGGAACTGGAAATAAATGCCTTTACTGTACACAGGGCCAGCAAAGGTTGCACGCTCTGGTCCTGAATGCTAATATTGCACACAAGTCATTGCTGTGTCAATATATTACCACATATCCTGCAAATTTAACATAAACAAACAGTAAATCAGTAAATGGCAACCAGAACATTGTGTAATTAATGAATTCAATGATGAAATGAAAAGTATGTCGAAGTCAAGTAGAAGCTGGGGAAAAACGTGAATTCAGATAATCGAGAAAAAAAAATAATGAGATGCTTGTAGGCGTATAAAACATCGACGGATTCAAGGAAGAAAAAAAAATACCTGAAAGAGACGGTTTGATCCCGGGTCCGCTTTGCCATTCCCGGTGTATCCCTCCTGCACGTGGAAGGCGAAGAGAAGCAAAAGGCACCGAACTTTTAAGTCCATCGCGTCTGAAGCGGCTCGGGTCTCCACGGTGAACTCCGCCGGTGTCGAGGCGTCAGCGGCTCAGCTGGAGCTCGCTCAGCAGCATCTTCAGGTTTTTGTTTTTTGTTTTTGTTTTCCTTGTTCCTTCTTGTTTACCGCAGTCTCGACTATTGATTTCCGACCCAGATGTGTGCGTCGTCTGTCGGGTTTTTTTTTTTTGGAGGGGGCGGGGGGGTCCAGAAAACGCGCCTGTGCGGTTCTCTCCCAGAGTGGCGCTGGATGTGCACAGAGCGACTGCAAAGGTTGCGTTCAAGCACACTGGAAATTTCGCGGAGGTGCGGGAGAAATGAGGGATTATTAACCCCCTGCTGGCCTGAGCGAGAAGATCACCTCCTCTCACCGAAACACCGCTCAACGTTGATTTTAAATATCCACTCCGTTGAATTCCTTGTAATATTATAACTTTTCAACGGGCGCAGTTTTTATGTTTGCGAAATGTTTGCAACGAAGTCCATCTTTATGCCACCACACACCTGCATGCTCACATCAGAATGATTTTCTGCACATCATCAAGCTGGAGGCTGTAGTTTATTGAGACAGTTTCATGTAAAGCAACTTAAACGGCAGTGTTTCATCAACAGGACAAATGTGACGGTTCAACCGGAACACATCTCTGTGTGTTTAGGTGCTGTCCATGGTCCTGTTTCTGAAGAATTGTTCTTTAGAAGACCATCATTACATTGTTTCACTCTTCGACACTCTAGGCCCAGCCGACGACCTCATTCATCGCTTCGCTCTGCGACATCTTACAACACATTATCTCTCTTATCTTTACAAAGTGCAAAATTGTTTTGTCTTTCGTAAACAAGGTGACATTTTAAGGGGTCGGGGGAGTAGCTAAGAGAAGCAGACAGGAACATTTCACATGCAAGCTGAAGGAATCCACTTCACGAGTTCAGTCCAATTTCTTTTGCAAAAATCCATTCAGTCTAACACGGGAGTGCGTGTCTAATGTCTATTGTTTTAAACAACACGTCTCTGTGCTTCTCTGCTTTTAATGGACTGTGTGCTTCATTCTGTATGATGTCAGAAAGCACCTTGGTACCTCTCTCCAATGGTTTGTTGTAAGACTACCTTGGGGGGTATCTTTTTTTTTTTTTTGCCCCCTGCCAAACATGTGGAAGGTACAAGTTTTTTTTTTTTTTTTTTTTTTAAATATATGGGAGGCTGTAAACAGAAGGCTAAATCTGATGTTTTCAAGTTATTTCAAATTAAGGTTGCTTCACTGGAGCACATGATCAAAAATAAAAATCTGTCAATGGTAAGAATATGGGACCTCCCAGTGAATCTGAGAAAACTGTCATCCTTCTCTTGCATCAACCACATTTAGATGTGTTCAGGCGCCGTCTGCAGAGCGTCCTCCGTCTTCCTGTTGATGTCGACATTCTGCAATTAAAAACATAACAGACAAAAACCAATGAGAGTCACAATGTGTCAAATTATAAAGGGATAGTTCACTCAAAAGTTCACTCAAAAGTTCCAATGTGAATTTGCAGAAGCTCTGAACTCCAGATTCAAAACAACTGCTATACTTCCCATGAGGAGTCACAGAACCCGATGACAAACTGAAGCACATTTCAGAATCTTTGGCAGTGATGTGTAAAGAATGTTTTCAAGTGTGTCAAAGTTCACACCAAGTTAGTGCGCGGCCAGATGCAACTACAGGAAATATACTATGCTAAAAAAATGCCTCAGGACTAATGGTTGCCGAATGGAACCACCTATTATGACACCCAGCATGTGAATCTGCGGGAACTTACCACAGGCCTCTCCCTGTGCGTGTTGACTGCTTCAATGTTGAGGAAAAATGGCTCCACTTTACACCCTGTGTGCATGGAGAAGGACCATTAAAGACTGATGAAAAGGTAAACACTGAATGTCTCTTCCACTCAGTGACACCTACCATACGCTACGGGGGTGAGTTTGAGCACGGTGTGCAGAGGGCACCTCAGGTATGGCAACTCATCTGTGAGAGGAGGTGGGAAAACAGGACAAAATTAGGCTGGCTGCGCTCTCACAGCAGCTCGTGGAAGAAGATTGAATTCAGCTGCTGGATTTCAGTACCTGCAGGTTTGTCCAGGAAATAGGCCAACAGGCAGCGCATTACAGCTTGGTGGCACACGACCAGGACATTTTCCTGCCTTTCAAGCTCCATGATGACTGGTTCCAGACGATGAACGAGGTCTTCATAGGACTGGGTTACAGACAAAATGTACTTTCAAAATTAGACTCATTCATTTGTCAAGCATGTACGCTGTGAAACGTGTCTTATTCCCTGATTCTAAACATGTGTGACAGGATGTACTGTGCTGTGGTTGAACACATGACTTCTGAGAAAGCTCTCTCTTTTTTTTTTTTCTTTTTACATATTTTGCTAGCTCTGCTTTTCAAAAGGACTTCTCCACAGGCAGGTCTGTAAATCTATCATTTGTGACATCACAAACGGCACTCCTATGCCTGTGTCCACCAAACAGTTAAGCGTAAGATGACTTAGTTTTCAAAATGGTAACCATCTGTAAGACAGTCAAATCCACATCCTGAAGCGTTTTCTCTATTAATGGAAGCTCTTCCCAGACAGGGGTTACAACTGTGTTAATTTCACCCATTGTAATTAACTAACTTGATTTACATGCCACGGGAAAGGAATCCCCGAGGGCCAAAAGGTATCTCCTTGGGTTTGTTTGATGTGCATTTGGGGACTGTCTCTGCCTTTTGTTTATAACTTTCCTTTGAAATGTTGTGAGACTCAGTGCGAGAGGTGTGAAGGTCTTGGTGATCTATTGTTACTGTGGAAAATAACCCCTGATGACCAAAAGGTTCCCGAGTAAGAACATATTTGATTTGAATCTTTTAAATATGCATGGTAGAGGTGTCTCTGTTCTGGGAGGATATTTAAGAGAAGGAACAAGAATCTGAGGGGGTCTTTTTGGCTGATCCTGTTCCCTCTTCTTGGTCTGCGTACCATCATTTTCACACAACCGGTCTGTTACATTTTTGTTGCATTTTTACTCTGGACGTCGCAATAAACTGGTATGTTATCCATTTCCTTCAATATCAACTTGTTGAGATTTTTGTTCTATGTGGATAATTATCTGACATTGAATGTTGATTTAGTCTTCAGTTATATGGTAAATGTATCCAAGTAATGCTTGTACTCTTTACCTCTGAGTTGAATAGAAAAGATTGAGTATCATGTTTTTCTACTATTGAGTTAGATTATATAAACCTCTGAATATCTCAACCTAGATGTCTGGGCTGTTCTTCTATGTTAAGAAGGTCACTGAATGATTTGTCTATATCTGCCATCACTGAACTAAGATAGGGATTAATCAGAATCCCAATGACCTTAGTTATATGGTAAGTTTCACTGGACATTATTCAAACCCTTAACCTCTGAGTTGGACAGATAAGATTGGGTATCATGTTCAATAACCTCTGAATACTCCAACCCAGACATCAGGCTATTCTTCCATGTTAAATAAATAAACTGAATAGTTTGTTAATGTATGTAAGCCATCCCTGAACTGAAGACTACTGTCGGAATCACTAGAATTCAATCATATTGAGTCTATATTCTTAACTAGTAATCAAGTCTTTCTCTCAACCGATATACAAAAGTAAAGTTATTATTATCAAATGGAGTCAGATTAAATCAATTATTACGTACTTTACTTTGAAATCCTCATCTTAAGTACCGGAACGACGGAATACGTGTTGGGGAGATATTAGTATTTGTGCCTAGATATTTCCTCCCCTACAGTTTGGTGACCCCGACGTGATCTCGCGATCGCATTAAGCAGGAAGGCGAGAGAAGTCAATTCCGGCACGTTAAGCAATGAGGTTTGAATCCCTGTGTGTTTACCTACAGCTTCTGTGGTAAGTACAAATTTACAACAGTAATAATAAGAGGGAAAGTTTGAACGCACATCACATATAGACACATAAAATAGAACGGATCGACATATCCATTGTTAGATCGGAGACCGTAGAAATCCGATGGGGGGCAAAGTTTCATCTCACAATTCACTGGGACAGGGATGTTCAAGTGTAGGCATGGATGAGCAAATCATGGACATGGCTGGTTCGCGTTTATACGAAACGTTAGTTCGTCTGAGCGATCTCGGCGTAGATTTAAGATGGAATAACAGTGAAATTCTTCACTGGTATTCCACAAAGGGAGTCGCATTACAATCTAAAAGCAAATTCCGCGACCTCTCTATCGCGACCGTTTATTTACTCCGCCGTAACGACTCAAAAACCATAGCAGAAGGACGCCGCACTTTAGAGAACACCAGAGATTTAGAAACATTACGCTCTGAAGAAATGAAAAGACTACGCGCACAAATCGACGCATTTCATTATGACAAAATAAACTGGGCACGACAAAGTAAAACAATGGAGGCGGAAATTAAACTGCTAAAACAAAAGCTAAAACTAGACAAACGCTACACTTCTCAGCTGGAAGACTACTGTGACAATGCCGGTTTTCCAGTTGCGGCTATAAAAGAGGCTGTTATTAGCTCCAAAAATGTAGAGAATTATAATCAAGACGACAGTGAAGATGAGGATATTACCCTCATCACCGGGTGCCCTGTAACTCAGGTCGACACCGCCAATGAGATTCCTACAACCTCCACAGTTCTCGCAACAGCAGAAAGCCCGCTCTATCCGTCACTCAGCCGGTACACCTCTCACTCGAAGCAAGACAAACGAAACCGGATGAAAACTCATCTTAAAAAGAGTAAATCCGTCAATGTTTCAGTCGTCAAAACGGTAACAGATGCGAACAATGGTGTAACCACCATTACCAGAGCATTGTCTTGTGAAGAAACTTCGAAGCATCGCGAAGTTATCGGCATCATGCCCGCCGCCGCCCGTTCCAGAGTTACTGGGACAAACTAATGCTCCAAGCATTAGTTTACAATCTAGAGCCCCGCGATGTGTGGCAGATAGTTTTGATTACGGTTCCAGAAGATTTACACTCTAAAATTCCTCAGGGATTGAGGACTGGAACAATCCTTGAAAGACAACCCGGTGAAACTAACGACGGCATTTATAATAGAATAAAAGAAGTTTTGCTTCAGATGAGAGGACCGCCACAGGCTGAATGGCACCGAATCCTTGATATTAAACAATCAAACAAGGAGACGTTCGAGACATTTGCGGAGCACATGTGGGTGGTTTTCAAAGAATACAGTGGGGTAGAGGATTGCAACCGCAACCACGAAATCCTCCTACAAATGCTACGCAACAATGCTGGACCACTTGTCCAGAATGCGTTGGCTCTGGGTGGGGACCCACCCCACAACACGTTTAATGCACTTGTTGAATGGGCCACAAAGATAGAGCAGAGATCAAAAGCTCTCAAGCCACGCCCCGTAGCTGCAACACAGTGGGTGGCTGAGTGGGGACAATAATGTCGTCATTTGCGACTATTGTCATCGACCTGGCCATAAAAGAGAACGGTGTTTCAAGCTGCATGGTACCCCACAGTCCCGATTTAGATTTAAGAAATCAACCAATAAATATCCGCGAAACCATTTTAAAACTTCCTACATCGGGAACACAGAAACGCGCAGTCCTCACACCAATATTCTAGCTGCTCCAGAACAAATCGACGAACAACAATAGGGATGCGTGGCCTCCATTGGGAGCATTGTTTCCAGCAGCAACCAGTATAAAGTAAAATCTAATCTGGGAGGCCGATTAGTAGATATATTAATTGACACCGGTGCTGCTTGCTCCTGCACAGATATTCCATTACCTTTAACAGGTGAAACCATTCAGATCAAAGGAATAGGTGAGACAATAATGACAGCAATTCTTACAAAACCAGTCCGGATTGATCTAGGCGCAGCAGTGCTAACAGAGCCGCTCTGGTATTTACCGGGAAACAGCGAGGGTAATGGGTTTTGGGCATGGACATAATGGAAAAGCATGGCTTTATTATTCACTGTTTAGAAAAACAAATTGAGATTCTTACAGACAAAACAGCCAAAAAGAAATCAGTCAGAAACTGTGCGAGCATTATGCCCATCACCAACACCGACCCAGTCCAACAATTAATGATAAAACACAGTGACGCATGGGCCAATCATGAACATGATTGTGGCCTTATTGATTTTGAGGTGAGTGTTGAAGGAAATCCACCGCCACCACAAAAACAATACAAAATCAAACCAGAAGCAGAGACTGCTGCTGTTGAAATTGTTAAAGAGCTTGAAGCTAGAGGGATAGTCAGACAATGTAGCTCAGCTGCCAACTCTCCATGTTTGCCGGTACCGAAGGTATCCGGGAAGTGGAGGTTTGGTATTGACTATCAACGTCTAAACCAAGTTCTGCCAAAACACCCTGAACCACTATGTGTTTTCACAGACTCGCGATATGTTTTGGCACAGTACATGATTACATGGCTCAATGGCAATTACGCAAATTTCTAACCTCGGCAGGAACACCAATCAAACACTTCTCTACAATTACATCAATCTGGCAAGAGATTCAAGCGTGTCAAAACTCCATGTCTGTGATCAAAGTCCGAGCGCATATTCATAGAAACCCGGACGTGCATGAACAAAACAACAACATTGTTGATCAGTTAGCCAAACAGGCAGCAATACATGGTACAGATTTGACACTGAAAATGTCAGATACACCTGCTATAAGCACCATCCCGACTACACCGATTGACATAAAACAATACCAGAAAGATTTGTGGGTCACTGATGAAGAACTTACACCACAGTTGACGCAAGATAAGCTAATCGAAATCAAAGATGGCACCATTCTCAGAGAGAATAAATATGTTGTTCATGCATCATTACATAAACCCGTGATAAAATTGTATCACGACTATGCACATGTTTCCGCTGACAAAACACTACAATTGATTAAACAACAATTCTGGTGGCCAGCGATGGCGGAAGATGTGGACAGCTGGTGTGCCTCTTGCCTTGTGTGTGCTGCCCACAACCAAGGAAAACCTGGCCGCACTAAACTGTGCAGGCCGAATGCACCCAAAGGCCCATGGGAAGCATTACAGATGGATTTCATTGGTCCGTTTCCCAGTGCCAAAGGGGGGTACCGCTATTGTCTCGTTGTAATTGACAAATTCTCCAAATGGGGTGATGTCATCCCTACTCGAAACAACTCCGCAAGAACAGTGGCACGGGTCTTAGCGAACCAAATTATCCCTCTGTTTGGAGCACCTCTCCAAATTGAATCTGATCAAGGCAGCCATTTCACAGGTCTCCCCATCAATTTTCCACAACCTCACAACGTGGTACCAACTCAGAAACACGCCACACTCCAAAATTGGCTCTATTATAGTGATTTACCAACAGTCGAACCATGGACTAGATCCTAAAAAGTGTTATGACACGAAGGATCTAGAGCCGAACATATATAGATGCACACATACAGCCTCACATAATCTCACACACACAGCATATACTGATTTACGATTTAACATAACTTCCTCCACAGAAAACCGACCAAACACTATACTCATCATGGATAGCAAATCAAGTAGCCACTGGTTTTCAACACCTCATCAATAGCAATGAAAACATCATCAAAGCAGTCAAATCGGAGGCGCGAGCCCTTTTAACTGTTAGCCATTTACTCTTCAATCAGACTCGCATTATTGAACATGATATTACTTGTAAAACATACGCACGAGATTTATTTACAACTGCTAGACAAGAGATTCTAGATCTGCGCCTACAAAAGAATCCTAGACATGCACTAAACGATTTGATCGACACTCTAGATTTACATAGATGGTTCATGTCTGGACAAATGAAAGATATCAATTATTCGGAATTGTTGTCTACTGTATTAATGTATACCAACAGTGAATGTATTGGTTGTATCGGGTTCTTTGTCACTTTCCCACTTATTCACCCAGAACGGGTTTTCCAAATTCCACCACCATACGCTCAATAGGCAATGTGGTGAAGAATCAGGTAATAAAATGGGACCACATCATGGGGTATATGACAGTAAGGGACACTGAGACCTGGTTTACCTCTCGCACATGTTGTCATGAAACTCCAAGTTATATTATCTGTACTTGTAATACCCTCAAGCCTTTCTCACAGAATGATTCAAAGCTCATCAGTGTCCAGTCTCTGCATGGATACACAGATGCCATCCAGGTGTCACACACACAGTGGTGTGTCACCAGCGAAATGAACTCTTTTTCCTATGGAGGATTAACCTGCCCAGCAAATCACAGCTTTTGCCTGGAGGTAACAGAGGACTTTTCTATGGGTCAACTTAACATTTTGGGCAGAGTTCCACTGGACCTGGACATCTCTCCCTGGTGGGAGGACACCTTCTACGAAGAGAGCACCCAAGCCCTTTCAGACACCATGGACTTGGTTGAAGGGATCATTCAAAACACAGGCTACCATCTCACCCAAGCCCAAGTGCAGGTCAATTTGGCCAAGAAGACAGCGGAAATCCTATCCAGTTCATCTACACGCTCGCCCCAATATGCATACACTTGGTGGGACTGGGTGTTCAAGGGATGTGTGATTGTTAGCGCAGTCATATTCATTGCCACCCTGATCCAATGTTGCTACATCCGATGCGCTCTCCGTTCTCTCCGCAGAGCCGCACACTCTGCCCTGGTACTCGGTCCCCTGCAACTACCAGATTTACAAGGACTGAAATGATACTACTATGGATGTGGAAAAGGACTGTCAATTCTCAACTTGACCCCTATCGTTTCATTCTATGTTCATTTGTTCTTAACTTTTGTTTTTTCCAGATGGCTCTCAGGGGCCAAAAGGGGGAAACTGTAAGACAGTCAAATCCACATCCTGAAGCGTTTTCTCTATTAATGGAAGCTCTTCCCAGACAGGGGTTACAACTGTGTTAATTTCACCCATTGTAATTAACTAACTTGATTTACATGCCACGGGAAAGGAATCCCCGAGGGCCAAAAGGTATCTCCTTGGGTTTGTTTGATGTGCATTTGGGGACTGTCTCTGCCTTTTGTTTATAACTTTCCTTTGAAATGTTGTGAGACTCAGTGCGAGAGGTGTGAAGGTCTTGGTGATCTATTGTTACTGTGGAAAATAACCCCTGATGACCAAAAGGTTCCCGAGTAAGAACATATTTGATTTGAATCTTTTAAATATGCATGGTAGAGGTGTCTCTGTTCTGGGAGGATATTTAAGAGAAGGAACAAGAATCTGAGGGGTCTTTTGGCTGATCCTGTTCCCTCTTCTTGGTCTGCGTACCATCATTTTCACACAACCGGTCTGTTACATTTTTGTTGCATTTTACTCTGGACGTCGCAATAAACTGGTATGTTATCCATTTCCTTCAATATCAACTTGTTGAGATTTTTGTTCTATGTGGATAATTATCTGACATTGAATGTTGATTTAGTCTTCAGTTATATGGTAAATGTATCCAAGTAATGCTTGTACTCTTTACCTCTGAGTTGAATAGAAAAGATTGAGTATCATGTTTTTCTACTATTGAGTTAGATTATATAAACCTCTGAATATCTCAACCTAGATGTCTGGGCTGTTCTTCTATGTTAAGAAGGTCACTGAATGATTTGTCTATATCTGCCATCACTGAACTAAGATAGGGATTAATCAGAATCCCAATGACCTTAGTTATATGGTAAGTTTCACTGGACATTATTCAAACCCTTAACCTCTGAGTTGGACAGATAAGATTGGGTATCATGTTCAATAACCTCTGAATACTCCAACCCAGACATCAGGCTATTCTTCCATGTTAAATAAATAAACTGAATAGTTTGTTAATGTATGTAAGCCATCCCTGAACTGAAGACTACTGTCGGAATCACTAGAATTCAATCATATTG
This sequence comes from Thamnaconus septentrionalis, assembly GCA_009823395.1. Lineage (NCBI taxonomy): Eukaryota > Metazoa > Chordata > Actinopteri > Tetraodontiformes > Monacanthidae > Thamnaconus > Thamnaconus septentrionalis. Next base: position 18,106,262 of record CM020512.1, on the reverse strand, counting down.
AGTCTATATTCTTAACTAGTAATCAAGTCTTTCTCTCAACCGATATACAAAAGTAAAGTTATTATTATCAAATGGAGTCAGATTAAATCAATTATTACGTACTTTACTTTGAAATCCTCATCTTAAGTACCGGAACGACGGAATACGTGTTGGGGAGATATTAGTATTTGTGCCTAGATATTTCCTCCCCTACACATCCACTAAACCAAGTTAGCAGTTGGGAAAGCGGACTGTGGCAATTGGAGTGAGTTCGGACTCACCTCACCCTTGGGGTAACGATAACGATACTTGTCCTGATCTCTCAGAGCAAATTCCTCTGGAAAATTCTCCTGGATTTCCTCGTAGGTCAGCTCCTCACACACACCCTGCGAAGGGAAAGCAAAAAAAAAAAAAAAATCTATGTATTAAATTATTCCAACACTAGATGTCGTAGTTGTGGACACCATGCACATTGAAACAAAACAAGCACAGGAGCCCTAATGGCAAGCAATGAAAAGCCACTGAGTCAACAAAGATGGAATCAATCATGAGAAATATAAATATAATATACAGCAACTCTTTTCACGTAACCCACTTACAGCATCAATCTCATTGAGGGCCTTCCACTGTTCATACTGGACTCCCAGCGCCTCTGCAGTCTGGATGGTCCTCTTCATATGGCTTGTCCACACCTTTAGGTCGCGAATATTCTGACCTCTGATGAAGGCAGCCAAAGCATTTGCATACTGGAAGTTAAAACAAGAGCGGCTTTGAGGTGCTTTCACTGAAACTGGTTTGGAGTCAGATCTGGTTTACTGTTTCCACACAAGAATTGAACAAGATGTACTCACCTTCTGTCCTCGGGGTGACAGGCCTGAATCTCCCCCAATACATCCTAATAGATTGAGTTCGCTCTCTCCGTGGCGGCTCAGATAGATAGATCTCGGCGTGACATGGATGTTCATTAGATAGTAGACTATCCTGCTTTGAATGTGGTCCTGGACGCGGTTCACCAGGAACCTGCTGCCCACGTCAAAAATCTTAATGTAGGAGAGCTTCCTGTTTAAAAAAAAAAAAACACAGTTTAGTTAGATTGTGTCGTGAGACCTATGGAGATTTCTTTTTCTGACACAAACAGAAAGACATGCATCAGTACCTGTCTTTCTCATCGTCTATACACACGTAGCTGGCTCTGTAACACTCGATGCGCTGGATGAAGTCTTGAAGAGCCTCTTCTACGTCTTTGTCCACATAATCCGGACTCCCAGATTTAACTTGCTGGAAAGGAAAGGCAGAGGCCTAAGTTAAGAACATACATCCCAGGCAAAACAACAACACAAAAACAAAACAAAAAAAAACAGTGCGATAATTCTCACCTTAATATTCTCTGCAATAATTTCCGGGTCGTCACAGATTGATTCTACAAAGAAAACCTAAGACAATAAGCAGTTCAAATTACTGAATTGTGGTGGAATAATTAAACAATTATGAAGATGCATTTTTATTATAGTGTTTTTTTTGAATTTCACCTCACTTTATTTCCCAAGTCAGGAAAGTTCCTGACTGCTTAATATGAAGCAGCAGAAAAGTGATGGTTGGCATTGAGTGGCAGAAAAGAAGAAGCGGGCACGAACAGCGAGCCTCCATCCAAAAGCAACAAAATCATGCCATCTCAATCCGACCGGCAGAGACTCCAGGAAGTCATTTAGACAGAAAAAACATTGGTCGCACATATTTCTGTGCCTATTAAACCTCTGATTTAATCTTTTAAAAAATGTTTTAAAAACCCTTTTCCAACTGGAAAGGGTTTTATTTGTTGAGCTTTAGAGGTGCAGAACGGGAGAAGCTTACAAAAGTGAAAACCCAGCTGCTTCTTTCTCCTTTCGCCTGACTAAAAATAATGGTGCTTTGTCTGTCTTCATTTTAAAAAAGTGAAACCATGCTTTTCAGTGACAGCATAGCAAAATATGATTCCCACCAACCATGTACACTCACTTTGTAGCCCTTCTCCTTGGCAAAACTATTGATGATTGCCCTCCTCTCCCTGGTGGTGTTGGTAGCATCAAACACCTGAACAGGACAGGATGTTGCTGTTTTTAATACATTCATGTCATGATGGCAAAATGAAATGCATTTACAAATTCTTCCACTTTAAAGTGACTGAAGAGAGAGACTCCAAAATGAAAACACCAACTCACTCAATGATTTATGTCAAGACTTCCCGTGATGAGTTAAAGTCAGAGCACTCAGTTAAACTTGAAAATCATTAAATTATTAAATTGTTATTATTAAATGGAATGATCAAATCAATGTTGAAAAGTCTCAATGAACATACACACGCAGTACAATAACACCAATCAGGCTAAGCTACAATTTTAACAACATACAAATGTATATCAATAAAGACTGTATTAGGTAATAGAAAAAAAAAATCCAGATAAGACAACATAAAAAAATGCATAGGACATTTTCACTTGTCCTCTCACTCACAGCAACTTGTCCTTCCTCCTTTGTGAAGTAGGTGGCGACGTCTCTCAGAGCAGCAGCTGCACAGGCCCTGACAAAAACACGGCAAGAGTTAACACTTGAGACAAAGATAAAAGATAAAAATGAATCAAGTGTCTATAACACATCATCAATCTGGTTATTGTGCACAGTGGCATGCTCCATCTCTCTTACTTTCTGATCTTCATGGCCTCTTCATTATCAGGTTTGAAGAACTCAAAGTTCCTGTAGGTCTTGACGGCCTCCCTGCGGTACTGGCCCACGTTGAACACTATGACAGACGAGTAGCAAAGGGGAGAGATTTTTATTTTTTTTCCAAACAAGTGATACTTCAAGTGACTCAGTTGAGTGTTGAGAACTGACTTTTCGTTGGCACTCCGATCCAGTTCAGGTAGCGAGTGAGCTTCTTGGAGATGTACGTCTTCCCTCTGGCTGGTAATCCCACCATCACGATTATTGTAGGAGAGTTACAAAGCTGCGGCACCGAGGCTGAGGTGAAGGCAAACACAGTCGTATCAAACACACGACCATGTCCTCATGCTGCAGGTGTGACACGACAGCTGCTGGGGCCTGGCCGTGACGCAGCTCTCCCAGGTTCGCCACTGCAACCTGGGGACCATGTGTCGTGTCTGTGTCACTGAGAAGTTAATCTTCATTAAGAGGGAGACTAATAGCCCTGAGGTGCAGCTTGAACGTCTGCACCAAGAGGGCAAAGACAGTTCTGAGGCTAATCTGTTCGCCTGTATGTGGCTGCATGTTCGCACCCTGAAAACAGTCCAGGAACAAAACAAATCCAACAACAGACTCACAGAAAAGCCAACTACAAATAGAAAAATAAGTCATATTTCAAAAGAAAAATCAGCAGTGACATCTTTAACAGCAGAACAGAAATGTGCACTGCACCATATGGCCGACCTGGGCGACAATCTGCCACTGTGTTCAGGTGCTTAGAAGCAAGCAAGCAAGGCTCAGGTTTGATTTGCACTGCAGTATTCACAGGATAAACACTATTCGCACACTGCAAAGAAAACAGTTCAGGAAGAGGGAATCCTTGAAACAACAACAACAACAACAACAACATGTGTGTTTCTTACCCAGCCATCATGATTCACATGTTGCACGTTTGTCAGTCAGTGGCGTTAGAAAACACCAGTAATTTATAAAGGAGACGGCAGTGAGCTACGCCCGTGTCCGTCTGTCCATACAAGCACAGAGACAGTGTCAGCCCTCCAGGCTGTTCGATTATCAATGGAATATGCTGCGTCGGCAAAATGCTTCACTGGACCACGTCAGACACTGAACAGAGAGCCAACTGGACGCGAGCTTGTCTAGTCTGGCTGTCATCCATTCATAGCAGCATCCCCCACCCACCTCTCTCCCCCCCATTCCCAGACTGCTGCCAGCCTACCTGGACAAGACAGGACAGATCAGACCCAGAGGGTCAAGACGAGTCGTTCAAAACACTTGCTTTTACCATTGCTACATACAGATTTATCAATTCAGGTTGAAAGTTAGCAGAACAAATCTGGCCTCATCACCTTCAGCTACAGTCTGCTGCACTTACATCCCCTCCTGCGGTTGAAATTGCGGTAGCCCACCCATGGCACCCAGATCTTCAGCAGAGGGGTCTGTGTGAGCCTCTGCTGCTCCAGGGACGCGCTGATGGTGAGAGCCATGATGAGGCCTGAGCAGGCAGCAGGTGAAGGAGTGAGTTGAAGCAGCCAGAGGAGAGCTGCATGGGTCCGCCTCACTAGAACTCTACCCTCTGCAGATCAGCTGACTGGGGCTGAGGAGCAGCACTTTGTCTGGAGGGAGGGGTGGGGGAGGCTGTGAGGCCTTGCGGCCGCTCGGCCTCTCCATCTGTTTCATGATGATTTTTAAAGGGCTTGACTGAAGCTCAGGGCAGCCCTGAGCCGCTCATGTGACATGTGCGAGTCAGCTGGTGTCACAGAGCAGCGCAATCATGTGAGACCCTGGAAAGAAACTGACAAGTTCTTCAAATTCAAATGAGCACGCGAGACGCCCAGACGGGTACAGTGGCAGTTCTCTTTTCTTACCACTAGAGGGAGCTGTAACCCTGAACTGTCTGGGATTTCCACGAGGCGGTGCAACTTTTAAACACGTAATCAACGGAGAAAGAAAATGGATACGCACAAGTGGGCAGCTTACTTTCCCTTAAAACAGGAATGATGCTGCTGTCATCCTTCTACGTAAATGGTTCTGACTGAGATGACAGTGCTGTGAATATTCAAACATATTGCCGGCTTAACACTCAAAGATGATTTTGCTTATGTAACTTATATGACACTATTTATTGTCGTCTGTATATGAAACTGTATCAAGGCCAGATGACAGAATTCTAAGCTTTATTATATATGTATATATATATAAATAACCGTTAATACTGTTTAAAGGAATACCAGAGAAGCCATTTTGCATGAGGTCAGCCTTGTGCAAAATACATGTTACCGATACCTCCTTAACAAATATGAAGTCTTTCTAGCAGCTTTATTGACTCAGTTTGCTTTCTATTGCTTCCTCAATATAACCCTGCCAGGTTAGTGACAACACCCCACACTTTGTCCCGCCCACAAAGACTGCGTCATGGCTGCCTTGTTATGATCCCTTTTCTAAACATGTGGAGGGTAGAGAAGCATTTTTTTGTTAACCTTAGTTAAATGAGGCTGCACCAAAGGAGCCTGGAAAAAATGCAGCAAAACTGCGTTCAGAATGGGAACTTTAAGTTGAAAACTATTTTATCTTAGTATGAACGCAGTTTTTTTTCAGGCAGAAATGGCAACAACAACAACTAACTAGTGAATCCTGCTTTTTCTGTATAAAGTCTCGAAAGAAGCTCAACAGCTTTGACTCAAATCAACAAAACAATCAACCGTGCCATGAGCCAAAAATAATGACGGCAAAGCTCAGCAGGTCTGTGGTGATCAGTTGGCTGCACCTTCACCACGTGTGTGTATGAACATACCATGTATATGTTGTGTGTTCAGTTGCAGGCCCCTTAGTTGCCCCAGCCCACTGTTATCCTATGTGCCAGTGTGTCTTACAACATAAAAACAAAGCAAATGGAGGGTGAGGCAATTCCTCGCAGAGCCGAGAACTCTTATCACTCCTCTTCCTGTTTTATTCTCCTATTCAGAGGCTCGTGGCCCTGGTGCAGCTGCCTCACTCAACGAGGAAGCTATTTCAGCTCTGCATGAGGCGTTGCATTACATGGCGACACATGGATTTATATTTTTACTCATGTGCCTGTTGCACACGCTGTACATGTTAGTCAAAAATGCCTGGTTGTTTTGGCATGCTCGTGGCAGAGGCGATCTCACCTGCACTGTCACACCTGCGGCGCCTCATGTACTCCAGCTGGGGAAGCTCCATTCTGCACGACTCTCCACTCAGACTTGCAGCCGAGTGGCTAGAGACCCATCCGCACAAACAACGCACTGGATTAGGTGGCCCCGAGGCGACAGAACCAATGTTCTTTTTAAAGAAGCTGAACCCCCCTCCTGCCGGTGTGTTCTCAACAGCCCCCCCGAGTCCTCTTTCTTCATGACACATGGACATACGATAGCAGCTCACTGGGCTTGTCCTTTAATGTTTGCCAGGGCTAGAGTTCACAATGTACACACATGGCAGGGAGAAGCGGAGCTCCGAGGGCGTGTCATGACAAAGTGCAAAGGTCGCTGAAAGGGTGACTGTTTTTGTTCCTCGCGCTCACATGACAATATTTATGATTTGCATTTGTGTGTATCTGCTTTAATAAACAGCTGTGAGAGTGGACATGTCAGCTGTGTCTCGCAAGCGGCTCACATGTTCTCTTCAAGAAATCAAGGAAGGTCTCTGAAGCATAATAGCCAAATACATGCAGCCGCTGGAAGCCGTATCAACCGTATCAGTTGTTGAAAATGATAGTTTTGATAGAATGATAGAAGTGGGATATCAATCAATCAGTCAATCAATCAATCACACAAAATAGAGAAAGAGTGAGAGAGAGACCATAGTGAGTTACAGTGGGAACATCATGAATTTATAAAACTGTCATTATACACATATATGGATATATATATATAAAGAGATAACAATTACAAAATTTTGTAAAAACTTACAAATAAAGACTTAATAATGCAAGATGCATTGAATTCAATACAAGCATCAAAACTAAACCATGCACCTAAAAAAGAAGAGATAAAAAGTGTAAAAAGATTTTTAAAAAATAAAAAAAAAAAAAGAGTAAGTGCATGCAAAAAAACTTGAAGGAATCACTTTAAACAGCCCGATTAAAAAGATGAGTTAGCCATAAGACCATAAGACCAAGATGAGAAGCCATAAGACTCTCTGACAGGCTGTTCCACAGTCGGGGGCCATATTAACTGAATCATCAACCTCAGGACCTCAAGGGTTGATATGATAAAACTTTAATTTGTCTTTAAATACTGTAAGTGTCACAAAATGCTTGGACTACTTCAAATTGTGTCGTAAATATTGAAATTTCAGACACATATTCAAAAATATACAATTTTCACTTCTAGTCTGAAGTTCCCTTCCATGTTGAACCCGATTCCTGTTTCAATCGTCTGTGTGTCCGTAGATATCTAAAAAAAAATAAATTAAAAAAAAGAACCAAAAAAGAAAATTGGCAGCAGCATGTGTTAGATGAGATAACCTGGGACATTTCAGCTCAGGTAATAATTATTAATAATTATTGTCAAATTTCTGACAGTTGAGGAATACATGCTCACACAATCTGAGATGCAGATTTGAAATTCAATTGCCTTCATGATAAAATGATTTTCAGGCATTGTTAAAGGCAAAAACAGATAAAGAAAAGACCAGAGGATGAAGAAAAGGGAGGTTCAGAGGTGCTAGTGAACTCTCCTTGTTGGGTCATTTTAGTTACACATTCACTCGTTCTACCACTGACCATAACCAAAGACAGGGCACATGAGCTTCAGTCAGAAGTAACAAAGTCGGAGGTAAGCATCCCTTTATGCCTGCTGCAAGAAATTATTTTACATATCCTGTGTCTCCCGTTGTAAAGCTATATTTGAAAAATACTTACTATTTTAAAAAGGGAGAGCAAATGAGTGGTTACCTTTCTTAACTTCAGTTTAATCTGTATTTTTTTTTATTTTGTAATGTACTGTATTTTATCTGTAGCCGTGCTTTAATTCTGTGTCATGAACGTACCTGTAACATCCTGTATGCTGGCACTGCTTTCGTGGTCGTGCCCTAGATCATATTTCAGGATGTCGTATTCATGTGCCACTTAGCGATAGCGTGCAAACAAGATGAAACCTAGATTACATTTGTGCACTGTTAGGCTTTTTCTCCCCGTTGATCTGCGCTGAAATTATTCTCGACAAGCATTTCTAGAACCCACATTATCTAACCTGCTGTGCAAACTACTGGTGTTGAACAAGGACAACAGACGCAGTGGAAATTTAAAATAAAAATTGGCACCTGGATATAAGAACGATTATTCTGAACAACTTTCACATCTTCTTCAGTAAAATAGTGATGTGATGGGAAAATCATTAAACCCTGAGCAGATCCACAGGGCTGCTGTTTGACATAGAGGTCAGCCCAATAGTGAACCTTGTTCTAGTGACTGTCTCCTTATCTAAATATAAATGCTCATTATTTTTGAATGCCAATATTGGTTTTTATAAATGTTCATGGAACATCAACATCATAAGGACTGATTAGTATTCAGGGTTTTTTTTCAGACCCAATACATCTTTGTAAATCTTACAACTTGATCCTAAAACATGAACTCAGAAAAAACATCAACAAACTAACAAGAAACTATGAATTTAGATCAATGTATTTAAAGGCAGCCACTAGACGATGAACTTGAGGATCATCAAGGAAATGAACTTTTTCCTGTTAACTCTCTATAAATATTTCGAGCGGAAACATTAATGTTTAACTTTGTTCCCAGTTACAAAAAGTGACTTTCTGGCTGAAATCATTAATTCGCACGGTTCACTATATTGCACCTACACTATAATCTTGTAGCGCATACAGAGTACAAGTGTTTGTTCAATCAGTTGTCACACATCACACATGTGTGGGCTAAGAAAGAGATGGGATGTAAATATGACAAGCAAAAGTAAACTGCATTTTGTTTACTTTGTCAGTCACTGCCTCCTGTGTGGAACTGAGGGTCCTTGTACCAACCACATGGTTTGATTCATGATTTGATTGACATTTGAATACAAAGCCAAGGCTAATAAGTGACGCAGAAAGGGATGCAATGATTTCCTGATGTGATTATTTATTGAATATGAAAATCAGTGGAAACATTTTAAGAAGGTAATGCAACACTGCAGATAAAATATTTCCATTGCATTTAAATTGTATGTAATGAATAACACAAGTGCGAACAGACAGCTAAATCTTCATGTCTGGAGCTGAAGCGTATGCTTTTGCCAAATGAAAAAAAATGAAGATGTAAAAGACCAACAAACAAAACCCTTAATCTTCAGTTTGTCTAAGAGACTCAGCAGTCCGGTTCCATCGGAACAAAGAGCTGATTGTCTGGGCAGCTTGCTGCACTAGTCGTCTGAGCTGTGCAGGGATATCTTCACTTCCGTGGAGGTAAACCAGAGGGTGGAGAGCACTGTTCAGACTCACAAGTCCACGACTTATCTGATGAGCAATGTAAACTCTATTGGACCACGCACGGCAGACTCTCTGTTTGGAGAGAACTCTCGTCCAGAGATTGAGGTTCTTGAGCACATGATAGGGGATGTAACAAACAGAGAAGAGGAGAACCAAGATGAACAACAACTTTAAGCATCTCTCTTTCAGTATCTTGTCAGTCGTGTTTGTTCGGCAAAGGGTGAAAATCATGTGTCCGTAGCAGCCCAGAGTGATGAGGAGTGGGATGCAAAATCCAGTGAGTGTCCATCCGAGGCTGTATTTCAAGTAATCCTCGACATAATCGTTATGGGTGGTGTCGTAGCATTTCCCTGTGGTATTTCTATACCTCTTGGTAAAGAACATGTCTGGCAGAAGTTGGACACTCACCAACAGCCAAACCATGGCTGCGATGGCCACTGAATAAGTCACACGTATCCGTCCCTTGACTTTCATGGGATGGACGATGGCCAAGTACCTGTACACGCTGATACAAGTCAGGAATCCGATGCTGCCATACAAATTGAGGTTGAAGCAGAATCTTGTTACCTTGCAGAAAGTGTCTCCAAAGATCCACTTACTTCCCATCACGTAGTAAGTGACCAAAAATGGAAGCGTGAGCAGGTAGAGGATGTCTGTAATTCCAAGGTTGAGAACAAACACGTTTAAATTTCCGAGTTTGTTCCAGTTGCGCAGCAGTGACCTCAGTCCCCAAATATTGCCGGCCAGACCAATGATGAACACCAAGCTGTACACAGTGGGCAGGAACGTGTGTTCAAATTTGAAACTGACGCACATTTTATTCATTGTGTAGACCGCGTTCAGGCTGGTGCAAAATGTTATGCTGTTGCAGGTGAAGTGCCTTTTAAAAATATGAAGCCGCAACCCACTTCCGGTTCACATTTCCCCCATGCTTCATTCCGGCAGTGTCACCTCTCAAGAAAAAGTGAAGTGATTTCCCTGACATGAGTTTCAGTGGTTACATTCAACATTTCTTTTTTACTTAAAATAAGTCAGATCTATGTGAGCACTAAGGCAAAACACACACTTGGATTAAACAATTCAAAATCTTCAAACAGAACGGCTGCACACCATTTGTACAGGTGTCTAGTTTATTATTTAAAACATGTTGTTGAAAATCTATCCAGAATGGGAGATATGCTTTTCAAAATAATGACTCTAAGTGTGATTTTCATACTTCAGTGATCATTTCTATGCCTCTTAGGCTGTGATGCTGAAACCCTGAAAACTATTTTTTCTGTTTCTCTGTTTTGGTTTAGTCATAAGGTTCCTGGAGATGGTGGCAGAGTTATGGTTTTAGCTGTGAGAGTAGCTTCATCCACCCATCAGCCTTCTACCACTGCATTCGGTTGCAAGGGGGAGCTAGAGTCTGCCTCAGCTATCTTGGCTGAATGTAGAGATACCATGGAGTTGTTGGTTTCATTCAGAGTCTGAGAGACAAACTTAAACCACACACTCTCACACTTGCACAGCTGTGGGACAATTTGCCAGTTGTTCTTATGTGCGTTTCACAGACTCGTGTAGCCACAGGGAGATCATGTAAACTCCACACAGAAAGGCTGTACTGGCCCACCCAGAATCTCTTCCACATGGTGAGAGTTTTCAATTTTTAGATTTTACTTTAATGTTGTTATTTTAACAAGCATTTGCTTAGTGAACAAAAAAAAGATTAAATAGAACATTTTTCAACTTGACATGTTTCGACTGCTGTCTTCCTGCAGTCTTGACCAGCAGTTCCAGCTGCTCCAAAGAACCAAAATCGTTGGCACAAATTTAAGCTTCACTCAGCAGTTCCACCACATCATATTGTGTTTATTCTAGGAAGACAATAAATTACAAAAAATAAGAAATTGCAATAAAAAACAATAGAAAATTAAGTGGAAAACACCAAGCTCTTACCACTCCTGAAATATACAAATGATGTTACAGAGTATTACCAACTGATTACAACTTTCACAATTCATAAATCATTATGATTTTTCACTCTTTTGGATTTTAAACATTAGTGGAAAAGGTTGGTTGGATCAAAATATGAATGTAGTTAAATTGACATTATTTTCTTGCAGCCTTCAGGGGCGGCGCTTGCGGACAGGCAAGCCAGGCAGTTGACGTAGAGGTCAGCCCAACAGTGAACCTTGTGCTAGTGACAGTCTCCTGATGTAAATAATATAAAAGCTCATTATTTTTGAATGCCAATAGTTATTATAAATGTTCATGGAACATCAGCATCACAAGGACTGATGAGTATTCAGTGTTTTTTTCAGACCCAAAAAGTCCCTGTATTGGGCCTGAATTGATCCTAAAACATTAACTCAGCAAAAAACAAGAACAAACAAACAACAAATCATTAATTTCAAGGTATTTAAAGGCAGCCACTTTACTTGTATTTAATTTACTTTTCACACTGACATCAGGCAAATCCATGATTATGTGACACGCTTGAGGTCAAGCACTCCAAACAAAATAGACGGTGAACTTGGGGATCATTAAGGAAATGAACTTTTTCCTGTTAACTCTTTATAAATATTTCGAGCGGAAACATTAATGTTTAACTTTGTTCCCAGTTACAAAAAGTGACTTTCTGGCTGAATTTTTTAATTGGCATGGTTTACTATATTGCAACTGCACTGTAATCTTGTAGAACAATTACTTTTCAATAATGCATTTGAATAATCCACATACAAATATACAAATGTCTTTTTCTACAGTGATGGGGCCTTATCTGCTGCTGCCATTCACCCTGCTCTTTTCAGCAACTCTGTGCCCATGTGATGGTGGAAAGGTGCTGGTCTTCCCAACGGATGGAAGCCACTGGTTGAACATGAAAATCCTGGTGGACACACTGCATTCTCAGGGTCATGAATTAACTGTCATACGTACATCCAATAGCTGGTATATTTCAGAAAACTCTCCCCACTACACTTCCATTACCATTAAGCAGGAGCAGCCGCAAAACATTGAGGATGCAGCCCTCCTAGCTGCTTTCCTAAAGAGGTCACTGGAGATCCGTCGGAGACAAGGCTCTATTTGGAGTTTTCTGGATTATCATCAGAATCTGAATAATCTCATCAGAGAGAGTCACATGGATACAGCAAAAATAGTCATCAGCATCCTGGAGGATAAAACACTAATTAAACAGTTAAATGAAAGTAGATATGATCTTTTGCTGACTGACCCTGCATTCCCAGGTGGTCCACTGTTAGGACACTATCTCAAACTTCCAATGGTTTTCAACGCACGATGGGCATTTAATGGAGAAGCACACTTTTCCATAGCCCCCTCTCCTTTGTCCTATGTTCCCCAAATATTCTCACTCAACTCAGATAAAATGGACTTTTTCCAAAGAGTCAACAACATCATTTCTCATATGACGTTGGTTTACATGTACTACTTTGTCTCAAATCCACCTTACCAGGCCGTATGTGACCGTTTTTTTGGCCCTGGTGTTGATGTCCTTTCTCTGATGCAGGAGGCTGACATATGGCTAATTCGAGGTGAGTTTACCTTTGAGTTCCCTCGACCTACCATGCCCAACGTGGTCTACATTGGAGGGTTTCAGGGTAAGCCCTCCAAGCCTCTTCCCCCAGATCTGGAGGAGTTTATGCAGAGTTCTGGGGAGCATGGGGTGGTTGTCATGACTTTAGGGACCCTGCTTGGTGATCTTGGACCTGAGTTATCTGATGCCATTGCCTCAGCATTTGCCAAACTGCCTCAGAAGGTTGTGTGGAGACACGTTGGGGAACGACCGACCACCTTGGGGAACAACACAATGTTGGTCAAATGGCTGCCCCAAAACGACATCCTGGGTCACCCTAAAACAAAGCTTTTCATCTCACACGGGGGTACAAATGGACTGTATGAGGCCATCTACCATGGTGTCCCAGTTTTGGGCATTCCTCTTATCTTTGACCAGGATGACAACTTTGTACGCCTGGTGGCTCGGGGGGCAGCTGACACTGTTGAAATATCAACTTTAAATGTTGAGTCAATGACAAAAGCTCTGAAGAACATTCTGAATCCAGAAAAGCCGTACAGACAGAATATGCGCAAATTGTCTCAACTCCTTCACGACAAACCAATGAAACCCTTAGACAGTGCCGTTTTCTGGATTGAGTATGTGATGAGGAACAAGGGTGCAGCACATCTCCGCACTGAGTCGTACAAACTGCCATGGTTTGTCTATCACTGTCTGGATGTGATGGTATTCTTTCTAGTCAGTGCATTGCTTATTGTCTCATTGATTTGGATTTCCTGTCGACTTCTCATTAGATTTATGATGGGGATGGTGAAAGATAAGCCAAAGAGAGAGTAGTCAACCTGATAACTAAACAGGAGTGTTGATACAGCTATGCTTTCAATGTATGACATATAATCATTTAACTATTAAATATAAAGTATCACTTGGTTGCAAGGGTGACCCTGGTTCTTTGTTTAATCAGAGCAATGTTTTTTTTTCCAATGGAAGTAGCTTCTGACTTGAACTATCACTAAACACATCATGTTTGTCCAGAAATAAATACATTGATTTGACCAAAAGACAAGGGAAAATAAAATGTTGACTGTGTCAGTCAGTGTCTTCTGTGTGTGACTGTGTGTGGGGCCGTGTACAAATCACATTGTTTGATTCATGATTTGATTAAGTTGTGCTGGCTGCGATTGCCACTGAATAACTGAATAAATCACACTTATCTGTCCATTGACCTTCATGGGATGGACTTCGGTAGCTAGCCAGTTACCCAGTTCTCAAGCATGAATGGCATATAACAAAAAGAAAAGTGATTTCCCTGAGTTGAGTTTTAATAGTTACATTTAAACCATTTTTTTTTTTAATTAATTGTTTTTTTTTTACTTAAAAAAAGTCACATTTGTGTTTGCACAAAGACAAAAACAGTTCAGAATATGCAAACAGAAATGCTACACTTTCTTTTGCACAGGTGTTTAATTTTTTGTTCAAAACTTTAAACATATTGTTGAACATCTATCCAGAATGTGAGATATGTTCTTCTAGAAATGACAAAGAGTCTGGAGTGATTATTTCTATGTTTCTGAGGCTGTGATGTTAAAACCCTGCTAACTATTTTTTTCTGATACTCTGTCCTATAGTTTAGTCATACGTGTCTAGAAGATGGTGGTAGAGTTATGGTTTTAGATGTAAGAGTAGCCTCATCAACCCATCAATTTTCTACCACTGCATTCAGATTCAACAAAATAAAATTTATCAAAACAATTTATGTGACAAACCCCAAACTTGTATTACTTCTGAAACATAAAAATTATGTTACAGCGTATAATGAACTGTTTACAACACAGGGAAATTCCTTCATTCACAATTCATAAATCATAATGATTTTTATTTTATTTTCTTAAATTTTTTAAATAAAACAGTTCTGCCACAGTTTAAGATTTGATTTGGAAGTAGTTAAATGCTTTAGAATAACTGAAAAAAAAAAAAAAAAAAAACATCTGGTTGGACAATTTAATGGGAAACTGCCAGCAGGGGACAGACAAAAAGATTTTACCCAAGAACACCAAGTACATGTCAAAACCTCAGAGAGTTCAGTATTTTCTTTGTTCTAGCCATATTCATCTGGTCAGGATAGCCAAACAGAAATATATACTCTTCTCAAACATGTTTAATATGTGATCTTTTTGATTTTGCAGGCGTAATTCTTTTTTGCCAGTATCTTCTGAACACTCTGAGCAACACTGCTCGTTAACTATGACATTGACTAAACACAACAAGATGAAGAACTTTAATAATATGTTTTGGACTTGAAGAAACAGTGACATCAAGTGGTTGCAAGTTAGATTGCAGTGCTCTATAATTTCAGTCCCCTTCGGGACGCCATACCTTCCCTCTCCAGAGCTTGCCAGTGAACTACAGTGGCCTGCAAGCACAAACATGTATAACTCATCCACCTTCTTCTTCATTGTTTTATTTGAGGACGCAAACTGTCTCCCTAAATACAAAATGCTCTGACAGTAGAGCTGGATTGTCCACACCAGGCTTCCTTAGAAACATGGTGGCACAAGATGGCAGCTAATATATCATACACATCTTAGAGCTGTTGTAAGGGTGAGAAAAACAAATGACTTTTATTGTACTGTGAGTATACACTTTTATTAATGTATTTATGGGCTGTTTGTTAAGCTTTTACCAATATAGAAACCATAAATTAAACCCACTGGACATTTACTGTTTCAAACCAATAAACAGACTTTGATGTGGATGACTAATCAGTCGTTCCTCTTTCAAACCATTTCAGACATGACGGCAACTGTAAAACTTCTGCTTTTATTTTCTTTTGTTTAAGTTTAGTACATTGTGGTTCTGGTGTTTTGTCTCGTTTGATTTTTCAAACATTTATCCACATGCTGCATGTGCACTGGTCTGTCCAGCTGCAATCTAGATGTGACAGCAAGATGACGTCCCATATATATGTGTACATATATATATATATATATATATATATATATATATATATATATATATATATATATATATATATATGTGTGTGTGTGTTGTATATGTATACATATATGTATGTATAAGGCAATGACATGAGGAAAACAGTTGTGAAGGTTGATGTGGTGGGTTTTTTTCCCTAGAGACGAGGTTCTCTGAGTTAAGCACATGCACCTCAACCCAAAAAACCAAACACTAGAGTGCTGGTTCCACGTGTCATCATGGCAACTGATAACAAAAACAGGTCCAATTAGGTGCATGTGCAAAGCTCAATTGTGTTAGTTATCTAAACAATATAAAAACCTCATTTTGTTTTGTTTTTTATATTTAATGGCAATAAAGAGATAATAAAAAGTGAAAAATTATCTCACTCTCTGCTGTGGCTGTTAATGATGATGTGTTCAGCTGTAAAGTGCTTATGACAGAATGTGTTTCTGACAGCTCTAAAAATACGTTCCACTTTGCCGATTTCACTTGTACAAGAATAATTGAATCAAAACAACAAACAAACCAACAAAAGAAAAAAACATAAAGCCTTGCAAAGCATCTGCTTGGATAAAGGATGTATGCTGGTGATGTGCAGGCAACAGAAGTCACAACACGTTTGCAAACAGGGAGGTTGTTTGAACAGAGAGGTACAAGAGTCACGCAAAAGACAAATCTGGGAGGATTGTACAGAGGAACCGGCTGCTCACAGACAGACTCCAGAATCCACCCGTTCAGATTTGGACATGCAGGCTTAAATATTGACCTGCGGTTTTAGTTGTTGCTGGATAACTGAAGACTCGTCATTCTTTGTGGACAGAGGGAGAAGTCAAAGGGTTTCAGGTAAGAAGCTGCTTACTCATGTGCTCATGCAATGCCAGTGCCACTTCTATTCTGCTGTAATTCAACACAGATGGTCCACACAGTAACTGCTGCAGATGTGTGAAGCGAGATCATTTGGCACTGCATATTTTGTTTATTTTTAAAATGATAGGCTTACTAGATGGGAACAAATTGATGCAGCTGGTGTTTTTACAGACAGGCAGAGAGGTCCTTTGAGATCCTCTGGAGACGAATCCCATCACCTACATTTCTGGACTCATATCTCTGTCCATACATACAAACTATCTTTTAGACTAGCCTGGAATTATTTGGGCCCTATTTGAGTTAGATGCTTTTTGGGCTCATCATATGAACAAATAGCTTCCTTTCGTTACAACATAAACACTATCAACTCTGACATGTCTATGGCTTCTGACAATAATGTATTTTACAATTGTGCACAATAACAATGATAAATTATAAAATATACAATTAAACAACAAAAGCATACGTATAACATCTTACCCCAAGTTGTGCATTTAATGTGACCTACTGTATTTGTTTTCCAATTTAAACTATCTAGAGAAGACAATGACCTTTGTGCAACGCAAAACAACAAATGTTGAGAATCACTTTGAAAGATTAACTTCTGTCAATCAGTGCTTTGTGTTCATGATTGGCCAGTTGACAATGCTTGTTCAGGCTGACCAGGCCACTCCACTCAAGACAAAACAGGTGGGCTAAATTGAGGAGGAAAGTTCAGGAATGGAACATTCCCGATTACAGACAGAGTCGATCCATTCAGACTTAGGCATTAAAGTTAAACATTTACTTTTGCTGCTGATTTTTTAGGAGAAGATTCAACACACTTTGTGGACAGAGAAAGAAGAGCCTGAGGTGAGACTCAATTAAACTAAATAGCCACTCTATGTACTGATTTTTCTAACATTCTATTGCTATATAGACATCCTAAGGATTTAAAGCAGCAATTTTGTGGTATCACTCCCATTTGAAGATTTACATTTGAAGGATGTAGATTTTTGTGCTGTTTAGATGCATTTCTCCCCTTCATCAAGATATGTAAATGATTTGGCATTTACAAAAAACATTTATCTTTGTATGTATATCCTTCGATTTGTTTGTGGTTTGCATAATTCAATTCCTTATTATCTAGAAGGAGCTGAAGATCACAAGAAAGATGTATGATTGCATGTATACACAAACTGCATTTGGACCATAGGTGCATAATAGTGGTGGGAAATGCTAGAAAAAAAAAAGCTCAAATGCTGAGAGTAAAATGTTATGGATTATAAATCTGACCTACATTTTAGAAAGTATTGTAAATGCAATAACAAAAACAAAATAGAGACTCAAACTGATTAGTTCATATTGAAATATAAAATTGATTAAGAAAAATTGGGAAACACTTCATAACAACTAAACAGTTTTAGCATTAGAAAGGTGTTATTAAACATTTTATTAATGGTGTATAAACCATTCACACTATTTTTTCACCTTTCTTTTTACTTATATATTCAATGACCTCTTGCATGTTTTTGAGGAGGAAGCAGAACCCGGAGAAACCCACGCATGACAAAGGAGAACATGCATACAGAAAGGTCCCAGTATAATATGGAACCTTTGACCTTTTGTCCCAGGCGGCAGCGCTAACCACTGCGCCACCGTGTCTATTATTATTGAATTATTAATATTATTATTATTATTATTATTATTATTATTATTATTATTATTATTATTATTATTATTATTATTATTATTATTATTATTATTATTATTATTATTATTATTATTACGACATTATTAAACACAAACATGTTCAAAGATGTTTAGCTATAACATGTTGTGGGTTTAGCATAGGTTTTTGCTGACAGTGTGACTATTTAGGAGGAATTAACCCCCTTGTTTGGTGTGAAACTTTACATCTCTACAATTGAATTTGAAGTTGAAAAAAATCTTTTGTCTCTTTCACAGTGATGGAGTCGTCTCCAGGCTTGGCATTCATCTTGCTGATTTTAGCAACCCTGTCCCTCACGTGTGGGGGTGGCAAAGTCTTGGTTTACCCAATAGATGGAAGCCATTGGATTAACATGAAAATCCTTGTGGAAAGTCTTCATTCTCAGGGTCATGAAATAACAGTTATACGTTCATCAACCAGCTGGTATGTTTCAGAAATCTCATCGTACTATACCTCAATCACTATAAAACAGGAACAATCCCAAAATATTGAGGACCAGACCTTCATGACATCATTCTTGAAGAGATCAATAGACATCCGTCGAAGACGAGGCTCACTACAGGGTTTTCTGGACTTTTATCAGAACCTTTTCCAGATGATTGGGGAGAACCAGCGAGTTGTTGCAAATTTATTCTCCAGCATTTTTGAGAATAAGACACTAATTAAAGAACTGGGAGAAAGTCAATATGATCTCTTTCTGACTGACCCTGTATTTCCAGGTGGAGTGCTGCTTGGACACTATCTCAAGCTTCCAATGGTTTTCAATGTACGTTGGACTTTCATTGGAGAAGCGCACTTTGTCATTGCTCCTTCACCTTTATCTTTTGTTCCCGAAGTATTCTCCCAAAATCATCACAAAATGGACTTTTTCCAAAGAGTCAACAACATCATTTCTCATATGATGTTGGTTTACATGTACTACTTTGTCTCAAATCCACCTTACCAGGCCGTGTGTGACCGTTATTTTGGCCCTGGTGTCGATGCAATATCTCTAATGCAAAAAGCTGACATCTGGCTAATGAGGACTGACTTTGCTTTTGAGTTCCCTCGACCTACCATGCCCAACGTGGTCTACATTGGAGGGTTTCAGGGTAAGCCCTCCAAGCCTCTTCCCCCAGATCTGGAGGAGTTTATGCAGAGTTCTGGGGAGCATGGGGTGGTTGTCATGACTTTAGGGACCCTGCTTGGTGATCTTGGACCTGAGTTATCTGATGCCATTGCCTCAGCATTTGCCAAACTGCCTCAGAAGGTTGTGTGGAGACACGTTGGGGAACGACCGACCACCTTGGGGAACAACACAATGTTGGTCAAATGGCTGCCCCAAAACGACATCCTGGGTCACCCTAAAACAAAGCTTTTCATCTCACACGGGGGTACAAATGGACTGTATGAGGCCATCTACCATGGTGTCCCAGTTTTGGGTATTCCTCTTATCTTTGACCAGGATGACAACTTTGTACGCCTGATGGCTCGGGGGGCAGCTGACACTGTTGAAATATCAACTTTAAATGTTGAGTCAATGACAAAAGCTCTGAAGAACATTCTGAATCCAGAAAAGCCGTACAGACAGAATATGCGCAAATTGTCTCAACTCCTTCACGACAAACCAATGAAACCCTTAGACAGTGCCGTTTTCTGGATTGAGTATGTGATGAGGAACAAGGGTGCAGCACATCTCCGCACTGAGTCGTACAAGCTGCCATGGTTTGTCTATCACTGTCTGGATGTGATGGTATTCTTTCTAGTCAGTGCATTGCTTATTGTCTCATTGATTTGGATTTCCTGTCGACTTCTCATTGGATTTATGATGAGGATGAACATGAGAAAATCTAAAAAAGAATAGACATGACTCAATGATACCGTAAGAAAATAATCTGCAGACAAGCTTTTAATAAATCAAAATTGAATTTTACAGTAGTAATTTTAAATTATATATATATATATATATATATATATATATATATATATATATATATATATATATATATATATATATATATATATATATATATAACAAATTAGATGAGACATGATATTCTCTTTGCTGTCCTGCATCTGTTTGTGGAGGAATCCTTGCAATCATTAGCACATTGTCTATAGTTTTTTTTTATTTGCCATACAATGAATGTGACCGAATTTACAACAATTAAAAACACTCTACACCGAGTCTGCATTTTCTTCTTTCTCTCTATGTCTATTTTTATTGAATATAAATTTTTCACACCTAACAGCTTCTGAACTTCTGCCAACGTCACATAAAACTATGTCAAGAGATTGGACAGATTATGGAAGAGCAGAGTGTTGGCAGAGTGCATACGTATTTGTGGCAGCAGGAAGCGGCAAAATAGTTCTCTGCATCAATGCATCGAGCAGTACTTGATGAGTCAAATCACTCAACCAGCACAGGCTACCTCTATTCACAGTTGTTTCATTTCCTCATTGACACCTAATCACAACTTTTTGTTTCAATGCAGTGTGTATAAGGCAGGTAAAATGATGTGTCCTTTTATGGAAGTCCTGGAACTGGTTCTGACATTTAACACTGGGACAATGATAATATATTCTGTTCTTGGGGTGGATATGCATCAGGTTAGACACGTTTTTGTTTTTTGTTTTCTTCCTCACTGAGTCACAGAGAAATGTACATCCGGTTTATTTCCTCGCATTTATGAAATCAAGTTCTTGTGCTGTAGAGCTTTACTAAACACCAATGACAGTTTTTAACAGTTTTAGCTGAACTTTTCAATAATTACAAACAGAAAAATTATGACAAAAAAAAGTATCATTAAGTATCATTAACGGTAGAGCGGGTGCTGGACAGTTGAATGACAACTTGGCGACCTTGCTGCACTAGTCGTCTGAGCCGTGCACCGATACCTTCATTTCCATGGAGGTAAACCAGAGGGTTGAGAGCACTGTTCAGACTCACAAGTGCACGACTTATCTGGCGAGCAATGTAAACTCCATTGGACCACGCACGGCAGACTCTCTGTTTGGAGAGAACTCTCGACCAGAGATTGAGGTTCTTGAGCACATGATAGGGGATGTAACAAACAGAGAAGAGGAGAACCAAGATGAACAACAACTTTAAGCATCTCTCTTTCAGTATCTTGTCAGTCGTGTTTGTTCGGCAAAGGGTGAAAATCATGTGTCCGTAGCAGCCCAGAGTGATGAGGAGTGGGATGCAAAATCCAGTGAGTGTCCATCCGAGGCTGTATTTCAAGTAATCCTCGACATAATCCATGTCAGTGGTATCAAAGCATTTCTGTTCCGTTTTATTCACATATGTTTTAACATAGAACATGTCTGGCAGACTTTGAACACTCACCAACAGCCAAACCATGGCTGCGATGGTCACTGAATAAGTCACACGTATCCGTCCCTTGACTTTCATGGGATGGACGATGGCCAAGTACCTGTACACGCTGATACAAGTCAGGAATCCGATGCTGCCATACAAATTGAGGTTGAAGCAGAATCTTGTTACCTTGCAGAAAGTCTCTCCAAAGATCCACTTACTTCCCATCACGTAGTAAGTGACCAAAAATGGAAGCGTGAGCAGGTAGAGGATGTCTGCAAATCCAAGGTTGAGAAGAAACACGTTTACATTTCCGATTTTCTCCCAGTTTTGCAGCACAAATCTCAGTCCCCAAGAATTGGCCACCAAACCAATGACAAACACTGAGATGTAAACTGGAATCAGCAGCTTGCCGGTGAAGTGAAAGCTGATGAGAGAGCAAAGTGTCGTTCATTTTCTTCCCTTATGCCAAATTCCTCCTGTCAGTGAAAAAGCGTGTCTTCAAATGAAAGATGATGCATGGAACATGATATTGAAAGACAACTTCCTGTTTCACACGACAACTTTACCAACAGTGTCAGCTTCCTGCACCACCCACCCACACACACACACACACACAACTCTCAGCAGAGTGTATGAATGAGTGTATGTGAAGAAATTTAACAAAAAAAAAGTTGACCATCATATGATTAAATGTTAGTAGCTCTAAACTCATAAACTCACTCTAAAACCTAGTG
Source organism: Thamnaconus septentrionalis (assembly GCA_009823395.1). NCBI lineage: Eukaryota > Metazoa > Chordata > Actinopteri > Tetraodontiformes > Monacanthidae > Thamnaconus > Thamnaconus septentrionalis. The sequence continues at coordinate 18,084,039 of CM020512.1, read as the reverse complement.
CAGTGCATCTTGTAGATATTTCTGCCTTCCACTGATATCTGATGTGATTTTGTGCAGAACTTTAGCTTGATTATCTGATACGAAGTCAAAGCTGAAATGGCAAACAAGCTTTCAAGACGTACCATCAGGGAAAAAAAATGTTTTTTTCTCACCCGCACACACACACACACACACACACACAAATGTATTAATAGAAAAATAGAAAACAGAAACACAAGTCAAAAACTACAACTTGAGCTTTTTTTTTTTTTATAAATAAAAAACAATTACATCAGTTCAGAATTATTTACAGCTAGAAAAAGTGCAATGTCGTCAGCATACAAGCAAAATAAACAGAACTGTACAGGTTAAAATTACACTGTGGACACAAAAACACAACAAAAAAACACAACAAAAGATGGTAAACTAACATGTTTTCGGGGCACCACCTTTTGAGCAGTTGAAATGTTTGTTCAAAACATTCACCAATATCATCTACTGACTATGTTACCAGTTACAGTTTTATACACACAGCTTTTGCAGAAGATTTCATACACTATAAGTCTTAATCAGTAGAAATGGCAAACTGGCGTGGAACTCAGCAGTTGTGCTTGGAGTAAAATTACAAAAACTGTAGTCTCTCCTCTCTTTAACAAATGCTTAAACATTGATCTTGTCTTTATAAAACTTGTGCCTTCTGACCTCCAGCAGGGATACAATGGCAAATCAGTGCATGTTCTTATTTAGTATCGTAGATTGTAGATTGTAGATTGTAGATTGTATGTTCTCTTATTGTTTCCTATCCCTCTTTAACCCCATCTTGAAGATTGGACGCCACCTTTGTCTATTTTACAAGAACATCGACTACAGTGGCTGACAAGCTCATAAAGCCATTTTTAAGTTTAAGACATTAAGCAATCTTAAGCTGGCCAAAATATTCTCTGTCTGGCTAGTTGGTGCTCTGTCTTCTCAGATGAGGCAGCTCTAAATCATAAATGAACCTCAAATGAACCTCAAAGTGTCTCAATAACATCCTTTAATTGTGTCCAGACCCATATTTTCCCATTTATGTTGTGTTCGGGAGATTTTAAGACTGCTTCACTCTTTCATTCTTTGACCAAATTTTTGGACTTTTTTTTTTTTTGAATGAAATAACCGAGAGAAAACTAAGAAAACACAGCAGTGAATCAATGAACTGCAATCCCAGCGATCAAGTCTTCAGTCTTCAATAACTTAGTCTTTCAAGATCCATTAACGATGAGTAATTGGATTACAATACTGATTTGTGTATTGAGGGTGACAGGTTCGTGTTGGTCTACAGGCTTATTTGGTCGAGTCCATGTGTCCATACAAGCCAATCAGGGCCTGTAGCCCCATAGTGCAGGGTTATGGAACGGTGCGTAGGGGCACCTGTCTTGACAAGCACATGAGTGTATCACCATCACGGCTCGCTTTAGCCGTCTGCCACTGGGGCACTGGAAGGTGACCTCATCGGTGGTGGTATGTGACGGTGTACAGCAGCGGGAATCCGTGCACTGTCCACAGTAGCGCAGCTTGTAGGCACGAGTGCTGTAGCAGCCCTGGTGAACAAGGCGAATGGGGCCAGAGGATGTGTAGCTGGTCTGACATTGACCCCGCTGCCCCAACTGGGAAAACAAAACAGAGGGTTTGTTGAAAGCACAAAGAGGGATAAGAGGAGATGATCCCAGTGAGAACTCTGGAGGTCATAGGTTAGCTAACAAGGTCTGTGTGTGCAAGCCTAGCAGCGTGTCTGTGAAGGTTCTCAGTCGCTCAGGTCTTTGTAGTCCTGGAGAGTTGAGTAAATGAGATGTTGGACTTGGTAGTTAAGGTCTTCAGCCTTCTGACAGTAAATGGGCACAATTTAAATTAATAAGTAGACTGTGTGATTGATGATTGATCACTCTTCAAAGTTTTTCTTCACTGGTGGACAAATATCTAATTTACTGTTTGAGTCCATTATGCGCTCTCTAATAATTTCATTATGAGATTTCTATTCTGTTTGGCATGGCGACAACTTTTGTCTGGTTTGTGTTAAAGGCGCATTGTGACTCAGAAACGGTTGCAAGCATGACAACTATATTACTTCCTGTGTGATGCACGTACAATTTGTTTTTAGGACTTTATACAGTACACACACACACACACACACACACACACACACACACACACACACACACTTTTGGGATTTGGTTGAAATGACCAGTTTAACCCTGAAGTGAAACACGTTATAACAAACCCTTGAGAATGTCACAGACGTAGAAGTAGGAAGTAGGAAACAATGAGTGAGCTCACCGTGGGCCTTCTCTGAGCAGGATGAATCATGCTGCAAGGTCTCACTTTGCAAAGACGGGTTTCCATTTGCAGCTTACAGGCTGGGTTCTGGTTGGAAACCCGTGTGGAAACCCCGGCTCCACAACTCTGGGAGCATGGACTCCACTGGGTGCTCTTCTCAACGCAGGTAGAGGGCGACTGGACTAGTTTGTTCAGTGGATGTTCCCTGGAGAGGGAAGGCCACAACCTCGAGGGCCTCATGGCTAGAAAAGTAAAAGTAAAGGTAATCATGAGAACCAGTCTGAACTCACACGTCTAAGTTCCCTTTTATGTAGATTTGCCACAGCACTTTTAGAACTCCAAAACTGATATGTAAATGCCATAACAAGCAGGTGTTCTGAAGAAATGAGTTAGCAGTTTTCTTCATCCAGAATGAGGTCTTTAGCTTGGAGCTCTTTAGTCATTGCTGCCTGTACATGTTTTTAAAGTGCCTACATTTCTTGAACACCAAGCTCTATGGTGGAATGGTTTTCTCAGTGTGGTATTATTAAATTCCCACACTAATGTTGTTGTGAAATTAAGAAAATGTGCTGGTTAAAAAAATAAAACACTCCCCAGCGTGGGGGGTGGGGAAAAAGTTCCACTACAAACTTCCAGACACCAGAGACAAACCGCATATAAAAGAGGGAAGGACGATATTATCACATAAACTTGTCAGAAGGGAGACATTTCTCTGGAAAATATGTGTAACAATAAGAAGAATAAAAAGAAATTATTCTGTGTCTACAAATGAATACAAAACCACAACTATGAGACAATTTGCTTGGCATTCGAAGTGGTTGTTTAGTTGTCAGTAGCACAGAGATCAAAGATCAATTTGTATTAACTTTTTGACTGCATTTTTGTGCAACCAAATAAAAAAAAACAACCAAAAAATATCTTTTCTATGCTATGCGTAGAAGTGCATTGTTTCTCTAATAGGGGACTCGTGAAGATGTATCAGTCAACCATTTGACTTCTATTTTAAGACTGCCATGTAATTTCCTGCACAATGTGTCATACAACCGCTGCTTTTGGTTATTTCCAGCTGCATAAATATAACTTGCAATCTCATGCAACTACCGCATCTGTTGAAGATCTCAACACTGAGGCACACTTGGACAATAATAGTCCTTTTAAATGACATTCTGTCCGTGTTGTTGAAATTTATTGCCAGATTAGCCAGAAACTAGGACCCGGGGCTTCCTATTGGTGCAAAAGGCCACACTAGCTGGTGTTCAACTAAACTCTTGCCAAAGAGAGTTTGGGAGTGAAGCAAAAACATCTTGTCCATCTGCAGTGTCGCTCTATGCTCTTCTTTTAATTTGAATGCCTCCAACCATTGAATGCTGCCCAGTCGATTAGCTTAGCATTACCAAGACTTGCAGTCACTTCCTGCCCCACTTCCAGCTCTTTTTCTCCCTGTTTTAATCACAACTGAAATAATTTGGTTATAGAATCCTAAGACCTTCTGAGAATGCTTTCCACAGGAGCCTGGCAACATGGACGATGCAAAGATCTCACAATGTAAATCTCAGCAGTTCAAGAGTGACCTTCAATCGACCTCGATCCGAGAACCTCACCTGTGATGGCGTCCTGAATGACTGTGTTCTCCAGGTTCTCACACACCCACTCCTTGCAGCATTTCCCTGGTAGGCGGATGTGCTGCGGGTGGGGGCAGTCCGGAGTGGGACGACGGGCTACCAGAGGGCAAGCTGGCACACAGCTGATCCCGCCACCTCGACACTGACAGTGGTTGTCGCAGGTGGGCTGAAAAAACTGGCCCTCTTGGTACGTGATGCCATTCAATTTGCAGCCCAGATCCTCCCCACCTGCAATGGGCATAAGTATGTATTATAGACACCTGCGCCTGATATCAACTGACAACGTTGTTTTAAAACATTTGAATGTAAAGATCGGGTTATAAAGCTTGTACACTGAAGTCGTAAAGTCCTAAAAAACAAATTGTACCTGCATCACACCGGGAGTAATATAAATGTCATGCTTGTAACCATTCCCGAGTCACAATGTGCATTTCACACAAACCATACAGAAGTTGTCGCCATACAAAACAGTAGAAATCTCATAATGATATTATTACAGAGCGCATTATGGGCACAAACAGTGCAGAGCCTTGGGTTTGCAATGGTTCACATCTAGGCAGCACTCTGTACAGGAAATCTCTCCACAGCAGACGTGACAATTGAAGGTGAGGTATTTCTGGCAGCTTTCTACATCCTAGCAGGCCGTTCTGCTCTGCTGAACAGACGTTAAACATTAATTGTCAGCATGTTTCCCTCATGTAGAACGACCGAGGCTGCATGACCTTCACCGCTCTGTCTTATTCAAGCGCACGCACACACACACACACACACACGCACGCACGCACGCACGGACTCTTGTTTTTTCGAGAGCACACTCACTGACACACTCCCCAGGGTCTCCAGGGAAGCTGGCGCTGTAGTCACACTGCAGCCCCCTCTGGCTGTCGCAGGGAAACACGTGTGTGCACGGCTCGCCCAGCTGCCGTGCACAAACCTGGCAACACCGGCAGCCATCCAGAACCAGCGGGACTCCTGAGGGACACTGGGGGGCAGGAGCGGGGCAGGAGCAAGGCTGGTCACACAACTGGCACAGCACCTGCAGAGGGAACACAAGCAATTCATTCAGAATGTAGAAATCAGCTTACACAAAGACAGTAAAATATTGTATATTGATGACACTATTGTTTTCCATCTGCAATTTGCCACAACATACCACAATAATTTAATTTTATTCCACAACTACTGAAAATTTATGTCAAATTATTTCAAAATAATGTTGACTGAAACATAAAATCATATTAATCCCATTTTCAGTAATTATAATACTTCGTCCTATCAGACCTAGTCAGAGGGGGCTGACACCCAAACAAAAGATAAAAAAGAGAAATTGACCATGTCCTTGCACCTAACAATCAAAATTCGCCAACATGATTGTTAATTTTTTTTTTTTTTTTAAGTTTTAATGCACAAAAAAAACTCAACCTTTGTTCTCTATCACTGGACACCAACAGTTCACTTTGTTTTGCATGGATGACTAGTCTAAAGTGAGGAGCAACATAATAATAAAATAATAACAACAACAGGAACATGCAGAAGTTGAAAAATAAGGATTAAATCATGATTCAAAGTTCTTTGAGTCCCATCTACAAATCTGGTCATATTCTATAACTCATTTGTTGCCATAGGATGTTACAGTCACTATTCAAACATTTTAAATGAAGGATGAGAGGTAAATAGTTTCCCATACATTCAATATGTTGATTCAAAATGACATTGACATTGAAAAATGATGGTCACACTGAGGCTGTGACCTAGAAATCGATAGAATCTGACAGCTACTATATAAATAGTACATAATCATGTTGTTCCAATCAGACTCAACATGAGGGTGGGCCATACCTGTGTCGCTGCGCACAGCAGCACTGCCACAGCAAACACACAGTCACCAAGTAGTCTCTCCATTAGGGCTGGAGTTGCTGATAGAGCTCGGTCCGTCTCTCTGACCTGTGCGATGGTGTGGTGCGTTCAGCGGCCGGCTGCCTTCTGCTCACTGCGAATGAATGTGGCTGCTGACATTTATAGAGATCCGGACTGTGATGTCACAGGCTGACTTCAGCGTAAACATTCTCCATCAGAAATGTTTCTCATTCCTCCTCCCAGCTTCCCACTTCCAGACACGCGCGCACACACACACACACACACACACCCACCCACAAGTCTTTCCCCTCTTTTTTTCTCCCCTCCTTGCTCTCTTTCCAACCGTGTGGTGCTGTGAGTTTGGACAGCTTCACCAGAGTTGAGAGGGGAAAAGTATATTAAAAGAAATTATAATTATTAAAATAAAATGATCTGTTTCAGAAATGTGATCTTTGGAAGAAGGACAGGTTTAATGAAGATCAATGTGTTTAATCAACCTAAAACAATCCTGAATGTGTCTCCTGATCTGAGATGAGCCAAGTCTTCTTGTTTATTTGCCGCCTATGTTGAAAGGCCAGTATGTCGTCAGTCTACAGGAGGCTGACTTTTTTGCCAATTTCCAGTCGAGAAGAAATTCTCCCGGCGAGGAAATCAAAGTAGAAGCCTGCTATTAAACTGTGTAACAGGACTCCTCAGGGGCCAGAAAGCATGCAAAACTCTGGCTGCCTGCATTTGATGTTTTGAGCTATTAATTATTAAGGTTTAAGAGAACATTCACATGTAAGAGCCGCACCAATATCAATTTGGTGGAAATAGCCAAATTGATCTTTAAAATGCAGTATTTTCAGGCTGAATTAAGTGTCACGTGATTCGTCCCCTGTGACAACAAAGATCAGATTTACAGAAAATGCATCAGTGGTGGTTGCGACACTGTTAAGGGTTCAGCAAGGATGCAGAGCGTGAGTTTTGAATTGCAGGTATCTGTTTAAATTTGTGAACAATGTTGGTCATGTGGTATGGCAAAGACAGACTAAATACTTACAGCTGTGCTAGTAGCCACCCCATAAGCAAGCTAAGAATGTCAAAATAAATACAATATGGCAAAAAGTATATAGTATAGTATAGTATAGTATAGTGGAGGTATGAGATTGTCACTGGTTACAAAATATCTTCTTGATATCTCTCTACATTCAATTGACTACCTGGCTGCCATCCTGTGAGGGTTCCACATGCAAACCACCAAACACAAAGGGACCAGGTCCAACAGCAGTTGCACGGCTTTTGTGGCAAAAACTCGGGCAAATAGGATCAAAAAAATGTGTCTGAGCCACAGACCACAGGTAGCGGTAAGACAAGGCGGAAATGCAATGAAGCGAAAGAAGGTTGTGCAGAACTCATTTGGATATATTTTAATTGATCATTTCAAACAAGATGACAGCCTCTTCTATGCAAATGTGTCTCATTAGAAACGGCACCTGATGCACAAAGACTTTGTGCTGACCTCTGCACATAATTTGACAGACATTAACACCACCTGTTTCTGGCATCAGAGTGGACTGGACACTTTTATATAGTAATCTGTAGCTACTAATTCAAAAGCTAATGATAAAATTTAAAAAAAACAAACACCATGTCATGTCTATCGTCATCGAAAGTCTCATGAACACGTACGATAAGATCACACCCGCATCGAGTTGGACTGAGACACTGCAGTCCAAAGCAGAGAGAAGTCATGGTGACTTGAACATCCGGTGAAGAGTTATTAAATGGAAGGAGACTGGCAGAAAAGGAAAGAATGTACATCCAGTCTGGTGGGCTCCAGGTGGCCAACCGACGTAGATGTTGTGCAAGACCTCCAGCTCAGCTCGCTGGCGTGAAAACGATGGCTTCCAGCCCAGCCACCACTTGTTTCCTGGTCTTTTCCAAGAATGACAGAGGCTGGAAGGATCGCAGCAGCTTCGCTGTAACGCAGAGACCATAAACCTTAAAAGAAAGACATAGTGAGAGACTTAATTCATTTCACTGCTGTTGCCCTTTGTAGTACGGATGAGTCACTACGTTCGGGATCTTGAACGATGCCGTTGGCAACGCAGTTTGTCTATCTTAGTTACGCTTTGTTGCATCATTTCAGCACCGTCGCAGGAATTTATTGGTGCAAGCCATAATTTCAACTGTCAGTCACAGTGAAATATAGAAAGTGCCAAACATATTTTCCACAACTGACATACAGTATACTAACAAATGTAAGAAGCATCACAGACAGGGAACACAAACACTCTAAATTCACCATCATTCATTTAACTATTTATTTATTAGCTTGTTTTCTGTCTGGTTACATGCACAGTACAGAAGCCTGGTGGATACATTTTATACTGATGCAAACCAACTTTAGATGAGAAATTATATTTTTGGTCAAAATTGGATGAGGGTGCTGGGATGTCAGAGCTGAAAAATGGAGGGAACCCACTTCAGTTCTATCACTGTGGAGCAAAAATGTTTAACAGACGTTAAGTAACAACCCCAAAAATAGATTGGAGGGGAAGCAGCCCAAAACACAGACTCAGAGTTATGTTGTGCCTAATGGACCAGGCTCAGGAGAAACTGCCACACTCCACTGATCGCCGCATAAATGAGCCATTCAACCACCCTGCAGTCATTTTTCTATCAAGGTGTCTCCACCTGAATTTAGTCGCAAATAGTGCATAAAATTCTGTTTGTCTGTACTTTACTGATTTGCGTTTTCGCTCAAACGCTATTTAATTAACAGCAGCAAAGATGAAGCAACACGAGGCCAGAGGCAGGAACAGCCACAGTGCTGCTCCACCTTAGTGTCCAGAATGTGTCCCAATGTTTTCTCATGCTATGATATGCTAGGAGTCCCAGTGATTGTCACATCCCGAAGGATTCAAACTTTGTCCTCCGCATTTCACCATCATCCCCTGAGGGAGCGCTGGGCAGCAACGCCCGGGAATCATTGGGTGATTTAACCCCCCAGCCGGGGGTCGAACCCACAACCTACCCGTCTCAGGGTGGACACTCTACCACTAGATGTAGCAGCAGGTTTTCTTGCCAGGCTTCCTGTTTCAGGTAAGACCTCCAAAACCCGTCTTGTTTTGTGGTTTTTGTTTCTTTACATCCTGTTTCCTGTGGTTTGCTCTCAGTGGTTCTTGAAGCTCCATTTCACAGTACAGCCTCAAAATCAAGGTTTTCAGACAGAGCGTTTGTCGACTTTAGAAGTTGTAGTGAAGAGTCTGTGGCAAACAACTCCGGATTAATCCACACAAGGACATTTACTGCATCAACTATGTGGAACAAAGTCAAAGTCTTACTGTTTTTTTTGTTTGTTTTTTGACCTTTCCCTTATTAAAATAGCTGGACATGGCTTGAAAACACATAAACAAGTGTTTATTATTCTGCCAGATATTCTCTATAACCATTTTAAACAACATGGAGTCGGTTGCTTGTTTTGTCCCTCCAGCAGTGTGTGACCTCAGCTCTCCCAGACAATACTCAATCTTGCCACTTTGTGGTTTTGGGTGGTTCCAGCTAAATGTGACTAGAGTGATTTGAGTGTGACTCAGAATAAAACTGACTGTGGACTTTAACAGCCTCACGCAATAGTGAAATCTTTTCTGGGGACAATATTTGACACACAGCACACAGACCAGCTCTGATTCTCCATGGTGATTTGTGTCTGAGGTTGGCTGGCGCCACGGCTCGCTTGGACTTTTCCAGCCACTGTTGGTTCTGCAGGTTCTCTTCCAGTGAAGACAGCAGATTGACCGTGACTTTTCAAACAGTCCAAAATAGAAAAAAAAACTAAAGAGTCTGGTCCAACTTTTCAGAATTAAGTCTACAAGCACATGTGAGTGGATGTCTAATCGTGATGTCTGTGTTCTGACTGATGGTGACTCATTATTCCAGTAAGTGGTTTGCAAAGAGAAAGTAATGTCAGGCATCGGCGGATCAAGCCGCACCCTTGTGAGGTCGCACTCTGAGCCACTGTGGCCTGTTCAAAACGTGTTCCATTCCCATGTCTCTGTTTTCCTTCTGGCTGCTGTTTTATTCCTCCATTCCTGCATAGCTTGGTCAGCTTCCTTTCAAAAGAACAAACATTTAAACACGGCTCTGTGGTCTTAAAAGTCAAACAGCTGAGCTAAATTACGCCTGAAAGGAAAGATGAACACATTAACAGGGAACTTACTAAAGGAGCGGGGCGATTGAAGCAGAAGCAGATGGAAAATGTGGCAGCCATTACATAATATAAATGAAGAGCGCTAAAAGTGCTTTGACACCGGGATGTGGGCGTTTCCTGTGCAATTGCTCTTGCCAAAACTGAAGGGGAAAAGACTGCAGGTGCACGGCTCTTTTATGAAGCAACACACAGCTTAAACTGCACACAGCGCTCTAAAAATATCCAAAAAAACACAGACTCAGGTGTGATAAAATTTCACCCAGCAACTCAGCCAGAGACTAAATACCGTAATTACTGACATTCCTCACACAGAGTCTAAGGACGTCTAGACTTTTATGAAACAGCAAGAAGCGCAGAATGGAAACCCCCGCCAGATAATGATTGTGTCCCTGTCTGAGTGCACATGATGTTAAGGAGGAATAATTTCATTCAGAAGTAAACACCTGCTGGCTGGACACACACACACTAAGCGCCAGAGTTTTTCCAGCGTCAATAACTGCAGTCATAGGCGGAACGTTTTCCTTATATATTACACCTAAAATTCCAAGCATTCCAGCCCGACATGTGAAAATCCCACAGTGTTGCCACAGGAACACCAGGGGCAGACGATGAGGACATTGTTCCGTTTAAAGGTCACCTCCTGACGTAGGCAGGGTGGAGGTCACTGCCGTGTCGACGGGGACAAAGGGAAAGCAAAGCCCCCCCTCTCTCCAGACTACGTCTCCTCCTCGCACCGAGTCCCCCTGGACTGGCAGCGCTGTTGTTTTTCCTTTTTTGTCGGCGGCCTCGGGAGGTGAACCGATTCAGTATGGGCAGGAATAATTGGGGGACCGGGGTCCTCGCCAAGGTCTCAGTCTGGCAGGAAATCTCAGTAAGTGCACGTCACAGACGTTCACAATTAAGGGGGTGAAAAGTCAGTCTGACACAAATATGCATATATACACTACCAGTCAAAAGTTTGGGCACATACTTCTGATTTTAATGGTTTTTCTTTCATTTTCATGACTATTTACATTGTAGATTGTCACTCAAGGCATCAAAACTATGAATGAACACATATGGAATATGTGTCAAACATAAAAGTGTTTTCCCAACAAGTAAACGCTTTGTTTAAGTCCACATGCTGCAATGCACTTACATTTTAACTGAAGCTTTTTAAAAATATAATAAAAATATAAAATACAAATACTGTACATTTCCCAGGGTGACCCTGAGGGTCACATGGGTGGAGAACTACAAACATGTGCAAAAATGATGGCAATGTCCAAAATCCTGTTCATTATATAAATGTTTTCACTCCAGGGTTGAACATGTGAGTCTATGGATGCAAGCTGTTGTGTCCTGTTGACACTGACGCTCATGGAATTGTCTCTGCACTACGTGACCAAGCTCTCCATGAGTCACAGCCTGTTATGTAACTTTGGATGGACTTGCCGAGCGCTACAGGAATAAAACCACAAAATGATAATACTGGTTTTGTCCCATACTGGAATCGGGAGATGTTTGCTAAGAGCTGATGCAGAAGCTCAGATTAGAAATAGCATCCTGGGGTGACACACCTAAAACAACAACAACACATCCATGTGGGCCCTCGGTTGCTAAAAATAAATGAAAACAAATAAATAAGCAACAAGGACTCGATTCACCGTGGCAGCCACATCTTGCAAGGGACACAGCGTCAGTATTTTTAGCTGAGATTGTCTGCTAAAATCACAGAGTAGACGACCTCTGGCGGGACTTCTTTTTAAAAGATAAATATAAATATGCACCACAGCCCCAGGGATAACCCAAAATGTGATTTTTTTTTTTTTTTTTACAGGAAAAACATAATTGTGAGACGATGAGATTCCTGTGAATACAGACACATTTCAGGTGTGTTACTGCAACACAATTTCTTTATATTTTGGCAAAGACAACAGTTGAGAATCCATGGTAGCAAAAGACTCAGCACAGCTCTGGCAAAACACGTTCTGGAAACAGTTAGCACCGCTCCAGTGAAGTGAGAATGGAATAGTTCCACCGTGACATAAATGGACAGCGTGGCTGCCGTGTGGGCGCAGATGAAACGGTCTCCTTCCCAGCAGCAGTCTGGAAATGTTGCACGAGCAGTCATGTTGGCCCGAGCCGGAAAAGTTCATCATTTCTTGTAGAGGATTTACCGACATCTTGTGGCTAGTGTGTGAAGGTACAGGCGAGCTCACAAAATGCTGAGTTCTCCTAGATAACAGATCGTCCGCCAGTGCGTCTTTCCACCGGAGTGTTTAGTCCCTGACAGTGACGCAAGGCTAATTCGCCAGGAGTTTTATGATTTTCCTTTGTTGATGTAGTGTTGAGTTGCACGCACATGAAAACGACTCAAATGCAAGCAAACGCCGTTCAGCAAACCACACGCTCGCCGGGACGCAAACGGTCCAACATGTCCTCAAACACAGACGACACAACAGGAGAAGTGAAACAATACCGCATCATGTATCATGCGAGGCGTCCGTGTATGGAATCGATCCTTCAATTTCCATCCATAAGATCCATGTTGGAGGCGAACGCGGCCTGGTGAGTCCGTCGCGATTCCAATCCAACTCCTAACTCACTTTTCTCTCACTTTTACTGACAACGTTCACATTTTCTGACTACTCGAAAATTCCGACAGGCAAAAATGGGGAGATCCTTCACCTGCCGGAAGCGCTGACTGCCCATGAGTCGTTTTAAGGGATGACTTGATTTGCAAAGTTGCTGAAGATAAAACAACATTTGTGGAGCGACTACAAAGCTACCAGCGGAAGTGTGACGTCGCCTCCCCCCGTCCCTCTCAGCTCATTCACAAAAAAAAATGCACTAGGTGAAGAATGGCTTTTAATTACTACCTGTTGCTGACGCACCATCACCACGTGACAAACAACAAGAAGAATTGGCAGCAAGAAGGCGTTTTCCTCCACACAACTGCCACCCACTGGTCATGTTGTCTTTCTGTGATGTTGAAAACAAATTCAACAAATTCAACAACTACTCACACCGGCCTTATTCACGTTCAGTGTCATTTTAATTCCCCCTCTTTCCCATCATGATGCTAGCTTAACTTCAGCAAGTTGCCCTCGTGTTCATTTTCTCTATAGCTGTTGTTGTCATTCAAGCAGGTCCCACTAGAGGGCAGTACTACTGCACTGTGTGAAAGAACCCGCGAGTTTTCTTTTTTCTCCACTGACTTTTGTTCTGAAGGAAGAATCCCTTCCTGTGCTGCCAGGACTGATGGGGAGGAAACACATCTCTAGTGACACTCATCTGTGTGCGTGCAGAGATAAAGCCGAAGCAAGTGATGGCTAATTGGTTTGTTTAATTTCACTCCTGAAGCACTTCATTGAAACTAAAAGCTCTAACTAAAACTGCCCAGTTGAGCAGTTCCATAAAACTGCCTTCATATATATTCATATGATTTATGTATTTATTGACAGTGTTTAAGTTTCACAGCAGCTTTTTTCTAAATATTCTTTCAGTATTGTTTTCCTTGCTACTCTCACTTTTCTTTAGAGACAGTTTCCAGTCAGATTTCACACCAAAAAAAGACTTTTGGTTTGAATGAATGCTTGTGGCATCCAGCTATAAGATTGCTGTGTCAGCATTTGGTGGGGAATTAAACCTCAATATATTATTTTATTTAAATGGGAAAATACTGGGAGCCAAATCCACAATTTGTCCTCAGGGCCCCCAGGGAATTCATGACTCCAAAAATTAAAAACAACTGTTTCCGTTTTCCAGAGAGCCGCTTCAATGGAGGAAGACGTGCTGCTGCCAGAATAATAAAATAAATAAAACGGGCGAGAAGTAAGAGCAGATGTGGAAGGTGATAGCCAGAAAAAAGGGAACTCAGTTGTGTCTCTATTTGTTTTTTCGTAATATCCGATTTCACAATATCTCTGTAAAGAAAGTGTGTGACGCTCACAAGGAGGTAGGAGTGGAGTTAGTACAAGTTTCCTCTTCAGGTACAGTTCATGCAGTTACCCCATGGAGTCTTTATTTTTCCCAGGATGGCGTGGCACTGCTACTGTGGAGCTGGTTTCTGCTGAAGTGACAGTGAGCTGATGAGTTACGTCTCTGCTAAAAGTCTAGAAGAACAAAGTGAAAAACTCCTTCTTGCGATTGATCGCAAAGTGGCATTACAGTAGGACTCAATGAAGAGCTTGAACACATCTTAACTGAATCACTGCAGCTGTGGGTGTCGTGTTTCAGAGAAGCAATAAAATTCTGCCAAAGGGTTTTTTCTGATCAACAAACACCAGCCATCTGGTTATTAGAAGTGGAAACAGAGTGAGTGATTGTGCTGATAAGGTCACTTTGAGGTGAAGCCACTGCTGGTTCTACTGCTTCTACTGCAACTTAACAGACTGTAAAAATGTTTTATTCCATGTATACATCAGAATACAATCATTTTCAACATGTGCTTGTAATATTAAAATGTGTAAAAACTACAACTGTGACTTCTATTTTTGAATATGAAATATCTACCAATGTCCAATGACAATGTAATGTTGTCAATGCCGGCAATTTACTACAATAAGCATTTGCCATGAGTAATTGAAGATAATAAAAGTTGTTTTTATAAAATATTTAGTATGTCCCAAAACATAAAAATATATTTTTGTCACTCTATTCCTCATAAAACCCATATTTAATACATATGCATCGTATTACATGGATGCTTTTAAAAATATTAATTCAACAATTTATTGTTTTTGTTGTTGTGTGGGGATACAACTTGTAGTTATGACATCATGTAAACTTTTAAAGTAAGTCAAATTTACAAGTCCTCAAATGTGAAAACAGGAAGAACTTTACAGTGTCATTCATTTTCACTGAGCTGATTACATGTGAGTTGATTATTAACATTTTCTTTGACTCAACATTCCATGAGGTGAATGTGTTATAAATTGCACTCACGCACCAGAAGCTCAAATGTCCAACTGAAAACGATCAGTTTTACCCACTGGGGCCAAGTTCTCACCTCCACCTTCAAGCCTGTGTATCTTTTCATTATATTTACGTTTTCTAGAATTTTATCTCACTTGAAATGAAATTATACACATTTTCAGCCATGGGTTTAGTGGTTTAATGGTCAAAGGGCAGTTTTTACTATTTAACTAATTATTTATTAATTTTTTCCGGCGGTTAACTAATCTGTTATCGAGGTACAGAGGTCAAGCACTATGTAATAGCTCACAGTGACTAATGCACCGTTTATGACTGACCTTAATATAAACAACTGGTGACTCACAGTTTTGTCATCGGTTTCAAATCTGGGATCACTTCCCCATCGTGACGCTTGTGGGGAGTTGCCTTTTAAAATATATTTTATATTTGAAAAGGCATCAGCCGCTCACTTGTGAAGGATTCCCATGATCCCCAAATATTTTGTTTGTGTTTCTGCAGTCCTCTGACTTGACTCATGCATGTTTTGTGACAGTACCACACAATTCAACAAGTGTTAATGAATACAGGAGGACATACCTCTCGGTGTGAACACACCTTGCACAAGTATGGAAGGTTTTCACACAAAGAAACAGAAACTGTTTCAGAGCCTGTCAGAGAATTTTCTGGAACAATCGGTTTTCAGAAAAACACATTTGGGGAAAAACAGCTCTTTGTGACATCACAAAGGGTACGCAACGCCGCCTCCCACGTGCGCCTTCCCCCGTCAGACAGAGAGAGGGTCCAAAAGAGCATCGTTTCAAGCAGGAAACTCAAAACTGGGCGTTTTAGCAGGAGGTCGTCAACAGAGGGCTGAATACCCTCTAAAAGTCGTTTTCTGGATATGATTGCTTTTTTTTTTTTTTTTTAATTTTTCTCGTTCTTGCAGAGTTTCTCTAACTGTTCAGAAAACTCAATGTAGATGGGATCTTGCCGCTCCAGCTGTTTACATGTGGGTTTAAGTTTTGAAGTTGAGTGAAGGTGTACAAAGTGTTAGAAAACGCCAGAGCTCCATCAAATCGTCCCTGGTGAGACATGAAGCCCCCGCGGTGGCTGAGACGTCCCTCGCAGCCAACGTGCATCATGTTTATTCCTGTCGCTCCGACCACAAATAGCCGCCGATTCTTCCCTTCATTGTGTAACTGAATGAATTAGCCCCGGCGCTAAGGCTCTCATCACATGGCCCAAAGCTGCCCGCTTAATCCTCCTCCACACTTCCGATTGTCAACACGCGTTCACGCACAGCGAGGTTTTGCGCTGCATTCACTGGCCCCTCGTGCGCAGCGCAGCACCGCCGCCGCTCCGGTGTTTTCTGTGCAGCAGCGGGCTCGCACACAAAGGCGTGTCCTGCACTCCCGCATATAATAGCCGGTCGAGCCGCGATGACACGCTTCTCTGGCTCCACCGCCCTCAGCTCCAGCACGCACACGCACGGCGACCCACAGGCTCAGCACCATGGACGAACTACCCCGCGGACAAGTGGCGTTCAACCAGCCCAAGGTAGGCCGGGGTCTCACTCCGCCGAGCCGGCGGCGGAATTAGCGGGGTTAAAGGACGAGCTGGGGAATATGAGGCCGTTTGTTCGGGGCCACTTCCCCCAAAGCGAGTCGCTTCCTGAATATGGAGTGGGCAGAAATAAAATGTTTCTTTTTTTGTTTTGTTTTTTACCGAAAACAATAACAAAAAACAACAATAAAAATAATAACACGTCTGTCAAATAAAGTGCCTTCCTATTGGTCAATTTTACACAGCACTGCAGATAAAACAAAAATCTAATTTATATTAACATGATCAATCTCTTCTAAAATATAATTTGAAATTATTTAAATTATTTATTAATGTATATACATACACAACTATTTCCAAACAACACACACAAGCATACCCACACACACATTAGTTGTGTTGTGCGTTTTGGTCAAACAGTCAAATCTAAATCTGTTATTGTGGGAATGGAGGCTGATGCATTTCCGTTCCCTTTGCCTCATGTTTTTCACGCGTGCAGGAGTCTCCAGACTTGCACAACTCTGTGAAATGCCACTTTCACGTTCCGCCTGACTCATGTAACGCATATACACGCTCACACGGTGCCCTTTGGAGTCAGGGTGCTGACTGAGCACAGCCGCCGGTGCTGGCGGAAGACAAGAGACTGTTACAAAAAGGAGGGCACGCACGCACGCACGCGCGCGCACACTACTGAAAAAGGAGTGTCCCATGGGAATACTGGCAGCTTGCCCAGATAATCTTATTAAAGATTCATTTTCTGTTTGTGATGCCACTGCTCATTGTCTGAGCTAACAGCCTTCACCAGGTTCTGATGTATTCAGGGAAGGCTGCTTTCAAGGGTCTGTGGCTCTGTGCCCTGCAATTGGTCAACACCACCAGTTGTGTTTCTCAGTTTGCAAATGTTTGTGAATTTAGAGCAACATCTCATAATAAAACAAGCTTGAGTGTATGTATATACATATATATATATGCACAGACTCAAAACCCAGCCTTAACACCAAAACATAGCTCAGTGGCCTTGTGTGCGCCCTGAGACTGGGAGCTGGGTGGTTTGACCTCTGACTGGGTCAAACTGAAGACCAGGAGAGTGGTACCATTACCTCCATGCTTGGAACTCAATATTTTGGCTTAGTATTGGGGTTTTCTATCACCCAAATGATTCCAGAGTGCAGCACCGCTGCCTGTCACTGCCGTCTCAAGAGGAGAGGACAAAAGCAGAGTAGAAATTTGGCATCCTTGGGATGTGACAGTCAATGGGACTTTAACTTTAAACACCCAAAGAGTTCATTGTTTCCCCCCCAGAGGAGACGAAGAGGCTGAGCTGTTGATCCGTCTTTGCTTCAGAGAATTTTGTGCTTCAACAACGGGGACAGACGTGCTGTATGTTCCATGCAATATTTTCATTATGTTTTTCGGTTCCTTTTTCAGATTTCTACTGAGAGTGACATGTAGATGTCGCACGTGGAAATGAGCCGGAAAGACTTAACGTGCCTGACTTTCTCGCTGTGTTTCTGCGTGATCCAGCAAATAAAAATAAGTAAATAGAACCACCTCAAATTTTGCTGGAACTGTGACGGAGCTGGGGGACAGACTGGTGTAAACATGCACACTGACTAGCTGTGAAATCTATCCGACCGCTCACATGCGCATGGTGCAGGGATCAGGTGACACGTTGAGCACACTGGGACTCCGTCAACCTGGGAGGAAAAGTGCAATTTTTCATTCAAATATCTTTTTTTAATTAAACTTAAATCATTTCTTCTTCTTTTTTTTTCAATTTGATTATCATAATGATCATCATAGTCTCTTTTTATTTTCATTTTTTTTAATGACTGACATTGGAACTTCAATCGTTATTTGCTTGTTCTGGTCATGACTCACCAGTCTGTGGCGCAGCTTTGCTGATGATAAATTCATACTGACAGAGAGCCTGGAAACCTTCTTGAAGGCATTCTTGGCCCTTGCCACTGTTACCTCAGTGCTTGCACTTGGTGGGAACTATTGGTTTTAAAAGAGAGCTGTTCAGACCGGCCCTATGTGTAATCTTCCCAGAGTTTAGTTTGTTGTGATTTGGCGCTTTACACATGAGTCAGGGTGCTGACTGATCTGATTTGATTCTGCCGTTGCATCTTGTCAACCATGATGCGCAGGTGGTTGGAAACGATCACAATGCACACTTTCTTTGTCTAATCAATCAACAACAAGCTGTTGCACTGACAGCTGGACCAGTGTGCAGTGCAAACCTCTGGGGATTCTTGAACTAGAGCAACCAGTTGTTTCAGACACTCAGGGTCACTTTAAGGCCAGATGTTGAATGTACGGTAGGTAAGAATGACACTTAATGATTGCCAATATTATGTTGTGCTGTAAATATTTAGGCAAAAACCTAAAGTGATATCTTGAAAACAGTCAATCCCCTTAAGAACTCAATGTTATGGTTGAGAAACGGTCTGTTACAGATTGTGCTTTTCCGTATCAACGACCTCACGGTCATTTCCTCATTTTGGAAGTAGCTTTGGCTCCCACTCTGAGTTCATTCTTCAACTCCAAAAACAGTGGGGTCAGGGGGAAAAACCTACTATTACTATAATACTACGTATTTTAGTTTTTCCTAATATGTTTGATGTTTGATTAATTTGGTTTTGGTGTGAATGAAATAGTTTATCTAAAATAAGAGCTGACATCTGACTCGATTTCACTCTTGTCACAAATGCAGACACATTAGGGACTGTTGGCATAAATGCAAAGCTGGGGTTTGTATTTGAAAACCTTTGGTGGGGTTCTAAACTTGTTTGGATAACCGGTGTTTAGTATCTTCAAGAGTTCACTTAAATTTCATCAAACCTAAAAACTGCCCCTGGCCAACTGAAAGGGAGCAAATCCTTCATTTAAATTGTCGTGAACAGATTTTGTAGTCTGTTTCCTTAGAATCATTGTGAATTACTCAAAATGGCGACCATCAGAAATCTTGGCTGAGCTGTTTTACATCCCATGTTCTCCCTGAACACTTTGACCTTCTGCATATTTCCAAAGACATCCTGAAACAGATGTTCTTGGCGGCAGACACTCTCCTCCTCTGCCAAATATCTGTTTTATGCAACAGAATCTAAAAAAAATTGTGTTTATGATAACACTTGATGATACAAAGCAAGCAACAGCTACTGTTGTTTGTTTAGTGTTGGATTTTTGTTCTTGGCTAATGGTTCTTTATTAGTCCCAATATTACTGATGACAGTAGGCTGATAATTGTTTGGTCACGCTCTTGATGATTCACTTCATCCACACACAGCACAAAGCTTTTTGAGCTGAACTAAAAGGCGACAATCCACACCCAGGTGGAATCTACATTTTCATCTAAAAGGAACTGAGAAGTGAAATGAACTGGGAAGAATTCTAAATCAAAGCCTGTCCCCTTCATGACAATGAGCTTCAGATCCATCCTCATACTGCAGTCTTTAATGTGACACTGAGCCTGGCTGGCGGCTACTGATGAGGTCTGTGTGTACTAGAAAGGGGACCTTCATTTATCTGCTTCATCTGCCATGGTAGATCACAGCTCACAGGGCCGGAGGGGAAGCTGACCCTTCCCCGGCAGCTCTGGCCCCTTCACAACGCCTGGCGCAGTCACGCATTCTGAAATGGCGATGGGCCGCAGCCAAAACGCTGACTTTCCCTGACCACAACTCTTCTCTCTCTCCTTTCTGCCCGCTCTTTATTTCTGTGTGTACAAACGGGTTTATTGTGAATTGATCTGTTTGTTCTCATCCGCAGGTTGAGCTGCATGTGCACCTCGATGGATCCATCCGAGTGCAGACCATTCTTGACGTTGCCAGGTACCTCCGGGCATTTGGTCAGGCATCGTTATTACAGAGTGGAAAGTTTACTCTTTAGTTGATTAAATATCGGGACAAACTAGTGCGTCACTCATTGTAAACTGGCAACGGCCTCGACGTCTCACTATGGTGCGTGAAGTGATATTGACTGATCACAGTCAAGTCAAGCGTCTTGAAGAAAAGCTTGACTTTTCTCCTACTTTGCTTTTGTCACCCTCCAGTGAAATAGGTCGAGTCACTGAGCGTCAGTTTCAGCTGGAAGATAAAGGGAGCGACGACTTAGTTAGTGTGACTGTGACCTTTTTCATACCAACCAATAGTCACCACTAAATGCGCAGTTCTTAATGAACAGTCGCAAAAGGCTGTTTCACTGGAATCTGGACAGAAAAGCAAAGAAATCAGATGGGATATGAGACCTTTAAGGAAACAGGACAAACCAGGACAACTCGCTTTTTCCCCAAAAATGGTTTCATTCTGGGGAGGAAGTAAATTCTTGCTTGAAACTTAATGTTGTACTTAACTCTGTCATTTGCTCATTCTAGGAAACGTGGTATTCATCTGCCAGCAAACACAGTGGAGGGAATGACTGAAATTATAATTGTGGACCAGCCTGGCAGCCTTACCACATTCCTGGGAAAGTTTGCGGAGTACATGCACGTGATTGCGTAAGTTGCTAAAATTATATTGTCATTCTTCACACAGGTGCTGCACATTAGAGAGGCAAAGTGTGACACTTGGACACATTCGTGTCAAAGCTGCGTCACACCAGTAATGTGCACATGCGGGATTAAAGTCCAGCCCTAGTCGTCAGCATTACTCGTGTCCAGGTGCTGTGTAGTTACACAATAATAATGCAAAGGATCGCTTCTCCACAAACAAACTAACGGCTCTGTTTGATTTTATTATCAAACCACATGTGACTTTCCTGGAAGTTTCATAAAGGAATTTTTTTCAATGCCAACGCAATGCATCACTGCACAAAGTTAAAGTTGCGTCTACTCTTAATTGTTCTTGAACATTGTCCTTTAAGCTGCTGTAAGGCTGGTGACTGTTGAGGTCAGTCGGGTTTTTCTCCAGGCTCTGGAACCAAGCCAGTGGCACCAGACAGTCATTAAGTGCTCCTCAGGTGTTGCTCAACTTATTCATTCTGAACAAACTGCTGTGTGTCAGTCGTTAGTTTGACTCTTATGTAATGACTGTTGTGAGAGTCAAGTCGAGTAGATCTGTGTTCTCTCTGCACTAAAATACGGAGAAGGGATGGGCGGCACATAACGCTGGAGGTTTGAGTCATCTTCAGTGAATGTTTTTAAAATGCGTTTTCTTTTGGATACTCCGAGAACCACCCAGTGCCGGCGTATCCCATTTTCTCTGGAGAGACACAAACTTATCCAAACCAGTACACACAGGCAACTGGCAAGACAGGATGCATACAATTTGGTTCCTACTGTCTCGACACTGGGAGTCTGTGTTAGTGCAGCTCGGGATCGATGGGGCGTAAACAAACTCAGCGGGACAGTGCACTTCATCTCTTGCACGCTATGGAAGGGAGCTGATTATGAATGCCAGACACGCAGCGCTCATCCAAATCAAGTTGTTTGGGGTCTCCGTCTCCTGAGTCACTCAGCTTTACATTCAGTCCTCTGGCAACTGGGCCTGAGCTGTTGATAAAAGACCCCCAAAACAGTCTTTCAGACGGTCAAAAGCCGTGAACACTTGAAACAATGCAGGTCTGTAGTGGCCAGAACGCAGTGCACACTTGTGCTGAATGGGGCCTTGTGTATCAAGGCTCCCTAAAAGGCCCTTGTTTGTGGCATGGTGTGGCTTTCACAACGTATGGAAGTTGCTCGCTGGGTTTGGCTCATGCCGGACTGTGGGACATACAGGCTATGTGTGCGTGTATAGCCAGAGGGGAGGACAACGGGCCGTCAGAGCAGTGTTTTCAATTTCAGGGTAATCGCTGGAAGTGTTGTCCGTGTTTTCTGTCATTGTGATGCAGAACAGGTGGACTCGCCAGTCTAGAGAAAACAGCACATTTTTAAAAGAGTGACAAAGTCAAATAAAAAAGCTCACAAAGCTAAATCACTGCATGGCAGATAGATTACTAAGATTCCTATTCTGAATTCTTCATCGTCCATTGGCAGTCAGGTTGTGACAAAAGCGCCTCCTGAAAGCTGCTCTCAAAGGCCCCAGAACGCAGAGGGAGTGACGAGCTGCCGCCAACTAGATTGATTTATGCTGCATTGCATCTGTGGCTCTTTTATCAGAGCGGGTTTGTGTTTCCACCCCTTGAACCCTTTTATCATGGCATGCAAGGAGATATTTTGATGATGCATTAGCTGCAGCTGATGGTTTTATGTATTTCCCTTTGCATCATAATCTTTTTCTTCTTTATCTTCTCCTTCCTTCCTAGTGGAGACAGAGGAGCCATAAAGAGGATAGCATATGAGTTTGTGGAAGACAAAGCAAAGGAGGGAGTGATTTACGTTGAGGTCAGATACAGCCCACATTTTCTGGCAAACACCAAAGTGGATCCCATACCATGGAACCAGGAAGAGTAAGTACTGCAACAGGAAACACTTGGCGAAACGTGACCGCGGGCAAAGATGCCGTAACAGAAGTTAATGTCCATGCGGCACAGTTTCACATTCAGACCATGGCACAGGTTTAGGCACATTAGAGAAGACAAATCCTCTGTGATTTAAATCAAGCCTTGATCGTATTCTATTTCTGATTTGTTTGTTATTAGATTATTATCTATTTCCACCCAAAAAAAGAGATTTTTAGAGTTGTTGTTGACAAAGGTGAGAAGTGTGAAGAGCTCACAGAACAATGCTGTAAAAAGTGGATTTCGTGTCTACAGATGTAGACACGAGCTTCATCAGAGGTATTTAAGTGAAGTGTAACTGTTAATGAGCTAACTGGCTTTTCCACATGCTGAAATGAGCTCTAAATCTGCACCATACGGACTCAGCTGAACAGCTTCCTCCGTAGACTTATTCTCCATTTCTACTTCCTGCCCACCACCTCCGTGTGTCATCATAACCAGGTGACTGCAAGCCAGCGATAGAATAAAGAAAAAGATAAAGAATGAGCAACTGAAGCAACAGTTTGACTATTAAGTCGAGGGACCTACGACACAGTCAGGATGCTTTGGCTTCACTCACGCCGACCACTTGGTCCAGTGTGCAGCCTTTAAAAGGATCGATTGACACAAAACCAAATAGGAATAAATAAATAAAGCAGCTACAGAATAGTTAGATCAAGAGTGGGTCCACTTGGGAGGAGGTGGTACCGCTACATTCACACCTCAGAAAGTGGATCAGCTTGCAGTTTCACAGCTGGAAGAAAAAGACGTGAGATCAGGTGGGACATCAGAGAACAGGGATTGACATCAATGTTGTTTGCAGCATGCTGTCTTACCATGAAGTGTTACCAAGAAGTACACGCTTGACCTTCTGAAACACCATGTCTATGCACAGCCACGAGGGAAGCATGTATTAAGTCCGGCTCTTTGTCTGCTCTCTCGCTGCGCTCCTCTTCCCCCAGGGGCGACGTGAGTCCAGACGAGGTGGTGCGGCTGGTCAACGAGGGCCTCAGCGAGGGGGAGAGGGCCTTCAATATCAAAGCCAGGTCCATTCTATGCTGCATGCGCCACATGCCAAGTAATGACCTGCTCCCGCTCCCGTCTGCCAAAACAAGCTCGTGAGATAGAGATAAGAGCCCTCACTGTGTTGTCTTCTGTCCTGTGCCAGAGTTCTGCTGCCCCGCTCACTCTGATTAGATGATGAGCGCAGCACAGGAAAAATAAAAATGTAAAAAGAAGGACAATGCGCATCATGAAAACACAGTGTCACAACTCTACTACATCCTGCACATTTTAACACATGTTGTCTAAATTTTAAGTTGGTTTCTATTTTTTTATTGTGATTAGAAATTGTTCTGTTATGTCTTTTTGAATTTTGTTTTTTATATGTATATATCCAGACTAACATCAAGATTTGCACTTCCATACATGTTTAGGGTGACTACTCCGCCTGCATCAGTGGTGCCACCCAGTGGCATAGTGTTTGATTTGGGTATATGCTGCTGGACACTTATACATACATTGCCCTCTGATTGAACCAGGCTGGTCTATGGAGGTGTTGGAGTTGTGTAAGAAATACCGGGACGATGGAGTGGTGGCCATCGATCTGGCAGGGGATGAGTCACTTAACACTCAGGCCAATCCAGAACACAAAGATGCCTACATGGTGAGTGCAATTGATAACATGTTACTTAATGTCTCTCCTTACATGCAAGATATAACTTGTCTTGCTATACTATTACTGATGTTAGCGAAGATACACAAGGTCGGGAGATTGGCTGTATATCAATATGGCTCCACTGGTTTGCGAATGTTTGCTTTTGAAGCTGAGACGGTGGTTTCATGGTCAGCGCCATCTTGAGCTTCTGGTCTGTTTGAAAGACACTCACCTGCTGGAAAGACCACTCAATTTTATGGCCATTCTTACTCAAAGTGAGACCAGATCAGACTAAATTGAACCCATTTTGTGAACAACAACCTATTTTGTCTTCCTGTATTGACAGCCAGGTATTTTTTGCAACCAACTTTGGCGGTCCCTACTGGCGAAATAATATACTGCGGTTTTTTGTTTTTTGCCACTTCTGCAATGGCCTCTTTTTTTTAGAACCTGCAGCTTTTCAGGCAGTTCCGTCAACAAGTCAGCCTCAGCACTTAATGTTGCAAAATGTCACTGGCTGCACTCCAGTTTATTAGCAAATCGTGGCACACTACAGCCCTTTGTGACCTCACATAGAGCCTCTTTCCAGAACAGTGTTGCATAACTTAGCACATGCACTCACTAAACGGATAGACTATTATTTCAACTTGCATTTGTTAGCAGGATAGACACATCAGAAAACAGTGATATGGTGACGTTTCCTTAACGAGAGACACTTGACATATTTGCTGTTGCTCCTACCTCACTATTACAATAGTACAACAGTTTTTCTCTGAATTTAAAGAACATGAATGTGACCAAGTCATCCTCTCGTGTGGTCTCATTGAAACTACTGAGGAAATGAATGCCCTTATCTCAACCCAGCAGAGTATGCAAGCAAATCCTAATTCTCCAAAATCAATTTGTTTCTTTCATTTTTTCATTCTCTTTTCTTTGTGAATTTCTTTCATTCATTTCTTTTAGCGCTGAGACCTCTCAAAGGGGGAAAAAAAATCAATTTGGCTAAATCAGAATTTATTGGGCGAGTAATCAGCTGTGCTTGTTTAAACCATAATGAATATCTTAGAATAATCACTCATAGTCAATACCAACAGCTCTGGCCACGAATAAACCCTAAAAGTAATTGCTGGAGGTTTCTGGCTCAATGGAGGCCGTTTACATATCAGCTCTTTTTTTTTATTACTTTGTTATCATGGCAGCACTAAACATCAGCTATCACCATGTAAAAACTGAGTAAAATATCAAGTTTGCAGAGTAATAACCATAAACCCACCTACATACACAGCAGATTAATCTGCTGTAGCAGCATTTTAATAATCTTTGAACCAGTGTAAACATACTGTATCATCACTGATCAATTTTAATTAAAGCCTGCAAACAAGAAAGCTAATGTAAATTATTTGACTGTCTTTGTATATTGCATCCGTTACATCTGTAGATAGATTTTGTTCTGAAGACAAAAATCAAATGTAACTGATCCAATAATACTTTTCATGTAAATAGATGTAAAATACTTTTACTGTTGAACATAATGCCATAATACTTTGAGACCTGAATGTGTACTAACATGTTATGTACGTGTGTGTATTCATTTATATGAAGCCATCAAACACAAAGTGTGGTATGTTAAAATTGTATGCGAATGCGTCTTAATTTCTTTTAGTCTAATTTGAACTACTGATTAGATACGTGGATTTAGGTTATGTTTATGTATGTATGTATGTATGTATGTGTGTTATCATTATCATTATTATTGGTATTATTATGAAACAGCAGGTAGTTACCAGGGATGTCAAATCCTGACAGGCTGAAATTATTATTGTTGCGTTAATGATTAACAGAGGCAGAACACAGAGTCCACACTAATATTTCAGGTTATCTATAACTACATGACTTTGAGATAAATATGTTCAGATTAGACACGCCGCAACTGCCGTGTCCAAGGTTAAAAACGCTGTAACAGCAAAGAAAACACAATCAAACCGGTGCCTTTTCCTTACATAGGTAAAAATGTGGCCCCTCAGACCGTAACTAAATACTGGAGTTGCTTGAAAACTCTCGTCTGAATGATGCCTTTTTCGCTGCTGCAGACACTGCAGATGTAAAGACCAGCTGGTTCTTGTTGTTTTTGTTTTGTTAGGGTTTTTTTCCCCCTAAATGTTTATCTTGATTCATTTTGTTGACAGGAAGCGCTTCGCTGTGGTATCCACAGGACTGTGCACGCCGGGGAGGTGGGGCCCCCCTATGTGGTGAAGGAGGTAAGAGGGCTTCAACCGCAGCATGAGACGGGTCTGCACAATACACAGCGCACTCCTGGGACACCTCTGCGTCCCAAGTGTGCAGAGCAGCGAGCAGAACAATAACGGCACGCACTGACAAATGAGCAAAGCATCTGTCAGCGCTAGAGGTCCAAGATAAACAAGAACTTTGTTAGCGAGGGTTCAGGTCCGGTTGGGAGCGAGCAGGGAGAGCCATCCAATCATGGCAGACATTTCTGCATTGAATTCCATTGTGACTGGTTTTATAACATAATGATCTTGAAGGCTCTGCAGTCATTTTGAGTGCATGACAGGCAGTCAAGATGTGCTTAACAAGTATGGGAACATTTTAGTGTTTAATGAAAACTACTTCAAATGACTATTTAACAGTGACGAATGAATGAAATTTTGTGTGAACACACTTAAATTAGGCTGTACTTTGTTGACTCTTGTTATTGTTTAGCGCACAATAAGTGTGTTAAACCAAACCACATACCAACCACTCAGTGTGATCATAGTACATAGATTTGTTTGAGAAATGTTCAAATTCTGTTGATGATGGCCGCATATTGCACACTGGATATTTATTCTCTAAAATCACAAGCAATTTCACATTCAACTGTTAAAGACATCCCCTAATGTTAATCCTGACTGATTTCCGTGCACTAGTAATGTTCTTAGAGAATTGCAGTAGATTATTCCATGAAGCTGGTTATAATGGAATCCAATGCAGAACTGAGTCAGTGAGGCCAAACTTTTCAATGGGAGTGTATCTGTACATATACCCTCGCATATTCACTGCAACAGCGGTTCTGAACAGATGCAATCAGGCAGAAACAAAAGCGTAGAGGGGTTTAACCTTAATATTGACTGTTTGGAGCTCTTTGTATACATCTTCAGTTGACTTATTGCTAGTCCGTTATTACAAATTGCCTGCCGTAAACAGAGGCTACGCTACTTAAACAAAAAAAAAAAAAGGTCTTATGAATGAAAAACTGAAATACCTTAACTGAACATGGACGTGACTAGCCTGTCTTTTTGTCTTTTGCCGCTTTGCCGAAAAAAAAAAATGTCCAAAACCAGTGAAGGGTTTGTGCCACTGTAGGCGTCTGCACTGCACAGTGACAGCGTGGCGACGCCACAGCTGGCCTGCAGCCTTCTATAAATAGCCCACAGCACATTTTGCTGACTGAGAATGTCTCTTTTTTTTCCCTTCCTCTTTTTTGTGCTTTTATAACCTTCTGCTTCCCATTTTGTGATCCGCCTTCTGATATTTTAGGCCGTAGAAGTTCTGAGAGCTGAGCGGGTTGGCCATGGATACAGAACCCTGGAAGACCCAGTCCTGTACAAAGAACTGCTGGCTCAGGACATGCACTTTGAGGTGAGGGACGGTCAACCTTCAACCCCAATGACTCCATGCTTTATCAAGTAATTGTAGCAATTAAGTTCTCTGGGCCTAAAGTAAGAAATGTGGATATTTGCTGACCCCTAGTGGCTCCCGAGCAGCAGTAAAATCCCACTTTTTTTTTTTACCCCCTTAGGTTTATTTTTAATGTGAAAATGAGTTGGAAGTACTACAAAAGAATTTTCCCTGATGTGTCGTCCTTTTTCACACAAAAATTGTGATTTGTTGTAGTCGCAGCTGTAGAGATGCCTGCCTTGTCTTCAATGTGCCACTAGGTAGCGCTTTACTTGCAGAGAAAAGGCCCCTCTGCCTACTAAACAACAGTCAACATCAACAGATCAGGCTTTTCAGAAATCATGGCTGAGTGACAAATAAAAACATTCTTCAACTTTTGCGCATTTTGTACAGGAACCATTTTTTTTTTTTTACCCTTCTGAAGTCAACATTACCCTCACTGCGCAGGAGAGAGTGTATTCTATAATGAGCATCCTCTCAAGCTATAGCATGGGTTTGGGTAATTTACTTTGCCTTTAAACTGTCTGTGTTAACCATGAAGTGAAACCATTTGGTAGAGGTCACCATGTACATGAAACCACGTTTCTACTGGTCTGCACCACATCACTAACGTCCATCTATTTGCAGATCTGTCCGATTTCCAGTAAACTAACAGGTGCCTGTGACCCCGACTTCACCAAGCATCCCGTCATCACGTAGGCTGTCTTTTTTTTCTTTGGACGTGAAGCACTAACAGTCAGCAGGGTTCATCCTGGTTTACGTTGCACTCTTGCCCTTGTGCAGATTCAGGAAGGACAAGGCAAACTACTCCCTGAATTCTGATGACCCTCTCATCTTTCACTCCAACCTGCACGACGACTACAACACGGCATACAATTACATGGGCTTCACCGAGGAGGAATTCAAACGGCTGGTGAGATCAAATGGATGAATAATGCGAGAGACGCTTTAAAGGGTGACGACGGCTGCAAACGATAACCCGGGCCGGTGATGCACCGTGCGTAGCGATGCTCTTCACATACCAAGTGAGACGGGGACAAATGAGTGCACGCTCAAGCGCTCATTTAAAAAGAGCAAAAATGAATCATCCGTTTAGAAAAAAACATCTAGTTCAGCTTAATTCACTCTGCTCTGTGTGTCGTCTGTTTTAATCAGACATCTCTGATGACTGATGACTTCCTTTATTTGCATGCAGGCACTGAGGCGGTTGTTTTTTTTTCAAACTGAAATTGAAGAATGTGGAAAACTTCCACAAAGTTTGTCATTCAGTGGCATAAGAATTGGCCAAAAGCGGATTTGATGGCCCTTTAAGTTAATGAACGTCATGTCGAGCCAGTGGTTTAACAAATGGTCATTGGCTTTGACTCATTCAGAGTGAACTGCTGAAGACCTTTTTTGGGATAGTCTATCTAATGTTAAAATTTCACTGTCTGTTGACATTGTACATCCTTCTGGAGTTTGACAGAAGGAAACGATTCCACCCAGCGTCAACAGCCACTGGCTGAAATGCAGGAGAAAACGTCTCCATATTGCTCGCGTGGTGTCATCCTCCAGTCTCTGGAGAGACTGCGCTGTCCGATGTGTCAATGTTAACGCTGCATTTCTATCCACACTGTAGCCACGTTTAGGTCCGCGCTCACACAGTTTAAAAGCTCTCATGAGACATGAGATCAGCAAAGAAACCAGCACATTTGGTCGTTTGCACGTCTACAGAAACAAAGCGACGGCGATTAGTTGAAAAAAAAAAAACCCTTAAAATTTCACGTCAAGCTAAAATACCATCCTGAAATTTTTGCTTTTTCTGGGTTTTAAAAGGTTTCAGCTGAGACAAAAATAACAAAACTAAATGTTTGTTCCTGCCCTGATGTGTGGCTAGTCAATCCAGTTTTAACAAGGATGGAACAGTGCACACACAGAAAGGAGCATGTGGTGACTGGAGTACAGAAAGGGCGCATGGAGATTCAGATTGGCGATTCTGAATGCAAAATATCACAAATGCATGGGGTGTCCAAAAAAATTCCCACCACTGAGTAGAAAATATGAGAAATTTTACAATTGGATCAACTCTCCTGTTCCTCTCACCTTTAATCCAATGTTTAAACTTAGTAGTGCCGTGTTTACAGTGCAATCCAAAGAAATTCCTTCTCTTTTTATGTACATAACTGTGCTTTTGTTTGCGCGTCTTCCAGAACATCAAATCTGCCGAGTCCTGCTTCCTGCCCGAGAATGAGAAGCAAGAGCTCCTTCAGAAGCTGCACAAGGCCTATGGGATGATTCTGAGCACTTCCTTTTAAAACCAGACAGAAGAAACTAACCCAGAGACAAACGGCTCTGAGCGTCCAACCCAGCAGGCACTATGGGATGTCACTATTTCCTCCAAAATCCTCCGAAAAACAAACGACGACGTCAGCATGGACCTGCTGCCCCTCCAGTGGCGGCAGGCGGCCTTCACACCTCCTACCTTCACCTCAGCTCATGTTTTGTCAGTATTCATGGGTGTGTTCACGGTTTTAACATGCCACTCCACAAGATGTCTCGGTGCTCAGCGGGTGCAAAGAAGTCGGGGGTGCGTTGACTCTTAACCTTGTGTTTACACCCAGGTGACACGTAAGGAATCAGGGAAGCTTCGATGCACAACAACCGTATTTACATTCATGTCACCCAGGGAGGTTTTTCCTTACATGGTTGCTTCGTCATTATGGTGTTGGGATGAAGGTAGACAGAAAACTGCGCTTACTACTCAAGGCTTAATTATGGTTTACTGTGAATATCCATCGTTGAACTTAAGGGTTTCTTTACACATTAAAAAAAAAAATCAGGTAGAACAGCTCAATACCAAAAGTTGACTTACATTTTAACAGTAGGTGGCACAGTTTTGCCACCAGTATGGCCAGGTGCTTCTGGATTTATAAACTACTCTCTTTTCATTTTCTGGATGTGTATATTTATTTAAGATTCTTTTTCAGTTCATGAAAAAAAACACTTCCATTTGTAACTTGCATACTTAAGAAAAATATCTTTTAAGATAATAAAAATAATGTTCTCCTAATATCTGCATGGTGACATTTTTATTTAGGCAAGAAAGAAAAGTCCTATTTGGCTGATATATAGTGAATACTGTATATATAAAAAAAAAGTCCAAGTCCATTTCTTGCTCTGCTTCGACCTTGTGTAAAGACAGAAATGGGAACGGTGAGGCCATGCTAGGTGTAATGTAAGCACCGGTGTCCTGTGGCCACACTAATATACACAAAAGTTGTGTTTAAGAATTTTTATGGCTCTGGAACAAGTCAGCAGTGAACTCATTTATCCTGGACCCGCCACTGATGCTCCTGGAAAACCTGGAAAATGTTCCCCGGGGCGAAAAGCACGGCTGAAAACACAACTGGACCAACGTTGAAGCCATTCATATGCATTTTATTACACAAAGAAATCTGCTATCACAAAGTTATCACTCGACATTAAGCAATAAATATGAAGTTCATACAAGACAATATGATGGCCGCTATGTTAGGAAAAAAGGAGTGGTGAAACTGAACAAGAGGGTCACAGACACACACGTACAGAAAGAAAATGACGGAAACGGACGACTACGAATGCCCTCCTGTGCGTCGGGGGCGCTTACAAATGCCTTCCGAGTCCCTCTCTCCGCTCGGGATGTGTGCTTTCTTGTCTGGCCGGGACTGAAAGTGACAGAAGAAGGAAGCAGCGTTTCAGATGCCAGGTCTCCTCTGGGCTGCTAGCTGTGTTACAATCTGATCTGATGAAAAGGCGAAACGTTTGGAGCGCTGGAGCTCCAAACAGGCCGGCAGTGAGCGAAGGAGTCCATGTGTCCATTGGGGGAAAGACAACGTTCACTCCATCCTTTGTCCTCAATTCACACCGACTCCTCTAAACCCTTTCCCTCCGAGGCTTGACCCTCCCCCCCGGAGCCCCCCCGGCTTTCAGCATGCCGACGGGTTTAAGATGGGCCTCCACTCGCCTGGGCATCTTGGCTGGTGGAGCCCTCCGCCTCAGGGGCCGGGGAGGTCCCTGGAGCTCCGTCTGGAGGGAAACACACACAAAAAACTGTAATTCGAGAGGGGATTTTTTTTTTTTTTTTTATCTGAGCGCTTAAGTGGCTTCCTGGCCTGCGAGTAATAAATCGGCTCTCTGCCCTCTGCGAGATTAAAAAGAAAATATTAGAATAAGGAGTTTCCTCAGGAAGGAACTACAACTTCCTGTCAACATTGTGTCAAACGTGAGAATGCTCCCAAATGTGAGACTTCCCACCAGAGCGGCAAACGGCGGTCAACGCGGTTATCATGTCAGGGTGAACTGTCTGTGACTGAGTAGGAAGTCAGCAAGACCAAGCAGCGAAAACACAATGGTGAGAATGAACATCTGTGCCATGGTCCTGACATGTTCTGCAACAACAACTGGGAGGGAGGCAGGCGGTAGAGGAGCGGCCGCTGCTGCGCCGCCACTACTGCTGCACATTTAAGACAGACAAATCAAATCTAAAGTGGTTGGGGGAGTACTGTGTATCCTGGCTGACCCGTTCTGACCCGTGATTCTGCAAACTCTGGTCAAAGAGGCAGGTTAACTTTACACTCAGACAGAACCTGGGAACTTTTCTTACTCGCAAGAATTAAACCTACAGTAATTACAGCTTCTGTAGCACCATATTAGTCCTTCTGTTTGTGTTGTTTTTCAGCTTTGGCACAGAGATATTTATCTTTCAAATGGCAAAAGCATTAAAGTGCAAAGTGACCTCCGACACCAGAACTTTAGCTCAAGATCAGATTTCTTTGAAATACAGAGTTGAAAAAACATCTTTGGACAGATGATGCATTTGAGACTTAAGAATCAGTCTTAAGTCTCCAATTAGAGTTAACGTCAGTGCAATCACCAACGTTAACCACATGCTGCATGCGCACTGTTCAGTTCAGCTCACAACTGGATGTTTCAGCAAGATGACGTCCTTTGCAACACATGCAGAAGACAAGAATTTAGTTTTCTTTTTCCGTCTTATGAACAATAAACACACAAAATATATTTCACTGTTTGTATGCCACTGATGCAGCCAAACTTTCAAAACACAAAATAAATTCTCCAGCATATATTTAATGATAATAATAAAAACATGCAGAGCAGTGGCATTTGTGAGTGTGTGATGAAAATGTTGCGCGTGCACACATGCTCTGAACTCAACCATGAGAAACATTCCAGAATTGCTGAAAAAATGATTTCATCCATTTCCAGCAGAACAGCCTCGCGGCGTAGGACGCTCTCAGTCACTGAGTGGCCGTGTTGCCACTAACCTGAGAGAGGAGCCAAACATCAGACTTAAAATGTGTGTTTAAGGACATACAAAAAAAAAAGGGGGGGAAGTGAAGGATGGAGTTGTCACAGAGAAGCTCGTTGTTAAAGATGCTAAAGTGACGGCAGGTAAAGGACATACAGTACATGTACATGCCATTGCAAACTGTTGCCGGTACCATGACAGTTTTTCGCAAAATAAAAGCAATGTTTCTAAACTTTTGACAAATTATGATTTGAAGGTGTTTTCATTGAATTGGTGTGAAGCACACAGAACGAGATTTGACGTTTGCTTTGGTTTACGTGCACGTCGAGACGCCGGGGGCACTAACCTGCGGCCTTCAGGTCCATCTCCGCCATGTCTTTGGCCAGTTCACTGCTGCTGGTCGTGGCTTTACCCTCCCCCGCGATGTCGGGCACTGCGTTCCTGCGACCCGTGCGATCGCAGTTGATGAAGTCCGAGTACGACGCCTCTACGTCCATCATCTGTCCATCACCAGCGCTCTCATTACACCTGACAGAGGGAGGAGAGGACGGCGAGTGTCAGAGAGCCAACGAATGGCTCGGCCAATACAGGAGGTAACAGAGGGTGAGGTGGGTGGAGGTGGGTGGAGGGTAGTGTTGTGGTCAAGACCGCACCAACCGAGACCAAGACATGACCGAGACTAGAGAGTGTCGAGATCAAGACAAGACTTTAAATATCAAAGAAAAACATATATTTAAAATAACAACTAAACAGAAAAAAGCCCAGTGTCTTTTTTTAAATTCAAGTTTGCTTCTAAATCGAACAGCAACATCTCTTTTCAGCAAGGTATCGTTTAATATTTTTCAAAAAAAATTTTTTCACCAGGAATAAGGGGGCAGGGTGTCACTCTGGGTGTCACAAACACAGCGTAAAACGGCAGCAGTTGGATCCTTCTCCATTATTATCTGTCATTGTAGCGTTGGCTGAGTCTTGACTGGTCTTGATCAAAACTCCTGAGTCCTCCCAGTCCGAGACTGAGTCCAAGACAAGACCCTTAAATAGTGGTCTGGAGGTCAAGACCAGTCTCCAGTACTACGGCACTCGTGGAAGGGGTTGCAGCCTGACAACTGAGAGACGTCAGACGAAAAAAGAAGAAGGGAGGCGTTAATCACTTCCACCTCTTAGTTCCACGCAGCCATTAAAGGCCACGCTGACATCTGTGTTAATTGCTTGCCCTAATTACATAAAAAAAACAGCCCCTCTCATCAGGGTCCATTCGGCACCCTGGAGGAGCGAGCGTCGAAAGAACTCCGGAAAAAAAAAAAACAGCGGTGTGTCGGAGGGGAGAGCAACACTAATCAAGTTAGTGAACAAGAAACCATTAAGAGTCTAAAGAGGAAAGAGAGAATCCCCATACACCTCCCACCCCACCATTAAAAAAAAAAATGGGGGAGAAAATACGTAAGGCTTGTGCTGGGCCAGTCATTCTTCTTCTGTTTCCCGTTCCCAACCCATGTTTAACTGGGTCACGGATACGGCCGGCCTCCAAAGCGCCGCACAGCTGGCAAATCCTCAGAGAGACGAGGATAATAAGGCCGCTCCAGAAAAGGACGAAGGATGGAAACGATAAGGAAGTGGTAGGAAGTGGAAGAGAGAAGAACAAAGGGCCGCGATCCCACTAGTGTGAACCTCCCCGAGTGCTCGCTGCTGCTTCTGGCCAGCGGAGATAACATCATCACAGCTACAGGCACGGCCCAACGTGCACAATGAGCAGCCCGGCCGCCAACGTTGAAGGGTCTGACGGGGGGGAAAACCAGAAAATGTGGAGGAGAATAATAATACATTTACAAAAAACACATCTGACAGCGACTCGCTGACCTGGGTTCAGTCCGTTCCCAAAGTCTTTTGCGCACATTTTTCGGATCGTTCGAAGGCTCCCACAATTGTTTTCTCTCTCTCTCTCTTGCTTCAGGCGTGTTGCTGCTTCTCCATTGCCAGACAGGAAGCACCCGCGGGTGGCTCCCTCAGAGGTCACAGCCAGCCACACTGACAGAGGCGGAGCTTTTTGGGAATGTGATTTTATGTACTTATTTATGTATTTATTTTTTGCAGTAAAGGGCAAGGTCTGAGGGCCCGCAGGTGCGAGGCGCTGCTTCAGGAAATGTCAGTGAGTTTCTGGGTTGCTGGCATTTTCCCCGAGCGCCTCCGACGAGCACAAGCGCCACCCTGTCCTCCTGACTGCGGTGAAGGTGGCGGAGCGATGCGCTGATAAGATTCTTATCCGGGGCCGCAGAGTCATTAGAGGGCCACAGCAGAGTGGGAGGCCACTGGACTGCAGGCTCGTCACCACGGAGGAAACCTGAGCAGATTCTGAGGGTTTTTGGTTTGACTGGTGATTCAGAGGAATCGATCACATGAAGGCCCATTTCCTTCAGTCACAGAAAAGCTTTTTTATTTGTCTAGAACATGGGTGTCAAACTCTGGCCTGCGGGCCAAACTTGGCCCCGCAGTGTCATTATATTCAAATCTCCGAATGCTCAGCTGGTATTTTGGCACGTCAATCAGGACAGGACGTTCACTGAAGGATATTATTATTATTGGTTAACTGGTTTATTGATATTTTATTTTTAAATGTATTATCTTGCCGTGGAAAAGGTTACTGTTGAAATCTAGGTTGCAAATAAAAAATAGCCAATTTTTATTGACATTTTATTTATTTCGATATGTAAGTTTTTTTTTTTTTTTTTTTTTTGAAATTGGATTTAGCATGTGTGCAATATGAAGTTATTGATTGTACAGTATTCAGATTTGCTTGGTTCCATATTCAGGTTTGGCTCCATATAAAATTCACTGTTCTATCTTGTTTCTCCTGAAAATGATCATAATAATGATCATTTTGGCATCAGTGAGGCTGGCTGCACAGTCCTGGATGTGGTTTCCATCCTTGTGTTTGAAGGGTGGCTGTTTTCACAGTCTGATCAGCACAGGTAGCCAGAGATAAAATTCTGACAGTCAGGAATTAGGGGTGACCATCTCCCACCATGATGGCTGCTGTGACCTACATCAAAACCAACCAACCGACAGAAATGCAGCCGATGACATTTTCTCCTCGCTGACCGACTTTGAATACGTCACAGGCAGCGAAGCCGTTCTGCCTTCCCATCATGCAATCTGCGCACAGCAAACTTCATGTCGGAACAAGTTTATTCCATTCACGTCACGCACGAAACGCAGCTTGTTCACTCAGCTCGTGCAGCTTGCGGTTTGTTTGTTTGTTTGTTTATTAAAACAAACAAATGATGATGTTATGCTCTAGAATAGCATCATCTGTTCTTACTGGGGTCTAAAGAAAATGATAATACAGGAATACACATTCACACGAAATGGCATAAAGCAACAATATGATGAAATGCTGCGTTATAAATTTAAAAAAAACAAACAAACATGACAGTATTTATCTGGATCTAATCATGAAAAAGGCAAAAAGGATCACAATTGAACTAATTGGATTGTAATAATAATAATAAATAATTGCTTTTGGGGATATTAGAAAGGGAATAGGATAGGGAAATAAATTGATAGGGGACAGACAGACAGACAGACAGACAGACAGACAGACGCTGCTCCAGCGTTTTTTTTATTTTTTATTTTAACCTCTCAATCCAAAACACTCTAATGAGTTGCATTTCTGACACAAGGGACTAACAACCCATCGCTAATTGTTTCAAGTGCTGGCGCCTCTCATTGACTGACGCAATCTCCTGACACACGGTCGTCTTGTTGACTGACGACATCAGCTGATAATGACGCCACTGACAGCCGATTAATCAGACAATCTGTCGTCCGCTGCCGATAAGAATCTCTCTCCGCAAACGCAGCTATGCAAACACACTGAATTATTTGTTGATTTTTTTATTTTTTTTTTACCTCTGCGGACACACAGTCGCAGTGCTGCCGTGTATTTGCCTTTTTACCGCTCCGTCTGCCCGCTACCTTACGTGGCTCACGGCAGCATCATCCAAATTGCTGCCATTTGTTTGCCTAATTAGTCGGCCTGCCTGCGCATGTGGAGCCCATCCCGCCATGACATCATTAGCAGGTTTCCATGGAGGAGCGATGGTGTTGCTGCTGCAGATGTTGCTCCTCCTGCTGCCTGTTTACACCCTTCTCCGCCTGACTGGCCGGGCCTCAGCTGTGGCACACGCGGCTCCACGCAGAATAAAAGCGCTTTATCCTGATATCCGCAGAGGGCACCGCGATGGCTGAACTTGTTTTTGTGTTGGAGGCTGACGACAGTGGCGGCTCGGGCTGCTGTTTGTTTTGGTTTTGTTTTTTCACCTTGTGCGATTTGCATGGAGCATGTAAAGTGACTCGGAGGCAGACCTTCCGCAAACGACGTCGATGACCTTCAGCCAGAGTGAATTACGACTGTTTGCTGGGCTGGTGAATAAAATCATGGAGAAATCTGACGAGGGTTGTGGTATTTTCTTTGTCTGTAAAAAGTCCACTCAATTCTACAGAAGCGCATTTCTGCCACCCTAGAAATAAAAACAGGGCTCAGTATCACATTATAACATGAAAATTATCACAAAACATGATAGTTTCATGTTTTTTACGTGAAAATTATCAAGTAAAAACGTGATGAAACTGTGATTCCCTTTTTTTGTAGGGCGGCAGCAAAGCCCAAGACTACAAATATTGTTTTCTCATAAACTACACTGACCTGGAGACGGATCAATTTCTTTCTTCTTTAAATTCATCTTATTTATCCACAGGGTAAAGAGCCGACAGTTGGAGGACACAAATCTGAGAAGGTGATTGGATGAACCGTCCACCTAATAAATTCAAGCTGACAGTCAGATTTGTTATTAGCAGTTTTGCCAGGTCGCAACCGCTCGAGGCTAACGCTGGATGCACAGCTGTGTTTAGCTCAAGTTTGGTCAAAACAAGAAAATCCTTCGGTGGTCTTCAGTGTTCAGTGATTTAAAAGCCATATTGATGTGATAAACCTGCTGCCACCGCTGCGCTGCAGAAGCGCACGGCTCCTTGCAGTTTTCTGTTTTCCAAGAAAATCCGCGAGAAGCAGTCGGTTTTCCTGTGTTTGTCGCCACCAAAAGGAATTTGATTGGTTTTGGATTACGGTGGGACAATTGGGGCAATTAGGTTTGACTGAAGACTCTCTGTTGGAGTGGAACGATGCTGATATCTGACCCATTCAGCTGACGTGCCAAGTTTAAAATTGATTTTACTG
Organism: Thamnaconus septentrionalis; assembly: GCA_009823395.1. Classification (NCBI taxonomy): domain Eukaryota; kingdom Metazoa; phylum Chordata; class Actinopteri; order Tetraodontiformes; family Monacanthidae; genus Thamnaconus; species Thamnaconus septentrionalis. Next base: position 18,045,342 of record CM020512.1, on the reverse strand, counting down.
GGAAAATATCCTTTGGAAATGTCAGTTCGAGCGTCAACCTTAAGTCTGCCCTATTTATTTGCTTGGTGTTCCATTTTATTGTCGGTCAAAAAAGTGTGCACGTTTCCTTCTAGGACAATATACTACCAGATCTGATTAATGCCTACTTAGATGAATTAACTTGCTGCCCCTCATCACTGCCATGTTTCGCACAGACATGAGGCCAGCAGCCCATCACTATAAAACCTCGCAGTGTCTCATGGCAACTTAACAGAACAAGTGACGAACTCTTCCTCTCTTTTAGGTTCAACGCCCTCGTTTCACTAAAAAGAAAAAAAGAAAGGAAAAAGAGGCCGTCTTTCTGGGCAGGGCTGTAGTTGGGAGGACGCAGGGGCAACTCGACACTGCAGTAGTGGTAAACAGTGTGAGACAAAATGTCACAGGTGTGTATTTTCTCTTGGGACGATAACAATCCTGGAAGGGGAAATCTCGCTGGCCCGGGTTTGCCTCACTTCCACTCTCCTCCTCCCTCCTAAGCAGGGTCTGTTTCCAAGGTGGCCATTCTGTCCCGAGACATTTAGATTCTGATCAGTCCTCAGTTGGAGAAAAACAGGCTCCACACACACACACACACACACACACACACACAAAAAAAAACTGTGTGAATGGAAGGAAAGTTCCTCACAGGGCAGGTTTGAACAGGAGCCGAGGCCACGCTGGGCGAGGTGACATGTAGCCAGAGGCATTAGGAACAAAGGCCCGGCAAGATCATCGTGGTAATATGAGTCAGCACTGCCACTTACACTGGGCCCATTAGGGAAGGCGGGCTCGCTGTTTCCCACTGGAGCCTTTTAAGCCCGAATTGTGAGTAATAAACTCACATTATGTGCAATAACCTACACAAAGGCTGGGCGTGCAGACGCGGCTAATGGATGTCAAAGTCAGCCATGGAGCCAACTTAAGGCCTGTCAACTAATTGTGCTGCTTTTATTGACGAGGCACAAAAACTTTTCCACCCCCCACCCCCCCAGCCCTTCATGCTGCGAAGTGTTTGACAGGATAGAGAGAGGAAACAGAAAATGTGAAAAAGTGCAAGACTAACGACTGCTTTTGCCCTGAGTTTGTGCTCTGAGCATTATTTAGTCACACAAAGAAGGTAAATATGTAGTAGAATGGCACCTATATAAAAACAATCATCCAAACCAACAAATATAATGCTTTAAAAAGTAAACCCCTTAAAAATGTGCCAGTTGACTAAATGATAAATTATAATTGGTCTGTGGAATGACGACGAGTCGAATGAGACATTACCTGGTTTCAAATTGAGCACTGAACTGAGACTGATCAGACATTTCACAGAGCAATTTTTTTCTCTCAGTAAACAGCTGATGATGTTCACGTGTCTTCCTGTAGCCAAGAAAACACTCCGAAACACACAGAAATCCAATGAAAAGCAATTAGAGATTGAAGAAGAAGAAGAAGAAGAAGAAGAAGAAGAAGAAGAAGAACTGCAAGTAAAGAACAAAGAGCCTCCGGGCTGCGGTGTTTAAAAGCAGGCCAAGAAGAACCTTACCAAAGCAGCCATATCTTTGCAGCCTGCTAGAAGCTCTGGACTGTTTCCTGGACGTCCATTCTGAGCAGCAGCAGCAGCCCGCAGCGTTTTTTCGCCGTGAGCGGAGCGAGTGCCTGGCCTCGCTGCCTCCCAGCCCCCGCCGAGCCTGATCTGGGCTCTGTCTGTTCACATGATGTCAGCGGCTGCCCGCTTGACAACGAGCCCACTTCAAACAAAAGGGAGCCGTGTTTTCCTCCTACGATTAGCATTGTTGTGCCTCGGCAGCCTTTCCCCCCCTCATAAATAAATAAAAAGGGCCCGGTCCATTCAGCGCCACTGTATACATATGTGCCCCGGATCCTTCCTCCCCTTCTGGGATCCGGACCAGGCTGATTTCCCTGCGGTAAAGTGAACGATGCTCTCGACCAGTCAGCTGTTTACACCTTGAACACTCGCCATCACAAGGAGATGGGAAGAAACAAACACGAACAATCTTTATAGATACACACACTATCAGTCAAAAGTTTGGACACACCGTGTCATACAATTTTTTTTTTAATCTTTACAACTTCCTACACTGCAGATGGATACTGAAGACATCAAATATATGAGCAAGATATATGTCATTATGCAGCAAAGAAAAACCTGTTAAATAACTCTAAATATGTATTTTAATAAAAGGTGGCTTTGAAGAATTTCAATATAAAACGTTTGAGTTATTTTACACTTTTATTGTTTCCTACAAAAATCCATGCCTTCAGTGAGAAACTGCAATGTCAATAGTCATGAGAATAAGACATTCAATTCATAGAGTGTAAAACTTTTGACTGGTAGTATACATACAGTATACACAGCCACATCCTCTCCCACTCCTCCGTTATCGACATTTTAACATTTGAAGCAGATCATCGAGCAAAAGTCTGCGCCGCCTCAGTCAGACATGCAGAAGTGATTGCTGATAACGCTGGACACTCGGCGCTGCTCGCTTTCCGCTGAGCGGAGATAGCGAGAGGGATCGCTGCCACTCTGCCATAATTGCCATGCTAAATGAGCGGCCTGAGGATCCTGCGCCTGAGGACATTATGAATCAGGCAAAGAACAGGAGATAAGAAGCCCGATCAAGGCTATTAGCATCAGCCGCTGTGGAAAATTCTCGGGTGAACTAATGAATAAAACAAAAGGTCCGTGCAGGACTTGCTTCTTCTTCACGAGGCTGCAGCTGGAAAAAAAAAAATCAATGTAGCCTGGACAGATAATCTCAGAAGACGAACCAGAGGAGTCCTGGTTCCTCGCTTCACAAGTCAGCGCCATTCACAGATCAATTCTCCTGAGTGATTCGAGCTTAAGGAGGAGAAAAAAAAGGCGGACGTGAATATCTTTGTACCACATGGAGACTGCAAACGCTGCACCTGCCTGCAGCTTTTCAACACCGGAGCCATTATCCTGGACGTCTCGCTGATTAGTTTGCCATTTCTTTTTTTAGAAGGATTAGAAAGAATTAGAGCTAGAAAAGGTTTCATATGAAGAGCCCAGTATTTTGGCATCAATCATAGACAAAGGTATTAAGAAAATGTCAACCTGGCTGTTGGCTGTTTTCTGCATTACCTCAACACAGATCTTCTTCATCGGCGAGATTGCTGCCGTACGTGAGAGGGCAATGGGACTGCTTTTGTTTTGTTTTTTTTACTTGATCCCTTTACTTGAACGTGTCCTTCTATTTTTACTACCTCTGTAAACTGTTGCAGCGCAACCCTCTGGGTAGGTGTGAAGAGCACGCATCACTCAGTACCTTCTCATGCACCCCGCACGTGGGTTATGAAGGGAACAGAGGAGCGGAGCGAGATTTATCGACCTGCGGATGTCTGATATCCACAATTAGCGGTGACGTGCCATCGGGAAACGCAGCTTGTGATGAGGAAGCTTACAAAGCAGAATAACGCAGCGCAAATGAGTCTCTGCTTGGTGTAATCACTGTTGATTTTTCATGTGTTATTTAATTAAGAGGCTAAATAGAAAAGCTAAATAAATAAAAAAATAAAAAAATAAATATAAAAAACATTATTATTTATTTTTTTTAATAATAATTCTTTTTAAATAAGTCTTCAGATCTCTGGGTTCATTTTTGCAACTATTTTTCTTGGCTTGTTTTGGCTTTGGTTTTAAAACTGCATAAAGAACAGAAGTTTCTGAGCACGAAAGCAGACATTGGCATTAAAAAAAACGTCTAGACCCTCTTTAACACAACCATCTGAGTCATGTGACATTTGGCAGACACAGGCATCTGTCACATGACTTGAACAATATCTTGGCTGTACAAGATTCCATCCACACAAATTCTTATTCATATTCTACCATTGTTGCTAGGCCGAAACAAAAAAACAACAAAAAAAAAGGTTAACAAATTAAATAGCCCAAAAGTAATTCATTAATGTTAATTGCCTCTGTTAAACAGAACACGCGACGGTGCAATAAAACAGCCCCGGCGGCAACAGATTTAACTTTTACAGCAGGCCCACATTCCCTTTGGTTACCGCAGCTCACTTAGCAACCAGCAGCTCGATCGATCGCAGCCCTCTCAACACCGCTATGTCTTCACGTGACAGAAAGCAGGACGGCGGGTGGCATCAGCCGGAGGTTTTATAGCCGGCGTGAGAGACGGCATGTGTAAAATGTTCTTGCGGACGGAAGCGTGCAGTTGGGCGGTGATTAATCAACGCAGCAGTGGCCAGACGCTCAGACATACGGGGCAGCCTGCAGTGGCAGCCGGCTCTGCCTCCAGCCGCTGGGAATCCCCCTCATTGGATGGGATGGGTGCAACTTATTAACAAAAAACACCCACTACTCACGGCTGAGTCAGGAGCAGGTGCTCGGACCAGACTCCAAAATTCCGTCTGCAAAGGCAGACTTTTGTAGAGACTGAGCTAAATTTACACAGATGTTTCCCTGAAGCTGAAATGTCTCGGTCTGGTTTCACGCGCGAGCAAAGGCCTGCGTGGAGAACGTAACGACGTCGTCAAATGGAGACGGGGATGTTTAGATGTGGAGGAATCTGCTGAATGTCTGAGGAGAGGAGCTGTGAGGAGCATTAAAGCAGAGAGACGACGTCCTAAATCTCCTGGTTTCTCTATTTGTTTGACGCCGGTCTGCTGGACTGAATTTAGTCTCCAGCGTCAGCGTTCAGCATCCTGCATCAATCATTGTAATTAGAGGCGAAATGACGGGTAGCGCCAGTGACACACTCTGGTAATTGTGGCTCTTTGGGAAATGATCACATCCTTTAGCTTTAATATATTTGGAAAGGGCAATCATATTAACATCCGATGTACTTAAATAAAGTAGTTTATTTTAGGTATGGGCCAAAGCCACGGTTAAATTAAAGCTCCTACACTGTGCAGAACTAACTGGGCCTGTCAGTGAAGACCATTGTTACTCTTGGTTCAGTTTTTACACAGCACACAGTGCTGGGAAGCAGCCCTTTGTGATGTCACAAGCTCCAGCTAAGTTCCGCCCTCATAGTAACCTTGTTGCCTTTACGTCCCCCTCCAGACGTTAGCTGTAAACAGAGGGCTAAATATTTTCTGTTCTCTCTTTTTTTGGATAGTTCAGCACTTCTATTTTTCATTCTAATTATTTTTAGAAATCTTTTATATTGTCTGTTTTCATTTATTGCATTGCGGATTGGGAGGAAAATACAATTTCAGTCCTCAACAGGTCATTCACAATTGATGGCTAGGCCGACTTAAAGGGGGATTCTATGTGACCCTCAGTTTCTAAAGACAGTAACAAACAAAGAACTCTTATTTTTTGGGAAATCTGCAGCCAGAGGATTGATAAAATGCAACTAAACAGTTGGATTTTATAAAAACAATTAGAAGGGTACGAATCGTTGTCTGGCATTAATCGCGCAAAGCTTCTGCCAAAAGATATTTGATCTCCAACGGCAGTCGATGAGCGATGTTCTCATTGCTAATGCATCCTCAGAAGCTTTCCTGAATTCATTCAGCGGTTAGATTCCACACCATTTTATGTCCACTAGTGCGTTTAACCAATGGTTTGAAACTGAATTAGCCCGCCTGAATTTCAATCAAAGAAGGAAAACTACATCACCAGCCTGAAAGAAGAAGCCACTGGGTGGGTCTAACTCTGTTGGCGAGCGCGGTGCATCGACAACACTTTTGGGCCCCGCAGGCGCTCAGACGTCAAGCCAGGCCGCTTCACCTGTAAACACGGACCTTCGTGTGATGCCTGGCAATTTTCCCCCGCTCTCTCTATCTCGTCTAATTCAACCGCAAGGTTGCCCACTTCTATTTCTGTCCACATTAACAACCCGAGACCTCGGCAGGAAGCAGGTGGTTTGTTTGCCGTGCTGTTGATGCCCCACATTTACCCCAACCCTTCCCCCAAGCTTCGGAGCCAGGACTCCTAGTTTAAGTAAGAGGGGAGCGATGATAAGAGGAAGTGGATGAGAGGAAGTGACAGGCACGGAGGGAAGGTGACGGGGGATGAGGAGAGGGCGAGGAAGAGGAAAATGAGGACGGGGGGAAGAGTGAAGAGAAAGAGGAGGAGACACGAAGGGAAGGAATGCACATGTTTATTAGGCTTTCTATATAAGGACAAATCCCCTCTGGCCTCAGTGTTTTCATTACTTTATTGGGAGCATCAGAAACCAAACACTTCCTCCTCAGATGGGCTGCGGCACAAAACCCTTCCATCCATTCCAAGGAAGAATAGAAGATTAGCTTGTAAGAAAAAAAAATGTTCCCACAACTCCCTCATCCTTGCTCTATAAAAAAATATTAATTAATTAACCCCAACCACACCCACCCAACCCACACACCGACACACACCAGTTTTCTATGCAGCATTATATACATATAAGTCTTAAAAAATATAACAGCGGCACCTTTCGCCTGTTCTGACGGACCCAGTGCGTCTGAGGTTTGCCGAGTAATTCCACTCGACTGCATCATCACAGCAGCGTTCTCCCAGCTCTGGGAGGACGTGGGCGTCGAGTGATTTGATTTGCCGGCTCGGACGGGACAGAGTGGCTCATACGTAACCCTCCTCATGAACGAGCGCAAACAGCAGCCGAGGCAGGCGCCGCCACTTTGCTTCCACGTAGCCGGCCTGCGTTTCTGCGCTGGTGGGCAGGATGAACAGCCTCACATCTCCCCAGCAGACTGAGACACTGCGTCCTCGTGGACCCCGACACAAACGATTCTTAACTCTTCTACAAAACAATATGAATTTGAAAATGGTGAAGAAGACGCCATGTGAACTGCAAGTGCAAACATTGTTTTAAGCACACTACTGAGTGTTTGAACACTGGCACTGTTAAGAGTGAGCGACAGGGTTTCCGATCTTTCTATGTCTTTGAAGAAAAAAAATATGCTGTTAAGCTTCTACCTCCAGGCTGCAAAAGTAAATCTTTTTTGTCAGATTATATCAAGATGATCACATTTTGTTCTCTCGAAATAATACCTGAATAATCACTGTCAAGTCAGTTATACTGATAGTCACCCACTTCCTGCAAGCGCCCTCATGTAGCTCGTGATTTTAGCTCCTCTGGGCATTTATTCAAAAGGAATTATATGCATACATCATTTGACTGAGAATTCCCGGTGGAGCCTGTGAATCTTTGTCGAACACAGAAGGTCCTGAATGTGTCTTTCTCTCGTGGGACTTCCAAAGTTAGAGCAAAGATCACTACATTCACACATCAATTTGATTTAAAGCTGTTAGTCCAGCTCAAATAACTCAGCACTCTTTTCGTTCATACCATAAAGACAGACTCATCAAATCCTCTTTCGTGGAAACAGGGCACATTGATTATACTTCCAAACTAATTCACATATATGTGGCTCCATTATCATAATAGGGTTTGATTAAAAATTCTCCCACGCAATAGACTAACAACAGTCAGCATCTTGTGCTTCCCTCTGCAACTCATGCTGATGCCTGTGATTCCAAAGTAAGAGGAAGCAGCTTCACTGAATCAAATGTCATCGTGCATAGAAATAAAACTGGTGCCAAGAAAAATGTCAATCATCAACACAAAAATGAACAAAAGCCTATGTTGACGACGCTGATGTCAGGAAACGCTTTACACATTTTGCAGGATTCACCAATTTTTTTAATCAATGCAATCAACTCAGAAGGCCTGAAGTGGGAGCAACAAGACACAAATTGACCAACACTGGCAAAAAGATCCTTCAACAGCAGGCCAGTTCGTTAGCCGAGTGCCACCACTGGATGCCATCCGGCAGTGCTAGAGCAGCTATTAATTACACACACAACCATTAGTCAGAGTGAGGGCTATTTATAGCAGCAGGCCTCTCATCACATTTACCTGCGAACCCTCACAGGTTGTGATATCACAGCATTTAACCTTAAAATGGCCTCTAGTAGTGAAGCGCTAATGCATACCTGCCTTTTCAAATACTTATTTTTTTTTGAGAAACTAGTGTGTGCAAGCCACATGAGTCTTGTTGGGAAGATTTAAAGCCAGCAAAAAGAACTACTTCACTCATGTGATGCACTACTGACATACTGTAAGAGTGATTTGGCTGTTCTAGGGTTTGTTATCATTTAATTGTTTTGTTAGGATCAAGTTTGTTATATTTCCATCTTATGCCATTACTTTCTAGGCACAAATGAGGCTTTTTTTTTTTTTTTAATTTTGATCCACCTCAGTGAAGTGAAGCAGCACTTCAGACTTCTTTGGAACGGCGCTAATTTTGAGTCTAACGTAAAACAAACTTGCCTCTAAAATGTCCAAGCCAGCAGCTTTGGATCTTGACGCACGTGTGTCAAATTATTATTGGCTTGCAGACGCTGAGATTTACGCTCTTAGATGTCAGAATTTAGCACCAAAATGATTCATTTTTCCATACAGGATTGAGTATTTCGGTCAGATGTATGGAAGTTCAGTCTTTTCTTTTATTCCTCTAGGTTGTCTGTCAGATGGGTGATGCTGCTTATTCCCAAGGCAGAGAGTGCAAGTCCTCCACAAAACGGTCCAAATACTGCGGTTGGAGGTCAAGGCAGTTAAACTGACGAAATCCCCCTCCGCGAAATACATTCACATTAAAGCCATGATTACACAGAGGGAGATGTACAAAAATAGACCCTGAGCAGCCTGTTCACACACAACCAGCCCACTGCCGCACTGCTCTGGACTGCTGCTATCTGATCCTCGTTGTCTCCGACATCAGAAGGTTCTAAAGCAGGTGACATTCTGCGGACATAATTTCCTCATCTAGAAGACACCTGAAGCAAAACTGAGATTAGATTTCTATTTTTATCCATCACCGGGATCTCTCTCTATCTCTCTCACTCACTCTCTCTCTCTCTCTCCCTCCCTTGCGGCAAAAAAGAAAGCTGTGTGAATCCAGATGCATTCAGTGAACACTGAAAGAGATCGTTCTCATACTAGGAGTAAAAAAGACAACATGAAGAAAATAAAGAAAATGGCCATCAGTTGGCTGAATATAGAGAAAGGTGTTTGGTAGAGTGGGAAAAAAACACTCTAATCACTTCTTATAGAAAAACAAGTTGCACAAACGCCCCCCACCAGCCTTAAGGGTCCAGGTTCACTACACACACAGATATAGCGGTTGCTGTGTTCTCGGGGTAATCATGCTATTATTGGCAGGCCTCAGCAAGAGGCAGATACCACTTCCATTTACTGAAGGAGTTGGAGGAGACAAACAGGGTTGGTAAGAGCAGCGGCCACACAGCACTGCAGATAATCACAGCCTGCACTTGCATGACCTGTTTACTCATGATCCAGCGATATTTCAGACCGCCGAGGTGGATCACATCAGGCCCCTGCGCACAGTGATCCTTGAGGACAGGCATTTATAATACAAAGTGGCAAAAACATGTGATCTTTTCCTCTCTTCAGACTTAAGAGAATATTATTGAGTGAGGGGGGAAAAATAGGAGGTTTCCAGCCAACGTTGTCGAGGCCTGTGTGTGTGTGTGTGTGTGTGTGCTCTTATCTAGCTGCTCTCTACCAGCAGCCCTCCCCTCCTCTCCTCCTCAGCCATTGTGAAGGATAGCAGACCATGTTTGGTTAGCTGGTACAAAGACGAGTAAAGACAACGGGAGCTATTCCTAGGAAGGCCATATCAAAGAGAACACACAGCACAAAATTGTGTTTTAAATTCATCAGGTGGCTTAATCTCTCGTGACGTGTGATCCAACCTCAAATTAGACGCTCTTTAATGTCACAGTGTCTGCGATTTGATGTTGTCCTTTGAAGTACAACCAGGCAAGTTAAGCTACAGCTGGAGGCAAAAAAAATTACATGCGGTGGGTGGGGGGGTTATTGTCTATTTTTGTCAACTGACATATGACAAGAGGTCAGACAAGAAGCTCATAGGATCTATTTTAATGATTGTTTTCATGCAGGCACAATTTTCAAGCTGCAACTTTTAAATTTTCATTACAGAATTGATCACTTGTGCCATAAATTATAGCGTGTGTCCATATATATATATATATATATAAATATATATAGATATATATTTACATATATATTAGCTTACTTGAAAATAATTGTAGGCTTTAGGAAATCTATCTGTCAATCATGTATATTTATAGTAGCTCACTTGGAAATTATTGGAGGCTTTTGAAAATCTAGTCAATCATGTTGCACATACAAGACAGCTGCAGGCAAAAGCTGTAGAGCCATGTGTGTGTCACCATGTCAGCCATGTATTACCTCTTTCACTTCACTTCAGATAAGGACCACACAGTGGAAAAGACTTTTTCCCCACCTAAATGGTGACTTTTAATTAAGCCAATAGTTTTATTGACTTGTGCACAGCGCCAAGATGTCAAAAAAGCAACAAAATGATTAAAGTATGCCCATATTAGGTCATTTTAAAACAGACTAAGGGAAGAGGAAGAACGATTATGTTACCGTTACTACGTTTTGAGGATTGAGGCCATAAATTCAGGAGAAAGACGACACGACTCATTGTGTAAGTATCTGTCGGGCTTGTCGGGCATCAAGTGGCAAATGATGATGACGACCTTAAGACTGAGCTATCCCAATGAAAACAAAACAGCTCTCTCCGTTCACTGGCTGATGGATTGTGTGGCACTTGCGGCACTGTTGTAATCCCAAATTTTCGGAGGCGGGAGGGAGGTGGGGTGGGGGTAAATTGTCTGGATTACATGAAACCGACTGTGCTCAGGGAGAGAGCAAACAATGTTTTGGTTGCAGTCAGCAGGCAGGCAGGAGGCCAGTATTTATCCTCACCAGTACCCATGCCCAGTTAGGCTGGCCCTTGCCCAGCAACACTCATCCAAAGTGTGTGTGATGTGTGTGTGAGAGAGAGAGAGAGAGAGAGAGAGGGGAGAGAGAAAGAGAGGGACTGCTGAATCTCTGAGCATCATCTCCATCCATCCATCCATCCATCCATCCATCCATCCAACTGCCCCTCCTCCCCGCCCCCCAGATCAAGCACATCGCCGCAGGGGAGGGAGAATACCCCTGCTGCCGTCGCAGCTTTTGTTACTCCATCCAGTTCCGATCAGAAAGATCGCGCTGAATTGTGTTTCCAGCGGCGAGGAGGGCGGAAATAAAGGACAGTGTCGGGAGAAGGAAGAGGAGGAGGAGGAGGAGGAGGAGGAGGAGGCGAGAGCCTGGAAACGGCTGTCAGCGGCTGACTGGCCTGAGTGCTGCAGCGAGTGTGTGTGGGAAGCACGGGCACGCCACAGTTCCAACTGACTGTACAGTAACACACAAACAGAAACACACACACACACACACACACACACACAGCAGAACGGCGCTATGGGGGCACGCTTGCATCCACCATTCGAGTGTAAAAAGGGGGGAATAACATGAGCACTGGCCGCCGGGGCTCCGTGACACCGACTGAAGCGACGCCAGTTGTTCCCGACGACACGCATTGTCTGACAGAGGAGAGGGTCGCCAGCAGCAGCAACAACAACAACCACCAAACACACCAAAAAAAAAAACAACCTTCGGCTTCGTGACTCCGCAGCTCCTCCCTCAAAGAAGTATTTTTTTTTTTTTTTTTCCTTAAGAGAGAAATTGCGCAAATACGAAGCGAAGGGGAGCCAACCGCCAGGCGCCTCTTCACCGCTTTCCCGCCGCCAGCACGTCACTAACCTGGGTCGGGTCTCCTCGCACTATCCACTTGTTACAACGGAGCACCGCGGGCACCATGGAGGAGCAGCGGGGGTGAAGTTTGCTGGCTGCCGGTGCTGCTGCTGGTGCTGCTTCTGCTTCTGCTGCTGCTGCTGGTGGTGGTGGTGGTGGTGGGACACAAAAGCAGCGCTGAGAGCCGGAGAAGGACGGGAAGAAGGAGGGGGAAAAAACAAAAACTGTGGCTTCTTCGGGAAGTCCCGAGAGCTTGTGTGTATGTGTGTGCACTTGTGTCCTTGCGTGCGTGTGTGTACGTGTGTCTATGTGTTCCTGCCGGGATCCCGTCGTCGGGTGGACGGGGAGGGAAAAATAAAAGCAACCAACGGGAGGAAAGGTTGTGCCGTCAAACAGCTGTTTTCCAAAATGGAGTTAGCCGAGTCGTAGCCAATCAGAGCGCGGCTGAGTGGCTCAGCTCCCACTCCTCCGAGGGCTGGTGAGAGACACACTGCGCCCTCGACATCACACACACACACACACAAACACACACGCACACACGCCACCTACCAGGATTTTGTTTTTTGATGATTCACTGTGGCCTTTCTCCAGCGACAGATTTCTCGATAATGGTCGTATAAATCTGGTGTGATCCCCCCCCCTTTTTTTTTCTTCCTTGTAAAAGTGCGGGGATTTTTATTTATTTTATTTTATTTTTTTGGTATCGCTCCAACAATTAAACGCAGCGCTCATGTGAATGTGAAGGAGGGAGGAGGGAACAGGTCAAGCAAGGATCTTTGTTGTCATTCCAAACATTCACATGCATTGGCCGAAATATAGCAGCTGACTCAAGGCCCTGGTTCATCCATTTCAGAAAAAAAAAAACAAACTGCAAGTTTAAATAAGCTATGGGAGAAATAAGCTGAAATGTAAGCAGAGATGAGGGAAGAGGAAAAAATTATTATTATGTGAACATGCCATATGATCGACGGTGATGACGAGGCAAGACAGAGGCATCTTCTTGTTAACACAAAAGTGAGTTAAGTGATGTATTCAGAAGCCTGTGTTGGTGCCCCATTAAATATGAGAATATAAAAGAAGCATTGACGTGGACCAGGTACTTCCCATCATGCTACTTCACCGTGTATTCCACCTCCAGTTTATGCCTCCAATGCATAATAATTACATGTTTGAGTCACACATAATAAGCACCTCTGGGAACACCCAAGAGTTCTATCAAGAAGCATGCTGTCCTGGACACTTCATAGAACAAACAGAACCTCAAAGGAAGAGCATTTATGTATGTTGGATTTAGACTCAGTTTGTGCTTAAAGTTGATTAAGTTTTGGGGGAAAAAAACATAGTCTGTCAGCCATCTCTTTATGAGTTACAAATGTTGACTGGTTTCACTATGATTTTAGAAAAAAAAAACACTGAAATCAGAGTCTGGATTATTTAAACAGCACAACCTAATGAGATTATTTGTATTATTTACAATGACTAATTCTCTCAGATTGTTATGGACGCTAACATACATTTACAGCTCAACAAAGTCTTTCAAAAGTTAAGAGTTAATGTCATGGAAACGGAGGACTAAAAATATCCAACAGCGTGGGCCATGTTGAGTAAAAAATAAACTCCCCAAATCTCATGAAAGAAACTAAACAAAGTAATGAGTTCTTTATAAATTTCTCAATTTAACTGATTCAAAACTAATGTGTTTTCAAGCCCAGAATGATTGCAATTATCATTGTTTAGACAAGTCCTCATTATTTAACTTATTTCAGTCTCTGTGGTGGCCCTGCAACCTTGCACATACCATTATTGTAGTGTTGAAAATAATCTGTGACTCACGTAGGTCTGGACGTTTCTACTTTATCTTTCTATTTACATTATTATATTATCATTTTTTTCAGTATTACTGCTTCTCTGTAAATAAAATATCTTAGTTGATCTTGATGCATCTGTGCTTTTAATGTTCCTCAGGAACCATGAGCCAAATTAGGGTTTTGAAACCCACAATTTCTATTAAGGTCTGCTTACAATCACAAGACTATGCAAGTAACACACTCATGCATCCAAAATATGAACACAAAACAAAACGCACTCTATTTGACTTAAACTTTACTGTCTTCGCCAACAACAATAAATGTCCTGCAGCACAGTACAATAGAGACACAGACATGCTTTAAAAAAAAGTATAATAAAAAAAAAGTTTGATAAAAATAATTCAAGTCAGATCTCAAGTATAACAAAAAAGATGCAATGTTATTGCACATTTCTGCACATGGCCTGCAGTAAGGTTTGGCAAAACAGATCAAACGGTCTACAAATTCAGAGCTGAATGTTCTCTGCCCATGTGACTCCTGCTATGAGTAGTGGCCCTGTGTTAAGACTGAGAGATGAAACAGAAAAGAAAACAGGACAGAAGGCAGATTTAATGATATCGATAAATCATCCTCTGAAAAGTGTCTAGCTGGAGAAAGCATCAACACAACAAAGGCCGTAAAACATGATGTGAAGTATTTAGCAAGAATATACATCATAAACTTGTGTTGTTTGCTATCTATTTCCACCTAAAAGCAATAAAATACGAGACAAGCGTCAACGACAAAACCCATAGATATTGCTTTGGTGCATACAAACCCTCATGGATTTGTAATACTTAGATCTGTTCCCCGAAAGGCAATGTATAAGAAACAAAACCTGCACATTTTAAAACATGGCAAGACAGTAGTGTTTTCATTTTGACAGCGCAATGGCCTCATGCCGTCATTTTTTTTTTCATTTCTGTAAAACATTCGCCAAGGGACAAATGTGCATTTTGGCAAAGTTTTCTTTGTCGAGTCGTTTCTCTTCTTTGAACATTAGACATACACAGTCTGCACTTTACGCAAGCTAAAAGGAGGCTTCATCAGTCCTGGTTGGGTTGCTTTAACAGGCTAGTGCTTTTAAAATAAAACTCCCAGGACTACACCCACATGGTCTGTCTGACTGCTACCGCTGATGGCTCATTTTAGATTCAGCTGCGCCAAAAATGAGTGAGCAGCGAATTTCATCCCTATTGGAAGGCATCTTCAATGGCTGGTGGGACGAACATCAAGGAAAATCTGCCTCAATGCACATTTGAGAGGGTGACTGTTGAAAAAAAGAAAAGAAAAAGAATCTATCAATACATCTACATAGATCACCTAACATAGCTGAACATGCAACCGCATTTGGGATAATTTATTCTATTATTAACAATTTACTGTAAATATTTAGTTCCAACAGTGTTTTCTTTCTCCAAAACACACGAATTTGGCCAAATCATCTCTACCCTAAAGAAGAGCCTAAAGAGACAGTTTTAAGGTATTTTAATTTTCTAACTAAGGTTGTTCTTGTCACATGTGACAGTATAAGAAAACTAGTAATGCATTACACACTTCTTTCTTGGAAAATGACTAAAATGGTTTATGTGATTTTTAAAAAAAAAGCCTCATTGTCAGAGCCTGCAGCTGCCTGGGAACCATATTTGAATGCTGGGCTGTGTGTTAACTTGGAACAACTCACATACATTAGTGTTGCACTGTTAGTAAATGATGTCATGTATATTAGTATATTAGAAGCAACTTGCCCGGTCAAAGTCCTCACACATTTCAGATGCAACATCAAGTGTCTTCTCAGTGATGTGACAGCTGTCAACTTCACACCTGCAATGTGCTTCAGTAACAGTAGTAAAGCTGCGAGCGCAGACCCCTGAAGGTGTCGTCATCCTGCCCGCTGGCCTGCTCGCCCTCAAACTGCATGGAGTCTGGGAGCAGAACGCCCTCTAGTGGATCCGGTTGGCAGAACTCCACTATAAATTCCTCCTCACAATCCAGCAGCAGCCTCGACCAGGCACTCAAGTCCAGCTGTCCTGCAGTACCGCCATATTCCTCCGGCAGGACTGAACGCGGGATGTGACGGTGCAGAGAACGCAGGTCAGAGCCGTGGAGGACGTACTGTGGCAGCAGACACAAGATACACATTTTAATGTCTTGTCCATCACAAAATAATAATACTATTATTCTTCAAACAAATACACAAGACAAGCCATTTAATTAGCTACACATTTATAAATGCCAATTTACATACATATTGACTCGGTAGTTCAACTTCAAAACCCTGTTTCATAATATTATTATGTTACTAGTATAGTTAAAATCAATAAGCTTCAAAGACCGAGGAATTGATGTTTTATTTAGTACTTAATTCAAACAAAAATCCAGATGTTGCTTTTTGCGAATCTCTTTTGTCAAATGAAAATAGACCATTTCTTTACAGTGGGGGCTGTGAATGAAAGCCAAGCAGATTATTCAAAGTTGCCTTGTGATCTCATTACAACAGTACTTACCCTCTCAGCCATCTTCTCCTTCAGGAAAGGCTTAATTATGGCAAAGATGCCTTTGAAAATCCTGGGCTCATTTATGATGTTAACAGCCTTGATCCGAATTGGAAAACCATCCTGTATATAAAAAAAACAAAAACAAAACATAAACGTCACACATATCAAACATCTAATATTTCTTTTCTGTGCTTCTGTCAATATTAGGCACTATGCAGTTATTGGCATTGTCAATATTGTTAATCAAAGACTAGGAAATTTAAAGGGGTCTGAATCCTTTCCGTACCCATGGTATATGTATATATGTGTCAATGAATCATCAGATACTATGGTTCTTACCTGCAGGATGCTCACAACTTTCTTGGCGAGGAACGGGCCTGGATTGGATGCCTGGGACATACCTACTCCAGTGTAGTCTGCCAAGATCACAATACCATTCACCTGTGTTTCCTCTGGCTGGATCAACTTCTCCAGCGTAAGGTAAATGGCTCTCACATTGTCCACAAATGGATAATCATTTGGCTTCCATTTTCCTGTAGAAATAAGCCAGGGTGGACAAAATAAGCATCATGATCAAAACCTTCGCTGACTGGCTATTACTCCTGCTGTGTGCACTTCAGTCAACAAAAGCACACTAACCTCAAAGCCTAGTAAATGATGATGACTCAGCATAAAAACTAAAGCTCTAATAAGTCTCTGTTAGGTCAAAAGTTTAGAATTACCCGGCCGCAAGCAGAGGATGTATCTGCCATTCGGGTCCGGCTGTGGCAATACTGTAAGAAAGCCCAGATCCAGGACGTGTTTGACTGTTGATGGCTTCAAATCCTGGAACACCTCTGGCCAAGCCTTACGGCCCGCGTGGTAGTTGAGCAGCAGCTGTAGGGCACGGTCGTAGTCAAACTTCCTGGCCCGCAGGAAGCGCAGGAGAAAGGCATCATCCAACCTGGTCCTGAGGTTGGGCTGATCCTGTAAAAGGACATAAACAAAGCAAAACTGACAATTGCAACAAAGGATTTGGTATACACACTCAAATTGTCTTGCATAAGTTGAGAATTTAGTAGAAGAAACCATTATTAATGAAGTAACCCCATGCCTTTTTACCATCAAAACTGTGCCACAAGGCTCTCACTTATCGCAATACAAGTCAGCATTCAATGCCAACTTTTGTGCAGTGATGAAACAAACTATCCTGAATTTGTTTTGTCTTGCTGGTTCTGGCATAACAGGAATATGGATTATAATATTCACGGCAGTGGGAAAAAACAAAAACAAACAACCTTCAATATCATGTCTCTGAGCGCTTGGACATCCCGGAGGCGCCACTCTGGCTTTTCCTGGAGCTCCTCTCTCGCCTTGGCCACCAGCTCAGGGCTCAGGGTACAGGAGTAGATGGGTGGAGGCGGCCCTGGGAACCAGCTCTGTCCCACAGCTGCTGACGGGTCCACTGGCGGAGACCTGAGGTCGATCTCATGCTGATCAGCCATGGACTGACTGGGTGAAGCTGTGTGAGAGACATCAAATGAGAGACTGGCGTCTGCACTGTTTTCTCGACTATTACTGCGGCGACGTTAGCACCCGGTGGGTTTCGCACAGTAATACAGCTGTCTGCTCACTGAACAGAAAATAAACGTATAGGGACGGTCTTCGGCAACAATGAGTGGGCTATTCCAACGACACACGCTTTTCTTGATAGATATCAGTTAGCCGATTCAACCCTGGATGGACAGAAATGAAAAGAAAAAAAAATCATAAAAAAAAAAAAGAAAAGGATGACGGAATACCGACCTAAAATGTGTTAATACGTTATCGACTAGGGAACACGAAGGTTTCTGTTGTGAGCATCCATTGGCAATAGAGGAAACGACATTTAAAATGAAAGAAAAAAATTAACAGGGGATTAAATACAACGATACCAAACAAAACTGACCTGTCAGTGAAGCCTCTTCCGGGTAAATTAATAACGCCCTCTCATTGGTTCTTTTCGAGCATGTGATCTTTTGCCGACGACGCTCATTCGATCTGAGCGTCTGTTTAGATCGGAGCGTTGCCTTCAAGTTTTCCTCGAAAATGATTTCACTGAATAGAAGTACATGCTCTCTCATTTTTTGGACAGGTGTGTAGTTTGCCGCCTCCTCAACAAAAGTAACTCTATTTGTGGTGTCTTTGTTTGTTTTTTTTTTTTTTTTTTTTTACTCTTGCCAAATATTTGCATTGTCAATTTCCAAAGGACAAATATATAGTCAATTTCCAATTAATTTCCATGAACTATACGTCTATGACACTTGATGGCGCTAGTTTACCTGCAATCTTTTTTTCTTTAGCCTGCATCTGCGTCATTTTGTTGTCAGGAAAGCTTTATCTGCTCGGATTCATGTTGTATATGTGTTGTGTTTACGTCATTTAGAGTTAGTAAAAGAAAAAAGTTTGTCAGAATTTTTTAGTAAGAAATTAGTCAAGAAGAACTCGGGAATAATAAAAAAAGAAAATTCAAACGATGAGGCTAAACTTTTGAGTCTTTTTTGTTTTGTTTTTTTAGGTTCAGCCCATAAAATGGAAAATAAAAGTGCACATCATTCACTTACAACTAGTCTAGTTGTAATTTGGAAATAAATATGTCAGATGTCCGATGTACATGCTCTCTGCCTTAAATCCTTACTATCTACAATGATTTTATGGCTTATTATCAGTTTGAAGCCACATGACACATTAGGTCAGCGAACAAGTAGAACTGCCACGTTGGACATTTTCCTCCCACCAGAAATGTTTCACCTTTCTACCCACAGTGATTCAAAGAATTTGATTAATTGAAACTTACAAACTGTTAGAAATCATATTTACAGCAGTATAAAAATAGAAACTGAGATTTATTAATTCATCTTCACATTATCAGGCAAAATATTGCCTGTTTATAAGGCAGTACAAGTTACAAAGGCACTATTTATTCCATCAGTTAAACCACAACAAAGTATTAAACAAAATATTCTATATGTTTCAAAAACCAATACAATATACTATAAGGGCAGTTCCACCTATGACTTTTCCAAAAGCCATACATGGTATCTTGGTGTAAGTTTCAACCTCCCAAGATCTAGCTGTCTTGCAAAGTCCTAAAGTTTTGTATTTATGAAAGAAAACATGTATGTGGTATCATTAAAGAAACCACATACATTTATTTATATTTCAGACAAATTCCCCAAGAGCTGAACTCATAAAGGGATTTATTTTTACTTTGATTTAAAAGGAGCATTTAAGCTCCAACAAAAAAACTTGTTTTTATAACTACAGAACATGAAATAAAATACTGTGCAATGCTAAATACATGACAATGTAAGGCCTGTTGTAACATTCATAAAACATTGACATGATTCAGTCACCATGTCTAACACAAACCACAGTGCGCACACCGAAGCCATGCTAAAAAAGAAAAGAAAAGAATGCATGATACCTAATAATAAACACTATACACAGCATGATGTCATATGCCAAGATCTTAAGGAACAACAGCACGACTGTGTTGTTTGGACTTTTATAGATACCTCTGGCCTTCACTGAGCTGCTACGCACAACTGCAGTTGCATGTATGAATATAAAGATCCCTGAAGAAAAACAGCAATCTGCTCGGGCCGTCATTGCAGTGATAATGTTTGTATTTAGCTTCTTTTTTCTTTTGCCAGGTTTACATCTTAAATGTTATTTCTTACCAACAAAGACCCTGGCTTAACACAATAACACAATAAAAACAATGAAGGAATGAGAATGCAGAGGACTATTAAATGGCCTCTTGCTTTGTAATTGTGGGTTGGGGGATGGAGGTGGGCTGCTTTGGCACGGTGGCTATGACCCCTGGAGCCATTTTATAATGTTCTGAGCTGGAAGCAGTGGGTGGAGATGGGATTGGGGTATCAGGAGTGGCTGAAAAATAGAGAGGGGGGAGAGGAGTCAATGAGTCAGAAAGAGAAAAAGTACAGCATGAGCAGGTGTATGTTTACCAACCTGGAGTATAACATGTATTTGGGCAACGCAGTTTTCAGAAAAGGAATAAGTACTTTTGTGAAATATCTCAGAGCATTAAACACGTTAAGAAAGAATAACAGAAGTTCCCTTTGATAAAAATAAGCCTGATTAGTTTCCGTAAAGAATTGAGAGGATTACTCTGCCGAGCTTGTTTGTCCTTCCTGCTACCTGACTAGGCTGCACATGGAGCCAGGGAACCCCAGAAGTCTCTGTTGATAATTATGTTTCTGATTTCAGCGGAAACACTTTCCTAGTTCTCTTTTCTGTGCGTGGCTTTGAAAATGCCTGAGAATATAGAATGCAAGGTGCACTTACACATTTGACCATTATGGATGGGTGTCGGCATGTTGTTGGTCACGATGACATTGCTGCTGAGGTGCTCCTGAACCAGGTGTGGGTGCAGAGAGTGAGGAGCATGTGGAGCCTCATTGGCAGAACCTAAATGACAAAAAAAAAAAGTTTTTTTTTTGTTTTTTTAATACCGTGCAAACAAAGCCTCGTAGCTCAGAATAGCGTTTGTTTCTTTGTGATCTGAGCAGTCTGACCTCCTAGAAGCATTTCCTGTAGCAGGTTGTCGATCTTGGCCATGCCAAAGAGCTTGACAAACTGGATCTGCTCAATCATTTGCCAGGTGATGCTCTGAAGTGTTGGCAGCAGCAACAACAGCTCTCCGAAACGCCCCCGGGAATCGTACTGTCGGTCGTTGATGTAGTCTTCCAGGCTGACCTGCACCTGGTACCGCATCCGCTTGATCTTTCCAGGATCACTCAGACCTTTTGCATCTGTAGACAAACAAGAGCAAGATTGTTTGTAGCGGCAGTCTAACTTTCTAACTTTAAAATGCGGCCATTTACATCAGCTGTCTCACTTGTGGTACCTGGGTCGAAAAACACAATGGCTTTCAAGCAGGCATATTCGTTGTCATCTATCTGAAGCTCCTGGAAAGGGATCACCAACTCGTCCAGGATCCTCACTGCAACCCTGCCCACCTCCAACTCTGGGCAGTTCCTGGGTATAATGTAGTCATTTCCTGAAAAACAGATCACAACCCATTTTCTTGTCATTATTCCAACTCATTTATTATGCAGAGTAAAAGTATATATGGTGTGAAATAATGGTTATACCTAATAGGAGAACGTCTTTGTACAGCATGGACCTTTTTGCAGCACCAAGCAAGAGGTGTTCACCAGCATGAGCTCGCAGCAAGGCCACCTGCAACACAAGGAATTTTGTTGAATCCCTGCTTTTTCTGATTGAAAATGACTCGGTGGAATCTGCAAAACTCTGACATTCATTCTTACAGCATAGCTCATGGTTCTAATCGGAGAAGGAGGTGGGGAGACACCTGCACAGCAAATCAGTTACCGAGCCCTGGTGATCACACTGTTAATGATTCTGCACTTTGTTTTGGAGGAATACAACTTGAAAACAGGGCCATAATCATCAAAACCACATTTAAAATACATTAACCACTCCTGTTAAGGCACAACTAGTGTTTCTATATTTTCTGATTGGCCAATGGCAGGGTTGCTGACTTATTCTCTTAAGGATGAAGGACAAAAACTGCACGCACATGCACATATTTATCTTCTCTGCGCTGCATTCACCAATTCCACGTGCTGCCACCACCCACACTATGGTTTGAACTGGTTGATGAGTTACCAGTGTCGATACAACTGTGTACACTGTGTGTGTGTGTGTGTGTCCTACCTGGTCATCCAGGGCCAGGTCACAGAAAGCTGGGATGTACTTGGCCCACTCCACCAGGACCAGGAGCTGCTGCTTCATGGACTCACACACGTCAGTGATGGCAGCGATCTTTTTGGTCCGGATGTCCCCGTTGATTATGGGAGCCGGGGACGAGATCTGGGCGAGACAGGAGTGTGTTGGGGAACCCCTCTTCACCATTACTGTCGACGAGTGTTGGGTGTGATTGCCAGAGGTGCTCGCCTTACCTGTCTCGAGAGGACATCAGCCTGGATGAGTGCGTTGATGGATGGTAAACTGCTGTCTTCGTAGCTGGATCTCCTGGTGCTGATCCTGTCGCGTTCATTTTGCACAGCTAAAAACAAATTTCTGGTGTCTTCACAAATGTAGTCAATTGAAAAACCCAAAAAAGCAATGAGAAGTGTCACATCTTTCCTCCATTTCTTTTGTCATACATACTAACTTAAAAATGGGGGAGAAAAAAAAAGTTGTGTGAGGGCTGTTATCTTTATCAGTACACAGCTATTATTGCTCAGAAATGTTTGCTCAGCATAAGCTGGTTAGAGGCCACAGCGCCTCTGGAGTGAACATTAACAAAGTATTACTATCGTGGGTATTGCAACACACCCAGACGAGTCGTGTCAATTCAGTGTGGAGACAGCACCGGCACTGATTTGCTGAGTGCAAAAGGGGATTCTAGTCTAGATACTTGTTTTGTCATGAAGTCTCTCATGAGGCCTCCTACCTTCTTTCTTCATGCCCGCTCTGAAGCACTTCTTCAGTCTGCAGTATCGGCACTGATTTCTCTTGTCTTTGTCCACGATACATTGTCTGTTGAACCTGGGAAAAAATGAGTGGAGATAAATAAATTTAAGTGTGCAATCAGAGTTGGTTTGAGTTGTTTATTCCACAGATTACCTTCATCTAAGATTTTAACATTAACATATATTTTTTTTCAAATGACCCCTTTTTTGAAATTACTGCACTTTCAATTCTACACCTTGGAAGATTTCATTTTGTTTTCATGAAGGTAAATCCTCATGAGATGTTCATTATTTTCCCAAAACCGTATAGAAAAGTGATTTAATCTTTAACAAACTGATCTTACAAAACATCAAAAGATTATTTGATTATTAAAAGCAAAGGAGAAGCCTTTCACTGTGTCAGTGTCAATTCTGTAGTAAAGCAACTAACTAAGGAGTCTTTGGGGGGACAAAAATCCCTCCAGTCCTAGCAAGACTGGATATGGTGATGTGTGCTTTACACATGAAGAGTGCGAAAGGAAAGTTCAGAGCATCTTCCTTTAATTCCTGGGCCGCAGACATGGTCCTCACCTGCATGAGTACATGTGGTTCTTGCGAACGCTGCGTCTGAAGAAGCCTTTGCATCCGTCGCAGCTGGACGCGCCGTAGTGTTTGCCCGTGGCTCTGTCTCCACAAATGGCACACAGGCTGCCTGTGCCCAGGTGGCCTGCGCTGTTCATGTTAGTGCTCTCGGCAGGCGAGGAGTCTGACACAAGAAAAGACCACAAAACAGAGCCTTTTAACATATAACAATTGAATGTTTCAGCACCTCAATGAAATTCACAGGGTGCAAAACGGTGCTTCTGTTTCACAAACTGTCCTGTTGATTTGATTAGGGACGGTGTGTTCGGGCCAGCGACCGATCAAAACCCAGGCGTCATGAGAAGCTCCGGCCTGAGTGGCTCACACAGACTCAGCAGAGCATAACTGATGTGGTCTTGATTACCTCTGAGGAGGCAATCACCGGAGGCAGCGCTTTAAGGCAGCCACACTGTCACCACAGTGGGCCAATCAATCATACGCCGTGTCATGACACATGCGTGCGCACTGGCAAACAAACAAAAAAAAAAAGCCAGGCCGACTCAACATACATTGTCGTGGGCTTCAATAATGGCAGCAGCAAAGACACGTGAGCGACGGAGAATTTGAGAGACGTGAGACGGATGTCATGGGAGAGTGAAAATAGAAATCAGTCCGTGTCACTGTGGATGAAAACCTGAGACCCTCTTCTTGACTTTAGGCTGTGTGGGAACAGAGAGGTTTCTTTTTTTTGTAACCGCAGCTGGGCCACTGGGCCGCTCGCTTCATCATCGGGGGGCGAATATCAAGGCGCTGAAATCGATCCTCCGCCCCGTCGGCCTGCAAGCTGAAGCAGGTCACCGACGACTTTGACCACATGACCCAGGCGCAAGTCAGAAGAGCGCACTCTCGTAAATCAAAACCTTTCAATGTTTTACCATCACGCAAGTGAGTCAGTGATAAAAGGCGACCACTGTTTGGTGTCGTCCTCTCAGCGGAAGCGCCACATGGACAAATGACCCCACTTTTTTTTTTATCACCTCACGCCAGAGCGCGCCCTGTCCTCACCCCTGGGCCAAAGTTTTAAGTCAGGCAAAAGTCTCAAAGTCCATCCCTCACGCACGCAATATATGTGACTCACCTGTGCCCAAGGGGAGAACTTGCATGTTTTCAAACTCCAGCGTGGTGTAGGCTGGGTCCAGGGCCTCGCTGTAGTCTGCCATGTCCATGTCTGTCAGCACTCAGGACAAACACACCGGCTGGGACACACGGGACAGAAACTTGTCCAAGAAGTCGATGTTTGTACGCCGCCCCCCCCCGCCTTCGTCTCTTCCTCCTCCTTTCCTTCTCACACCCTCTGACACCTCCACCCACACCCCTGGCTCCTCAATTTGAGGCAGGCTCCGCCCAGCTACTAAGGTAGCTCTGCGTTCCAATTGAGGGTGATGGGAGATCGACTAGTGTCACAAAGGAAAATAGTGAGTGACAGCGAGCTCCTTTTCCTCCGGCTCCTCTCGTGAGCCACTAATCAGAGAGGAGGTGGAGTGTCCGTCTGGTTGATGGTTAACCCTCCTCTTCAATAGCAAATCACAGAGTGGTTGTGTGTGTGTGTGTGTGCGTGCGTATGTGTATTTGTGTGTGTGTTTTAGAAGAGACAGAACAACTTTGATATCTGCCATCTCTTGGGTCACTGCTAGTAATGGATCAACAATTCCAGAGTGATATCAGGTCATGTCTCTGCCAGATTTCAGAACAGCTTTCTTGATGGCCGACAGCAGTGTATCCAGCACGTCCTCTCCATGTGCACACAAGCCTGAAGTCATGAAGAAGAAACTGCGGATGAGCTCCGTGTCTAGTTCTGAAACAATCCAAGTTTGCAACAACGCCGCATCTCACATGAACAAATGACTCAATTCAAATCTACTACATTTATCTGACATGGGCAGTGTTTGTGATGCAGGGAGTCACAATGATGTGTGTTTCTTGCAGCTTAAACTACAAAACTACTGCCAAGCCTCCTGACATGGCAGATTAACACCAACCCTCCATTGAAGGACAATGCGCGATAACTATGCTGATGCTCTTCATCAATGTCTGAAGACAGAAATGGCAATACAAAGCAACAATCACACGTGAGGATCACTTTTAAAGTAGAAATACAAACAATAAACGATAATTATAAACATTCTGTATGCTTCTGCCAGCGCCATGGAGACGACTTTGGCAAATTCTGACCTGCCTCCATGTGTAAAATGTTGCCCGTAAATCTGTGGTAATTCCCACATCATTAACAAGGCTCATAGCTGTCGCTGCAGCTACGCAATGCATTTATGAAAAAACTGAGAAAGAGTTCATTGTTTGTGAAAATGCACAGTGCACGTGAGGCTGATCCACAAACATCTCAGAAAATAGGTCTCAGTTTCAAAAAGGGGGGAAAAATGGGAAGGAGTTTTCTTACATAGTTAGCTCTCTGGAAACACATGAACCATCACTGTCTAATGTCAAACACGTTACATGTTCAAATATATCACATAAAGGTTATGCAACATATTTGAAAGCACTCCAGAATATTAACAATTAGGTTTATGGTTGCAGGTCTTCTCTAGGAACTGGGAGTGAGACTCAACAACCGAATGTCACACAAAGTTGCTTTAAAGACATATTAAATGGTTTGAGGGCAACTGGAACCAATGGAAACTGTTTTTGAGTTAATTCTTGCTATAATTTCAAATGAGGTGTATCTCCTTTTCCCTATACATACTATAAAAATTAAGGAGAAATATGAAATGGTAAAAATAAAACATGACAATGAAAATGGGTTTAAACTTTCAGACGTTACGGTGGCGTAAGTTTGTTTTCATCACCACTTCCAAGGCTTTCGCAAAGCAACCAGTTCTTGCGTGCGGCACAGCAAACAGTAGTCATGTATTTGAAGAGAAAGTGCCAGTACATAGCAGTAGGTCAACGATCCCAAGTTCAGAACGGCCCCACAAGCAGTAAACCCCATGTAGGTGAACTTGTTAAGCACGCACTCAAAGTATACTGGCTGCCCATAAAATTATTCTTCCAGCAGACAAACTCCATAACATTCACCAGAGGAACTTCTGTGTCAGTCTGGTGTGTTCCCTGGCGTGTTCCCTTCAGTGACCACAGATTGATACAATCACATGAAAATGTATGTGATCTTTGATTGAAGCACACAGGAACTTGCTCAGATGTCATCACCCAGTTGGTATCAGTGATCTGCGGTTGTGACTGTGAGTGAGGATTCCATTACAATCTGATTAACTCAATGGAAAACTACGGTGGTAATGTAGGAATAGATTAGCAGCGCTGCTCTGGCTGGTCTAATTAGGAGCGTGTTGTTTCGTTTGTGTGTACAGAGGTCGGCCATTACAACATCTCTTCACGTTCGATCGTTGCTGGGCTGCTGCAATCGGCATATTTGCTCAAGTGTGCTGATTATTTCAAAGGATAGGATGGGGGAAGGCGGGACGAGAGGACTCGGTGTAGAACTATGAATGAGTCACTTTCAGCGAATCTTATCTTCCATGTCATTAAAATGCTTTTTATCGCTGCTCCCATCCAATTTATGTGAACTTCTCAAGGTACAGTCACACACGGCAATATAAAGTATCAGTTACTGCTTTCTTCATCTTGAACTGAGAAAGACTATCCTTATTAGTGAGGCAGCTCGGAATTCTCCCATCAATTTGAGGCAGGGGGAGAGGGTGGGGGGGTTGTCCCACATACTGCGGCTGCAATCAAAGCAAACACCCGCCATTAACACGTGCAAGAGGCTGTAAAACGTTGTCACCACGTTCTCCCATGTTGCCCGACCAAACCAAAGTAGTGAGGAATAATAAGCACCTTTTCAAGGTCAACTCATTAGGCTAGTTAATTTTCATGGAATACGTTTGCCCTTTCCTGACAAAAAAAAAAAAAGCGCAATGAGGATTTTGCACAGGCAATGGGAAAGATGACGCCAAAGACAAAAGACAAGCAAAACAAGGAAACAGGCCTGTTGTCTACCAATCTCTCTAATTTCCTGGCTAAGCTATCTGCTACTAGCTGTGCCATAACAGTGACATTAACCCTGTGGCTGCACTGAATTTCCTTGATTAAAACTCTGATGCCAGTGTCTGCAATCTTCAGACTTAGCTATCTGTCTTCTGCAGCCCTGTGTTTGGTGTACAGGCATGACAGGCCAATGATACTGATCAATCCTCCAAGAAGCAATGCTATAATCTGACAGGCCAGGATACATTTTACACTTCCAACATCAACATCCTAAGAAATTGTTTGGAAAAGTTAAACAGCTGTCTACACACTGGTCAAGTTGCATGTCTTTAGTAGGAAGACAGAGTACCTCACAAAAAAAGGCTGACAGGCACAGGAAGAACCTCGCTCAGGCAGGCTCCGGTCAAAGTCACGGTTGTAAAGACAGCGAGGCCATACAAAAATGAAAACACAGTCAGCTCAACCAAAGAAGCAGGAAAACAAGATGCACATAGAGGATGTGTGATGTCATTCTCATCTGTGAATGTCGTTCTGTTCTTAACAAAATGA
Organism: Thamnaconus septentrionalis; assembly: GCA_009823395.1. NCBI lineage: Eukaryota > Metazoa > Chordata > Actinopteri > Tetraodontiformes > Monacanthidae > Thamnaconus > Thamnaconus septentrionalis. The sequence goes on along the minus strand of CM020512.1, from coordinate 18,017,713 downwards.
GATTTTGTTTTGTGATCATTGATTAGCACTAATAACGCCACTGATATTCACCAAATAACTGGAGCTGAATTGTGTGAACATGAAAAACTAACTAATGTGTCTGCATGTGGCTGTAATGTGACATTTTGTGATGTTAATTGTCTGCTTCTTACTCTAGTCAAGGTTGGGACGTCAACTTCTTCATGGTTCTTCATGGAGATGCTGTGTGTTCACAGATGGTTTGCAGCAGGTATTGATTGTAACCAGTGGTCCATTGACTTCCTGTTGCCTTTCTATGGTCTCCCACCAGTCTGCCCATCCTTCTCTCATCCCTGACACCAGCAAGGCATTTTTCTCCACACAGTTACTGTTCTTCTACCACTGACCAAATTCAATTTGCAACTCCGTTTCCAAACTCCATTTGCAACTGCTGCCTATTTGTACCTTCTCCTCTGTCCTTTTGCAACAATTCCATGTAAACCTGGGGTGAAGATCCCAGTTGGCAGCAGTAGTAGCAGTTTGTGAACTACTCAGACCCGTCCATCTGGCACCAAAAACATCCCACTTTCAGATTCACTTCAGCAAAATGCCCTTTCTACCCCCATTCTGATGCTCAGTTTGAATTTAGCAAATCAACATAAGATTTAATAATGTTTTTTCATGAATTATTTGTGATTTAGCAGCAGCAGCAGCAGTGCAGGAAAAATAAATAGTAAAAATATGTTTCCTTGATATATACTGCCATATGTAATGAGTCGACTTCGTATTGGTAATGAAAGTGCCCGCCACCTTTTTTCACCTTTGGGTAATCAAATGTGCTGTTACACTTCATACAAATAAATAAAGTGTAAAAAATAATACAAAAAGATATTTTTTACAGTTTTTGTAAATGTATGTTGGTATGTGTTTCTTTTTACTTTTTTAAATCACCAAAGTGAAAAAGTTAAATTCAAAAAATTGAAAGTCAAGGGACACTGGACACTTAGCTACTTTGCTGATACTACTTAAGCTGAAATTTTGCTCCTAAACAGATGCTAGAACTGAACTCCAGAATGGTGCCATGTTAATGCAATGGACCACAGAGCGCTGTCTTATAATCAGTCATCCAAACTCTTGCCCCGGGGCTAAAAGTCAAAGGATCGCTGAGACCTGATGTAACACTTGTGTGATTCTCCCCTTTGAAACTTCAAACTCCAGTTTGTGAACAAAGTCTATCTAGTGAATAGGAATCTCCGACCACTGACCAAACTCCATTTGCAACTGCTGCCTATTTGTACCTTCTCCTCAATGACAACATTTCATTTCCCCAGGTCTGATCTCAAAGGCAGGCATCACGGCCGAAAGCTGGTAAAACTACAAAACTCAGGAGCCGACAACTAAGGAGGAAAAGACGCGCGGGAGAGTTTATGAAACGTGGAATATTCACTGTCCAGGGACGTACTTTGTGTCAACGGAAATGTCAGCCTTTGTAGAACACATCCAGGAGCTTGCTGATGATGATGATGTAAATGCAGAAGGAGACAATGTGCTTGCTGCAGCAGATTTGAGGGCATCAGAAAAAAAGCTGCTGTTCTCCTGCAGCAGATGGAAGAGATAGGTGAGTAGTGTCATGGCAAAGACCTTGTCAACAGATAACTATCTGCAAACAGCTTATGCAAGCCCATGTGGCTGAGCACCGAAATATCATATTTTCTCTGCATGTCTCTGGAAAATAGTCAATGACTTTGTCTGTGCACTTGAAAAGACTGATTGAATATTTTGCAAAGACAACATGACCTGAGAAGAAAACAATGTGCAATGCTATTGTAGAGAGCGGCGTGCCTGGCGTTCTTGTCAGTTGCTTGTATGATGGAAATGAGTGCAGCACAGTTTGGTTTTTTTTAAGTGCAAATAATTTAACCTCCTACCTGCATGGAAGCTGAAAATGTCCTTGATGTCCCTCAAACTCTGTTAAAACAAACAAAATCACAGCCCGTCCTCCTGTTAGGCTACAGTTTTCAGTGGGTTTGTGCTGAAATGCGGAACGTAGTCAGGTTTTTGAACTTTTAAAATGCTTTTTAAAACGAGTTTTTAAAAGATATGATAAAATTCTCTTGCTTATGTTTAACTTCAATAAATGAAATATGCCAAGAAAGTGAGGTCCGTGTTCTTCTGTCAGACCATCCTCATCATAGATGATGTCTGGTCTGAAGGTAATGATAAACTGCATCAGCTATGTTGCTGTTCTGTGTCTCATCATGTAACAGGGTGTTCCAAATGTAGGTGAGACAAGGGAGATATGTTTTTTTTTATGGGCAAGGTTTGAATTATTTGCAGAACTTATTGGTCAGAATTTTGCTGTCTCTGGATGTGAGTAGAGACAGCTGTATGTCTGTATGTAACACAAACTTTCTGAGATCAAATAAGCACTGGCTCCAAACTACTGGCTCCAAACTCTGCCTAATCTTGTCATGCCAGACTGAAAAAGTAAAGTGTCTTCTGTCACCAAATAAGTAAACAATTGCATCAATAAACATGAAGAGCAATGCTAGACGTAAATCAATCACAGCTTGCGATAAGAGCCTGTAATCATTAACTTTTTTGCTGAGAATTCATTTTGATCGCCGGCTTGATCCCTTCTGTCAGCAGCTCTGCGCCCTGCGCCACTATCTGCACTGCTCGCCACTGGTCCTTCAGCCACCAGAAAGTCGATGGACATTTAACCTCCACAGCTCGAACAACAAGCCACCAAATATGTGAGAGTTCAATGTTGCAAACAGGGCCTAATCTGAGAATAAAGTCTGACAAATATCTCTACCAGATACATCTACCAAAATCTTGTTATTATTTGTTGTTATTGTTGTTGGTTTTGTTCAAACATATTTAAAGACTGAAAGAAAAACCCTGATCTGATTAACGGCTGCCACCGAAAAACATTTTAAATATTTGGTGGACAGGTTAAAAACATTTAGCTGTTAGGTTCTGTTCGTGTGTTGTTCTCCAATTTGAATGTGTTAAAAAAAATTTCATCTAATCTATACTTTTGCATTTTTCTCATTTGAACTTAACTAAAAATCCAGCCTAAGCCATGCCTGAAACAGTCATCCTACATTGTTGACACTTGCTCTTCTGAGTCGTAAAAAATGAATCCACACAGGTTAAATATTGTGAATTCTCACACAGTTTTGTTTTTGTTTGTTTTTTACATGGTAGAACTCATTTTGCCTTAAAGACAATGGTGTGTCTTGATACTTAACTTTGCATTCACCTATAATGGTACAAATTCATAAAGCTGAATGATAAATAATAACCATATGATCAATGTCACTGGTAAAATTACACAAAACCTCCATTTAACATTTAAATGTACTTACAAAAATACATGTCTATTATTAATCATTATGCAAAGAGTCAGTACAGTTAAGCTTGGGGACCGTTGCTGTCAGCGTCATAAAAACTCAGCTGACTGCTGCCATCGTGTGGTAACACAAAGACTGCACTCAAAAGCTTTTTGACGGCTCACATCTGCTAGCCGTTGAATCACTGCTCCCGTCAAATAGAATCAGAGTTTTCACATCTCAACATTTCAGCTTTGAAAGAGATTCCCACCAAACAAACAATATCACTATTTGCTTCTCTCAGCATATGGCGCTCTTATAAATGCCAACGTTAAAAAATGCATCCACAATCGACCCAACCAGCAGATTAAAAATCCAGAAAAACAGAAATGAGCAATGCTCAACTTTACTGAATCCGTTCTCTAAGCCTCTACACCACAAACATCATCACGTAGTAACTTTAAGATGGACATCATCTTAATAGTGATCCACACTTCCCTTCCATTTCCTTGTACGGTTACCTGCGGTGGTGTAGTGCAGCGACCCATCCTGGCCATACATCCCTGTGGAGGCCGAGCCCTGACAGTGAGATGAGGAGGTGAGCGGCAGCCCACGAGCCTCGACGGCTCTCCCAGGCCCAGCCAGGCTGCGGCAGGCAGCAAGAGAAGCAGGCCCACTGTTACCGAGCAGTGCGGCTTGCCGGGGGCCCAACGGGCCCAAAGAACTCAGGGATAATCCCATAATGCCTGTCACAATGAGATTTGATTGGAGACTTGAACACCCGGATTAATAGTGTCAAGTGAACGGCATGTAACACCTGCCCTCAAAGCAGAATAATTGGCCTCTGGGAAACTCTGCATGTTGCATTCCAGTATACACGGGATCTCACTGTCATTGTCTTTCTTTTGGTTCCTTTGTAAATTGATTGTACAAGGCACAATGGCTGAAAGGAAATGAGACGACGTGCAATGCTCAGATTGTTGCAAATTTTATATCTGCAGAAAAGTGGAGGCTTGGTTTGTGGCACATAGGAAGAATATATACACTATGAAGCAAGGACAACAATAAAAGACACAACTACCCTCTGAACATCAGAACCTGCCCAGTTGGAGAAAGGTCATCACGTCAAGGAGCTGATGGAAAAGAAAAGGTTGAAGTGAAGAGACTGAGATTCACTTGATGGGCAGCAGGTGTCCAATGTTGCATTGAAATCTGTTTTCTGTCTATACGCTTTATGTATTGTACACAGTTGTCTAAACCTAATCCATCTCTAATGTTACGTTTAGAAATAGCTCACTCAGATGATATAGCTAAAGCAACAATTTTTGATTCGGTAACAAACAAAATAAGTACAAAATAAATTAAATGCAACGGAATGGAATGTGAACGCCATCTATGCTGCACGCATGGCAAGTTTCATATAAACAAAAGTAGAATTTCAATTTTGAGTGAACTATCTCTTTTCTTTTTCTTTTTTACATATTCATATATATAAATATACATGTATAAACTTAGGACAATAAAAAAAATATTGAGTAAGAGCTTTTGCATTGCTGTTCATATATATATATATATTGAGTAAGATACACATATAAACACACACATTACAAGTTCATATAATTGTTCAATGTGTTGTACCTCTGGTGGTAATTTTCTGCTTCACCACAAGTCTGTACTTTTTCTAAAAAAAAAAAATGCTTTTAGCTTCTTTTAACAGCATTGCTGTGATAAACACATTATAACATGCGATTTGCCAGAGCCCAGTTTGTCATTTAAGTGTGTGATGGCTTACAAAAGAAAACACGTTTTGTGAACGTGGCTCTTTTCTTTCTTTTTTTTCCTTGCAACAGTCACTCTGGTGCTGTTTAGAAACGAGCGAGGCCTCACAGTGACCTGCTGTCAAGTCATTCAGCTCTGTAGGCAAACAGACATCCACCGAGGAGCTGTTGAACGACAGTTGTTGTGTTGACATTCACCCAGTTATTCTGCCGACAGCGGTGCTTGGGAGTTTGTCCAGGTTGTGACCGTTGAGCAATTAATCCCAAGTGTCTGACATGCAGTTGGATGTTTTGTATGAGCTGTGGTGGGAGGTGGGAGGAGGCCTTGGCAAATTGACAGCTAATGTTAAAAGAACTAAACAGGCACTTTTTGACAAATATGAGCCATGGCTCAAACAAGTATTCAGAAATATGCGCTCTAGTTTAAAGGGCTCAAGCTGTGCTCTTGCACATTTTAGTCATGAAGAAGCTTTAAACCATGACCTAAACTGCATGTTTAACCCTCTTTTTTACAGTGATCCCAAAAATACTTCAGTTTTATGCTAAAACTGACTATTTGTTGTAGCTTCCAAAGAGGCATCTGTGTGATATCAGTGCCCTTTATGACATCAAAATTGGCAGATTTCTAGAATATGTTGAAATGTGGAGTGAGCAAAAGAAGTAAAGGATGGATGGATTATTGCTTCAGAAAAACACAGTGACCGGCATAATATGGGCCATTAAAATGCAAAATATGCAAAGCACTAACAATAATCAACATCAGTTCGGGTCTATATGGATGGGAAGCTCGGAGTGACCCAAGAAGGAAGAATTTCAGTGTTTGCAAAAAAAAAAAAACTAAAGTATAAAATATTATTTTGTGACATTAAACAAAGTCATTTATGGAAGAAAATTTGCTGCTGTAATTTGAACAGTCAGGTCATTTTCTGGTCACGGTGCTGTGACGGCGTCTTCGATTCTCTCAGACTGTAGCTGCAGTGTTTTCTGCTTGACTGCAGTCCTACAACCTGTTTTCACAGCACTCACACTGCACACACCTTGACGCATGTCTCTTCGTGTTTGCTTTATAGTGCACTTGTTTTACATGCGCATGTATGTTTAAAAAAATAATTTTGCATTTATTAGTGTGTGCTTTATTATTACGGCCCTGACACGCTTTAAAACCAGCCCAGACAGATGCATGGATGTGAAAAAAAGAACTGCAGAGGAATAAAATAAAGGGTCGTTAGTTGTCTGTGCCCGACACAAGGTGCTGTCAGATCCCAAAGTACTATTACTTATTTTCTATAATTCTATACTAAAGACAGCTGGTTCTGCAAACAGGTTATAGAAAAAAACGGACCAAACTTCCAATATGTTGGGCTCATCATGTAACTGCATGTGAATGCACACAAATGAAAAACCTATAGGAGCAAAGATAGAGACAGACACAAAGAAGACAGAGGAGGAAACTTCCAGTCTCAGATGTGAGAGAAAAGCAGCTCGAGTCAAACTGGGCAAATGTTGTTGATGTGTGCCATTTCTAATCCTCTCCTTTTATCCCCCAGCTCAGTGAAAACGCAGTGTTTATCCTGCCCATCACAGAGCCAGATGGGGGCAGAAAGCAGGTGTGCTGGTGTGCAAAGAAATAAAGTTGAGCTTAGATGGCAAAAAGGAAGCAGCTGCAGCAGAAATGATCCTGTCATCAGCATCACACCCTGCTGCACTCACCCTTGGACAGTGGATGTAACTTTCCAACTTTTCTCACTAGTTTATCTGTTTGGCATGTTTGTAATACTGCCGGTGAGTGTTTGAGAGAAAACATCAAATATGTGAATAACGCCTGAACAAATACTTAAGCGTATATTGGTTGTACTCCAGCTGTATTTGCACGCATGAGTAAAACAAGAACCTTTTTACTTGAAAAGGGAATTTTTCAGGGATTTTCTTCAAAGTGAGTCCCCAGCTGCGAGCAGAGCACCCTACAAAAAAAAAACCCTCACGCCGACCTGCGCTCACATCTCACAACCATCATCACCATCAGGCCCGGCTCCCATGGCTCTTTCTCAAACAACCTCTGTACCTCTGACACACCTCCTGGATTCTGGCCGTGCGAAAGCGGCAGACACAAATGGCGCTGCGAGCTCGGCGCCTCCAAAATTCACAGCTGCCTGTTGATTCCTCGCACGCCGCATCTAAACAGGAGCGTCGTACTCACCGAACGGAGGTTCCACACTTGAGCTGACTTGTGCGTTAACGTTGACCATGTCGTCCTCTGCTCCTTGCCAATCGTGTGATTTTAAAAATCCACTTTTCTTTTCTTCCTGCCTCACCACAAGGTGTAAAAACGTGGAAGTTGGGCACAGGGCGCTGCAGTGTGAGGAGGGTGTTGTTGGTGCAAGGTAAGGCCGCGGTTGCCGCTGTTATCTTATTGATTTTCCTAATCTGGGCAAATGTGGGTGGGGAGGTTAAACAGTAACCAGGCTCGTATGGACACCATGTATATAGCAGCTGTAACTAAGGCAACATGATGATAGAAACTCAAATAGACATAAAGTTATCATGCGCTTCTCCCTCTTTCTCATCACCTAACAGTCTTTTTTTCCCGGAGGCAGATCAGCGAGCGAGTTAGACAAATCCGACGTGGATCTGACTTCATACTGAACTGGAGAGCGAAAGCAGGAGGGCGGGGAGGGAATTAATATGAAAGAAGAGAGGAGTGGAGAATGTACTGAGGGTGGCAGCGAGCACACTGCATGATGGGTGATGTCATCAGTTTTGCATTGACTGAGGGGGGAAAGTCATGTTGTGGTCAAAATCATCTATGGATGATCAAGAGGCCTACTGGAATAAATGAAAATTCTACATTCACAAAGTGCATCCACATACCTCCTTATTAAAGCAATTTATAGAAAACCTTTTCTTTTTTTTGCTGAAAGTGAATTTTAAGGTTATAATAATTGGAGTTTACTTTCTGAATAATGACAGTATAAAATATTTTACAAAAATATCTGACATTTTAAAATACCATTTTCAAAGATTGAATCTATATGTCAGCATATTGAAAATAAAACTACATGCAGTCAGTTATGAGTCAGGTTTTTTCAGCTGGGGAGCTCAAATTTCAACTTTGAAATCTTGCTCAATGCAAGAAGAATGAAGAGTCATATATTCAAAGTGCACCAAAGATGCATTGCACAGACTTTATTTGAACAGAAAACCTGTTTGAAATCATTTGCTGAGTGTGGATTTGCATGCTAAGCTAATTCCATGATAGATTTAAGACTATTAAAAGCAACATCAGTTTCCTCAGGGGTCAACAGATGTAATCCAATCACATCTAATGAGGTGACATAGGGAAAGAAGATTTTCTGCAGCAGAGAATAAACACCAAAAGCCTCATGAAGAGCAACATTATTTATAGGGATACACGCTGTCATCAATTATTTACAACTCAGTGAATTTTCAGCCTGGCAAACATGATTTCACCGCTGTTGTTTACTGCAAGGGGCGACATGACAGCTTTTCACTCTGACAAACAATGTGTAATATTTAATGAGGCTCAGTAAAGCATTAATAATAGTTCACTAGTAACATCTGTGTGGAAGTGTAACCATGCAAAAGTGCTTGCTTTTTAATTTATGCTCCTTGAAAATTACAGGAAACAGTGCCAAATAACTCCTGTGGCTTTATTTTTTGGAAAAACATCTAATATTAAAGTAATCTGCTGCTTTATCATGTGTTTGTGTAGTGAGAGCACACAGATCTGCTGCATGTGATTGGATAGGAGAGGTGGTGTCGCTCATCATACCAGGACTGGACCAGATCAGTGATGTACTGGTAGCTGCCACAACCATCACACAGGCGGCATTTATCCACAAACAGTTGCCAAGGTCATCATTTTCTTTATGCACAAACTGGGACTTTTTTTTCCTTCTTTTTTTTTGGTTGTGTTGCTCCTTTCTACCTTCCATAACTGACAAGTTTTGGCCTGTAGATGTCATGGCTTGTGGAGGGCCGTGATTCCAAAGGCATTGCGAAGCCCAGGCGTCAGCTGACAAATGCATCTTTTCTTTGTGAAAAATTCTACAAAACAAACTAAAGGAACGTCAGAAGATTTCTGATTTAAAAAAAAAAATGTTGTGGTTCAGGTCTAGTACAAGTCTAAAAGAAGTCTTTAAAGAAGTTAGTGTTCAAATGTTCTTGCTGAGTGGAAAATGTTTTCTCACCTTGAGCTACACTGACAGCTCCGGTCAGCATCTCGACATCCCGCTGTTCTGCAGCCCAGGTCCTGAGAAGAGGCTCTGTGAAGGCCGTCACGGGTGCAACAGGCACCTCCCCAGAGTAAGGCATCATCCACAAGGTGGCAGCCAACAGCAGCGGAACATAAGCATCCTTCATCTGGACCATGTGGACCACCTTCATCAGCAGATTCTTCATCAGATCTGCAGGAAAGAAACAGCGACGACTCAAGCCCCAGAAAAGAAAACTGTCTTCATGAAGGGACAAGAGTTGGACCTGGATTCAGAGGGTTTCTGCAGCCCACTCCTCTGAGCACACATCTCTTATTTTCCTCCTCCTCCTTCCTCTTCTTGTCCTCTTCCTGTTTACAGTTTCCATCACTCCATCATATACTTTACCAGTCCTGTTTATTTCCCTGCATAGGGAAATGAAACTAAACCAAACATTCATCCATTCACTTTCTATACTCGCTACTCCTTACTTGCAGGTCGTCTATCCCAGCTCAGTCTAACCCAGCTGTCATTGGGCGAAGGCAGGCTACACCCTGGATAAGCCACCACTTTATTGACCAAACCAAACATCAGTCCAACCATTTTCAACACCGCTCATATGTGATAGAATTTTTTCTTTGGGTGCTATAGAAATTCATGTACATCCAAAACTAACTGTAATGACATGAGACACAATGACACAACCTGATCAAGCCAGACAGTTTCCCAGCCAGGGACTCAGTCTCACCTCTTGCAGCATGACGTCATGCGTCTGGTTGGAGTTGACGCTGTAAGGCCCTGGCATTTTACAACTCCTCTGTGACCTTGTTGTGTCTGAGAGGTGAAGCAGAGAACTCAAGGGCCCCATCAGCAACAAATGAAAAAAAAAATAAAAAAAAATAGGTAGGACAAAAATTAGGGGAGAAAAAATTGTCAGTGTGTCACCTTATGAATACAAAAAACACAAGGAGCTAGATAAAGCATTAAAACAATGAATTTGTTCAGGAACTTGTGGCACAAGATCAAATAAAAAGACAGGGGAGAAAGGGGGAGCTGGCCCCGACACGACAACTTAGTCTTTGGATGCAATAGCTGCGTTTCAGTCAATTTCTACTTATCACACTCTCTGTGTGACATCAAAATGTTTTTTATCAACTGCTGTAAGCTGTACACACTTTTTGGTCAAACTTATTTCTATCTCTCTTTCTGAGAGGAAAAAAAAATCATATGAGGTTTTGAGTTTCAGAGCTCATTCATTCTCTATTTGGTGCTCATTTTTAGTACTTCCTCTTCTTATTTTGGCTGTCCTCCACCTTGATCTTCCTGCTCAATTGTATTTGGGAGAGAGCAGCGTTCGTGCCAAGTCAGAGTGCATCAAGGACAAACATCATTAATCTTTTTGGCATAGCTGGAGATTTGTTCACTTCACCATTTGAAAATCGCTGTGAGTCATCATAGTGTTCGCTTTGGATGGAAGCAGTAAACATAAGGGTCACTTTCACAAAGCAATTTAAAAAGACCTTCAGATGTTTATTTTACTGCTCAAGAGTTCAAGATCTGTGTGAGTCTTAAGGTGGTTTAAATTCCATAATCCCATCCCACAATATAGCTTATGACACTGTGGAAGGGAAACACGAAAGTATTTAAAATTTGCTTCCTTTTTGAGATAGACACATGTAGGCCATCTAGCTAGCTTCAGTGTACGCAGAGTTCATTAGTTAATTAAAGTACATGCAAGAAAGCAACCTCAGCCTGGTCAGATTAAAGCATGTGTGTTTCAGCTACACGGTTGAAATTTCTGATGGAGCATAAAATGAAAGCAGGTCAGTACCTTAACGCTGTTTGTCGAGCAGTTGGCCGGGCAGTAGCAGTGGAGCACTTGAGGACTTGGCTAGTCCCTCGAAGGCCCAGGAACTAGCCTAGGAGTGTGTAGCACGACGCAGTCCGGCAGATGAGGCCACTGCTGGGTTAGCAGCTGACATAGGCACTTTTAAACTTGCTTCATTAAGAATAAGTTATGAGATAAATTGTAAGTTAGCTGTACAATGTACAATGAATAAATAAGCATACATACATTTCATACATTTTATAGGGTTCAACAGAATCTTTTAGGCCTGAAAACTTTCTTATTTGGAGAGGCTTTATAAAGATAGATGAGAGGAGTGTACGCTGGCGTTTGTTTGTTTGCTGCTTCGCCGCCTCTGAGTTCTGATTAAGTTTTGTGCTGATTTACAGTTTTTCCTTTATTTTGTTTTTATCTGTGGCACTTTGAGATTTCCTAATGAAAAGCGCTTTATAAATAAATGTATTCTTACACTTTTTTTATTATGATTATTCCTGTGTTTATACAAATAGGTATTTATTTCTTCATTTATCTAGTTATCTATTTATCTATCCTCCGGGCTACTCGTAGTTCCAATAATTGTATATACACTAAAGCTACAAGGCACAGATCAAAGGATGGACGTTCCACACACAGCACTCAACAAAGCGTAGTCTCAGCAAGCATGACCAATGAGCTTGCGTATATTCCGCCTGAGGACATCATTCCAGAAATTATCGTGCATATTTTCTAATGGATGTAAGAATTGGCTCGCTTATAGTCGCTCTGAACAATGACTAGCTCTGTTGCATTTTTAAGTGATCTGTTTGTAAAAACAAGCAAAAATCGAAGAAGAAGAAAAGGAGGCACGCCATTCAGGTTCCGACATCCTCATTGGTCGAGGTCGCGGCGCCGTGACGTCAGAACCGCCGGTTCCTGTTCGCTGTACAGTAATGTCATCATGGCGGCGCTGGGTGTCATTGTGGACAGCTTAGTTGCATTCTGGAGGAAACCCGCAGCCCGTCAAAACATCCACTGGATATTTCTACTCCTTGCACTTGTGGGTTCAGTCGCGAAAGAGTTGGAGCTTGTCCCGCAGACATATTTCAGCCACAGCAGAAATGCCGTGAACGTGTAAGTAATGCTAATGGGGCGGTGGCTAGCAGAGGTTAGCTGTCCGGACCAATGAATGGGACGTCGTAAGCACAACAGCTGGAGACCCTTTTAATCCAAATTCTGTATGAATTTAGTTTTACCAGGCCAACTTGACATTTATTTCAATTTGCTTTCCTGTTAATGTATAATTCTGGTCTCATCAAATTACTCACCTAAAAAACAATAAAGTTGCTCCCACTTCATTTTCTTCACATACAAGCAGCAAAAAAATACTTACTTATTCCAAATAAAGTTTATGCTAAAAGGTATTGATGTCTAAAATTTAGTTCCAGAGGACAAAATTCAAACAGCCTCTTTATTGACACTGGGGCAGAAAGCTGTTTGTTCACCCTTGAGAACTTGTACTAATTGTAGGAGCAGTTTTATTACTTTGTGCTCTCCCACTTCCTGTGCTCCTCCCCTTCCTCTCACCTATGCCTCAGTGTTTGTGCTTTCACCAACTGCTGCCACCTTGTATCAAGAACAATAATGAGCGCAAAGTCAAAACAATAGAAAACAATAACATGCCACCACGAATTAAAACTGCTCCTCCGCTGCTTGATGTTTGACGTGTGCGCTCCCCTGGCAGGTACCTGGTCAAGCTGTCGTGGGGGTGGACCCTGCTGCTGCTCACGCCCTTCGTCGTCCTCTGCAACTCCTCCTTCAGCCGAAGCGCTTACTTCCTCGGCCGCCGCCTGCTGTCGCTGGCCGTCGCCACGGCCGTTTGGTATGTCTGCGTCGGCGCCTTCTTCTACATCGAGGACGTGACTGGCTCGTGCTTCGAGACCGCCGCCCGGGACGTCGTCAAGGAGGAGTTTGCGTCCAAAGCGGCGTGCCGGCGGGCCGCCTTCCACTGGCATGGATACGACATTTCGGGACACTGCTTCATCCTCACCTACTCCACCCTCTTCATCGTGGAGGAGATGGCCCCCATGGCCTTGGTGAAGGACGCCAGCCACTCTGCTCTGCCGCGGGCGGTGCTCAACCTGCTCTACGTCGCCTTGAATCTGATCGTGGTCGTTTGGCTGTGGATGTTTGTCTGCACCTGTGTTTACTTCCACGACCTGTCTCACAAACTTGATCGGGACGGTGTGCGCCCTCTTGGCTTGGTACCTGACCTACCGGGTTTGGTACCTGAAGTCCGTGTCGCCGGGACTCCCCCCACAGCGCCACCCCAAGGAACAGAAGCAGCACGCCTGAGCCCGCAGCTCACCTCGCACGTTCGTCGTCGCTGACGTTGCAGCCGTCCTCCAAACAAAACACTGCAGTTGACGCCGTCTGTTTGAGGGTCCAAGCCGACGCCCCTTCCGTTTAAAGCTATTTTAAGTCATTCACAGCTTTACCACAACTCGTGGTAACCTGAGACAGGTGTGAGATGCTGCTCTGCTGTCTGCTATTCCCAGCTCCAAATGCTGCACCATTGTCTCGCCGTTTGTGGCCTCGCGCTCATCACAGTTTTTAGCTCCCTACGTGACGACTTTTAACAATGTTTACATCTCCAGGTGTGTTGTACAGATGAGTTACAGTTTCGCTGTAACTATAAAGAGCCGCTGATGAAAACTCCCTATAGAACAAAGTCTGGATGAACACTGATGAACACCCACATTTCATTTCACTGAGAATGTTACAATGGTGTGTCGACAATATATGTTTGATGACTGAAGGATGTAGAGCGGAGAAAAGATATTTTTCTTATAAAATTGTGTCGGTTGCAGCTGTAAGGCAGCATGAGAAAATTTTATCAAAATATTTTAACGCTAAAGGGTGGGTTAATGTTGGCATATTTGCACTGGCCTCTAATCACTAATAATTATTTTATGCCATCCAACTGTCCAAACCCCATTAAAATTTTAAAAGGTGTCTTATTCTCTGTGTTTTCATTTCTTGATTTGTCATCCTGGAACCCAGTAGAGAATATTCACATGATAACTTATCCCAGAATTGCTCCATAAAGAAATTCAGTAACCAGCATAATTAGCCCACTGTTTACTGTCACACACAAATTTATCAAGCTTTAGTATAAAAATGACTAAATCTGATGCCTTGTTGAATTCAACACATTTTAGTGACGAGGACTCTGATAAAAAGGCTCAGATTTGCTGGCCAGTGTGTGTGTGTGTGTGTGTGTGTGTGCGTGCGCGCGCATGTGTGTGTGTGTTGGGTGAAGCACTGAGGCACTTTATAGATCGTTGCTCACCAGCGCTGAAGACGGTCTTGTGGGGAGCAACGCTGACTCCCAACACGGAGGTCACAGGATCGAAACCCAGCGTGGACCTGAGGTACAACACTTGTGTGTCTGTGTGTGTGAGTGTGTCCAAACAAAACTAAACAAAACCAAACTAAACTCTAACCAAACCTCAAACCAACAAAACGACCAAAACTTGCGTTGCGTTGCGTCCGTCGAATTTCCGAGCATTTCAATCTTCAGATCTTCCGAGCATTTGGAATTTCCTTCAACTGAGATCAACAGGAAGCAGCAAACAGGTAAGTGGAGCTAGCTAGCAAGCTAGCTCCCCCTTCCTTCTTTTCAAACTCTATTTGAATGCAGTTTAAAAAGAGTGAGAAGAATTTCTTTAACCAAAATTGGATATAAAACACTTCAGCTCTACCTGCCGTGTTAGGATCAGCAGTGTCGGTCCTCAGGTGCCTGGGCAGGTTGGCTCAGTGGGTTAGACTGCTGCCTCTGGTGTGGGAGACCAGGGTTCAAATCCTGGTCTCAACTATGAGAAATTTATTTGTATTTTAAAGTCAAAGTGAGAGAGAAGGGCAAGAAAATAAAAACATCACCTCATCAGGACAGATAGCTCAGGCTGGAGGAAGCTTGACTGTGGTGCATGAGGTTGTTGATTTAATCCCACCTGTTGTTTTGTTGTTTTTTTAATTCCTCGAAGACGACACCATATAATAAGACAAAGTAAAAAGAGCACAAAAAAAATCACTTCTAAATTTTGCTCGAAAAAAAAAAAAAATCATACTATACACTTGTGGGGGTTTTTTATGTTTGAAAAATTGGGGTCAAGACTCAGATTTGGCTGAAACTCAGAGATGATGAATTCACTGTTTGTTTCACATCAAAGTTTAAAGCAGTCCTGTTGTTGCTTTTGGTTACACAAATAAATACAACAAGATTTTTTTGTTTTCCATTTTCATAATTTATTTGTTGTTGATGGCAACTGAATAAATTAAGGCTCATGAACAAACATCATAAAAAGCACCATAAATAAATGCATATTTATATATAGAAATATAAAAAATAAAACGTAAAAATAAAAAAATACTATTGTGAAATATAATGGCCACAAATCACAACTTGGATATCTCAGTTTGAACCCTCGGTGTGTCCAAAGAGAACAGATCAAAGCCGCTCAGCTTTCAGTCAGAAGAAGTCACAGAGTTGAAGTAGACAATGTTTGCAATGAACCCAGCGCTCATGCTCATTGGCTGGTCAAGAAAATCCTCTGCTGCCGAATAACAAAGTGAATGAGCAACAAAAAAAAAAAACCAACACAAAGAACCATCAAATGACGAAATCACTACAGGAAATAGTACTTTACACTTGTGCCCTCTTCCTCCTCACTCCAAAAACCTTTACGTCTCTATTGTTCAAACCACTGCTGCCCATGCAAGGACGGTCGGAGAGAACAGGTCAGCTTTCTGTTCCCTAAATGCATTTCTAGTCTATGTCTCTGTATGGCTATATGGCACTCCACACAATCAAACCTGAGCCAGCAGACTCCCCATTCTCTAAATCTGTATCAAGTACGCCACAAGCAAGCAGACTTTGTAAAGGAGCAACGATGGTCGTCGTCTTTGGTTCAACATAATCTGCCGCAGTCGCAGTGTGCTGCCTGTCACCATGTGAAAGAGCCTGGTGGTGTCCTGATTCCGAAAATGAAGAAACTCGATGCTTGGCGTTTCACTACAAACATGGTTACGTAAAACTGAGTTGGACAGTGTATTGCAACACAGAGCAGCAGCAGCAGCAGCAGCAGCAGCAGCAGCAGCAGCAGCAGCAGCAGCAGTCACACAACCAAAAGCAGCTTGAAGCCACAACCTAAATGGGTGAATGTTTGGGGAGCAGAATTATGACGCGCTGAAGCCTGCAGGTCGGAGGCAGAGTGATGGAGTGTGATGAGAGCGGGAGAAGTTCACTGCATGAAGAATCTGCGGCAAGATAGCAAAGGCTTTTCTTCTTGGTCAACACTCTGAGTCAGCCTCTCCTCTGAGCTCATTGAGAATGCAGCCCGGAAGAAATAAGTAACACAACGTACGTACAGTAATAAATATCTGTCTGTAAAAACAATCTTGCATCTGTCAGGAGGATGTTGGCGATGACCAAGCCGTAGTGAAAGCCAAGCTTATTCCCGCCCAGTATTGCTGCGGCACCGTCTCCCACTTGCTGTGCAGGGCAGGTGATTCAAAGGTCACAATTAGCAAGAAAACGTGAAGAAATCTGTGCTCGGTTGAGATCATAAATTCTGCCTCCAGGTGCCCACCCATTACAAAAACGCGTTAAAAAGGACCCATGCAATGAAAACGCATCCTAAACCTAATGTGTGCCACCAATGAGGAATTTTACTACACTCACTACCTGTTTAACTAAGTGTAACTTTTCAAACACCCACGTGTTGTGACACGAGAGCTTCCGCTCAGTGAGGACAGTGAGACGGTGCATCGGTGCGTGACGTGTAACCTGTGGTGCCCAAAAATAAACCCCAGACCGAGCACATCTCTCCTTGTGTTTTATTGTGTGCAGGGTGCACTGCAAAAACCATAGTTTGATATTTTGGGAAAGACAGAAGTTCATATTGAAGGTGAGAACTGAGGAGAGTCGATCAATGCCAAGCACGCTGTGGTCTGTCTGCGAGGTGCAGTCGTTAAAGCTCCCTCAAATTTGCATCTTTAATATGTATATTTGCATTGCATTTGAATGAAAGCGTCAAGTGTCTGGTTGTCCTTCATCTCTTTAATACATGATCGGTGATCAGTAAGTAGCATCCAAAGGTAAGAATGTTAATCCTTCTTTTTTGATGTCTCATGACCTCACTTTTGCCAGAAGTGATGCCAGAGTGAAATCCTCATATTCTGAGTTGGTGTATATTCATTTTTAGTGAGTTTATCCATTCATTCAGTTTGATTCCAGTCCTTTAAATGAGCCTCTAAGAATTTTTTTTTTTTTTAGAAATGGGAGCCTGTTGTTTCCCAGGTCTTTGTGCACTCTCACTGATCACCACTGTCTTTGTTTACTAATTCATTCAAATTATGGAAAAGAGAAAAATATGTTTGGTAGCAATGAAGCCCGACTGACCTTCAAACAACTGTATACTGCATTGAGGTGACGCTAACCTCTGAGCTACCTCGCTAAAGCCATTGGCTCTTGCCTCAGCAAGTACAATTGACGCAAATGCCAACGTCTCCACAAAAGTAAAGCACTGAAACTGAAATTTCCCAACATTTCAAACTATTTTCTCCACAAAGTCATCTTTCTTCACCTTTCATTTCATTTTCTGTGGCAGTTTCCTGGCGGCTCATTCTATCAGGGAGCCGCTGTCATGTACACTCTCCCATGGTTTAACTCGCTGATGCTCACTCAGCTTGACGTAAACAGCAGGTTGGTGTGATGAATTTAACAGTGGCATGCGAAGGTCAGATAACCCTTTGGTGTTTTGTTTTTTTCTATGAAAACATTTTGCCAGGGTTATTAACTTATTGAAGTTTCCGGGGTCAATACGCCGGATGCATGCCTCCAAACTAAAGTTAAACAAGAAACGGCGGCACATGAGCGGCATGTTGCCACAACTTAAACTCCATGAAGGCCTTAACCAGAAAATGTGCTGTTGAGGAATTTCTTATCATGGAATGTTTTAATATTTGTTCTCCCAGGTAAGTAATAGTGTTCTCTATATAGATTCATTATGTTTTCCTGCAGTCATAAAACATTACAGAAAAGTTAGAACATCACACAAATACACAGACGGTTGAAACACAACAAGGGGGCATTCACTACATGTATTTCTTTTTTAAAAACCAGTAGGCAAAGTAGCCCATCCCTCCCAGTGAGCCCATGAGAAAAGAGGCCCCGAAGAAGGACGGCGGCTTCTTTTTTACCATCCGGAAGGCGTTGGGTAGGACCGCGGACAGGAGGGTCGTGTGGATGTCGCCCAGGACCTTCCGGAAAGCGTAGCGTTTTTGCACGCGCACAAAAAAGGTCTGCAGGTTGGACCTGCTGCCATCCTCCCAGTACTTCTTAGAAAGTCCCAAGAACTTGAGCCTGTGCAACAAGGCTCCGAGGCAAATATCAGCTAGCGTAAATTCAGGTCCACATAGCCACAACTCACACTTTTGACCTGCAAGGTGTCAAAAACAAGAGAAAATGTTGACGTAAAAAACAAAACAGAAGGGATGCTCTGCTCTGCTCCTGTTTGAGTGAAGAGAACATCTCACCTTGATACTCTAGTTTTCTTTTCTCCAGTTCAGCCTCCACTTGATCTAGAACCATGGCCAGCTCCCCAAGGATTTTCTTTAGGTAGTTCACATTATCGTGGTCCAGGATTTTTGACTGACAGTCGATGGGAAACAAATTTCAGTGATCTTTTAGGATCTTTTAAAACATTTTTACAATGAAAACTGACATTTTCTATGATCTCATTTCTGATGCCATTTCACAATTTTAAATTTCTTTTTTTCATCATATTAGATAATAAATCATTCCCAACATCTATAAACAGACGAATCATATAAATGTTTTCTTATCAGGCAAAACGCACACACAGACTCACCATGAGCTTCTTCTGCTTGGACAGGTATGGTTCTGTCAGCTGAGGCTCCTCATGGTCCAACTTCATCAGCTCTGTTGCAGCGTTGGCCAGGTGTCCTGAGAACACCATCACACACATTGTTGGTGTAAACACGTATCAATCCGCCGCTAAAAATAGTCTCTGAGTCACACAGTTTGCAAGAACACAGAAGTAGCTGGCAGAGACAAACGTGGAGGCGAAAACTTCAGTGATTCTTTTTCCCTGAACAGAAGGATCTGCACGCAGCTTTTTGTCTAAGAGCTACTGGCGGCAAATGTTGGGAATGGACATTTCAGATAAACAGGTGCAGTAGGTCTGTGTGTCAAGTGTTTATGTACAATTACACATTTTTAATCATTTAAAATCGCATGGCTGTTTTTATAGGCCTTTTCAACCAGGTCAACTTTGAGGTTGCCCTGGGTTCTGGATTAAAGCTCTAACTATCAGGCTTGAGTACAAGAAACATATTAAAAACACATAATACACATAAGCAGAAGCATTCTGCAGAGTCATCTGTACAAGTTCGGAATAAACGAAACACACAACACAGCACATAGTCGCTGGTGCACGGGACCAGAATGTTGAGCATGTGTGAACATTCAGCGTAAAAAAAAAAAAAAAAAAAAAAAACTGCAGCAGAACTCTCTGTCATGTGAGATCTTGCTGCACTGCTGCACAAGTGCAGCTGATTCTGTCAACACAGTGGGCTGTCCTGGCGTCTCATTCACAGCTCGCTGGCTGCAGTTTGTCTCCTGTGGCTCCGACTCTGGCTCTCAGGCAGGATGGACTTCTACACTGTCCAGGAGTTGGTTCAGTGTTTAGCTGCTCTGGCACAAACAAATATCTCTCATCATGAAAAGCATAAGGATTTGTTTTTGGGGGCCTTCATGAAGAATTTTAATAGCAAGTTAGTTGTTGAAACTTTGAACAGGTGGGTTCAACTGTGCTTTGCAATATCAAGAGTGAGAGGAGGTGCACTAATTAATAATAGTAAATGATGGTCATGCTGAATGCAATACCTATTGTCTTTAATGCCAATAGGCCACTGGTTAATTCTGTTTTACCGTTTTTTACTGTCTTGCTTTTCTTTTCTGACACTCATTTTTATTATAGGCAAGAATCAAGCTCTGTGAGATGTAGTTGAAGTGTATTCTGTCTAAGCTGTAAAGGGAAACAGGGAAACTGTTTATCTGCATGCTCCACCTCATTAATCCGCTCACAGATAAAGTTACTTTGTGGGCTGTTTTAGGACACACCAGAACAGTAAAATATATGCGGAATATGTTGCTTATTAAAACTATTAGAATGTTGAAGAGTTGTCAACATGCTTTAAATCCGTCTCCATATTATTTCATTCAAACTAACACCAACATGAAGCCTCTTGTGTTTTGAAGATCAGTTCGGCAAACCGCAACGCAGCCATGTTGATGCAGTGCAGGTCGCAGTGGCTTCACTTACTACGTATTTCTGCGGTGGCGTACTTTGGGATCATGGAGTCGGTGGTGAGCTCTGGATGGAGGATGCAGCCGTGCGTGTAGGCGTCCATGGGCAGGCCATCGAGGAGCTGACGGTACTGCTGCACACGCTCGTGTAGAGGCGAGTCGGCATCGGGGATCAGCTGAGCCACCGTGTCTGCGTGAGAAGGGAGAGCAAACATGCAGAAAGCCTTTCAGTGTAACCTAGAAACGTGGCAGGGCTCTGCGAGTGCAGCCAGGCTCAGCTTCACAGACAGACAAACAGACAGGCAGGCAGGCAGGGGCAGCTCAGTCACCTGGTAACCAGCCATGCACTTTACTGTCCAACACATAATTTATTTATTTATTTATTTTTTGAGAGTGAGTCTGAAGATATTGACAGACTTGCTAAAATATATTTGTGTATTCGCCCCACTGGCACCTGATCTGGCAACCCAGTGTCACAAAGCCATTTGATTTTGGTCCTTTTGTTTAGATTTTTTTTTTTTTCCCACTTCTCGCTAATTTCTGGAGCTCCATATTTGATTGCAGGGTCAGTTTTATGTAACACGTCTTTCAAACCTAAGCCTAGAGCAACAACATTTAGTAGCTTCACAGCATG
Source organism: Thamnaconus septentrionalis (assembly GCA_009823395.1). Classification (NCBI taxonomy): domain Eukaryota; kingdom Metazoa; phylum Chordata; class Actinopteri; order Tetraodontiformes; family Monacanthidae; genus Thamnaconus; species Thamnaconus septentrionalis. The sequence continues at coordinate 17,996,578 of CM020512.1, read as the reverse complement.
TAGACTGAGCTAAATGAATTGTAAATCCAACACCTGCCCCTCCTTTAAGAGATGGATTCAAGAGGTACTGTCTTTACTCCAGTTGGAAAAAAAAAATGGAAATGCACTGCCTGGGTTTTGTGATTAACTCACAATAAATCATTTTATTCAAGTGATATGTCTGATGGAAGCAAGCGTCTTTGTGATGATTCCTTGTTTTGTTTTTTGTATTTTTTGTATGCTGGGTGAGATTAATTGATGTTGCATATGTTTGTTAATGTGTGTGTGTGTGTGTGTGTGTGTGTGTGTGTGTGTGTTTATTTGTGCAATTGCAAATTTAATAAAGTACATTTTAAAAAGAGGGAGAGATACAGAGTGTAAGAATAACAACTGTGCTTCTATGAATTTCGATGGACTAGAAATATGAACAGGTTCAAGGAAAGAACACTGCTAAATCCCTGGAGAAGTTGTTCAAGGACAATCCAGACACACACAAACACAATGAGCTCAGTAACGAGGTGGCTGCAGTTTAATTCAGCACAGGCTAATTGGGCTCCGCTGCAGGTCCTCCCTCGACTCATCTGTTCTATTTACCTGCCGTCAGTCAAATTAAAAACAAAGCAGAGCAGATCCTCTTGGCTGTTCCCTTCAGGGGTCAAAACTGTCGATTTTTTTTTTTTTTTTTTTAAATCTATTTAACCCTTATTTTACCAGGAAAGTCCCATTGAGATTAAAAATCTCTTTTCATAGGGAGTCCTGGCCAAGAGGCAAACAGTTCAGCACACATGTTAAGCTACTAGCTTAGCTTAGCATAAGGTTTTTAATTATGACGTTAAAACCCTGCAAAAATATTTCAAAACATCTCCCTGCCTGAATCGTTTTGCTGTGTTTAATGAAGAAAAAGTTCAAGTCTCAGACTAAGTGACGGGACATGTTCGCAGAGCAGGGTGAGTTTCTTATATCCCCGCAGATGGACCGCTCGTCCTGCGCGAGGACTGAGGGATCGAGCTCAGGGCGGAGATAAAGCACAGCGGGTGCTGCAGGATATTCAAGACAAACTTGCGTAAGGGTGGAGCTGCACCTGGCCGAGCTCCAGGGAGCTGAGTAATCATGACGAGCATGCCAACCTGGGCACGCCATGCAGCTCTCCTCAAGGTGCTCCGCTGCAGCATCCAGCACAAACACAGTGCGTCAACGCCTACAGCTATCGCCGTTTGTGTTGCACTGAAGTGACTGAACACAGGAGCAGCTGAGACACGGACTGCCTTGTTCAAAGAGACCAACTGTTTCCTAGAACTACTTAAATCTGTTGCATTATGTGGTCGATTTTTAAGGGGAAACAAGAAACTTTGGTCCAATTGCAGCCTTTTATTTTGCACGGCCGAAAGCAAATATAGTGCAAGACAAAGATTTACGTTTGAAATTTGAAATGTTTTAAAATAGTTGTCCTATCTTGAGAATGTAAGTTGTGTTTAGTTGTCTTGTTCATGTTGTCTTGTGGATCTATTTTGAAACTGTAACTCTCCTCTTCGGTCTTTTCCACCTGTCTTACTGACTGACTTTGGCTGCCCTGATTGCTTTCACCTGTTACTGAAGAATGTTCTTTTTAATGTACTTTTTCATTAAAGAACTTGTTAAGCTGGAATTTGTCATGCAATTGGGTTTAGACCCAAGCTCAGTCATGACAACATTAGCAGTCCATGGTTGAGCAAACATAGCTTTGCATCTGCGATGACAAACGGCCCATAACGAGGAGGCCGTAGATGCATTTATATCTGTGCGTTCCTTGTTTCGTAACAGGTGTGTTCTCTGTTTGTGTGCAATTGAGACAGCACACACAAGAATGAAGTGCTCTTTGGCTACCAACCCTTAAAAGCCCAAGCCCAGAGCTGAGGAACAAGTTACTGCAACAGGCTCGCATTCAGTGTCTAATACAGGATATAGCAGCAGGTGACCGAGTGCTGCCGGCCCCAGACTGTCTGCTGTACAGCTGTCTACACCCAGCAGCAGTGCATTTTGTCATTTTATTGGCGCTGACATTATTAAGAGTATTTCTCCCGATTTGTTGCTTCCACCGATATGAAACAACAAGACATCAGGGTGTTCAGGGTTATCCAGATTGAAGCTGTGACTTAAAACTGTGCTTGACGGTGGTGCTCAGCCTGCCTGGGCTGCATCGCAACACAACTGTGAAAGTGTCTGTGGCTGTGTCCAGGCCAGCATCAGCAGGCGTTGCCAGCATCCATCAGGGATTTGGACACAGAGAAAAAGCACGTCTGCAAGTCTGATCTGGCAGACAGACTTCTGACTGTGAGCACGGTCAGTGCCGGAGGCGCTGGATTCATGAAAGGATCGACAGACTAATAAGAAAAGTAATCCTTCACAAACAGTTTCTTCACATTTTGAGAGATGGAGACATTTTAAATTAGTGAGCGACTTTAAAATGTGGACCGGGAGAGGACACGGGACGCCGGGGTCTGTTGTTGCCTTCAGCTTTTCATTAGTGAGCAGGCAGTGACCCACAAACTAAGACAGGGGAGTTCTCCAGTTATTTAACCAACACCCCCTCAGGCCTTTACTCATCCAAGGCTGCCCATGATGTTATGTAACGTGGCCATGGATCAGACTACGGGTCACCCTCGCAGACTGTAACACAACACCACACCACGGTAACAACACCGACCACCGTCTGAATCTTAATAACTGGGCCGGCCACACTACCTATCACTATCACCATCACTGTAGCTTGTTTTCAAGGAACACAGGTTTCCACACGTGAGCTCGGCTCACTGTGACTTGGTCCAACCTAATCAGAGAACCGTGTCTTAGCAATCTTTGGGCTCCAAGACAGGGTTCACACAAAAAACACACACTCGGCGCTAAGGATGACAGATGGCCTCAAAGAACGCAGCCTGATTTTTTTCCTGCCACTGTCCTCCTACCCTTCCCTCGGAAAAATTTGAGAATAACTGCTTTCCCGATGGTTAGCAGTGAATTATTGCACATTTATTTCACAGACGCAGTAGGAAAACCAAGGCTTGCTGCAAGACACCGAGGGCAAAACCAGCTGAACGCTGTCAGTGATTCTTGAAATAAATTGTGTTACACAGATCAATCATATAGACAGGCTGCTCCTAATGCTCAGTAGCATTCAGCATTAATACTGGCACCCTAACACATGTAGTCATCATGTGCTATTAGCAACACTGCTGAACTGAGTGTTTCACTCTTTGGCTGCACAGGCCATTCCAATCTTAGATCGACAAATTAACACTGGCACTTATCCCTCAATGCTGGTTGTTGAGCAGGTTTAATTAAGGAATACCAACACACCTTCTGTTAAACAAAGACATCTGACGTGTAGTGGAAATATGTTATTTCACTGATAGAGCTGTCCATTTGTACTGAGTCTCCACCTACACGCCCTTGAATGTCGGCCACCGGTGGATTTGCTAAAGTGACGAGACGAAGTGCGTGTGTCGCTCAGTGGAAGCCACGTTTACCACTGCGCCGTACCTCCCACAAAGTTTTTCTCCAGGTAATCTATAATCTGGTTGTAGTCGCTGATGATGGTGTCGCCGTGGAGGAAGACGGGCACCTCCTCGCCCAGGTTGAGCCTCATGAACCACGGCTCCTTGTGCTCCTGCAGCGGCAAGCTCACGTCCCTCTCCTCACAGACCAGACCCTTCTCATTAATGACGAGACGTACCTGCAGTTGCAAACACACACAACAACATCATCTGGTTAATGTGGGGTGACGACAAAATCTTTCTTCTTAGAGAATTCCAGTAGATGATTCCATGAAGCTGGTTATCATGGAATTCTATACAGAAATGAGTTAGTGACCCCAAACGCTAGAGAATACAATACAGTATAGCCGTAGCCTAAATGTTTTGTATTATAGCAGAGTAAGGACGTTCTCCCAGTGCAGGCAGGATCCATTGCAGGGGGGATGAAGGATAAGCCGAAGTCCAGGGAGAGACATTAGTGAGAAGAAGATTAATGAAGGGAGATGACACTTGGGGTGTGAAGCTCTACATTTTCCCTCTCTGGAGGAAAAGCAGAACCCAGGTTTCAGTTGAACACGGGTAGACAGGGTGAGGCAATTCAGTCATCGTGGCAGTGGCATCGCTCGTTGAGAGTGAGTCAAAGAGTCGAAAGAGCAAAAAGCCACCGAAGTCCCCGTCAGCGCGGCACTCTCTCTGCCACTCTAAAAATATCACCCAGCAAAGATGTCTTGTATAAAAACCAGCCAATGTTTAGCGCTGGTGTCGAGGCCGAGGCGTCTCCACTGCTACAATAACACACGGATGCTGCTGCTGCTGCTGCTGCTGCTGCTGCTGCTGCTGCTGCTGCTGCAACAAGGGCCTGTTATGCAATGATATTAGTCACTTGTGCAATGATGCCAAGTGGTTCAGCAGCTCAGGAGACACAATACCTGAACAATAAACAGCAAATTGAGCCTCATGCACACAGGATCCTCATGAACATTTCCGATGTACTTAACAACTTCTGGAGGAGAACTTTGAACAGGATGTGTGCCCCATTTCAGTCATTCCACACATTGTTTGGTAAAGGCTTACGGAATAGATCACAGAATGCCACATTTGTTGAAAAGACAGTGAGATACATGGTGGCATCTGCCAGCGTCATTCTCCTTTAAGAAACAGTTTGCAGCTACGTGCAGGTAGCTATACATTTTCTTCCCTTTTTAAAAGCACTTTCTGTGGGCTCTTCATCATCATGTAACTCCAGAGAAATGAAGAAACATCCGACAGGCCAAGTTAGCTGTTTAGTTGTTCAGCATTTAGTTTGTTCTTCTTCAAATAACCTCTAAAGTTTCACCACATTGAGCTCTTGCAGCTATAAGCCACTATAACATTTCACCGGCGGTGCTGTCTGTCCTCTATATTTTTGAGCAGAGGTTTGAGAAACTGTAACCCGGGTCAGGAGCGTCTGGCACAGACAGAACACAGCGATCGGTTTCATCCTGTAAAAGCTGCACTGATAGTAAATTTCTAACATGGGCTCAAGGTTGCCAACTGTGGCCAAGTTCGGATGGAGCTTCTCAAGTGCTGCTTCTTCAGATGACTGAGCAGCACCCTCCACCTGTATGAGACCCCTCAGGTTCAAACACATCAGTCTAGCAAGATGAAGGCAGAGACAGTCAGTTGTGAAGCACTGCAAACACCAAGGAGGGAGGGATGTTTGGGTTTTGTTTTTTTTTTAAATAAAATAAAATAAAAATAAATAAAATAATAAACAAAATGTTTGTTGAGGCGGCTGTTCCGTCACAGCGTCGGCCCTCTCATGTCGTTATTTTAACCAAAGCGGTTTTCCAGTCACAGACCAGAAAGTGAGGGGTCATCTTTCAAAGCGCTGCAGATACAACCACCACGTCCTGTTCATTTGTGGCAAATCGAGTCACGAAACATTCAGCCCAGTTCTGTTTTCAAGACCTCCTGCTCCCTTAATCTCATAAAAGCCATCCCCCAAAACGCCGTTTAAAGCACGCATCATCTTACATAATGGCGCACGCCGTCAGACACAAGTATCATCAGGCCTGCGCAGTCACTGAAGAGTTTTTTGGGTTGTTTTTTTTTTTCTCCTGTTCATCTGTTGTGTTCGTATTTGAAGCTGGAGATCATCAGGTGCCTCTGGGCTGAAAGCACAGGTTCTCCTTTGGGGTGCACCATCAAAGGTGCGTTAGTCCACTAAAAGGGCGGGGCCTGCTGAAAACACTGCCCTGGGTTTCAGAGATGGGGGAGCAGGGAGGGGCTGTGCAAACACAAGAGGAAAGGAGCAGAAATCCTGCATTTTCACAAACGGACAAACAAACAACAAATAGTCGGATAAAGGCTGGATAAAATCCTCTTGGTATTAGGATTGATATTGTTTTTACTGATTGTCGAACTGATGAGCTGATGAGAGAATGTCTTAAAAACATTCCCTTCCTTTTGAAATATTTGAAAAAAGCAAAAAACAACAACTCTTATAGTCGTCTACCTCTGGCCATGAGAACACTCCTGAAGGAATCAGAGCCTCTTATTGCAAATGTCCCACTAAAGTCAATGTTTCCTTGTGTTACACTCTTCCTGAATAATAGCCCAATAACCTCTGTATGTCCTCACTTCTTTGTGTTTTGGTCTAAATACTATTTTCCTTTGACAATTTCTGCCTTAACGTTGCCGTGCATCAGTATTTTTCTGGGATTTCTTTCATTTTTCTTCTTTGGCTTCATTAATCTACAGCTTTTTCTTAAAATGTTTAACTTTAAAAGAGTATTGTGTCTCATTAAGAAAATGGGATGTATAAAAAATTCCCATTCAGTCATTAACTTTTAAATGGAAAATAAAAAAGAGAAATATGAAATCCGCTAATGAACAATGATTAGGTTCTTGATGATTGTTTGACAGAAGGGAGAGGAGTCCAATACCGTATTTACAAATGGCACTGCTATTAGATAACGGTGAATAAGCATTTCTGAAGGGGCACCCCAGCTGCTCACTATTGTATTTCCATGATAATGAATTGCCACTGTATTCTACTGAGAGGCACAAATCGAGTTTGGTCTAGTTTGTTCTTCTCTTCCCAGATTGCCGTGTGCTTTTAGCACCATTTCTGCAATAGAAATGTAACAACAGCCTCAGTCAGTGAGTGACAACTGGGGTGTTTTGCTGCAGCATATGGCATCATTTCCCAGCAGTGGACATGACAAATGTAGAGACGGCCCATCCGTTTTTGTGAGCACCGAGTCAGGTATAAGTATAGGCTTAGTTCATTCTGAATGACAGATTACAACCTACTAAAAAAATTTGTGACAATTTCCATATGAGGAATCAAGTCTGACACCATCGAGACATCACACGGATCAATCAGCTTCTCTATAGGACCAGACAGGATGCTGTGTAGTTGAAACACAATGCATTATGTGCATTGTATTGTATGCACTCAGGCATGCACAGCAGCTTGGGGCCAACACTTCTGTAGCAAGTCCTGATAATGAAGCGGCAGAAGTGGCGTGTTGAGCTGCTGATGCTATGGACATTATGACTTATTGTACCAAATGTACGTGTTTAAAAACAAGAGTCGCTGGTGACGTCCTCTTTGGTCTCCCTGCAGGCCTGCTGTCTGCCAGCTCCAATCTCAGCTTTCTTCTACCCAGATATTCACTGTCCTCCCTCTGGACATGTTCAAACCATCTCAGTATGGCCTATATGGCTTTATCTCCACATCTAACATGACCTGTTCTTCTGATGTACTCCTTCCTCATTGAATCCATCCTGGCCTTTGCCAGAGGGGCATTTTACTCTCTGCTTTTTCTGCTACCTATCTTTTCCTGATGGTGAAGGTAAAACCTTAAAGCTACTCGAGGTGATGTAACAGCAATTGGGAGGATTGATTAAATCCAAATAATAATAATGATAATAAAAGTAATTGAAATGAGAGCTGCAGAGCCAAATCACCCTGCAGTGAATTAATACAAGTATATGATTGTTGATTTAGACTTTTTCTGCTTCCAGACAGGAAGATGACTAATGGCTCCTTCTCATGCTGAGTAAAAAGTGTAAATTGTTGCCTTCACATGGTCACAGGGTTAAGCTCTTCAAGTCTGGATGAGAAAGCCCATGCACCATCTCACACACACATACACCTGTAACTTCTTGGTCTAATATGATATGGCTAATTATGAATTTGCTGTTTGCTCTAGACTAAGACCATAAAACCTTGACAGGCATTGAAAGGATGTGCCAAACCAGCATAATCACAAGCTGAGACGTAAAGACGGCTGCAGAGGGTGGAGGGTGGCCCGTGGTTTGTTTTGCACATCATTTCAATCAATAATTCAAAATGTCATGTGTGACAGCACATATGCTCGTGGCCATATTAGCCAGCCACTCGTCAGACAGCACAGCCTCCTCGTAGCGACTCAAAGATGAAGTGTCCGAGGCTCTGTTTTATGCCAATGACTGACAAATAAGAGAAGATTGAGCATCGAGGAAATAAACCCAGTGCTGCAGCGCTAATGTGCACGGCTGCGGGATTAGACCCCCGACATCGCCGTGCATGTGTGCAGGAATAGCCGTGCACGCACGCACGCACGCACGCAGCGCACGTTAGTAGCGTTTTGGAAAGGAAAACACAAAAGCTGCGCGCCGTGAACACCACATCATGCAGAGAGGCGTGAGGAAAGACACCTCCATTTTCAGGCACCCTCTGCTCCCCTTTCTTCTCCTCTCCTCTCCTCTCCTCTCGTACCTTTTGGGAGGCGAACGACTGCGTCCAGTGGTACAGGACGAGCCTGTCTTTGTTGAAGGGTTTGGGCTCCGCCGTCGGTTCCTCGCACTCCTCGCCGTCTGCTGCTGCCGCGATCTTGCCGTCCTCGTCCATGGCTGAGATGGGCCACCAGCTACAGTTGGTGGGGGTAACATGGTTGGAAGACGCCATGACAGAGCGTTTTGTGTGCGTGTGTGTAGGAGAGGAGAGAGGCGCGAGGAGGGAGTGGAGGGGCGAGGGAGTGGAGGGGAGTGTGTGCTTGCGAGCGTGCTGCGAGTGCGCGCGCGCGCGTGCGTGTCAGCAGCGCGAGTCGAGCATCCTCTCCGGTTCAGCAGCAGCGGCGGCGGCGGCGGCGGCGGCGGCATCCATCAGATTCGGACAGCTCCGGTGCTGAAAGTCGCTTCAGCTCCGAATGATAATACTAATACTAATAATCATCAGAGGCGGAGCTCAGTCCATCCCAGTGGCCTCCAGATGCAAAATAACTGTTTAATAACTCCGGCGTGCGTTTACACTTAAATCTGCGTCCGGCCGTGTTACATCACAGCGGAGCTGCACGCAGAAACATGCGCGCTGGAGCCGAGCACAGGAAGCGCTTCGGCGGAAGGTCAAGCGGCTCCCAGTAAGGACACGGAGCTGGATGGGAGGAAATGAGAGCGGACAACATGAAATAAAGGGGAAAATGGAAATAACAATTGTTTCTAGTTGATATTAACCATTTTCCCCGGTGGAAAACGCTGACAAAAGCTCAGCTTGGTGTTTTGTTTGTTTGTTTGTTTGTTTGTTTGCTTGTTTGTTTGTTTGTTTGTCTGTCAGTTTTTCTTTTTTGTTGCCAGTTGGTAGAATATAGTGCATAACAATATGAATTCATTTTTGTAATTAAACATTAATGTATTTTTGTTTTTCTTTTGGCCATTACTATTACAAATTATACTATGAGCTGCATACGTGACTGCACACGCAGCGCTGACTGTCAGTGGAGTTACTGATAATAATAAAATTAATAATGCCATTTCTTCCTTTCTTTCTTTCTTTTTTGTTGTTTTGCAAACTGATGTAGCAGCTACTCATTTCACCAGTTTCGTGCTCACTCGTTGTCCGTTAGCAGCCGTTTTGCAGTAACTAAATGTCTCCACTGGATGGAGACAAAATAGTAAAAATATAGTAGAATTCTGCAAGTACTCGCATTAGAAACTTGCCACTTTTCTGTAAATTTTAAAAGTGCAATTCAACCCCTGAAAAATGTTGTTTTGAACAGGTTTTTACCACCAAAGTTGTACACGCAAATCTGTTTATATGTAGTGGTGACAGATCAATATAGTCCACCAGGCCAAAGTTGCAACTTGAACTTGAATGACAGTTTCATTAATAGCTGTTTTTGGTCATTTTTGCTTTGGTATACAAATATGATTATGATGCAAGTGCATTTAAGTGTTTCATGAAAATATCTCAAATATAATTACCTTGCTTAAACTTGGTATGTGCGTGTGCGTGTGTGTGAAAACAGCGAGTGACTTTTGGAGACGAGGGCCGAGTCCTGCATGGCATGTGGGCCCACTTGAGTCGCGAGGTGGCAAAGACTCTGGCATGGCTCCTTGCAGGCAGCAGTGGAAGGATTGGGTCGTATTTTTGGAAGAGTGTGTGTGTGTGTGTGTGTGTGTGTGTGTGTGTGTGTGTGTGTGTGTGTGTGTGTGTGTGTGTGTGTGTGTGTGTGTGTGTGTGTGTGTGTGTGTGTGCGCGCGCGCGCATTGGTCGCCTTGTTAGGTCTGCTGAACTATTTCCAACAGCAGCGGCCGTCAGGAGAGAGCTGGGTGGCAGGGACAGCGCGGAGAGGGGCTTTTCTCCGTGGCCACCCGCAAAAGCCATGTAAGATCCCTGGCTTCTCAACACAGGAAAATAATACAAAATAATCATTTCGATTCATCCTGTCACCCAAATTTGCAACAAAGTAGGAATCTGTACACTGATGTGTTGGAAAATCCCAGAAGTTTCAAAGTTTGCAGAAAAAGCGAGAAGTGCGTCCCGGAGCTTCATGGACTCGCTCCCAAGTCTCCAGAAGAACTCCAGAAAGAAGTTTAGCACCAAGGATATCTCCGGGCAGGTTTGATGTTCGCTGAGGGTGAAGTCAGGCCGACGGAGGTTTTATCTTTTGCCAGAAACAAACAGCTTTAGTCGGAGGCATGAGCGGGGGTCGCTTCGAGTTCGACGACGGCGGTGCGTACTGCGGAGGCTGGGAGGGAGGCAAGGCGCACGGCCATGGCATCTGCACCGGACCCAAAGGCCAAGGAGAGTTCTCCGGATCCTGGAACTACGGCTTCGAGGTGGTGGGCGTCTACACCTGGCCCAGCGGAAACACATACGAGGGGTACTGGTCGCAGGGGAAGCGTCACGGCCTGGGAATAGAAACAAAAGGGCACTGGATTTACAAAGGGGAATGGACACACGGCTTCAAAGGCAGATACGGGGTCCGGATCAGCGCCGGCAGTGGGGCAAAGTACGAGGGGACGTGGAATAACGGTCTCCAGGATGGATATGGCACAGAAACCTACGCTGATGGAGGTAAGCGTGTGGTCAGAGGTGTACATGCGGAGGAAGGGGTAAAAAAAATAGCATCACTCTGAACACACTGCTGTTGATAGATGGTGGAAACGCTTCCAAACTGTATTATTTAGTCTCGGCTACGCACAAAAACCTCCCCAGGGGATCTGTCTGCATTGAGTTATCATGGTGTGGTTTATAGATGATACACTGTGGTGATAAATAGATTATTAGTAAAACTTTAAAAAAAAAAAAAAAAAATTTTGTTTTATATATTTAGAAAGTAATGTTATCGATCTATTCATGTACATAAACTTTAAGAGCAACAGGAGCACTGCAGTGCTTTAAAAAGAACTTTCGTCCTATTTTTGTTTGAAATGAATTTAGACAGCCAAGATGTTCAAGTACAAGTAGAATTTTGCTTTTCTAACTGGCATACATTTGACTGATGAGCAGTATGTTTATCTCATACCCAAGGCAGTGGATTATCTACTGTATATCTGCTGGTGAGTGCAGAAAAGAACTCTACAGGAATGTTAAGTGAATTTGAAATCCAGTACATTCTGAGTTATGTTTCCATCATTCTGATCAATTAACAGTTTGGCTATTTTTTTGTGAATAGGACGACTGCCACTTTAAACCAAATTCTAGAAGGAAAAACTGTTCAGTCTGAAAAGTACTAATTGTCAGCCAATGTAGTTGTTTGGTCAAATGACTCTTTCTTTATTTTTAACAGATATCTAATTAAAACAAAGGTAAGAGATACATTAAAATTTACTTTATTGATCACAAGGCACAGTGAGTTTTTCCACAGTATCTAACTTGGCCTGTTGAGGAGACAGCAGCTGCTTCCCAGCTGCCAAGGGTCCAGATTTGGAAACCTTCATCAGTAGCTTGTCAAAAACACTGACTGGGAAATAACTTTTATTATTATAGAATACCTATTCACAATCAAAAAATCCATTCATCTCGATGGGTATCCTAGTTGAGCAAGTTTAAACAGAAGTGCAACTTCCCTTTAAAAAACATTGCAACATGAATTTGTTACATAAACGCTCTGATTTCCAAACCAAAATAAGTAATGAATGAAGAGTAATTTAAGATTTTTTTTCTTTTTAATGTAATCAAGATATTTATTTTCTCAAATACACGAAGGAACGGGTTGGTCACACTAAATTTGCCTTTTAAATCAAATCAGTTGTCCTTAAGTCTGAAATGAAAAAATCCCAAACGCGATGTCTTGGTTTTTCTCTCCCACTATTTTTCTGGGAAGATACTAGCATACGATTGTTTATATCACTCATTTATTTTTTACTGTGTAATAGCAGATAAGGTGAAGAGGTGAACCTGATGTGAATCTCATCAGTTTGGCACATTTATAAGTACAAGAACAGAGTTGTGTCTCCACTTGTTGCCAAGTTGTGAAAATTAAAGTCAAAGTTAAAATGATTGTCACATCCCGAAAGATGCAAAATTTGTCCTCCACATTTGACCCATCATCTACTGAGGGAGCGGTGGGCAGCAGCGATGCCACACCCGGAAATCACTGGGTGATCTAACCACCCCCAGTTCCAACCCCGAATACTGGGTGCCAAGCACGGAGGCAATGGGTACCACTTTTGCAGACTTTGGTATGACCCGGCCAGGGATCGAACCCACAACCTACCAGTCTCAGGGTGGACACTCTACCGCTAGACCACTGAGCCCCCAGATTACCCCAGATTACCCCAGATTTCTAGGTGCCAAAGACTGTGCAGCCACGATAAAGGATGAATCAAGTTGCGGCTCGTCCTCTCACTCACCTAATCTGAAAAATTCGGAGGATATAGTCAGAAATCTTTGGTCAGGACCAACCGCCATAACGGGAAGACTATGCACGAGGCGGCTGAAACTGACACTCGCACTGCTCACGGTTGGTCTGTGGTGGCAAAGTTCTTGACTCTCCTTCATTTTTCCAGGCACTTTCCAGGGTCAGTTCACTGGAGGGATGCGCCACGGCTACGGGGTGCGCCAGAGCGTCCCCTACGGCATGGCGGCAGTTGTCCGCTCCCCCCTCCGCACTTCCTTGACCTCCCTTCGCAGCGAGCACAGCAACGGCACTGTGCTGCAGCAGGACATCCCCGTCATCACCACCACCAACGCCTCAGGTGAGGAGACACCCGTCGCCACCCCCACCCAACTGGGGCCGTCCCGAGGAGGCTTCGCACTCACCCTCCAGGTGGACCCAGAGGCGGTGAAACCCAAGAAGAAGGGTCTGTTCCGCCGGGGCTCTCTCCTGGGCAAGTTGAAGAAGTCCGACTCCAGCACCTCGCTGTCCAGCCAGAAGAGCAAGATCAGCTTCCTGAGGACAGAATCGGCCCTGAGCTCCAACGCCAGCGACACCAACTCCACCATCAGCATCGGGGACGAGAGCCTGGCCGGCGCCGAGGACTTCCCGCCAGTCGAGGCCGACATCGACGCCACCACCACGGAGGTCTACATGGGCGAGTGGAAGAACGACAAGCGCTCAGGTTACGGAATAAGCGAACGGTCCAGCGGGCTGAAGTACGAGGGTGAGTGGCTGAACAACCAGAGGCACGGCTACGGCTGCACCACCTTTGCCGAGGGAGGCAAGGAGGAGGGCAAGTACATGAACAACATGCTGGTGAAGGCCATGAAGAAGAGGGTGATCCAGCTGAAGGGAACCAAGATCAAGCACAAGGTGGAGCGGGCAGTGGAGGGCGCGCAGAGGGCCGCGGCCATCGCCAAGCAGAAGGCGGAGATTGCTGCGTCCAGGTAAAAAGCACTCGAGTAGACTATAGAGTCTAATTTATGAAGGACTTCTTTTGAGAGCTGTGTTCAGGGAACATTTTCAAGGTTTATTGCAGAAAGAGTTCATACTTTATTTTAGAGTCCTATACCAGTGGCTCGATGGCATCAAGAAGTCTTCACCATTGTTAATTTAGCATTTGAATCACAACAAAGACAAACCATTCAGAGGAATGGAGATGAAAGGGGATGGAAGGAGATTTTCTTTTTATACGAACTTCTTTTCATGACCTGGTGTTCATCACTTAATGTGTAATAACACTAACACTGACAGGAAAGCTTAACTGGCACAAACCTCAACGGTTAATCTATCCACATTTGGTTTAAGGAAGTCAAAAAGAAATCCAGTCTGCACTTACGATGACCTCCATCATGTCATTTCAAAGAAACTCACACAAAAATCTTCTAACCATCTACTATGGTGAGGTGGAACCACAGATCAAGTGTAATAATCACACTGCATTTGTTCCTTCGTCAAAGGACGATTTTGTGAGAAACCAAGACATGGTTACGCTTTTTGCCTGTATTGAAAATAGAAACGGGACAAGAGGAGAGACCGTGGCTTTCCCCCTCTTTATACCTGTGTCTTTTATGTCAGCTGAGGCAGGACTGGAATTCTAAAGCAACACAGTTGTAACTCACAGCTGTGACTGTAAGAACAGCTGAATTCCGCCCCTGCTTCCTCGCCTGCTTTTTACTGCAGGCTTTGCAATCACTGCCAGAGTCGTCTGTGTGTCAGAAAAAGCATTGAAGCTTTTCATAAAGATATAACTTGAAATGCAGTCAGTGATTGAATCGATTAAATGGCCAGTAAACAGTTAAAAACATTAAACATACAACAAATACAAAGATGTTTGTTGATATTTTAGTTTCTAAAATTTTACTACAGCCCAAAATTGTCCCAACACTAAATCTACATTTTGATTCTAATTAATTTCAACGCACTCTTCAACAGGTTTACCTCACTCTAAAAATCCAGGTTCAAAGTCATTATTAGTTGTTCCAAAATGAGGCGGTATACAGTTTGACTTCCATAGCTGATAACATTAAACAATGTAGGTTGGTTGCCAGGTTGGTAGATACAGCACTGTTAAAGCAAGGCTAACTGGCTGCTAACAGCATAAGGAACCATCACAGCATTCGATATTCCCTCAAAGTCAGTTTGGAAAATCTGGCTCTCAACCAGTTTATTGTTCACACAACAGTGTCTCCACCTTCAGTTTGCCTGTGACCGTACAAGGCGCCGTTGTTTTTGGCCTACGGCGTCTTTAGCACCTTTAGGAACCAGTTGAGTGTTTACAGCAGTGACTTGCCCTGATGGACCGCAGATCCCTGTCCCAGCAGGTTGAAATCTAAATATTATACTCGCAGGATAAGCAGTTCGTAAGAGTAATGGCCCGGTGATTATTGTGCCAGCACTGCAAGTTAACCTACAAAGTATTCAACAGAGCCTGAAGAGTGGATAGCAAGTGACTCTGGTGCCATAGAAAAAGCATCATTAAACATTTAGTCAGTAGTTCCTAAAATGTGTCAAACTGTACACAAATCAGCAAAACCTCTCATTCACTTCTTCCTTTTTCAAACTTTAATGCAGGAATCGTTCAAAACTGAGACACTGAATGACTAAGAAATAAAGATTAATGTCAAACATTTCCTAAATCTTTGAAAGAACCTCGAGAAATGAAGATTGGAAGCACAGCAAGTTTCAGGTAGATTTTGAAGAGCGGAACATCGATACTGACTCGAAAGTCCCCTTGATTGTTAAATTGACAGCTGTTATAAAATCAGCAGCGGGGCCCATGACACAGCTGTTCCTGGCCGCTTCTTCCTCCCACCCCACCGTCGTATGATCCCTCGCTGGTGAAGTCAGCCGTTAAAAATACAGCGTCCGCACGGCGTGGGAGGCCAGGCCCGCTCACTTCAAGAACCATTTAGTGTTTGCTGGCATTCAGACATTGTCCCGTGGCGAGGGCCCGCCGAGGGAGGACCTCTGTGTGGCAGGACGGGGCGCAAATGACGCACACTCACAGACCCTGTGGTCACAACAGGAGCCCTGACTAAATAAGGACAGGCGCACTCTTGCTGTATCACAATCGTGGGGAGGTGGGTGAGTGAGGGGGGGGAATGCAACAGCTGATTACTCCCCTCCCCCGGCCGACCGGCCGGCCGGGCGGCTCCATCCTCCCTGCCCTGCCAGAGCAGAAGGAGCAGCGGCTTTGTCGTTCAAGTCCTTACAATTACATCACGGCTTTTTCCCCCTCAGCCCACTTTTGTCCTGCGAAGTCTATCGGCCGCCAGGCAACAAAAAAAAAAAAATCGACCATCTGCCTCTTTCCATAACCCACTGTGTGCTGGTGGCTCCAGCCACTGAGCAGCCACGGCAGACCCTGGTCTATCTAGCGTCAGCAGCGGTGTCAAATGGTTCCACGGATATAAATATGACGGCTCACAGGCTAGTGCCAGGGTATAAAGGGTTTGCATGTACGTGTACCATACCTAGCTTTAGTTTGTGCAGCTTGGGTTACACACTGTACTGCTGATGCGAGCGCTTTTCACATTGGTGACCGTAACATTTGTAAACACGCTCGGCCGCGGCTTAGCGGCAGTCCGGGCCTCCGCTGGACGGGCCGTTTGGTGAGAAAAGTGACGAGGGGTAAAATATAGCCAATGAGTAAGGAGAGAAATTGAGACCGCATCTATTTCTCATTTGACCTCTCGGGAATGTGGCAATAATAATATTGCAATTAACTCTTAACGTGTGTGGGAATTTTAGTGATTTAATTACATTCTAAAAAAAAAACGAATCTTTTTCTAGAAGGTCGACCACTCACTCACTCACTCTCACGCTCACTGACAACGCTGGGACCCCCCACTTAGTGGTACATGCCTGGATGACAGAGTATCTATTGCCATCAGCGGCCTGCTGGGGCAGGGGGATGAGGGGGGGTGGGGGGGTGGGGGCTCAGAAAAATAACGGAACAATTGGGTTAAATTTTGCACAGGCTCTAAACAGAAATTGAAGGTGTGGATTGTCCTCTGCCAAGTGTAAAAGGTGTTGTTTTGTTGTGTTTTGTTTTGTGTCACGGTTGACGCCTCATCACTTCTCACAGTTTAACAAGTGTCTCCTTAAGGCAGCACCAAAAGCATAAAGGGTATTTAGGTCACAGTGTCAGGTGTCGCGTTTGGTTGCAGAGAAGTGCTGATGACCGAAACACTTACACAGCTTCATCAGCCCAGTGAATTTGAGTCAAAATCCATTTATTGTAATCATGTCAGGATGGTTGAAATCTTCCTGCAAAAATATGCAACTCCAGTATCCAGGTACAGCAGAGAGGTAGCTGTTATGTAAATTCTATACGATAAATAAAACCAACTGCACTGCAGCAATTATATATTCATTAATAACCACTTTTAAGATGGATTACCTCAAAATCTGATAAATATATCTGATTACACTGCACTTAGAAAATTACTATTAATATTCCACTGCATTTCATATCTGCTTATGCATGTTTGCTGGGATTAATTTGATTTATTTATTGTTGTTGTTTTTAAACTACTTCAGAATCTTACAAAGGAACTTGATTTTAAATTACCCATTTCAAAAATCAGAATACTTCATCGTGACACATGTTTGTGCAGATTACCATTCTTAGAGATACAAAATTTTTAAGTCTTTGAGAATATCACCCTTGAGCGTTCAGTCTGTGTTAAGGCGTATCAGATCTAGAAGTAGTCGCAATGTATGTAGCAACTACTTCAGCAGAGTCTACTAACTATGGATTGATGGACGATATATTGTTACGCTGCTGGCCTCCTCCATAAGATTCCATGAGGGAACACCATTCAGCTGCTTGTTAACTCCTGGTGCCTGTCAAGGAGATGCGATACAAGGAGCTGCACCACGGCAACATACAGTATATTTGGATACACAGTATCGTCATTGGCTGGAAAGGGATTAACAAAGACAAACCAAGTTCAATGATGTCATACAAAAATAGTATGTATAATAATAAGCCCCAAGGACAGTTCAGTTATTAAAATGAAAAAGAAAATTCTACTGATGGTCTACCGTAGATTTTGTTTGTTTTGCACTTCAACTCATAAAATTTCCATTGTGATGGTGACCTTTTTTTCCCTGGCTAGTAGACATTTTGCACTGACAAAACCGAAGTGAAGTGAATAATGATTATTTGAAGTCAAGGCTTTTCAACGGTTCTACGGGTTTCTATTTTAACAGTGTAAAGTGTTAAAGAAAAGGATTTTCAGAAGTATTGACAGTATGACTGAGCAGTATAAGTCAAGAGACTAACAAAAGCAATTTCAGCACTCTATGGCATTGAAAGAGGATTGGGTTGGGACTGAGGAGATTGGGGCAGCATGTCGACAGGTGGAGCTCATCCATCTCCGACACTGAAACCCCAAGAAGTGTCTAATTGTTCCAGCGGGAAGCACCTTTGCCCCTCGGTCTTCAAGTTGCCTGGGAAGCTATTTTCAGCTCAGTGTAAAGTTGCACTATGTCAAGTATCCACAGAGTAATCACAAACGGCAATTATCCCGGGAAATAAGAGTCCAAAACTCTTGCCAGTCAAATGTCAGGTTTTTCAGCCATAATCGCGGAGCTCCACCAGCAGGCCAGACATGTCAATAATCCAGAATAGTGTCCATCTCCATGGCGTATCAACCGATGTGGGTGCAGATTTGCCCCCTCGTCTCAACCCTCAGAGGATTAGAATGACATCTGAGTGTAGCGCTGGTCCCGCCGGCCCAAGGATACGAGCTTTAAATAGTTGCCCTGCTCTTCATCTGCGATATCATTTCTGTAATAATGGATCGGTTCACCCGCAAAACTCAAAAACTGCTCCAACTTTTGTTTCTTACAGGTCAACCCATTCAAAGGCCAAATCTGACGGAGCTGAACAGGCAGCACAAGCTGCTAACGGGGAATCCAGCATTGCGAGGCTGGTGGCCAAAGAGCTCTCTCCCTCCTTCTACCAGCCAGGTCAGTGAGCAACCCTCCTGGTGTTCAAACAGAATGGTACAGCACACAACAACAGCAACAGCAACAGCAAGAGTTAAAAGTTTTAAGTGAGTTGTTTTCACCCAGAGAAGGAGATTATTTTTATCATGTCATGATTTATTTATTATTTGTTTTATTTGTTTGATCTTCATTTCAGGACAGTATTAGAGAGAGGAGCAAAAGTTATAACTGCACACCACTCGTCAAGTTTATAATGTGTCTGTGTGCATGCCAAAAGCTTGAGCCAACAGATCCTCGGCTGAGGCTCTCCGCAAGGGGAGCTGCGTTTGAATGTCTAAAATAGGAACGTCTCATAAGGTTGAGGGGAATCGTGTTTGTTTCATAGGGAGTCTTTGCTTAGACTGGGACACTCGCTCAAAAACAATCCAACGCTCCTCAAATGTTTTGTCTGGCATAACAATCAAGTGAAATACCAAAGGCTTGACTCAGTGGCCTCGCAAGACGGCTGAACTGCTGAGATTTCAAGTCCAAAAATTCACTGGACTATCGCTGAGAGAAGCCCGTATCTGAGAGGCTTTCACTGGACAAAGTGTGGCGTGACCAATCAGGCGGGACGTTTGACTTTTAGATTTATAAGGGTTTGTTGAGAATAACTGTGTGGAGATCTCGGTAGTGCAGGTTTCAAGTGTCATGATAATTTGAAACTGTGTTAAAAACCATCTGATTTAACTGTGGCTTTGAGTTTTGGAAGATGGTGTCATTGCTGTCATTACCATAATAGTACAAATATATTATGTAGCAATAATATGGAACAAATAAAAAATAATGTATTTCGCAGTAATGCAGTCTGACTCACCCAAAGATGCATATAGTTGTAACACTTTTGTTCATTTTCAATTGACATTGAAGCTCGTTTTCCACTTATCCCATGTATATTTTTTCTTTTGCCCAGCCGAGGTCTATGCGCTCGAAACGCATTTAATTAGCGCTCAACCAAACTGACTAACATGGTGTTGCACAGGTCCAGAGTATCTGAAGAAGAGAATCCAGCAGGAGGTCGCAGAAGGCAGCGAGAACACCGACATCGCCCTGCACGAGCCGCTGCTGGCCGAGGACGAGCCCCTGCCCACGCCACCCGAGAGCCCGCTCATGAACGAACTGGCCAGCCTGATGCCCGGCTCGTCCCCGGGCCGCACGCCCTCCCCGAGCCCTTTCATCATCGGCAAGGAAGACCCAAAACTCCTGGGCCCGGGGGGCTGGAACGAAGACAAATCCAGTCGAGGCGGCAGCAAGGGGGGCAGTAAACCCAACAGCAAGCCCAACAGCCGCCCCACCACCCCCTCCACCTCCTCGGCCGCCGCCTCCCTCGCCCCAGAGGGCACAGGGGGGGTGCCCTCTCGCAACCCCAGTCGCCAGAGCAGCAAGGTGGAGCAGGGCTCGGACCTGGAGATCAAGCCCCTGCAGAAGTTTGAGTCCGAGGCCAAAGCTCCGGACCTTCCCCCCGCCGCCGCCCCGGCCGCCCCCGCAAGAAACAGCCTCATCGTTCCAGATGAAGAAGAAGCGCCGCGGCCCAGCTCCAAGGCGCCCGCCAAAGCCACCACCCCTGAGCCCAAGCCCCCCAGAGTGAAAGCCGACAGAGCGCCAGAGACGCCCGTCCCTGAGAACAAAGTGGAGCCCAGGGAGGCGAACAGGCCCCCCAGCAGGGCGGAGACCACCAGGCTGCTGCCCAAGCGACAGCCCAGTCCGGCTCCGTCCCCGAAACCCGCGCCCAAGCTCGAGCCCAAAGCCGTCCCCAAACAGGCGGAAGCCAAAGCCATCGTTGCCAAACCAATTGTGAAGGTGGAGCCCAAAGCCGAGGCCAGGCAGAGGGCCATGGTGTCGAACCCCAGCAGCGAGCTGGCTGAGTATCTGGAGCAGGAGGTAGGAAGTGACATCACGGACATTTCATCCAATGCAAGTGTGTGTTAATGTTGACAGTCGTAGCTTTACGAAATATTCTTTGACAGAGAGCTCAAGATCTCTTCAAATGCATGCAAAGTCACAAAGAGTAACATTGCAGGCTTTTAACAACAGTTTTTTTGGTCCTGTTTTAGCTTTTATTCAATGACTTTGGCAAGAGTTTCGTCTTTTAGTTTTAAACACCTCAAAGTATCACAGATGACCGTGAGGCATCTAATGTCGCTTCTTGCGCCAGTTGGAAGCCTTGGGCTGTTGTTACTGCTGTGGTCAACGAGCACGAATAAATCTGACTGGTTCACTTTGTATGTGACAGGCATGAGGTTTGTTCACACATCTTGCAAGTACTTTAAAAAAGAAACTTTTTTAAAATTGATGGTATTACAGGAAAATAATGTTTTTTGTCATGATAAAAATTAATCTGACATATTTGGGAAACGTTTTGTATTTCATTTTCAGTGTCAACAATAAATAATCGATTGCACTGAACCTTATCACCTTGTGTCTTCACCAGGGCCCAAACACCATCATGGTCTGCATGGTCATCCTGCTGAACATCGGCCTGGCCATTCTCTTTGTGCACATTTTATCTTGAGACATTGTCCACCACCTCAGGTAAGTCATGTCGACAATGAAAGAAACACACACACTCACCAAGGTAAGTAGTTTCTGCTGGGGGTGATTGCAATGGTCCATGTTGATTTCCTGCAGGTCACCGGCAGGGTCGGAGAGGGAACGGATGCCTCCCCCTCTGTTCGGAGACCAGCGCCAGGACCGCTGAGGAGGGAGCCGCACGGCCTCCCGCACTGCGTCTGTGTGAGGCTCTCTGAAGCTCCTCTCTCACCACTGGCATAAGCGAAAGTGAAGGACTTTGAAAGAAGGAAAACGGTTCAGAGTGACGGTCGAATGCAATGGAGTTGAAAAGGTGAAAGGTTTCAGGAGCAGATGGTGGAGTGTGATCTCAGGAAGCGTGTGGCAAACCCAGGACGTCTCCACGGAACCTGAGTGCCACAGAGTGTGTCATTTTGCAGAAATTGGTTCACTTTTTTGTTTCTTTTTTATGTCTGGCTCTCACATCAGAGTCTGGGGGAAAAAAACAACCTTTGTCACAATGTGTTTGTTTGTATTTGCCACCTAAAGGAAGGTTAATGGTGTATGCAGAGTAAATATTTTCCTCTCCAGCAGTTTTGTGGAAGTATTAAGTGTGTGTGATACCTGTGATACCTTGTTCCTTTGGCTTACATCCTGAAAAAACCCTGTATTAGAGACTGTTGTGTACAACACTGTGAACTTTTCTGTTACCACTGGGATGTAAATGCTGTTGTTGACATTGTGCTGCTTTTGGTTTGAGAGCTGACAAACCAAATTTAGAGAGGGCAAAAAAAAATATCAGAAGATTGTGAGTCACTGCTATTTTGTATGTCCCTGTGTATGTGTGTCATGATCTTTTGTTCCACACCTCTGCCGTTTAAATGAAAGAGCTGTATGTTTTGCAGTAGGATGAGCAAGATTGTGAAGGCTGGCAGTATATTTGCTAAGTATTAGGAGCATTCGTGATTGTACTGTATGTTTCAGTGTTGAGGGTTGTCCACTGTTATATTCAGGGCCTGTTGTGCTTCAGAGCCAAATACGAGCTTGACACTTGTGCGCATGAAGGCACTTTGCGTGGCTCTGCATTTTGTACAAATTTGGAGTGCACGCTTTAAACAAAGTGTTCTCGTTTCTCTTCACGAGGAACCGTGAGAACCACAATTTCAGATTAACTTGTCCATTGTGAGACGGAGGAAACTATAGATTCTTAACTCCAGGTCTTACTCCACAAAGCGCACCCTACTCTGTAAAAGTACCATACTCTCCCTAGTTCTTAAACCAATATTACATGGGTCTAAGGCAGCGGAGGGTTTTAGCTGGAAACGTTTAGCGTCCGTTTGTAGATTAAACACGTTTAAAATCAGGCTGCAAGATATATTATATAATTATTTTATATAATATGTAAGTCCTTGCATCTTTAATAACTCATCTCATATTAGGAAAACATTGGACTGATAGTTTTTCCTCAATCTAGTCTAAATTCAGTGAAAAACAATACGTCAAATAGATGTCACTTGTTTGACTGCATCATGGCTGAATTTGAGGGACAGGCAGTTTGTGACCAAGCCTGGTTAAAAATGTCAAAAGGGGAAATTAAATAAAGAATTTTTGAAACACGTTTGTGTTGTATATTTCTGTCAGTTGTTTAGGATAAAAATTATTCCATACAATACCATTCATTCTCGGGAGGAAATCCAAGTCTGGGAACAGCAGAACTAAGTATTTTTAAACACCACCTGTCTACTAGCATGAGACGGCCCCTGTGGCTCCCTTGGGCCAAAGTGAATACCACTCCCAATTTAAACAGAGCTGGAGTTGGGCTTCAGTCTTCTCAGGCACTTCTCATATAAAACCTGTCCCGGTTGTGAGTTGGGTCTAACACTCTGTGTGCTGCACATGTTGTTATGAAGTTTAACCACAAGCGGCCTGCAAAAGATTTCAGCGCGTTGACGTTTCAGCATGATTTTCACCCGTTAACCAACACTGCCCCCAAGTGTCAAGAAGTGGAGTTGCAGTATTGGAACAGTCGTGGACTGTCTTTGCAGAGAAATTATGACAGTTAATACAATGATCCAAAAGAAGTCTCTAGTTTTGTGATTTAAGTCTGCAATAATAAATATAACTTTATACGGCAAATATAAGAGCTGTGGGAAGGTTAAAACTGCCAGAAATTTCTCATAAAACCAAGTAACTGCACCAAAATGCCAAGAGAAGACACCAAAAAAAGATTGGACATAAGAGGAAGAAAACATAAGAAAAGCAGATAGCAAAAAATGAAAACCATTTATTTTAAAACATAAAATGTTATAAATTGAACAGGAAGGTAAAGCAGTGTGCCGACAGCCCTAAAACAACATCATTACTGGTTAATGAATCACGAGATTCTAAAGTAAAAAAAAAAAAAGAAAAGAAATCATGCAATTGCAAATCTCTCAGCACGCTTCTTTTTCTTTGCCTGTAAAAAAAAAGAAGAGAGAAAGAATAATGTCTTTGAGCTTCAAACTCCTTTACCACAGGTCTTTTGCAAATAGCTGCTACATTATAATTGAATTATAAAATGTAGAAACTGAGACACAAAGTGAAATGCAGAGAGCAGTGTGCAGAAAACAAACCTCAACATCAGCAGAAGTGGCTGAACCTGCGCTTGTCAAGGCGCCAAATCTCTCCTTTCGCTTCTTCAGCTTTTCATCCTCTTCAATCTAGAAAAAAAAATGGCAAAAAAAAAAAAAAAATTAAACAAAATGCCGTGGCGGGAGGCTGAAACTAATCAAACAATCAAGTACAGGTTACACCAGCAACTGTACCTTTTGTGAAACAGAAGAAACGCTCTGCCCAAAGCGTTGCGCTCTCTTCTTCAGCTGCTCCACGTTCACCTTCATGGAGACAAGAAGTCGCAAGTGTTAAAAGTTCTCTCATTAACTGGGGGAAGAAAACCGTGCAGTGACAGTTATTTTTCAGCACTTACAGATGATTTACTGTTTGCAACTGCACCTGTTGGGAAAAATAAATGTGAAAAGGGTAGGGTAAGAAAGGGCTGGTAGATAGCACGAATAAGTGTATAGGAAAAATAAAGGTATTTTTTCTCCGAGTTATCAGATCATATACTGAATTATAATTATAACATTTCTATTTTCAGTGGCTACATTTCAATCCTTGTAATGACACATTACCCCATGACTTAGAAAGAAGTCAAGTTAGAAGAAGTTAAGATACTGCAACATAATTGTTGAAGAAGCTGAGGGTTTGAAACCATAAACACCATGAGGCAGATAGTCAGCTGCCTTTCAGTGAGATTGAACAAACAGATAAAGACAGAAAATGAAAAAAAAGTTTTAATTTTAATTTTCTTTTTTTTTTTAAATAAGCATAATAAATGAATTGGAACAGACCTGGTGAGGGACTGGAAGCTTCCACTGGTAACCCAAACCTGAAAAAAAAAAAAATTGTATGCGTTATGTTATGTGTTATGTTGTGTGTGTGTGTGTGTGTGTGTGTGTGTGTGTGTGTGTGTGTGTGTGTGTGTGTGTGTGTGTGTGTGTGTGAAAAAAGAAAAACCTTGAATTAATGTGAATTACCTTGCAGCACGAACAGCCTTTTTGCTTTCAGCAGTAGCCGGTATGTTGAAACGTTCAGCTCTCATCTGTAGTTTCTGTTCAATTGAAATTTAAATTCAATATCAAGATCAGGGCAGTTGCGAGTGTAAGAAGAGGTTCTGTTGCACGCAGGTTCAGGAACGGTTCTTCTTAGACAGTTTAGTCTTTAGTTTTTGATAGTCTAAATAATTATGTCAACAGCCAAAGCTGAACCTGAAATTAAAGGCCTGTAGTTGCATCATAAACTTATTCAATAATGACCACACTTACTTCAGTTGCAGATGTGGGAGGTGTAATTTTAACCACTTTCTTTTCAGCAGGCCTGAAAAAAGGCAGGTCAAGCAGCAACACAAAATTAGTATATATACAACCACAAATAGTACAAGGTTATTATGTTTTATTTTATGGTAACGTTTAGATGTCGTTTTGTTTTTGATTTTTTTTTTTTTTTTTTGTTGGTTTTGCTGTCAGAAAACAAAAATAAAAATGAACCTACAACTCCTCAGCAGTCTCTGAGTCCTTGATGGCATCCCCATTGTTGGCAGTCTCAACTTTAGGGAAGTCCTGGAAAGAAATAAAAACACCACGTCACAAACCTAAAGATAAACAGACAAGGGGTTTAAAAAAAATTATTGATAGAAAGCTCAAACAGTGAAACATTACCTCTGTGTCCTCGGCCAGCACGTCATCTACATCCACATCTTCTTCTGGAAATTTACCATGAAGTAAAAAGGGCAAAGGTCAGTGATTTTACCCTCAGTATTAAAGCGTCACGACATACATCTATGAGACGTAAAAACGTCTCTGTAAAAAGTTGTTTTCCATCTTACCATGCTCGTCCAGATAAGCCTGCAGCCTGGCAATTAGTTCTCCTTTGTTTCCCTTGGTTTCTAAACCTCGGGCCTCACACTCCTGTCTCAACTCAGCAAGCTAGAATAATAACAACAACAAGAAAAAGGGGTGTTAGCATTTTGAGACGGCTACAACCGACATGCTACCAATAGGTTTCGTAGATCGAATAGTCATTAAACCTTATTCTCGACCTAACTGAATCCAGGTATTCGCTTATGGTGCTGTGTTAATTTGAGGAATAAATATATAACGGGGCTGAAGTTTTGCAATTTTTTTTACATTCTAAAGACAGTATGATGATTACATGTGGCGACGCTTGGTTTCCCAGCCGCTTAGTTATAGTGGCAATAATCGAATGTAGGTCAAACAAGCTTGATTACGGCTGAATGAAGACGCTGTAAACGGGAGGCTTGACGCCTCGAAAATAAAAACAGCGGTCAATTTTTTTTTTTCTTTAAATATCTCCGACTTCGAGCACACTGAGATAGAGAAAAAAAACTTGGTATTTGATTAAACATTTTCTTGATAGCCAGGTTAGCTTGGCAGCTGTGGTAAGAACAACGTGAACACGCCAGTTGCCAGGCCCGCGAAAACTGCTTGTTTAACGCACCGGAAGTGCGCAGTCACGTTAAGTCACTTGTGATTACTCCTGAAAATAATAAACCAACTACCAGATCTACTGTGTCTGATAAAAAACACGTTTAATGCTTCACCAACCTTTAGCTTCTGCAGCTCCACCACTTCGGCCATCTTTCCTTGTTAAAGTACTTCCTCAGATCAAACTCAGCGGCGCGACGAAGCAAGTATATGAGTTATATTGCAGCGGCCTCTATGGGACGGTCTCCTGAACTGCAACCGTGCAAATAAAACTCCCGACTACAGCCTGCTGGACAAATTTAGCCACTGTCAGCCATTTGAGGAGCGAGTAATGATACAAAGGTTGTTTGGGCACAATTATTGTAACACTTAGGTACATTTAACTGAGATATATGTACTTCCGCAGTAAAATGTCATAAACACGTATATTATATCCTGTTCAGACAAGACACCATATTTTCTCTTAATTCCACATGCAATATTTCATGACTGATGTAATTGCTTTGAGTCAAAGTTACATGTAAAGTCAATGTTTTCAATATAGATATTAGGACACCAATGTCTGGTCATTATTCTGTAGCCACTTCAAGTTAACCTTTAAATTAGGATGCAAATTTTAGCCAGTGCAAACTTATTTAATCTAATTTGATCATATAACCCTCTATCAGGAAAGTGCATGTTTTTTTGTTTTTTTTAATGCAGCAGCATTATATTCATATGATGGCCATGTGCATGTATACTGAGGCCTGCAGGGAGTTACAGAGTTCACAGTAGCCACAGATGAAACTGGTTGAAAATGAGGATTTGCTATGAATGCTGACATTGTTTGAAAAGAGGTTTAAACAGTTTGGCATACGATATGGAGACAAAAAATCTTTCAACAGTCACTTTATAATTCTTGGGGTGCAGGAGGACAAAGCCGGATGAATTTAGGGAGTCACAAGTGCTATAGTAATCCTCATTAACGCCGCATTCCTCCCATTTTTCAAGCACAGCCTCTCTTAGCTGACAGTGTGACCTGCTATTCTAATGACACACAAAAAGCATTTGTAATAACCACTAAACATTTCAGACATTTGATTAGACTTTGTAAATCATGGACCCAATGGAAGCATTTTAAACTTATTTGGGACATTTCAAAGTCTGTGGATTTTGGGGCCTGTAATTATAACTACTAACATGAATCAAAAACTAAATCTGCACATGATTGCCCAAATAAGCCCAAAATGGATCAGGTGATTTTGCCACAGATTTAGGCAAAGTTTCATTGTTGTGTTTAATAGCACATGCTTTGGTAGAATCACTCCTCATGCTTCAAACCCCAAAACTCCTCTTCAAATATTTTTTTTGATGCCAAACTAAAATTTGAAATAAAAATATTTACAATGTAATTTCCCCTTTGTACTGCCAACAAGATATATCAACGTATGCAATATATGATAATACATTTATATAATCCCCACATATGATGAGGAACATCAGCAGGTGAATCATGCTTCCTATTCCAAACTAGAAACAGTACAACAATGCAATGTTTGTTTCTCTTTAAACTTCTAAGTACAGTGGAAGTGACCTTAATATCTACTGTCACTAAACTGGCTGTGACAAGTTGTAAAAGTGATTTCCTTTGTTTGAGTGTGTCTCGTGATGTGTTGCCATGCACATGTGGAATTCTGCCTCTCAAGCGATTAAGCAGCACTTTCCTACTGTATGAGCATACAGTAATCTCTCTTAGACTTGCTTTATTACTGTACAAACACAAATCGCCAGCAATGCAGGTGCCCCGACACCCTCCCACCCCCCCCACCCACCACCACCACCACCCTGCGCCAGCCAGATCTGACTGGAGGAGGGTCAGTCAACCAGGCCTTGCGGAGGAGGGGGGATGGCCTCGCCCTCTACAATGTGGAGCCGAGCAGAGAGTTTATAAAGCCGTGTTTCTGCTATCCGGTCCTCACAAAAGGGACATTTGGGAGAGAGGAGGCTCACTGACCATGCAGACGTCTGGTGTCCTGTTGGTGTTTCTGGCTGTAGCTTCACACGCTGTGGCAAGTAAGTGCAAAACTAATACCTGCTGCTTCAGACACTTACTCTTTTTCAGCTATTGTAGAAAGAACTAATAGAGGGAGGAATTGTGTTTTATTTTAAAGACTCCAATAACTTCAGCTTTCTTGGCAATTTGTGACAAAAGTAAATTACAGGTGTAGTTGTTTCCAATTGTCATTATAAGTAGTAGCATTAATGTTGGGAGTAGTGTTTGCCTGCTGAAAATTCCTTGTGTAACGGCAACAGTCACTATATGCCTTGAAAATCGTGTTTTAAAGTGGGATAGGTAGCTTTTCTTTCATGCACCTTAGTATTTAACGTGAAGTCAGCCCTGTGATGTTGTTGATGTGCGATAAACTCATGCGCGCACTCAGCTGAGCATCACATGAGAGGGATTTGGGAGTCACCTTTAGTGGCATTCACCTACTTATGAGGTATCACATTATATATAAATGAACATATAAAACCTGTGAGTTTTTTCTGAAATCAACTAGAGCACATTAGGTACCTGCAGGATTTTTGTTGCGTGATATTAGTATATTGCATGAATACTTTTTCTGTAACATCTACAAATGAATAGAGTAAGTAGCACAACAGGAGTATCAAACTTAAATAGAAAAGTAAATATTTGTTGTTGTTTTTTTTACAGGGGTTTGCGTACACATCTAACATGTACAAACGTTAATATTGAAATTAGTGTGATTATTATTATTGCTGATTATTATTGATTTTGTAATTCAGAGCCCAGAAACCGTTTCACCCGTTATCCATCATGGAACACCAAGATGTACCCAATCTGGAAAGATGGAGACTCACGATACAAAGACTCCTGGAAAGGTAACAAATCAAAGGGGAAAAGTGTCTTTCTGTCTGCCAGTGACAGTGCAAAGAGATGGGAAATGTGCTGGCACAAAGACGTCGGATCCCTGTGGGTTTAATTCTTTTGTCGTATAACTGTCTATACCACTATCGTCCTGTCTTCATCATTCAGGTGGGAGGGTGCTGTTTAATGTCGCCAACGATTCGCCCACCTTGACTGGAGCAAAAGTGACCTTCACTATTGATTTGGAGTTCCCACACAAGCAGAAGGTGCTGCCCAGTGGAGATGTAGTTTGGGCTGAAGACTGCACAGTCAACGGTGAGACACGAGCATGCACACTCTCCAATACTTTCCTTTATTCTCTCTAGGAACCCTTTACTATTAAGACTTTATTTCAGGGTTCAGATTACAAAACCCCTAAACTGGCCCGAAGCCTCACATGGCAGCAAGCTTCGTTTCCACTGCAGTTTTTTTCTTGTTTGTTTGTTTGTTTGTTTGTTTGTTTGTTCATAGTCATGACAGCCATTCTCATTCCCAGGAACAAAATACCGCGAGTCTGAGCCAGTTTACCCCTCCAAGGACACTGACTGGGAGGCTGTGTTTCCTGATGGGGCACCAATTATGAAAGATCAAAAACCAAATTATGTGTTTGTGTGGAAGGCCTGGGGTGAGTGAAGCTGTGGCCTTAACTCACACATATATATGATTCTTGTCCGGGTCACAGGGTTTATTTTGGCCTAAATTATGACCCTGGGTGGATTATGTATGAGCCCTATCATATGATCAGATTACTTCTCTCCATTAGGCCAACGTTCTAGAAACGAGCAATAAATGCCAAAAGCAGAATATTTGCAAACACATATTGAGGATAAAGATCCCAAAAATTTATACAAAATAAAAAACATACTAAAAAATAATGGGCAATGATTACAACTCTTCGAAAAGTATGTCACTACCAGTGTTATTAAATGTAGAGATCATGGATCAATGACACATTTTCCAGTCTTTACCTACTGGAATGTGGTTCACAACTAGAAGTGAAAAGACAGAAGTGCAGTTCTTATATTCATTGGGCTCTGGATGTTCTTTAAGCAGGTCGGTACTGGCAGGTGGCAGACGGCCCCTCCTCCTCCCTGACCATTGATACAGACGATGTCCCACTGGGCTCCTACACCATGGACATTGTGATCTACCACTACCGTGGCAGGGAGAAGTTCATTCCTATGGGATACGCCTCCACTCAGTTCTCAATCACCGGTGAGTTACGGGTCATTTAAGTTTTATTTGTGGAAAAGGCTGCACAATCTTTAAATTCTCTGAGTTGTAAAAATCTTACTACAGCTATTACTATGAAGTACAGTAGTACTTAGTGTTGGTGCACAGATCTTTTTCTTACTCTGGTGTTCTCCTCAGATCAAATACCCTTTGCCGTCTCCCTGGACCAAGTGAACGACATTGTGTCTGGAGACCTGCGTTTCATCCAGAACAAGGCCATCGCCTTCACAGTCACCCTCCATGACCCCAGCGAGTACCTCAGCAACGCGGACATCACCTTCAACTGGGACTTTGGGGATCAGAGCGGAGCCCTGATATCCCGAGAGCTGACGGTGACTCACACCTACATCAACTCTGGCTCGTTCAAGCCTCAGGTGGTGGTCCAGGCTGTGATTCCAGACAAGGCCTGTGACCTGCCAGTCGACCCAACAACCAAGGCCCCTACTCCGCCTACCAACCACGGCACCACAGGTAAGCAAACGTGGGTGGAGATCTCGAAAGCCATCTCCTGTTAAGCCACATGTCACATTGCTGTTGAAACAGGTTTACTGTACATCTGACTGACAATTTGAACTGCAGGATTTAGTGTTTCTTACATTTAAATTAGTTTCACCTATGACATCTCATCAATAGGGTATACAGGGAAAAGAACAAATTGCTAAAACCTTTGATAGAACCAGAGTCCACAAAATTCTTGAGAACTACACTTGTCATCAGTCTGCTGTATATGTCGTCTCTGTTGTATATGGATGTAGCAAGACCAAAATCCTGCTGAATAATAACATCTCAGCGGTAAGTCCACTTATTGGTTTGTGATGATGGGCTAATGATAGCTGTGGTCATCACTGCCACTCTGGTCTAGGCCTTGCTCTTCTTGTGCAAGAGGCCTGTACATCATCATATTTCACTGTTGACGCTGAGACACTTTCATCACTGCAATACCGCAAAATTTACAGCACTTTGAAATCCTCACTGCTGACGGTTGTTGCGATCTGATATTCTTATCTAACAGATGAAAATTACGTGGAAATAATATATTAAATAGTGAGACAAGACAGCAACATAAAAACATCATGTGCAGTTGTAACCCAGTGATCCCCCCCCCACTCCCATGTAGTGAGAGCTCCTGCGCTGGCAACTGCAGCCCCCATGACGATTTCTGCCAAGGTGACAGGACAAAATGTTGTCGTTCCATCAGACACAGAAGAGGACAACACTGAGGACGAAGCTTCCGCTGCCTCCACCGCTCAGCCTGCACAGGAATTGCTCACCGTGGCCGAGACCCCTTCACTGGACAATAATGACATGCCAGCTGACGGTAAGAGTTCAAACAAACTTGCAGTAGGTACAATGTTTGGAACAGAGGCTTTAGCACACCTGCTCAGATTCTTTCAGCAAAAGCAAAAAAAAATGTTTTTGTACAAAGGAAACACCAAAACGCTCATCATTCCTTCATCAGTCATTAATTTCGCTGTCTGTGGTTTAGCACAAATTAGGTGCAACAAACATTTGAAGCAACACTTAATTAGCGTTGAACAAGACCAGCTAATACAATACAAAACAGTGCGATTTTAAATCCTTTGAGGCAGGTTGATTAGAATGAAAAGCAGTCAGTCATGATGCTTTGTAATGATTGTTTGTTGCATACCAATTTTGTGCTTGTTTATCCTCCACAGGTGTAAAGCGTGTGGTGACACTGACAGGCCAAGCGACGGTGGCTCTGAAGTCTAAAAGGGAAGCTGATAAAAACGCCTCAGATGACGACTGTGTCATATATCGCTACGGCTCCTTCTGCACCGGCATTGAAGTGTTTGGTAAGATGCCTTTCAATTAGCCGTCGCGACGCAACTTCACACAGAACTTCCAGCGAGCGATCACCTTGTCTTTGCATTCAGAGGGCATCGAGAGAGTGGACATCGTCCAAATGGACAACACAGTGATGGCAACACCAGAAAAGGACAAAAATGTCTTAGATATCACTGTTACCTGCCAGGGGAGGTAAAAACATCATTTTTTAAAACATTTTCATAACCATGTTACCATTATTGTAAACCATTTTAACTGTCAACTCACTCCCTCGACTCGACCCTCTGTGCTCAGCCTGCCTAAAGAGGTGTGCACTGTGATTCTGGACGCAGAGTGCA
This sequence comes from Thamnaconus septentrionalis, assembly GCA_009823395.1. NCBI lineage: Eukaryota > Metazoa > Chordata > Actinopteri > Tetraodontiformes > Monacanthidae > Thamnaconus > Thamnaconus septentrionalis. The sequence goes on along the minus strand of CM020512.1, from coordinate 17,964,121 downwards.
TGAGGCCGATTCACACGGCCTGCAACATGGTGGAGCCCTCCAAACAGTGTCAGCTAGTGCTGCGTCACTTCTTCAACGACTCGGGCGTCTACTGCATAAATGTGTCTGTGGCCAATGACGTCAGCTTAGCTGCCGCCACTGCCAAAGTCAGCGTTGACATGGGTACACACACAAGAACACACACATACACGAGAACACACACAGCATTACATTACAGTTTTTTTTCCACTAGTGTACACTTGTGTTTGTGACAGTGTGGTCTCTGTTGCAGGTTCCGGGCTGTCTTCTCCCGGCTCTATCGCCGCAGTGTTTGGTGTCCTGGTACTGGTTCTGGCTGTGGGCATCGTGGCTTATACTTACAAGTAAGAAACTTCTTTCAGTTGAGTCTCTGGCCCATATGCTATATGTTCACTCACCTTAATAACTTCAGAACCACAAGTGTTTTATGTTGGTCAACCTTTACATAGCTAATCAAATGTAATAAGTCGTGCTGTGCCGTATTTAAAAATAAATAAATAAATAATCTCCCTCCTCAGCACTGATTCCATTTCAAGTAATTTAAGTGATGCTTACAAGGATATTTTACTCATGTTTTAATTTGACAGGAGTTGAAAAAAAATAAGACTTTCTCTCAAATTTTGGTTGGCTGCATAAGTCAAAATCAAGGCATGGTCTTTATTTTGTTGGAAAAGCAGACTGAAAATTGCTTTTCAGTTAGTGTTTGTGATGATTTAGAATTGAACCCGAGTGATTAGGCTGCCTTGGCAGGTTAGTAAAAGGTGTGAATGTATGGTCTGCTGAAGCAACAGACTTGCAAGAATGATTGTCTAGAATTTGGACTTGTGACGTAGAGTTGGGTTTTTCTTTTGGCCGATTGTCTGCAGTAGCAAAAAACATGCATATTGGATGAAATTGGCAGAAAATGAATAACAGAGGAGACTGATGATACTGTTTATTTTTAATTCAAATGACTTTCAGGAACAGATTGTACCATCACAGAAGACATTTTCTGCTTTGCCCATAAAGCACAAAAATATTTGAACATGTGTGAACTTTGTTTTTGTACGCAACAGGCACTTTAAGTCCTACCGCCCTCTGAAGGACAACTTGATCGTGTCTGGACAACTGCAGCCGACCCAAGCTCACAGCTGCTCCGGACCTTCAGTGTTCTGGAACCTTCTCAATCAAAGAGGAACTGTGGACAACTGTCCCCTGCTGCAGGACAGGCCAGTGTGAACTACCCCAAGTGCCACACAACCACATTTGAAACCGAGCAATGTTGAAATTATGTCTCTTGGGGATGTCTTTTATACTTTCTCTTTTTTTACATGTTTTCTAATGAAATATGGATATTTGATCAAGCATTTCAAAAGTAATAATAGTCATACTGATTTTTTTTTTATATATATATACCTACCTGAGCCAAGCTGTGTTATTAAAGCACTTTCTTTGATTTGACAGAACTGATTTGGGGTGTTTTTTCCATTAAACCTTGCTGTTTGAAAGTTGTGTTGTATTATTTTTAATTTTTGAGCTACTAATAGGATTAAGGACACTTTTTACTGCCAGATGATGTGTATGACACAACACAAAAACATAAGTTAGACAATGAAAATAGAAACATTTAAATGTATATTATTTCGTTTGATTGATCACATTGAATAGCTATCATAAAATGTCAAAGCTTAGCTTCACATAAGGTCGTTATTAGGATATTTAACTGAAGACTAAACTGAGCGTTGAGTCAACCTTAATGTGTAGGAGAATGAATAAAGAGATAGGAGACAAAAGATTCACGTCAGGAATTTTATTTTCAACAGAGCCAAACTGGTAATTGAGAGGACATTTGTTATGGAATGCAGTCAATAGCAGACAGCAACTGTTTCCTGTTAATTCCACCATGTCCCTTTAATACTCTTCTCCTTCCTCCTCTCCCTCACCCTCAATGGAGTCGACTCCCACCTCCTCATAATCCTTCTCCAGAGCTGCCATGTCCTCTCTGGCCTCGCTGAACTCTCCCTCCTCCATACCCTCACCCACATACCAGTGAACAAAGGCACGCTTAGCGTACATCAGATCAAACTTGTGGTCAAGGCGAGCCCAGGCCTCTGCGATAGCAGTGGTGTTGCTCAGCATGCACACAGCCCTCTGGACCTTGGCCAGGTCGCCACCAGGGACCACAGTGGGGGGCTGGTAGTTGATGCCAACCTTGAAACCAGTGGGACACCAGTCCACAAACTGGATGGTGCGCTTGGTTTTGATGGTGGCGATGGCAGCGTTGACATCTTTGGGGACCACGTCACCACGGAACAGCAGGCAGCAAGCCATGTACTTGCCGTGGCGAGGGTCACACTTGACCATCTGATTGGCTGGCTCAAAGCAAGCGTTGGTGATCTCAGAAACTGAGAGCTGCTCGTGGTAGGCCTTCTCAGCTGAGATGACAGGGGCGTACGTGGCCAGAGGGAAGTGGATACGGGGATATGGCACCAAGTTGGTCTGGAACTCTGTCAGATCAACATTCAGAGCACCATCGAAACGTAGGGAGGCAGTGATGGAGGAAACGATCTGACTGATCAACCTGTTGAGGTTGGTGTAAGTGGGACGCTCGATATCGAGGTTCCTGCGGCAGATGTCGTAGATGGCCTCATTATCGACCATGAAGGCACAGTCAGAGTGCTCCAGGGTGGTGTGAGTGGTCAGGATGGAGTTGTAGGGCTCCACAACAGCTGTGGACACCTGAGGAGCTGGGTAGATGGAGAACTCCAGCTTGGACTTCTTGCCGTAGTCCACAGACAGACGCTCCATCAGCAGGGAGGTGAAACCAGAGCCGGTGCCGCCGCCAAAGCTGTGGAACACCAGGAAGCCCTGGAGGCCTGTGCACTGGTCAGCCTGTGGCAAACACAAGGAAACTCTTGTCATCTCATTGGGGCATTCTGGAGCTACATTTCATTTCACTCTCTTCATTTACCCACCAGCTTGCGGATCCTGTCCAGAACCAGGTCAATGATTTCTTTGCCGATGGTGTAGTGTCCACGGGCGTAGTTGTTGGCTGCATCCTCCTTGCCAGTGATCAGCTGCTCAGGGTGGAACAGCTGGCGGTAGGTCCCAGTGCGCACCTCATCTATGGACATCAAAATAGACCTTTCATCAGCTGCGCTTCACGGCATTTGATATTTATTCTCTAGGTGGATAACTCTAAGCCAACAGGAATCATACATACCGATGACAGTGGGCTCCAGGTCCACAAAGACGGCCCTGGGGACGTGCTTTCCAGCTCCAGTCTCACTGAAGAAGGTGTTGAAGGAATCATCTCCTCCTCCAAGAGTCTTGTCACTGGGCATCTGTCCGTCTGGCTGGATCCCATGTTCCAGGCAGTAAAGCTCCCAGCAGGCATTGCCAATCTGGACACCAGCCTGCCCGACGTGGATGGAGATGCACTCACGCTGTGGGGAGGAAGTGAAAGAATTATTCACACACGTTTCCTGAAATGTCACATTATTTATAGGAACTGTTGCCGTGAGCCTGAAGCAAACTCAATAAATATTTAATATTTTAAATCTTTCATCCCTCTAAAGACTAGTACTACTGTTCATTTGAGATGAGGATCTGAAATGAACAGTGAATGCAGCAGGAGGCTCCTCCCTGCACCACCTTCAGCAGGGTGCAGAATTGCCTGAAGCTGCTTTTTGCTGAGGCAAGAGGCTGCAGTCGTCTTTCCTCCTCCTCCTCCTCCTCCTCCTCCACTGTCTTTTTTGTTCTTGTGTGTGTGTGTGTGTGTGTGTGTGTGTGTGTGTGTGTGTGTGTGTGTGTGTGTGTGTGTGTGTGTCGCCTTACATCCCCATACTCCCCCTTTCTGTCAAAGCGACAGCACGAATGCAAATTCGCGACCGCGCGACGCGTGCACGCCGGTCTGGAAAATTCCACTTGCTCCGATGCTTTAAGGTTGCACAACACCTCGCGGATGTTGCAGTGATAAACGAGCGAGCCTCCCCCACCCAATTGTGCCGCTCAGGATCGTATCGGTCTGTGTATGACGTCATTTATCTGAGTACAAATATACCTACAATGATTTTTTTCAATTGAAAATGTGAACGGTTTTAGAAGGGGGAGACACGTGTTAAAAACAAAAAACAAAAACCGCAGCATTCATTTTACAAAAAAATCAAAAGCTTATTTGCTGCTGCCGTATCTCCGAAATGAACAATGATGTGTGCAACCTCCATCCATCCCCACCCAGTCCGCCCCTCCCAGCCTGGAAATTGGCTCGGGCTTCATTTGCAAGGTGCGCTTCATTTGAAATATTGGACTGACGTTCAATTCTATTTAAGAATGGGCTGAACACGAGGTATTAAATGCAACTTATTTAATGTAGAAGCCCTGGAAAAGCCACCTTTATTATTATTATGCCGTTATCTGAAATGTGAATAATGGAGGAGGGCGCATTGTTCCCATCGCTGCACAATGACAATCACAACGTGTCACTGCTGCACACCAATCACATCAGCACCACTCCGCTTATCTCTAAATGCGCGTTTTAAAACCGCAGGTAGACCAAAGGCACCGAATGGACGAGAACATACATGTTGCGATGACTTAACAGGCCCTCTTTAATCCGAATAATACGTCGCAGGTGTGAAATCGGAAGATCGGCTTTGTTTCCGCATTTAAAACAACAACAGTAAATAAAACATAGACGAAAGACAGGTAAACTCACCATTTTGTCTGGGTTTCGAAGAGGAGGAGGAGGAGGAGGAGGAGGAAATGTGAAGAAAATGAAGGTATGTGGTTTTGCGTCGCGTCTTGTACCCAACGGGGTCGGTGCAACAACTGCTGAATGGGAGGGCGGCGCTTTCCAATTTATATGCGCAGTGGACGGGCATTTGTTCCTGCGCGCTTGAAGGAAGAAAAAAAAAAAACTATATTAGATGCACACCTTCTCTTCGTAATTATGTCTAATCCACAGTGTTCAATAATTGAATGAAGAAATTTTCACAATTTATCAGATTTTCAATGATAAATAATGTTATTAATAATTGATCTTATTTTTAGACCGCTGTACATCAAATACATGCAAGTGCTTTACAGTCAGTAAGAGGAGTGCATTAAAAAGGGCATTTTTAAAAACATTACAGGCTTGGTCTAAGGCAGGAATGAGACTACAACGTCAGATATAAAATTGTCCTGAGGACTAAAAAAAAAAAAAAAGTGACTAGAACTATTTAGCAATATGCTTTTCTTAAGAATGGGGGTCAGAGGTCTGGCTCAAGCCTTTTCAAATAGCTTTCATAAGCTTCTTTAGATATAATTTTCAACAACAACAACAACAAAAATAGAAAACTAGATTTACGGCGGTGTCGTTCAATCCCATAATAAATGCTATGTCTTCAGACAAAGAGATTTTCTTTAATGCATGATGGGGATGTGGATCATTGATTTGGGCGTGGCAAATCAGGCTTTCAATGTGGCTCCTGTTCACAAAAGCTTGTGAGCTTTTACACATGCTCGACTGGTAGTCGTGGCGCATCGCGACAAAATGCGCAAAAAAAAAATCAAATAAATGCGTCGGTGCCTCCGAAACATGCCGCCGCCTTGGCGGAAGAGCCGCAGAGAGAGGCCGGTGTGCGAAATGCTGCGTGCCTAAGCCTGCCGCCATGGCGACCGGCCGGCTCTCTCCAGCAACACTCCTCCTTCTTTGTCCCAGATTCTCCGCAATGATGTCACGCAGTGGGCCGATCACGTGGTTGCATGTCTGCGTGTCTCTGTCTCTGTCGTCGGTCACTCACTGTAGCTCAGCTGCTGATGTTGGGAGCTGAGCTTCCTCTGCCTCTGCCCCAGACTGTATGAGGAACAGAAATTGCTGCAGAGCTGAATACTGAATTGTTGGTGGTGGTGGTGCAGGGTTTCAACGCGTTCAACTGGCTCGGACCACCTCTAAGCTGTTTTGAATCCTGCAGAGAAATGAGAAGCATTTGAAAAGCGGCTTGGTTCTCAAAGCATATACAAGCCAGGCAGCATTTAAACAACCGTATATTGCAGGAGACAACAGTTCTGTCTTATTTAAAATACCCCACCAAGCAGTATAAGGGGAGGTATGACTATTGTAGAGTAGATTCACACTCACACACACACACACACACACACGTCCTCATTGTGTCCCCGCCCCCAGCAGCTGCGAGTCGGGGATGGTCTCACCAGCTGCACACCAAGAGGAGAGGAGAGGGGATGATGGGAATGCTGGAGATGGGAGTGGTCCTTCATGGCGTCAGACAGCAATTGCCCTGCATCCCGCTGAAAGGGAATATGATCCCCACCAACGTTGCTAAGCATGTTTTCCATCTGTTACAGTAGGGGCGGGGGGTCAATGTGCGTGTATTTGGAACACAGACAAAGTCCAAATTAAACAAAGGGATTTTCAATTAGTAACACCCACAAATATTTTTGATCCACGATAGTCTTGACATACAATCATGTTCAGAAAAAAACTAGTCCATCATCAGCCAGTGGGATATAAGATAACGCAGTAAGTGATAGAGAGACAGAGAGAGAGAGAGAATGTTTTTAAGCCAATGCATTAAAAATATCACTGCACTCCTTGGAAGCATTGGATTTATTTCACAGTTTAAAAAGGTCAGGGCGATGCTTGTGCATCATTCCTTCCTTCCAAGACTTTTAAAGTGTGATTCAGCAACATTTTACAAGTGCCATTAGCTTTGAGTTAATGTGATAACCAAAACAGAAAGGCCTTTCCAGCGTTATTTACTGTCTCTGTTCCACGATGTCATTTGAGTCTGTTACACTGCAGTGTATGTGTTTAAATCTTTTAGGCAGGGACCGTAGACACGGCAGCTATACTGTCTGCAGGGAAGAAAGAGGTTTTGTGTGACCAATTGCTTTGATGATTTGTGTCGACAATAGAACTTACCTAACCTGATGCTGGCCTTTATTCCGCAGTGGCCACACCCAACAAGCATTCTCATGTTATATTTTCTGTTAAAGAGATTATTTTTAAACAATTTGTTGTGTATTTTTAGCTTTGTTTGTGGCTTATTTTACCTGCCGGGGTATCAAGGTGAGAGAAATTGGAAATAAGATGACCAGAGAGGTCTCATGTTTCCCCATGGAGGCAGCTGCACTGCAGTGTGTTCATACTGCCATTTAAGCTGGTCCACGTGACCCGGATCCCCAGATAAAGGCGGTCTGTGTGGTTGCTAGGCTGTATCCAGGCAACCCCGTTATTCGCTTCCTACCAGTGGTTAAATCTTGGGAGGACGGCTGGGGGATGGGCGTCTGTGGCTCTCTGTGGCCTGTCTGTCCTTCCTGTGGGACTGGACAGCTTGACCTCTTTATGCATAGCACAACTAACAGCAAATTTAAAAAAAATAGCTCTATAACATTTATCTAAATAGAGATTCATAGAAAAAACACAATTCTTATCAAGTCGTATCATGTACGTGACTTAAATCAAAAACATAAATTAGTAGAAAAATAGAGAAATGTGGTAAGAAATATGTTTTTCTTTGCAAGGAGAGTATGCGGTTTATTGTCATATTGTTAGAATCCAGTATGATGGAAGACAAAGAAATTGAACTGAACATAACAGAAGAATGTTTCATTATAATCAGCATGGGCTTTATACAATTATAAAATATATAACTGCGAGCGACTTCACATATTTTAGATCATCCCAACACTTGATCTTAACTTGATGTTTTAATTTCAATCGATATATATATTGTTCTCTGTTCTTCAACTACTATATATTTTTTGTCCTTGTATTGCAGTAAAGTCTCAGGGAGCGAGTTTGCAAAGCTATTTTGTCCATATTAGACTGGGAGTGTCTGGCCACTGCGCCGCAAATTACGCAGCATTTTCCTCACCGCCGGGGCGGACATGGTAGCACGATGGGAGGAGATGATGCTACACGGGTGGGGCCAGGGAGGCGGTCCTACGGCGGAGAGGCGTCCGTCCAATGGGGAGCCGGGAACACCCAACTGACAGCCAAGTAGCCAATGAGGGCGAGGTACTCCCCGGCGCGAGGGCTGCACTTGCTTATATATACCACCACAATTCCTCATGTGCGCCATTACATCTTACATCGACCTCATAACTGTCGATCAGTAAGACCCCGTCAAAGCTCCTCAGCATCTCCCTGTGTGACTACGACAGAACAAAATGGTAAGACCTGTTTTAATGGATACGTTTTATGTGACGAAAGTAAATGTAAATGTATTATTTACTTTTATACGACATTTCATGTTTGCGTGATATTCCAACCGGTCTTTGGATGGACTGGTTCGATTGACGTGCGGCGGGAAATCGAACAAAAGAGAATTTTTTTTTTTTTTTCAAAGAAATTGCAGGGGGGGGGAAATATGCGAAGACGCGCTTCTTTTTTTTCGTGGTATTTAAATTTTCTCCGACATCATGACTAAGGCCGGGCCATGGCTAGCGCTGGCTGTGCTCTTCCGACATGTTCCGTTAATTCGATGAGGCAGCGAGGCTGCGCCGCAATCAATTCACAGAAACCTGATCAGGGAGGGACGTTGGGTGGAAGGCATTAAAAATTCACGTCCCCGGTTCGCTTCCCAGTATCTCTTAACAGGAAGCCATTTTCCCCCAGTACGTTGAGTTTTCATGTAGGAATTCGAGCAAAGGTTTGGAGAGGGATGTGCGGGTCTCATAGCAACCTCCCTGTAAACATAACGTCAGGATGATAGCAATTTGACACAGGCTTTTTAAATCATAATTGGGTGGGTGAAATTTGTGTAAGTGAAAAAAATATGTTGAAGTGTTTTTAAGCCATGTTGAAGAACAAAAGTAAATTCATACAAAAATACAAAATAATTGACTAATCTTTTGTTTTCTCTTCTATAGCGTGAGTGCATCTCCATCCACGTTGGCCAGGCTGGTGTCCAGATTGGCAATGCCTGCTGGGAGCTTTACTGCCTGGAACATGGGATCCAGCCGGACGGACAGATGCCTAGTGACAAGACCATTGGAGGAGGAGATGATTCCTTCAACACCTTCTTCAGTGAGACTGGAGCTGGAAAGCACGTCCCCAGGGCCGTCTTTGTGGACCTGGAGCCCACTGTCATCGGTATGTATGATTCCTGTTGGCTTAGAGTTATCCACCTAGAGAATAAATATCAAATGCCGTGAAGCGCATCTGATGAAAGGTCTATTTTGATGTCCATAGATGAGGTGCGCACTGGGACCTACCGCCAGCTGTTCCACCCTGAGCAGCTGATCACTGGCAAGGAGGATGCAGCCAACAACTACGCCCGTGGACACTACACCATCGGCAAAGAAATCATTGACCTGGTTCTGGACAGGATCCGCAAGCTGGTGGGTAAATGAAGAGAGTGAAATGAAATGTAGCTCCAGAATGCCCCAATGAGATGACAAGAGTTTCCTTGTGTTTGCCACAGGCTGACCAGTGCACAGGCCTCCAGGGTTTCCTGGTGTTCCACAGCTTTGGCGGCGGCACCGGCTCTGGTTTCACCTCCCTGCTGATGGAGCGTCTGTCTGTGGACTACGGCAAAAAGTCCAAGCTGGAGTTCTCCATCTACCCAGCTCCCCAGGTGTCCACAGCTGTTGTGGAGCCCTACAACTCCATCCTGACCACTCACACCACCCTGGAGCACTCTGACTGTGCCTTTATGGTGGATAACGAGGCCATCTACGACATCTGCCGCAGGAACCTCGATATCGAGCGTCCCACTTACACCAACCTCAACAGGTTGATCGGTCAGATTGTTTCCTCCATCACTGCCTCCCTCCGTTTCGATGGTGCTCTGAATGTTGATCTGACAGAGTTCCAGACCAACTTGGTGCCATATCCCCGTATCCACTTCCCTCTGGCCACGTACGCCCCTGTCATCTCAGCTGAGAAGGCCTACCACGAGCAGCTCTCAGTTTCTGAGATCACCAACGCTTGCTTTGAGCCAGCCAATCAGATGGTCAAGTGTGACCCTCGCCACGGCAAGTACATGGCTTGCTGCCTGCTGTACCGTGGTGACGTGGTCCCCAAAGATGTCAACGCTGCCATCGCCACCATCAAAACCAAACGCTCCATCCAGTTTGTGGACTGGTGCCCCACTGGTTTCAAGGTTGGCATCAACTACCAGCCCCCCACTGTGGTCCCTGGTGGCGACCTGGCCAAGGTCCAGAGGGCTGTGTGCATGTTGAGCAACACCACTGCTATCGCAGAGGCCTGGGCTCGCCTTGACCACAAGTTTGATCTGATGTACGCTAAGCGTGCCTTTGTTCACTGGTATGTGGGTGAGGGTATGGAGGAGGGAGAGTTCAGCGAGGCCAGAGAGGACATGGCAGCTCTGGAGAAGGATTATGAGGAGGTGGGAGTCGACTCCATTGAGGGTGAGGGAGATGAGGAAGGAGAAGAGTATTAAAGGGACACAGAGGAATTAGTAACACAGAAAACAGTTGCTGTTTTTTCTTGAATGCATTCCATTAAATAGAAAGTTCCAGTTTGTTACTACTTTGTCTCTGTTCCAATAAAATTCATGACATGGAAATGTTTGTCTTTTTTGTATTGAATTTGTTTGTCCTCCATAAATAAGTCATCAATTCTGCAAGGCAGATAACATTCAGGGTTCGTGTCACATATTTGAATTATCTATTATATATTAATTATAATTATATTTTAATTAAACATTACTATATTTTGTGATAAAAAATGTAGTAGTCATGAATATGATGTTGTGGTCACAAATATTTCCAGAAAAAAATGGGTACAGCAATTAACATTATTTTACCAGTATTTCCAATCGTGCCTCATAATGAAAGCATTCATCTATATTTAATCGACTGTCTCCACCATATATAAAAAAAATAAGAAAAATAGCTTTCACTTAAGACAAATGTGAATACGTAAACTTGCCTTTTGGGTGTTGCATGTATGAAGCACATTCAATGCAAAAGATAAGCAGACTTGCTGTTATATGGTGTGGTAGCGATATCACCCTGGACCTTAACTTTCAATGGTATTGTGCACCTTGACCCTGCTAATCACCTGCTATTCTATCAGCTCTCCCATTCAGAAAAGAGCATATTTATAACTGTACTTTGCTCTGAACTCATAGCAAAACCTATATATTTCCTTTCACTTTAGTTTGTCAAAGAGCAGCCTGGATTTGCTCTGCCAGTTATGCTGAGGACACTCACAGCATTAACATCTACATTTCCAGCAGCCTGACGAGAGTGAGTATAAGCATCTAAGAAGTACTTTGCAAAATAAAATTCATATCTGTTTATTAATACACAGTATTTTAAATTGCATTTTGATTTAAAAATGTGCTGCTGATATTTCTTTCAGAACACAAATAATTGGACAATGGAAGGTAGGCTATGACTTTGTGAGAATTCTTTGGTGTATATGTTGTGCAAAAAGACATATCAGGAAAAAATGAATGATGAAAAATGATGATGATGTAAGTCTGACATTTTTCTTGTGTGTTGCATTTTTTTAGTTGTTTTCGATTCGTTGGCAGAGGGTAAGCCATTTTTTTTCTTACCTTAAATTCCATTTAGCCAAATCAAAAGTCAACTACACATACAATAGTACAATGAGATCTAGAAAAAAAAACACTCAAGTTGATTCCATTAACACATGACAAATAAGGAGTAACAACGTTACTAAATTCAATCGATCAATGTTCAATAGGTAATGTTCAGTGGTTTCTTCAATAGTTTGCCTGTCACCTCAGAACGTGTGAAATCAAACGCATCAACCACAAATTATGATTTCCAGAAATGCTTTTTCATGGTCACGTCACGTCACGTCAATTATTCAATCGGTGCATAAAGAAAACTTTTTTGCACTGATGTGATTCAAGTATTACAGAACTATCAGCTTGTTGGTAGTTGGTAGTGCCAGCTTGGAGGTTTTAATAACGACCCAGGAGCTGACTGACCACGATGATTCACCTGTTAATGTTTGTGCAGTTACACAATAAGGGAGTCCAAGAGTAAAATGTAACCCATATTTTCCCCCTTCTTTGTTTCAGATCCAATGGCACTCTGTAAGTAAATGTTAACGTTTATGTTTGGACATTTACCGTCTCTCCTTTTAACGTTTCCTCTGTCTGCTACTCTTAATATCATGCTGTATTTTTTGGCAGTGACAGAAGGTATAATTGCACCCTTTAAGTAAATTTTAATCGTTTCTTTGACGTGTTTTACGTGTTTTCAAGTACGAAATGTCTGTGAAGTACAACAGACTGTAGTGGTGTCCTGCCCCCTAAGGTTGTGGAGGCAGTACTACCTTTACTTTCATTTTATATTTGAATTGATTAACTAGTAACAGAAAGAATGTCAAACCTGCCGTTGGCAGCGCACCAGCCAGGTCCAAAATTGGACTTTATCACTGGTGCTAGTCTAGACAAGTGATGCCGTCCTATCAGGCCACTTGTGTAACTGCTGAGAGTGCCAGTATCTATATCACTAGTCAATTATTTATATTGTTTGTTAAACTTTGGTCTCACCGAACAATTAAAGCACAACCAAAATGGTCGGACTATTGAACTCACTCTATGCTTCATCTCAAAATATAATTTCATTTTTTAAATGTTTATGTTTGGACAGTTACTATCTCTCCTTTTGATGTTTCATCTATCTGCTACTCTTAATATCATGCTGTACTATTTGGCAGTGACAGGAGGTGCAAAATGTATTCCTGGAGCAAAAGCGGTCATCGAAAAGATTGACCGGCCAGGCGCAGCCTACGCAACTGAGAACGAGGCTCACGCTGAATGGAGAATATTTGAGGCCGAGGCGAAGGGGCCCAGCGCCGGAACTGAGGCCAAGACAGAGTTCCTGAGTGCCAGAGCCTTTGCTACAGCAGAACTAGCCAGCGCTTCAGCCACTGTGGGTCCTGCCAAGGCTACATTGGGTCTGTCAGCCGACACTGGTATCGAAGTCGGTCTGACACAAGTGGAGGCCAAGGTGCTCGGCACTGGGGTCTCCATCGGCCGAAAAGTTGGCATTTCCCTGTTTGGCTCCGGATTTGAATTTGAATTATGGTAAACTGTGCTGATACAAAATGTTGTATTTGACATGTGAAAGACAAGAACTAGCACATTGTGAAGATACAGCGTTTGTTACTTCAATGAAACATGACATTTCTTGCATTGCTGTACTGTCCTCACAGTGATCATCTCACCACTGAGTTTGTACTAATGCAACACAAATCTGAAATAATAAAACATTTTTTTTGCAAAGCTGCAATACTTCTACCTTTTCTCATCCTTCTCTATCGTTCTTCATATCTCATTTGGAGCATTAAGCACAAGCAAATAGAAGTGCAGTGGATTTTAATGAAAGGTAAACAAAATGCCTGTAGGCAGGTTAAATCACACTGGGTCAGCAAAAACACAACTACATATTGTATATAATTACAGCATGAAGACCTACACCAGAAACAGTGTCTTCAGTGGTCATTATTTTTTTTGTAACTGATCCAATCATTCTATTTACCTAGTTGTTATTTTAGGAGTCATTTTAGTCCAACATTTCCGACAGTTGGCCAGTTAGTCATGAAAGCAAATAAACAAAAACAACAACCAAGAACAGAAACCCAGGACAGTCCACATCCCTTGCAAACAGTGCACTAGCTGGGTGATGCACCACGGTGAAGAGTTCATTAGCCATGTAAGAAAGCTCCACTCATAAATAATAAAGCTTTCAATCTTCTCAAATCACCAAACAGGCAATGCATGTGTCACAGTAATCAACTGGTTGCTGGTCTGCTTCAGCTCCTGATACTGTCCAGAAAAATTGGAAATGCTGGTTGTTGAACACAACGAACTCACTCGCAGCAGTGGCAAATTTAGATGCGATGTTAGTTTTTTTTACAAACCGAACTTAAACATTTATGCTGTTTTGAATGACAAAGGAATTCTTCTGACTTACAAAAAAAAAAACCCACAACGGACAATCAAACAGATCAGATATTTATTTCAGTCTGCACTAGTTTACAAAATGATCAAAGTGGAGTTCATATGTATAGTGAAAGCTCTGAATGGTGAGCAGTCTCACTCTTAGACGCTTAGAATAACATTCTCAAGCATTAACATCTTTCAATGGTGTACCACTAGTGTACAGTTTAGTGTGTGCAGCTCTTCACAAAGTAAACACACACTACCATACGTACAATCTCTTATACTTGCTGTTCAACACAAACACACACACACGCACACGCACACGCGTACGTAGAGGCCATACACTCAGTCTCAAGGCTGCATGCGGATTGCTCCGTCCAGTCTGATGACTTCCCCGTTAATCATGGGGTTCTCCGCCAGTGATGTCACCAGGTGGGCAAACTCGGCAGGGTCTCCAAGGCGTGAGGGGAAGGGCACCTGGCGGGCGAGGAAGGAGCGCACCTTCTCTGGTAGGCTGGCCAGGAGAGGAGTGGAAAACAGACCTGCGTGGACGGAAAAAAAGAAAAAGAAAAAGATATCAAAATCGAACCTACAACCTTCTTGCTGCGAGGCGACAGTGCTGACCTGTCACTAGTCACAACTATTAAATTTTGTGCACTAACCAGGCGCTATGGTGAGGACTCGGATGCCCATGGGAGCCAAGTCTCGTGCTATGGGAAGAGTCATTCCCACGATGCCTCCTTTGGAGGCCGAGTACGCAGCCTGGCCCACCTGAAACGACGCATACAAATGGTGTGTGTATGTGAGCGCAGCGTCGGCAGGCTCTCTACTGATGCGTTTGCGCTGGTGTGTTTCATGCGACCTGTCCGTCAAACGCTGCCACACTGGCCGTGTTGATGATGCAACCTCTGTGTCCATCTGCATCAGGCTCGTTCTTCCCCATCGCACCCACGCTGAGGCGGATCACGTTGAAGGTTCCCGCGATGTTCACCTGCAGAGAGTGCAAGTGTGTGTACACACACACACACACACACACACACACACACACACACACACACACAGTTGATTGACCTAAAAGCGCATCAAGGGGTTGGAGGTGGGCTGATGGAGGCGGAGCCTGATTCGCCTCTTACAAGCTCGCTAGAATGTCAAACAATGCGACTGAGCGTTATGGCATTTTGAGCACACACCCCTGCCCTTAAAGATGAGGTAATATAAGCGTTGACACATATAAAGGATATTCGACGCACAACAAATTCACCCACATGCACACGCACAATATGAATACAATGTGGTAGGGCTGTGCAATTAGTCAATTTTGAATAGAAATCGCATTTATTAGTCAAAACAATGTGAAAGAAATTAAAAATCTTAAAATCGATTTTCCTCTTGCATGCTTCTGCAATGTGCGTTCTAGTTTACAAAATGTGAAAGTTTTGCACTTTATTCATTCATCGTTGTTCAAGATGATATAAAAACCTTTTATTTTTAAAGTGATGTTTGGTGAAAGTGAGATTCTCACTTCATTAATCCCAAGGGATTCATCTTTGTTTGGTCAAGAGGACGGTAAATGTTGTCACTTTACTGAGCCCAAGAAGGATTTACAGTATATTTCAGTTGCACTTCATTCCCAATAGGGAAATGTGTTTGCTATTTCTCTTTAAACATAAAGATAAAATATTTAAAATAATTTATTCTTGTGTCTTTTGCAATTTTCCCAAAAAAAAAAAATCGAAATCGAAAATCAAGTTTTCAGAGAAAAAAAAACAAAACAGGATTTTATTTTGGTCCAAAATCGCCCAGCCCTACAATGTGGTGAGCTGCCACCGGTATTGCCCTCTCCTGCGGTTTGTCTGACTTACATTGATGACGCGCTGGAAGTCCTCCAGACTGTGAGGGACGTCTTTCTTGAAGTTGTATGTCTTAACAGCCACAGCGATGCCGGCGCAGTTCACCGCCAGGTCCAGCTTACCAAACTTCTCTCTGGCCAGGGTCACTGCGGCCTGCACATCAGCTTCCGATGTCACCTGGGGAACGGGAGCACAGAAAAGGATTCCACGGTTCAACTGGTACAATGAGATGGTCTGCCGTTGGTATCAGTTTACCGAGATACAGTATGCAGACGACAGCTGCAGAATGACATGGACCTTAAAGAAGCACTCGATGTCAGCTGCCACAAAAATAACTGTGATCGCTGTGGTGACCACAGTGGGTCCCGATGCAAAAAAAACACAACGATGCACTAAAGATGACTGAAAAAAGTAATACAATATATTCTAATGACTGTAGTCTTTATGACATGTGCACACCTCTTTTGGTACACGTATTTACGGTGCATCTTTTCATCTTAAGGAAGGAAGTCAGATAGTCTTCCAGGCTCCATTGGGTGCTCGACACACCCAAAGCTCTGACCCTAGAATCGCTCCTGCATGCAGCCTTACACTTCCCACACTTACATCGGCGGGAGCGAAGGCACAGCGCTCTCCCAGCTTGGCTGCCAGGGCAGCTCCATCAGAGGAGGGCAGGTCCAGGATCACAGCAGAGGCTCCGTTCTGCACCAGGCGCTCCACGGTGGCCCGTCCCAGACCGGACGCTCCGCCGGACACCAGGCCGACCATACCCTGCAAACACACAAGGATGGGTGGGGGAGCAGGTGAAGCAAGGGAAGGAAGTGAGAAAGGAAGGAAGGAAGGGAAACAGGTGAAGGAAGGGATGAATGATGAATGGAAGGAAGGAAGGGAGAACGGAGGGAGGAAGGACAGAAGGAAGGAAGGAAGGAAGGAACAGAAGGAAAGCAGGTGAAGGAAGGGAAGTAAAAGGAATGAAGGAAATAAAGGAAGGAAGAAAGGAAAGAAAGAATGGAGGAAGGGAAGGGAAAGGAAGAGAAGGTAAGAGAAGGGAGGGATAGAGAAATCACGGCTCACTGTCAGACACGGAGACCACAGATTACTGCTGTGAACGGGGCTGCGTCAGGAAGGGCAGCGGGGAGAAATTTAATGGGTTAACCAACAAAGTTAAACCATTATTACTGTTATTCATATCCTGGGGGTAAAATAGGGAACTCGGCGTACCATGCTTATTCGACGTAAGCGACAGGTGACGTTCAAGCAAACACATTGTGTGGAAGAGCGCTGCGTGAACTCACACAGTTACATGTTAGCGGCACAATGAAACTTTTCAACTGAGAGGAAACGGATTTGAGCGACAAAAACGGAAAGAAAATCAATCGGTGTGCACTCTGAAATGCCAGGGATTATATTCGCACTGAGTTAAATTAAATGAACTATGCAGTGTGCAAAACGGACAGGTTTATTTTCCTATCGCCTCACCTTGACACAACGAATGTTCGCCATGTTGAGTAAGCTGTGACGTCACACCAGAGATCGTCGCTTCCACAAGAGGACTCACCACCAGCGCTTCCACAAGAGGACTCACCACCACAGCCTTCTTCTTCGACGTCTTTTTTATTTACTTGTTGCTGGCAAACTACAATTACATATATCGTGTATATATCCTTGTATGTGTTATATTTGTTGTGTCAAATAACCGAAACAAAACTGGTGTATTCACCACACAAGTGCTTTGTGGATCATCTCAGGTTAAAATGTACCATGTTTTCACGGATTCCAAGTTGCATTCCGTTCTGTAATGTACAATAACAGTGCTTCATTTACTCTAACAAATTCTACTGATTTGCCATATTTTCAGATATTGTGTTTTTCTATTACCTTTCATATTATATGACGTTCAGACCTGTGTGTCTACATGGAACTCAACTCATCTTTCCTTTTTGCACATGATGCAGTCAATACACGCAGGAAAGAAAAAAATGCTTTGTTTCTGATACACTGTCGCTTTCTGTGTTGCTGTGTCTTTTGCGGTACGATTTAAATGTTGATAGTGATGGGTATCCATATGCCACACATATTCACTGAACCGATTAACTGCTTCTTCTTCTGCAATTACACTGCAAATACTTAACTTTGCTACACTGACACCTACCGGCGCAAAGTGTAACATTGCATTCATAGCTTCAAAACTGCATTTGATAGTTTCGAAAATGTTGAATTTCTTATTGATCGACGAGAGGCTAGCTCAGAAGAAAAATAAATGAACGTTAACCTAATATATATTTTTAAAAGAAAATACTTGACTGTTTTCCTTGACTCACTGCAACAACAAAAAAACCAACAACTGTAAACTAACAAGTGAGGCTTTTGCCTTAAATGCCTTAATGTGCATTAAATGTTTCGGGAATGTTTTCAAAATTATCTTGCATTGTATTTGTACTGTATGGCTGGCGTTATATCAATTGACGATGATGACAAGAGGTACAGCTGTGCGCTGCCCCTGCCTTTTAACTCATAGTGCTGGGCCTTAGACATGAAATGACATGAAATAGCATGTCATGCTTTCTCAGATTCATACGCCCATTCGTTTTTGTTAATGTCAAATTGCAGCAAAAACTCCTGACAGTGTGTGAGCTCGGTTTGCGTAGCCCTCTCTTAGTGCATATTTAAAATAATTTCCCACTCCTTTCCCTTTTGACCAATCGACGAGGACGCCGGGAAACGCCCTCTCCTGGTGTCCACTGATTTGTGGAAACTATGTAAGGGGTGTTGGCCAATCACAGCAGCTCTGCAGCCCAGCAAGGTCAATTCAGGCGACCAACTGATGCTTTGACGGCATTTTGCGATGAGAATTTATATATCATTTTACGTTTCTTATGTGAACTGTAACAAAAAATAAAGAAACATGCTAGTGTAGGTTATATTTGACCTACTACATGAAGAGTATTTAACTCTAATGACTACAGATCACACATTAATTGTCTGACAACGCATCAAAACATTCTTTTATTCAAACAGTATCACAGTTACATTGAAATTTTAAGACAAACAGCACTTCTAATCAACTGATAGACCGAACTCTGAAAACAATGTCATTTATCCAATAAAGATAGTTCGAAAATATTTTTTGTGCCGCAGAAGCCTTAAAAGTATCCGCAATAACACATGGCACATTGTCAAATGCGGTTAATGTGAATATGGTGAATTTTTATGCCAGGTTTCGGAAGGCAGTAAGTTGTATAGTTGCATCTCCAAGATTGGGGTTGCAATATCCCACCCCTACAACAACACAACTTACTACCTCATCGCAACCTGGCCACATCTTCTGCACACCGGTGAGACATGACATCCAGTCCAGCGGGGGGGCGACACACCATGATTCACGAAGGGGGAAATGTCCATATAGGAGAAAACGCAAGAAAGAGCAGGTCACTACGATCGATGACAGATCGGTAGCCAGGTTTCCAACAGGCAGGCGAGGGTGTGGTTACCGTGAGAAAGACAGTAGGCTGTATAGTTATCTCCCAGATCTGGTGTGATCCTAAAACTATACAAACTACTACCTCATCCCACAGCTTCCATTGATATGGTACCGGCGCCAGAGCAAAAAGGGGGAGGCACTCATTGTACATGTAACACGTCAATATTCAATGGGGAAAATATAAACGTGTCCATCACTTATTAATAACCACATTGTAGAGTTACTGTTACATCAAGGGTGTAGATAAGCCTGGCGGAGAGAGAAAACAATAACCAAGAGATGACCACCAATACGAGAGAATGATGCAGCCTTCTTCTATTAACGTCTTCTGCCCTTGACCGTCTCAATAACCGAACGACCGTCTACATAGAAGGGGAGGAAGAGCTGCTAAATGGCCACGGGAGGCTGACTTTACTGCAAACACATATTAAAACGATACAAAATACCTTCTGCTGGTGCTTTTGTCCTGATGTCAGGTGAGGCTAAAAGGCTAACGAGGACACCATGTCAATATTCCAAGCTACAGTTAGCGGCTCACTAATCTAAGTGCACCCCTGCTGCCTTAACGACGAAAACGTCACGACGAAGAACGAAAAAAAAAAAAAAAAAAAAAAAAAAAGCCGCAGCCGCCGTTACGGGAATTGTTTGGCTTTTCTTTCTTTTCCCTCTCCCCCACACTCTCTCTTCCTCTCTATCTCCCTCTCTGTTCTTTTTACCGCAGCACCACCGGCACTCTCTCTGCTCCTAGCCAGCTAAGCTAGAATGCTAAACTGGAATTGGCGGTTCTCGACCTCTTGGCGTGGCTGTCAACGTCCGCCTTCCGGTACCTCCTCACGGGCCGCGCCGCTACTGTCTGCCCCGGCCCCGGCCGCCGGGATCCGGGTCCGCCGCGGCGACGACGGCGCCGTGCGAGCACAACGACACGGGCGCAGTTTCAAGCCGTTGCACAAAAAAGTGTCGCCAGCGAAGATGTTTCGATGCCGTCGCTCCACCACCACCACGCCAAAAATCACGTGATCTTCCCCGTACGAGGCCTCTCTCTCTACGTCACAGAGGGTCTCAAACCCCCGCACTATATTGACCGTCCAGAATTGTGTCGCACTGATTATTTCTCGACTCGTCACCATTTAAAAAAAAAAAAAAAAACAAAACTCAGTCTCTTGCAAACGGCGTCTCAAGTTTTTAGTTATTCCCGTGATTAATCAAGCGTTGTCAATGAAACGAAAGATAAATCACGAACTAGTTTATTTTGAATGGTTGGCCGGCAGATGTCGCCATTTTACATTTTTCGACTCGTCACCCTTTATTACCTCAGTTATTGCAAACGGCGTCTCAGGTTTTTAGTTATTCCCGTGATTAATCAAGCGTTGTCAATGAAACGAAAGATAAATCGCGAGCTGGATATTTTATTTAGGTTTTTATCAAGGATTTACGATCCACTTTGGGAAAAAACACACGTTGGCCGACAGATGTCGCCATTTTACCGATAACCCATAATGAAATTGCAGTTCAGTTGCATCATTGGGGTTCCGTCATCTCAAAGTTCCCTTTTCCAGTGGTTCCATGTCTCCGGTGAGGGGTACATTAGTGAGGTCGAGGAGTTCAACCAATGTACCACAGAGCCCCCATGACTCGCCTTGGTCTTACCGCCCTAATTTGAGCCATGGGGTTTGTACACTTCCTCCTGATCCCAGACTGGAGGAAGTTGACCCCTGTCCCACTCCCAATGTGACATGCCGGTGTTGGTATGGGCAATTTCTACAGAGGTATATTTGCATAGGACTGACAAAATTCAATCGAATTTATAAAGAAAGAAACCTACAAAAAAATGATATCAATAGTTCATCAGTTCTGTTCCTTCTGCTCGGATGGACTGTGGCCTATTTCTGACTGTAAATATATTAATGAAAAATTACATCATTAGTTCATTAAAAGGAAAAATCGAAGTCAGGATATGTATACGTGTTATGTGTTAGAGGAACATCACACAGAACAAAACAGAAAATGAAAAACGGAAGTTCTCAACAATGGGTACGGTTGGTTATGTTTTCATTAACCATGTATACAGTATATTGTTTATATGTATATGCCGATGTATAAAATAATGTTTGATGTCAAATTCTCCCTCTTGCTCTCAAGTCTTCTTAAAATTAAGAAACACCACACTTTTTTTTTTTTTACTAAAAGAATAAATTTTATTTCAGCACTGTAAGTCATTTCCCAACCAGTACAAACATGACTGCCATCTTTGTCTCTTTCTGAACCATTTCTCCCCTCCCTCTGTGAGATCAGACCACCAACAGCCAGACAATTAAAAAAAAAAAAGTAGCCTTCTTTTTCTCATCTTTCCACAAACAGTCTGGTGCTTCCTTAATGCTAACAATGATGACAAATTATACCGACCATAATTATAACAGCAATAATGATAATATTTCTATAACAATATTATTATGGATACATTTTTAACCCTTTTCGCTGCACAGGTAGTTTTGGGTGGACCTGGGTGGTGCTGAAGTACATGCATGGGTAGAACTTGTGGCTCAAGGCATGATTGACCAACATGACAATTTATGGCCCACATAGATCAACATGTGCCTCATCAGGGCTCAACCATGGGGGAGGGGAGGGGAACATACTGGAACTTGGGGGGGGTCTTCTGGGGGGAAATGCCAGTGTAGCGAGAAACAGACAGAACAAGGAACTCTTTTCAAACATAATCCTGCAAATGGATCAGAGCAACACAACCGATAAATTCATTTCACATTCTGTATGACAGACAATAACACTGTTTCAATGTGTACAACACTATAGCACATTTGTCTTTTGGGTCTTTTGGTTCTCTTTACATTTTCAAGCTTGTGAGAGATGCTCTACTTTGTCTGGGCAGAAGTGGAAAAAAAATTCTTCAAGGTTATTTTACCTGAATTAAATTTTTTTTTCTTTTTTTTTACTTTTCAAAACCAGAAATGAATAGCATTCAATTGTATTTTTAATTAGAAAAAATATTTTAGACCATTTGATGTCAACCATGTAGTGGATTTATGCAGCCAACTAAAAAAAATTAAATGGAGCAACTGTTGACATTATAAACAGGTGTAGGCACAGGTTTATCAACAGGCTTAAAGACTCTTTCAAACCTTCAATACAGATGAAACCATCTTTTTAACCAGTGACATTTAAAGTATAATAAGACTAATCTTAAAAATTTGCATTGAGAAATATTCTGCCACTATACCAAGCTTTTCGTTAGTGGCCTTTTTGAGTACACTTGTTAAATGTCCGAGAACAGTGAAAGAGGATCATCAAAAAACCCCGAGACGACTACAGGCTTATCTGTCAAGTTTTGTATGTCGTGTAGATCGGAATCAAAACTTACGTGCGGCAAACAACATCGTGGTGAATTTATCCACAATGCCCACAACAGACAAACTCTCGTTCCTACTTCCCTGTCTGTCTGTCTGTCTGTCTGTCTGTCTTGTCTGGGTCTCCACAACAACCACGGTGCTCTCATCCCCCAAAAAATAAAAATGGAAAAACACTGTTACCTCACAGACTTATCAGATAGATCACACGTGCTGCAATGTCATAATATATATATAATCATACTCATCTGAAATGTTTTTTTTTCCTTTATTTTTTCCACTCGGGCAAATCATTGACATTGTGGACAAGGCGGGGGGGCTACAGGGGCGTTTTGTAAGGGGTAGAGAAATGCTAGGCGTACTTTGGTTCTCAGGTGAGAGACGTTGCTGCTTTGTGCAAGGGCGCAGAGTTTAGCTTGGACTGATAGTGAGTTGACCACAAAATTCGCGTAGGGTTTTCTTTTTTATGAGAAGAATCATAATACATAGTGCAGACGATGATTTTCAATTCGAAAAAACGGGCAATAGTTACTTACGTACATAATAAACGGTGGTCTAAAGATGCCATATAAAATACAAGTAAGGAAAATCGCAATCATTACAGTTCAAATCTCTAGGCTGGCTAAGCGTATTTCAGTACTAACTGAAGCAAATGGTAGAAGGATTAGAAGATGTAATAACATTAAAAATAGTAAGAAAAAACACATTTGCACAATTGAATAAAACCGTTTTGATTTTTTTTTCAGTTTTTTTTCTGGCTAGATACATAGAGAAACTGATTATCAACGTTAATATAACCTGTTAGTTGGGTTGATTAAAGGGGGCGGGGCAGCCCACAGAGAATAGAGAAAAAAAACAGCCAATATACCGTAAATGATCCTAGAGGGCTAAAAGGACAGGCAGAGAGGGAACGGGGTGGAGGTGAAAGACAGAACTGAAATACTGAGGTGTGTGAGTGTGTGGGGTCGTACGTGTACATAGTGTAATGGTCTGGTTATTAGGACTCGGTAAGAATGGCGTTTGTACGTGTGTGTGTGTGTGTGTGTGTGTGAGAGAGAGAGAGGCTGCATGTTTGAAATGAGGGCAGAGAGACGCCAGTGGACAGAGTTTGGGAGGGGAGGAAGCAGAGATGAGGAAGGGGTGGGGTCTGGGTAACAAGCATTTCAAAAAAAAAAAATCACTGATCAAATATCTATCCAACTAAAACAGACGAGAACAAGAGAGGGACACTACATCATGTATTGTGTTGAGTTTTTCCCCCCTTGCTAGCTACTGTGTAACTCCGGGGGTTCAATATCTATGTGTGTGTGTGTGTGTGTGTGTGTGTGTCAGTGTGCTGTATGTATGTGTAGACTGTTGCTTGCTGTTTCTGATTTTTTTTTTCTATGTCTACCTGACGCCTCAGGTATGTAACTTTCCAAAGTCAGTACAAAACTTTGGGGGAGTCAGTGTTAAAAGTGTTCCCAAATGTCCTCCGATGAACTGACAACCACTCCACTGGGAACTGAAACTGCACGAAAAATCACGTCAGCACGAAAGCAGAGAGAATGCCGCTGGTAACAAACTAAATGTGTGTGTGTGTGTGTGTGTGTGTGTGTGTGTGTGTGTGTGTTAACTATTGTCTGGCGAGCAAATCAAGAGAGGGCATCGTACGCCAGATCACGCTCTGGCTCGCCGCAAAAAAAGCCATCTCCTATCGATGCACTGTTGCAATACATATATTTGTACTAATGTCAAAAGTTGAATGCAAGTTAAGTATATGACTTCTGGTGATTCTAGACTTAGTTTTTTTTTTTTCTCGGCCAGTGGAGCTATATCGTCTAGCCTAGCCTTGTTGTCTTGTGTGTTACAGTCCTGCTTGAAGCCTTTTTTGTCCTACTCTTAAGCCTACAAACACCTACAGCACTTTTGTGTGCTTAAAATCCCTACCGATAACAACTAACAAGTCCGAAAAACCTCAGATTTTTCTTGTGTGTTGGTGCAAGTGGCCTGGCCGTGCAGACCACAACCATGGGCCCTACGACTGCTGCAGGGGCTGTCGAGCTGTCGGCGTTTCGCTGTAATGGTTTCGAGTTCTTAACTGAGGGGATGTCTGATGCGACTACATTAACAATCACATGTATCGTCTGGGTTTTTTTTCTTCTTTTTTTTTTCCCTTGACCATGGCGTTTCAGAAGAGCGTTGTCCATGTCAAATTTTGTGGCACACGATAGAGCACAAGTCATCAACATAGTAAGAAAATAAGGTGCTTCTTGTTGACTTGCCTTTTGTTTTTTGTTACGTTTTTTTCTTCCCATTCTAAACGTAGCGACGTCTCTAAGTGAGCTTGCAGAGATCACAATGTTCACGGCCACCGTCTCTCAGGCAGTTTATCAGTCGGTCTGCAGCTGCGCTGCTGGTAAATGGTTACGTTGTGTTTCTGTAGTCAGATGAAATCTACCATGGGGGACACATCTGATTCTCTACAAACATAAGTGCTCTAATAAAACAATTCAATAGAATAGAAGTCTTAGATTGTGAGCGGCACACTACAGTTGCCGCTAATGAGGCCTCTCCCTCTCCTTGTCATGTGATCCGGCCCGTGAAGCCTCCGCCACGTGTGGCTGAGGACCTCCAGGGGCAGGGGAAGTGCTTCCTGCTGGTCTAAAGTGACACACCGGAGCTCAGCGGGGCAACGGCTCTTGGTGTTGTTTCATCATCACCACCACCACAGCGTGGAGGGACTTTATTTTTTTCTTTCGAGGCTTTGTTGCCACGCCCCTTTTATAATCACTGGCTGCCACTGCTGGCGAGCCGTAATAAAATACACTTTGGAAATAACTTTATAGAAACATGAAAAGATTCCCGGTGATCCTTGACGTGAAGGATCGGGAAGTCCTTTCAGCCTCGTAGCAAAGTTCTTGATTGAGCATGAGGCCAGTCTGCAGGGACCTGTGCCTGGCAGCAGTGTCCCACATTCTAACCTTGCATTTCCATCTCTTGCTGGGCAGCATTTTTTTTCTCTTTTGTTTTTGGCCTTAACTCCTGAAGGTGCCAGAGAGATATTCATCCCCTGGTCACCTTGCAGGGGACTGTCCAGTGTGGTTTAACATTTATTCATTTTTAAAACAAAGTGGCTCTTTGTCCGAAACCACTTTGTTCACATTCTGTCGTCTCGCAAAATAGATTTCTACCTTTAAATGTAGTTCTACAAGTCATAATGATTTACTTATGGCACGGGAGAATAACACACTGTTAATTCACCTGTGCAGGGGCTCGTTCAAATTCAAAATCTTTAAATACAACATTAAGTGCTTCTCTTGGGGATAGTACAATCAAAGCTTTGGGACGAAGGGGATCGTGTGGGCTTAGGGGACAATAATGCACTTTTTTTTGGGGTGGGGTGGGGGGCTCGGGGGGTCGGGAGCAGGTTAAAATCTTGCATACTTTGGGGCTTAAGGTGCATAACTTCATGGAGTCTCGGCACGGCTAAGCACTAGGCAATGCTACATCGGTCAAAGTAAGATAGGGTGCTAATACCATGGCGGTGCAGTGGTGCTCCTGTGATAGAGAACAAATTGAAAAGGGGGGGTGGGGGGGGTTGTTGCCAGTAACAATTCTAACACTGTGTTCAGCAGTGCAGCGAGCTGTAGAGTTGGCGGGACGATTTCAGGGAGTCACACTCCAGATTCATGAAGGACAAACCTGTCACACGATGGCTATGGTAACAAACCACATCAACACACAACTACCGACCATGGCGACCAGGCCTAGGTGCTGTAACCATGGAAACCACATCCAATCTGTCACCGTAACCACAAGATTTTTTTTAACATTTGGGTGCAGAGGTTCGGATGACAGGAAACTCAAAAATTCAATATAGAAAATCAATACCTTACAGATACTCAAACAACTTGGGCGGGGCTTCATTAAAGTGGTGGGTCATTATTGGGGGCGGGGCTTGAAGCGTATTTCACTCTAAGTGCGGTGGCTTTTTTGTTTTTGTTATTTTTCTTAGAGGTGGGGCACTTACAGACTCATGGAGATAACCTTTCTTCACAAAACAATGTAAAAACCACATGAGAAAACTAAAAAGGAAGTAAAAGCTAGCTGCTTCGGCCTATCGCAGGGAGCAGCAGAGGAGAGGAGGCGGAGTCTCGCTCCACTTCCTGCTCCATGTGATAAAGAGCACAGCTAGCGCGCGGGGGGGGGGGCTACAAAACAGGGAAAGGCAGTCGAACACAGAGAACTCTCTCAGAGCAGCGCATCCCGTCAAGGATGCCTTCACTCCTCCTTCTGTAGTGCTCCGTCTGATGGGCAGTCGTCAAGGCAACAGGGGGCCTCCACTTCCACCCCCTCTGATTGGTTGTCTCTGCTGGCTAAGGCACACGAGATTGGCTGGGCCAGGGAGGCCAGCTCCAAGGGCTGGCCGATGGCAGAGGCTGCGGAGCTGCCGTTCAGCTGCTGGGTTGCGACCTCTGGCGTCGAGCCCGCCTCCTCTGAAAGCTTTGGGGGAGAGCTGGATGGAGGAGGTGACGACGTCTGCCGGGCGACAGCAGGGGGTGAGCGTTAGGGGGGGATTGGCAACGGTACGGAAGGGGAAGTGACGTCGCGGTTTGAGAGCATGCGAGGGTGCCGTACCTGTGTCCTGTTGGCAGGGACTTTTTTCACTCCCCTTGCTTTCACTGGGACCTCTTTACCCCTCCTAGCAAGAAGAAACAGAGAAAAGCCAAAGTGACGCAAGATGCATCAAAGGCTGTGTTCAGACTGCGGGTGAATCTGATTCAAATCAGATTCCTTCTCAAATCCGATGTTTAGGGATGACTTTTCCACACTGTTTTCAGCAAGTATTCAAATGGGATCTGGCTCTGTTCAGGCTGGGCCACATTATTGACTGATCTGACATTGGAGTAGAGGCTCCGTCCAGCGTGTGTAGTGTGTGACGTCATATAGTTGCGACAGCGGCAAAAACTAAATTGACTTGCTGCAATAACAGACTTCAACTACACTTACTGACATTTGCAGTCTTAGAAATCTTATTGTACAATCATAAAATAAGAACTTGACTCACCCTCTCCCTGCTCCCACTGAAACCACCTGCATGTTGAATCCCCCTCTCCCTCGGACCGGTTTGTTCCCAGCCCACTGACCAACAACCATGCCAGCGATCTCCAACTTCCCTCCCTGAGGCGGGATGGACTGGATTCCTTTGGAAAAGAGGAGGAAGAAACACATGATTCAGGAACCTTTGTATCTAAACCTGATGACCTTTGCTTTATCCAAATCAACTCTGTTAAACCAAAAGAAATACCTCTCCGAGTCTAAAAGGTTGGAATATGGAAAGCGTTAATCTGGAATGAATTGATCTATAACTTTATAGTAATAAAAACAATAGTAGAAAACTCTTAAACTGACTGTAACTTACGCTACCAAAAAGCTGGATCTCTTTGCTTTGTTATTCCATGTAGTTCATGCAAAAACGAACCGTACCTGGAAAGGCTCTGGGTCTGTGCTGTGCAGGGTGATGTGGGTGGTGCGGGTGATGATGAGGTGGCATGCCACCCATTGGGCGAGGAGGGTAGAGGGGAGGCATGGGGTAGAACGGGTGAACCATGGCAGGAGGCAGGAAGGCAGGAGGCGGGAGGGGAGGAGGAGGAGGAGGAGGGCGAGACAGGTTGATCCCCTCAAGGATCGCCTGACGCATCTTCTCCACTTTGGACACCAGCTCCTCCTGCAGACATGTGGCCACAGATTTTACTAACTTGTCTTTGTTAAGCCACATTTAAATGTCAGGCTGACTGGACTGTCCACACCAGGCTTCTTTAGAAATATGGGGGCCCAAGATGGCAACTTATTTTACTGCAATTACACACTATTGTAAATGTATTTATGGGCAGTATGTTAAGCTTTTCCCAATATAAAAATCATAAATTAAGCCAAATTTGACACACTGGACCTTTAAATCACAGGCACGCACACATGCATACACGCACGGATCACGTACCTGCCCCTCACACATGTCCAGCAGGGCGGCCCGGTCGCGGGCTGCTCTGGCCAGCTTGCTCTGAAAAAGTTTCCCATCGAAAAAGCCCCAAGGACAGCAGTGTTCCCATGGCAACGGCTGACCGCACACGTCATTGATGAACAGCGCCGTGTCGACTCCAGCCATGAAGAGCGAAGCCAGCTGCACGCCGCGGGCGTCCACCTTCTCCACCTGGCAGACACACGCAAGCGTAATATTAACGCGTCCCGAAGGTGTGGGCAGCGTGCAGTCAGAGGAAAGGAGAATTTGTACGGGCCTGAACACATGGCGCGTGGGCGAGCACCTCAGATATGGACAGCCTCAATGAATAAGGAAATAAGAATTTCTGCCAGCTGCACCAAAATGTGCTGTAGTGAGAACAAGAGTCAGCGGCTGCGTCGCAGATTAAGGAAATCTGTTGTGAAATGCACTCATTTAACGAGAAAATAAGAATGAAAAGAAGTTATAAATGGAATTTTTCCACCAGTGCGTGGACACGTTCTGAATTTTGACCTTCTATATAGTGACTGGGTTAAAAACACCGCACCTTGAGCTCCTGAAGTTGGTCGGGTTCGTAGAGCTGGCTGGAAACAGCTTGAGCCAGAAATGCATCTAGTTCATGTCTCTGGAGGATCCTCCCCCCAGGCCACTGCATCATATACCTGCCGGGGAAGCACAACAATCAGCTCCGATCAGCCTCCACCGCAGCACACACACTACAGAGCCGCGACGTCGTCTTATAGTTTGGAATATTCCAACAGGATCACAGCACAAATGAGAGATGACTTTCAGTCTGTCAAGATCCTTCCACACCGGCCAATAGGCGGAGCGATGCGAATAAACAACGGAAATATGCAAATATTCCCTGTACACTGGTAGCACAAGGCGAATTAGTGAATAAAGTTTGCTAAGTGAATAAAGTTTGATGCTCTGTCTTTCGCACTGAAGGAGAAACAATGGAGTTGACTACATCCTCAAGTGATCATTTCCTGGTGATGGAAGAAGAATAGAAGTCTTTGGGTTCACCCAATATTGTTCTTGAGAGAGGAGATGGGTGAGTTCAACATGACGATGCAGGAGCTCAAATTTTGCCCAGTGAAATTTCATCAGTACTTTAGAATGTTTGTCGGACGATTTGAAGGACTGCTCTGTCAACTGGCTCCACGTTTGCAGAGGGAGAGAACAAATTACCGATAGCCAAATGATCCGGAACAGCGGCCAACTACATGTCTGAGGTAAGATCAGCATGTCATCGACAAGCCAACAACATTTTGATTGGTCAGAGGTCTGGCCGTTCACCTTTTTGCCTCTGCAAAATTCGACACGAGCGAAAAAATAACAGTCGTTTTTTTCGCCCGTGGAAATTCGCTCCCGGTGTGGAAGGATCTCAGCGTATCGGTGCATATCATAAATAAACGTAACGTCGTAGTTGCTGTGTCATTTTTCGCTTTGGAATGGCACAGCAATTAAGTGAAGCACTTCCCTACCTGAGCACGCAGCACATGAGCAGCAGATGCTGTGGGACCTGTGCTGGGTTAAGGAGGGCTGGGCAATCAGAGCGCAAACAGGCCAGGAAGGCCCTGGTTCTCCTGGAGCGGTCTTCACTGGCACGACCCAACCACAGGCGTCGCAGGTTGGGACAGGTCCACTCCCGGAAACACAGAGCTGGAACGAGCTCCGGAGTCAAGGCTGACTTGGCTTTGCCACTGCTCCACTCTTTGACAATCACTGGAGGAACTGCGACACAGAGACAAAAGACATTTGGCCATTCTAAAACATGCAAATGGTAAAAATGCTGACAGCCTCAAACGTTATCTGAGATGTGTCATTTGGCTGCCGCAGAACTGTCACAAGCATTCAAATGTTCTCAGGGGTTCCCATTTTTGGCATTTTTCAAAAGTTCTCAGACTAAATATCTCAAGCGGTTGTTTTTTTTTAATGAAAACCTTTAAAACAGTGCAACTATAGAGCAGAAGCCACAATGTTGGCTCATCAGGAGGGATTACGATGTTTTAAGATGGTAATGAAACAATTAATGCTGACAAAACAATACTGCTGTTGTCATGGTCAAGTATATGCCATGAAAGACCAAAGACAGCATTGTTGCCCAATAGGTGAAATCTCAATAAAATAGTGTGAGTTAAAGGGGCAAGGGCTGTTCAGTCCCTGTATGATCGGAGTAGAAGTCTGCTTCGCATTGCCAGCAGTAAGTCAGACTTGTTCCCAATGCATGTTGGACCCTTTGTCACCGGTTCTGTTCATTATTTTCTGGACAGAATTTCTAATTCCAAGAATTCCGTTTGCTTTTGTTTGTTTGTCGTCAAGAATGGTTGTTATATTTTTCTCTTTGATGACTTGAAAAAACTTTCTGTCTTCTCCTTTGTCCAAACATAACGCACCCATACATGTAAATGTGGTAAAAAAAAATTTCCATGACACTTTTGCGATATACCTCTATATCCATACGTCTGAAAAAACAGCTCATGAGAGCGTCAAAAAACCTTTTAGCCACATTTGAGGGGTTTTTCGAAGTTTAGGTGTTTCCATTTCCAGTTTTTCATTGCGAGATTTAGGTTTTGCTTGTAGGGCTAATGGAAACACAGCTAGAATTATGGCATTACATTTTGGGGGACTAGTTTCTCAGGAGTGGCAGGATTTTACTTTGCTTTAATATGGTGAGTAGTGTAACAATCTGTGCCAAAGAGTAAACGGAGAAGAGCAGTGCAGCCGGGATCATACCAGTACACACAACATAACAGTCAAAACAGGTCTTTCTCGATGGCGCTACCTTCAAAGGGAGCCCTCTTGCGGAGGGCGAGCCTCTCCAGGCGGCGGTGTGTTTCAGCCAGACTGAAGAGGACACCGTATGCATACTGTCTAGCAGCGCGGAAAAGCAATGAGGCAGGAGGCAGCTCAGAGTTACACTCATCCTCTATACACACTGGCATCTTCATCTCTCCCTGTGGGGTGGAGTGGGATAGAGGCGGAGTGACTGATATGTCTTCAAAAGACAAATGAAAGGAAAAAGAAACAATAGAACAAGAAGGGCACAAGATTCCATGACCACTACCTTGGTCAATATGTGAAAAATCTGGGGATACATCAGTCCTCTTCTGTGTCTGTGCTCAGCTACGCGGAGAACCTCAGCGCTGACCTGGTGGCAACAAATAAGACGATGAGTACACCAAAGTTTGATCAGTGTCTCTTGTTTGTTTTTCTTAATCCTCACATGGAGCCATACCTGAGGCAGAGGGGGTGTGGTTATGTCCATGTGACTCCGTGTTGCCATAGACAACAGTGACGGAATGTTTGACCCGCTCCCGTTTCCTTGGGAACCGTCTCCAGAGGCTGGGCCCCCTCTTCCAGCAGGATCCTCCCACCGAGAGGGCTTGTCTGTCAAATGGCTGGAAGGGAAGAGAGGGGGGGGTTATTACGGGCGTGTTAAGGTGTGCAGGTCTGGCATTTCGTTTTGTGTTTGTGTATGTGAATGTGGGTGCGTGTGTGTGTGTGTGTGTGTGTGTGTGTGTGTGTGTGTGTGTATCATGACAGCCTTAAGTCAAAACACACCTACTGCCCGTGGTGTGGAGCTGATCGTTTGCTATTAAATAAAGTAAGCAATACTTAGCTAAATACAGTAAAAACTATAACTTCTTCCTCAAAGCCCTTACACACCAGGAGCGAATTTGCGAGGCGAATAATTTTTTTTTCAAACTTCCATCTGACTTACTTTGCGTTGCTGTCGTTGGGTTCATCTCCATCTGATGAAGAGGAGGGAGACGGAGAAGGACCAGACTGAGTGCTGGTGTGATGGTTGGGTAATCGATTTCCCCCCTGAGCAGAGTCGTAAGGAGCCGACCAATCGGCGAAGCCCATCTTACTCGTCAGCGAATCGTTGCCGTCTTGGGAAGGCAGTGGTGGGTTCTGGAACAAGGGAGCGGAGCCTGGTCCGTACGGGGCATTTTGATAGGGTGGCTTAAATCCTGGGACCTGTGGAGGTGGGAACTGTTGTGGGAAAGATAAAGAGTGGAGTGAGAGGGGAAGGAAGAGGGGATCTCAGAGGAGGGGACGAAGACAATCCTGTTTAATTTCAGATCAAACAAGAAGTCTAATCAAGGCTGGGAGGAGGATTAGAATGGAAAGAACTGCAACGCCGCCCCGCTGTGCTTCGGCCACTTTTGCCCCTAAATGAGCACATGCCACCAAGGGATTTCAAAAAAAATCTTAATCCACTCCACTGAGATTCATGTGGAGCAAAGAGCATATCTCACACACACACACACACACACACACACACACACACACACACACACACACACACACACACACACACACACACGCTGCACTTACTGAGACATAGTTCATAATGAAAAACCTGTACAGGTTTGCTATAATTAAACCGTTACAGAGGTTTTTGTCCAGTCTGCTACTTCCTTTGCATTTGTAGAAAAATTGTAACGATCTGGAATTAAAATCATACGGTGATTTTTGCAACATTTAATCATATCTTAACAGGAAAACACACACGCATGCACACCCTCCCCACCCCCACCACGCCGAAGAGGCCAAGCCGATTATCAATCTACCTGGTTCTTTCCAGGCTGCATTGGCCCCAGGTGGCCAGGTGGTCCTCCAAATGGATTGGGTCCAAACCCAGGTACTGAACGGAAAGAGACATGAGATGAGAAAATTAGACGTCTTCAAGATGGCACGACGACGTGGGCGACCAGTTATATCGACCATTTAACACTTACAGATGAATGAGGGGGGGCCCATGTTTGGTGAGCGCGGTTTGGAGGCAGCTGAAAAGTATTCCACTGCTTTTTTGAAACGCTCCACCTTGTCCTCCATACGGGACTAAAAGAAGCAAACACGCAAACTTTAGAATGACCGGCGACAAAATTTAAATTCTGCCATGTGTGAATTTAACCTGGTTCCTTCTATGAAGGAATGGGATTGTTTGACAGTGATGTTTGATGAAGTGCAAATGCTGACAAGGGTGTGTGGTTCAAGAGACAGATGCGTGAAATGGACATAAAAACTAACTCAATTTGGATATTGGCAATGCATAGTCAGTAACTGTTGCAGCCGTGCACACTTGAAATACCTGTGACTGTTTGAAGACATCTCTGGCTATGGCGTCGAGGTTCCCGAGGTCCTTGATGGAGGAAACGTATTCTGAGACAGCCTTGATCACCACCTCACAGGGTGGCAGCACCAGTTGGTGGGCTCGCACCTACACACACAAACACTCGACTATCAATTTGCATTTATACCCGAGCTGAATAGTCACATCTGGGTTTTTTTCCCCCACGCATGTAAATTTGGAGCTAAACGCTAACCCCTATTTCACACCAGAAGCGACAGCAGAGCGCTAGCAGAGCGTACGCGTAGACGTCTCGCGCAGCGGCTCGACCGGTTCACGCGATTATTGCAAGATCGCGCGACAACCCCGGTAGTTTGGCGTGTATTTAAAAAAAACAAAAAAAAACAATGAAACAACAGTGTCTCCAAGTATCGATGTGTAAAAAAGAAAAATCATACAAATGGCATCATACAAAATGCATGTATTTAAAGTACACATGTATTTTGATCATCATAGTTTGAGATTCAAAGTGAAATTTGTTATTGTTTGACGGCCGACCTGAACAGCGTTGAAGCCGATGCGTCGCGTTGATGTCTCACAGTAAAATTCAGCACATATAAACACAAAATCCAGCACATTGTATATTATGATGAAAATCAACCAGATCCACCGTGTTTTTACACCATCGACTTCCTGTCTGAACGATCCTACCTGCTGCGATTGACGCAGTAGGGAAGCGGCAAGCGTCAAAGAATAAACGGCAGCGTTCTTTTCCAGCGTGTCGCGTTTTACTGCTTCTGGGACGCTTCTGAAACGCGGCCGCTCTCCGCCTGGTGTGAGTCTGCTCATTGACTTTAAGTGCCGCGTTTTACTGCGTCGACGCGGACGCTCTGCTGACGCTTCTGGTATGAAACAGGGATAACACTGCATACATGCATAATTAGACAGACAGCATCTTCTTCGGGAAGATTAATGCTAAGTTAATGTTATATTTTGTTCATGTTTGTTCTCACTCCAACGTGTGAGGAATCATTTCTCTAAGAATGTTTCTTAATCAGTACTTCCACTTAGTGTTGTAGTATTTGAGATTGGTCTCGGTCTCTGGACCACTCTTTAAAGGTCTCGGTCTCGTCTCGGACTGGAAGGCATTGATACTGGGTCTTGTCCCGGTCTCAGACTGGGGGGGCTCAGGATTTTTGATCGAGACTGGTCAAGAGTCAGCCAACACTACAATGACACAATAATAACGGAAAAGAATCCAGCCGTTTGTGACACCCAGAGTGACACACCCCCTTACTCCTAGTTAATTTATTTTTTAATTTTATGAAGCAAACTTGTTTTTTGAAAATGGTTCAAAATAGCCAGCAAATCAGCAAAATGTTGAAAATTATTGAAAGATACCTTGCTGAAAAGAGATGTTGCTGTTCAATTTAGAAGCAAACTTGAATTTAAAAAAAAGACACTGGTCATTTCTTTCTGTTTTGCTGTTATTTTTCTTTGATATATAAAATCTTGGTCTTGTCTCCATCTCGATACACCCTAGCCTTGATCATGTTTTGGTGTCGGTTCGGTCTTGACTGCAACACTGCTTCCAGTTCTTGGTGTGTTTGTGCAGTAGACATTGAAAAGACTACAGTGCGTTTGAAACTTTGACTTGACAACACTCTACCTTGAGGGAAGCAAGTGGGTGTTCTGGTCCCAACAGACTCCAGTGGAAGGCAGCCAGGTCCTCATCAGGAAGAATATGATTTCCTGCAAGGAGGCAAATTGATTGGAAATATTGTCTAAAGAAAGTGGGAAAAGTCAAGGTCTCTCTTTGATTTACATGGCAAAAGATCACACGTGTCCATGTGCTGACCCTCACCCAGAAGAGCAGCAAAGCATGGCAGGTGCTGTGTCTTGAGTCCAAGCTGCCTGGCGGCCTCAGACAGCAGATACTGGTGTGTGGTCAGGTTCTTGCCGTTCCAGCTTAGTTTGAGTGCGTGTGAGGAGAAGTAGGCAGGTACGTTGCAGAGCGCAAACTCAGAATCCTGAGCAATCAAGCCAGCGAATCCAAAGTCCCTGTAGAGGGACAGCACTTCCTGGTGGTGGTCCTCCAAAGTCTGTACAACCTACAGGTGCAGAGGGGATAAACTCAGTGGAGGGCCTGCAGTCCTGAAATTTGCACGTTTGGAATGACCAAATATTTACATGGAAAAGGTCAATTGGCATAAAAGGAATAATTTTACTAATGATAACCACTCATTTGCTCCATTGGTGTACAAATGTGCATGTGCATGGGTAAATGAGAGGCCATTGTAAAGCACTTTGGGGTACCGTGAAGGTGCTGGAAAGCGCTATCTAAGTGCAGACCACTGACCATTTATGCCGGCGCTGGTACGATGTTTGAAGTTTCTTTGTCACAATAACATTCTTGGAACTTAAAAGCAGACACTTTAGCATTTTACATCTTCCTCAGCTTCAAAAAATATATATCTTGCATACACACACTTTGTTACAGCTACAATATTAACTGCGGTTAAGCTGTGTTTAAACAGGCGAGTGTTTAAAATAAAGCCAAGGACATTTTCAGATTAGATCAAACAGTAACCACTAATGGATGTTTGAACAATTTTGTTTCATAATTTCCCTCTATTTTTCGCTTTTCACATTTTTAACGTAATCTTGATCTACCCCTGTGATTTATAGAATTCTGTTGGGAAGACACAGAGATGTCGCTTCTGAAAGGACAAAAACAACCCATTCCCATAAACACCCCTGATGGCAGTAATAGTAATACTAGTAACACAGGGGCACTGCTGGAAATGTTGGGCCCACTGACTAAAAATGGCTTTGGGCCTCCCAGGACCTTACCACTAGTAATAGTAATACATTGCCGTTGCTTGCAAAAATGACATTTAACTAAGGATGTTTAGGATGATGTTGTGTGTGCAATAACATCATATTTTAAATTAAATCAAATAATTTGTAATTATTTAATTTAGTGTAGAAAATATTGCATCCTGATTATACATGAGACAAAAAATATATAATACAAAACTAAAACCTCTTTCTCAAAATGAATAGATACATGGGGGAGAATATTGATTTTATAGACATATTGACATTACAACCGACCCCAACAAACCAATAATAGGCACTAACAACTTTATATTAGGAATTGTATTTACGTGGAATAAAGCACAACTGGACATTGAACAGAAACAGCACATGGGATTAAAGCAATGACAGATTTGAGATACTTCAACTGGCAGAAGTAGTTTGCCTGCATGCACAATAGAAAAATATGCATGGGAACTGTTAGAAATGGGGCAGCAACGTGTATAAGGAACAGCAGAACACATTGTTCTGTACTCGGTTCTGTGCGTGGGATATTTCTACTCTAACAAGAGTTCTCTCACACACTTGGGTATTGTCTTTCAAACTATCATGCAAAGTGAAGATAAGGTAGAACAAAGGCAAGACAAGTCAGCCAACACAAACTGCAGCAGTAAAACCCTGACAGGCAGACAGGGGATCAGAAGCATTTACTACGTGTCTCCAGCAAACATTGTGAGTCACTTCTGCATTTTCAAACAAATTATGTCAAGTTGAATTTCACCCATAATGTCTGTTACAGTGTATAAGATGATCTGGACAGGTTACGTACACCATGTTGAGAATATTGTAGATTTAATTTTAAAATCAGAATAAGTGAATTCATGCAGAATTCGGTGAAGACACCCAATCCCAACCAGCAGTCATAAAAAAAACACATAACAATTACCATGTACACGTTCCGCAAGCTGCCCCCCTATAAATAGTCTTCCCACCCAGCGGTTGTTCTGCAATCTATGACAAGTTCACTGAGTTCATATTATGTAATATATAGGCTAGATTAGGTCATGTAGTACAATTGCTTCCAATCCCCCTCTGAATGTAATGTACAGACTCGTTTGGCTGACTGCCACTGACTCGTGCGGCTAAAAAATCTGTCATACAGTGGAAACACGCCCCTTCCCCACTCAACCGCCCCATACAGCGTGCATTTGCAAAATGAAAAACCTCAAACCCCCATGCAAGGCAGCAGGACGGCTCGCCGATCAGATCACTGGCCTGTCTGTGTTTGTGCACAATTTGAACGCAACATTCCAGGATTAGGCATTACAGTAGTGAGAAGAGCTCGTCATTTACACTGGTCAAGCACCGATAGATGCTACAGGCTATGAAAAAGAGGGAGTGCTGCAAAGCAGGGGGGTCGGCATGGGTCGGAACGTTGCTCACCCGCACTCTGAAGCGCAACAACTATACACTAAAACAGTCAACATAATCTAAAACTATAGAATATAATCATTCTGCATATATTCAATAATCCTGCACAGGGAGATTCAAGATGTGGT
Source organism: Thamnaconus septentrionalis (assembly GCA_009823395.1). Lineage (NCBI taxonomy): Eukaryota > Metazoa > Chordata > Actinopteri > Tetraodontiformes > Monacanthidae > Thamnaconus > Thamnaconus septentrionalis. The sequence continues at coordinate 17,926,067 of CM020512.1, read as the reverse complement.
GACTGTGAATGATAGATTAATGGATAGAATTCTAGAACAATAGAAAGTGATAGATAGATAGATAGATAGATAGATAGATAGATAGATAGATAGATAGATAGATAGATAGAATCTTTTTAAGGAAGATTAATGTTTTTTATATTTTGTTCTCACTCCTCTGTGTGAGTTGGAATCCTTTCTATGAGAATATTTCTTAATCCGTTAGTGATCAGTGTTCAAACAACGATAGGTGCTACAGGCTATTAAAAGGGGGAGAGTGCTGCGAGGTAGGAGTGGTTGGCATGGGTCGGAACGTTGCTCACCCGCACTCTGAAGCGGAACATGGCGAGGCGGACGCAGTGGCTGAGGCAGGCTGGGGGCAGGAACCATGCCCGTGGAGGCGGGGTGGCCTTGCTGCCGACGTGGTTGACTATCAGCTGTGCCGTCTGTCGCTGGCCCTGCGCTCGCCGCGCCCACTCGGGCCAGCGCTCCTTGCCGAGTGTGCCGTTGAACACCACCACCAGCTCCAGGCCGCCCTGGTACAGACACGCCTGCGACAGGGCGGCCAGGTAGCCGAGCATGGCGTTCCACTCGCCCCCGCACACCCAGTCCGTCTGGTAGCCGCCGTAGAGGCGCTGCAGGCCGGAGTCGGCGTCGATGAGGATCCTGGCGGGCGGAGGCGGGGGAGGCATGGGCCCGGGGTGATGATGAGGGTGGTGATGGTGGTGGTGGTGTGGGTGATGGTGGTGGTGAGGAGGAGGCGGCTGGCGGGCCACGGTGCGGGCGAGCTTGAGCAGGTCCACAGGGACCGCGGCCCCGGGACAGCGCTTCTCTAGATACTCTTGAAAACCCTGCACTCCCATGACGGTGTTGTTGAGCCTGTGCGTCTGGCCGGGAGCGGGCTCGGAATACGTTCTGTACGCCGTGTTTGAAATGTGCTGTGGGGTCGACACTGAAGCTAGCTATGCACTGGAGGCAAAGCTAACTCAAGTCTCCGCAGAAAGTGACCGACTGTACTTTTATTTAGTGAAACCTGTAAAACAACTTGTCGCCCGGATTGGTTCAAAACGTGCGACCGTGCACCGCTTGCACGACTGTTAGCTTCAGTTAGCGTTACTTATATCGAGATATCGAAAGGCCCAATTGTTCAGTTTTGGTTGTGACTGCTCGGTATAGTGTCCATCCCTGTGGGGCTTTTGGTTAGATGCCAGCAAGGCCAGTGTAGCTACCTACAACCACAGAAAGTTCATCATATTTCCTTGCTCTCATAGTTTGGCCTGAACGAGACCCGCATCATAAATCCAGATGACAACGGTGATCGGAAACGCGGCAAAGTTGCTTAAATGAACGAGAAATGCCGACACAGCCACTGTCGTGCTGCTTTTTTAACAGATGAAACAGATGCAAGATTGCGCATTAGTTAGCAATCCACAGGCTGGATGAGCAGTTCGCGGACATGATGTTAAATCGAGCCGCCTTCCAAAAAGAATTCTGTGTCTGACAAGACAAAATATCTGACGCTATTAATGTCGAATATCACCACGTGTGTAACGACGCGTGTGGGCTTTGTAGATATCAGAATTACCATTAAAACAAACTAAAAGAAGAGCCGTGTGCCTGGCTTAACTGGCTAGCTGAACTAACATTTGCTAAGTGTGTGGCTAGCTGTTAGCTTCTGGCAGGGGTCCCCGGCGTGATTTGACGCGTCAACTCCCGAAGAACTAGTCCGGGGGTGGACACGACGCGGAATGAGATGGATGTTTGACGAAATAAAACAAAAGCAACTAAAATAAAATAAAAATAAAAGCCCGATGGTGCCTCCCTCGCTTTCTTCCACACTCACGGCTTCATGTTGCGGAGGGGAACATTACTTCCAAGCGACGTCAGCCATCTTGCGACTTCCTCGCGGCCCAGTGGAGTGGGAGGGAAGGCGGAGTGGGAGGGAGGGAGGGAGAGGTGGCGCTGCCGCCGCACAGAGGACTGGGAATTGTAGTATTTTGACGCGACACGGCCGGCGCACTGCGCTGGAATGATAAACAGTAGAAAACTACACTAACCGTCACAAGAAGTTCGTTCGTTGAATTGGGGATAAAAACTGGAGCACAAAATTTCTCCCAAGTGGCAGACAAGTGCCGTGAACTGGAACTACGTATATTCGTCCACTGTCCATTGGGAATGACGTTATACTTTAACGCATAGTATGAGTGATAAAGTTTGCAAAGTCATGTTTTGACAGCACATGTTGTTAAAGTACCCGTATGCACGTGTTCTTATTTGTTCTAACCAGTTATTATACAAGGGGAACCCGTGAATATATGCATACAGAAAAAAAGAATGTGTCGATGGTCAATAATGTTGACGTGTAACAGGTTATTATGCATGTATATAAAAAATGAGTTGTCCCTGTGGAACTTTTCTGAAGCATGAGAAGAATGATTGAAAAAAAAAAAAAAAGCTTACTGCCAAGCCCCGGAAACACCAGTAGATGGAGACAAAAGTCTGTAAATTTACCAAATCAGCTGTGCTAATTTACGGAAAATATTAAATGATGTATTAAGTGTTTCAAGTGCATTGATGATATGCTAGATGGCTTTATTGTCATTGCAACACGTAAACGTGTACAACGAAATTTTACAATCCCCGTCCAAACACATACAGTACAAATACAAATACGATACAACATGAAAGACAGGACTGCTGATGAATGAGTAATGCTCAATACGATGTAGTAGATTATTATTTTTGGGATATTACAGGGCCACAAATGTTGCAATTTTGTGTGTGTGTGTGTGTGTGTGTGTGTGTGTGTGTGTGTGTGTGTGTGTGTGTGTGTGTGTGTGTGGTTGAATGCGTGCGCGCGCGCGCTCCGAATGTTAATCCTCCCTCCTGCAGCCCTTGCCAGCGCCTCCTGATTGGTCGCGGAGTGCAGGTTATAATTACACTGAAAACATCTCCAGGAGAAAGTGGCAGCGATGAATCGACCAGGTAAAACTCTCTCTTTCTCTCTATCTGTATTGATTTGGTTTGATTGTAAATTTATCATCACCGGTGTCTTGATCCGCTTTTGTTGTCAACGAAGTGTTTGCTTAGTGTCCGTGATGTGACTGTCGAGGTCTGAATGCGCAACAGGTCGGTTGTTGTTAGCCTATTAGCTTCGCGCTCGTGGGACTCAGCTCAATGAACAGCTACTCTGCATGTTTATCTGAAAATGCTATTAATAACACTTTTTACACATTTCAAGTGTTTATGTTTTACAAGATCTATCTATCTATCTATCTATCTATCTAATCTATCTAAATGTTGACAGGTTTTGCAGGGACCTCATCGCCTATGAGCTTTTCCACAAGGGTAAATGGATGTTCACCCTCAGACCTGATTGAGGAAGACCCAGACCATCTTCGGACAGAACTTGCAAAGGTATGTCGGCTTCTGGTATTGTTGTTGGGCTGGTTTAGTAGCATGATAGCATGCTGTCTGGCTCTTTTTCATTTTTTCTCTTTTTTTGTTTCTCTTGCATAGATGGAGGAAGAAATTCAGACTTTACGACAGGTGCTTTTGGTGAAGGAAAATTGTGCAGCAGACATCAGGAGGCAGCTTGGCTTAGGTCCATTGAGTAATTTCAAGCAGAGCCTTTCCAAAGGGTGGCACGACGTCCAAACCTCATCCCCGTAAGTGGCGTGTTAATATTAGTGACTTTCTCATTGTTAGCTTTAAATAGTACTGAGAGTGAAGGTTTAATCTGCAGGCAAGTTTCCTCCAACCCTTCCAGTGTTGAAGGATTTGCCACGCATTGTTTCTGAGCGATGGTTACATAACCATGGAAAGTGCATCAGATGGAGATTTGGTCTTAAAAAGAGGTCATTTACTTGTTCATGTTTCGCTATGATTTCAGATATCTCTCAGCTTCTGCAACTTTGGAGGACATCAGCCACTCTGACGTGTAAGTCCTGGTTATTATGCAATCATTCAAACAAAAATTGTCGCCTGAGGTTCCCTAGTGTCTACATCCTGTGCTCACATGTGAAAGAGGGATCAGCTGTTGAAGAGATAGGATTTTCTAGGTCAAATAGGATCAGTGCCCTCTTAATAGCTTTACAGCCTGACTTAGCACAAGTAGTACTAGTATTAGTGAACAGCAGCAAAGCAACCCCGCAGTGGTTGAATTTGCATGGATTGAAGTCAGTGACATACAGTGGTTTACTGTCAACAGTTTCAGTTTGTTTCACGTGTTTTTTTTTTTTTCCCTTTCGTGATAAATTCTCTCATCTATTTACTTTTGCCTCCAGATATATGAGAACACGAGAGGGTTTCTCTCATGCAGGCCAGGTGACATCCTCTGCACTATCAACTGTGGGTGTTGCTGTCACAAGAAGGCTGGCAGACATGAGGTACTTATGACTTTTGCCTCCCCATTACAAGAAATAAGTGTTCTGTCACGTTTTTGGTTTTTTTTACATTGGGTTTGTTTAACATTAGAGGTCTAAGACATTACAAAAGTACAACTCGAGCATGTTCATTGTTCATAACAAAGCATTAAAAACTCAAGTCTAGAGGATTTAATAACAGGCGTGTCAGCGTGGCAACTGGCTAATTCTATTGAGCAAAAGAAGAAGCAGAGTGCCTCAAGTGGGCACTGTATTAAATGTACATTGAGAGTACGAGTATATTATTGCAATATTACATTATCATTGTTTTATGTCTTGATTACTTTGAATGTAACGGAACTTTGCACATATGCAATATATTTGCACAATTTTCTTGCTTATACTGTATTTATAGGAATCAAATATACATTATACGCATGTATGAGTAGCTTAATGTCTCATAATCATTGCAAGAAATTCCATGAATTGTGAAAAACAATAGATTACATTTGTTAGATCTAACAATGGATTTTATTCAAATACAAATGGACACACACACAAGTGTAAGGCACATGAGGTGCTATTTCTTTTACTGTAAATGTTTGAATAGTGTCTGTCAAGAATCAGCAAGGTTTGTAAAGAAAAGAAAAACCTTTAGGGTTGGTTAATATATTTGTACGTTGAACATAAGCTCAAGGCCTAAGGTCATCCTATGCTATTTCGTTGTTGTTTTGCTTTTGTTTACGCCGGTAAGCAATCGTAATCCTCTAACGGCAGTACATCCGAACACCTGCAGCAGAAGCTGTTAAGTCTGTTGTTTTCATCCATGTGGGAACAGCCACTGATGTGGCGTTATCTCTGCTTCTTTGTCTTAATAGGACTCTGTCTCTCCCAAGCCCACCACGGTAAGCTCTCTTTGACACTTGTTTCAGTGGTGTGAATATAGAAAGAATCAGATTCCGAATACTTTATTTTTTCCAGGGCAAACTACAAATTGGCTAACAACTAAACAGTTACACATTTTTGATAACTTGACGTTATCACTCTTCATGAATTTTACCTACATAATCCTTTGTTTTATTCATGTCTTTCTTCTTACTTTCAATTATCTAATCTAACATGATTTCCTTGCTGTCTCTTCAATATGAAACCCTAGCACACTGGGTCACACTATGAGTGTGCCTACTATGAGGTAAAAAAAAATAAAAATGATCAATTTCAGCATCAACCGTTCACCTCTCATTTCCAGAATTTAAAAAAATGTTTAATTTTCTCTCCAGACATTCTTCCACTTTCAAGTCTATTGAGGAAGTGTATGGCAACATGAAGGTGAGCGTCCTTGTGGCATCTTCGTAGGAACCAGAGTTCTTCCTGTGTAAGTGTTCACCTCAGTACCTTCTGATCGGCACAGGACAAGGTGACTGGCGATGTGGCAAACAGTAAAGCAACAAACGGCTTTGAAAGAAGATCCCATCGCCACAGGACGTGAGACGAACCCTTTGACTTCACAGCTATTTGTTTTTCATATAAAAATACAGCATTCTTTTTTCCAGCATTGTGAATATGTACAATTATTTTTTGACAGTTACATACACATATCGTAGAGTTTATTCATCGGAATGTTCAGTCACAAAAGTAGTTTTTAACATGTGAATGTGTCATGTTTTTGTATGTTGTAAAAGTGTGTTATAAATGTTATTATGGTTCTACGTATATGTGCAATATATCAATTGTCTTTAATATGTGACGGTCCAAAAAATAAACATTCATTGGCATTAATTACAACACTGGCAAGACAAGACACAAGGCTGTATAAAGTTTGTGCAGAAGAATAAGTATTTTTGTACTTAACATTTTTCAATTAAAGCCCATTGAATGTCTAATGCTGTCGTTTGTTTCTGATTGCATTTGGCCCAAACATTCGTTTCCCCTTCAGGTTCCATTAACTGCGTCAAAACTCTGACATGAAATGCATTGGCTATATTTTACAAAGCCTCTGGGTGGCGCTGTATACTCAGTATACATTCAGAAGTAGGCATGATTGTATTACTACACTGTCAACAACTGCAAGTACATCCATCTTCGATACTACTCGTGCATTCAGGGTTGTGGTGGGTCTGCTGGAGCCTCTCCCAGCTGTCAGGCTGTCAAGATACAGCCTGGACAAGTCGCTAGTTTATCGCAGGGCCAAATAGAAGGACAAACAAACACACCTCTTCGCACTCTCACCATTTAGAATTCCCAGTTGGCCTCACATGCATGTTTTGGGACTGTAGGAGGAAGGAACCCAGAGAGAATCCATGCAGACACAAGGAGAACATGCCAACTCCACACAGAAAGCCCCCCCAGATCCAAGCTGGGACCTTCTTGCTGTGAGGCAACAGGGCTTAACCACTGCACCGTTGTGTCACCAAACTGCAAGTACAGTTTTGGTAAAACAAATGAGAGCTGATACTATATACTACAAGTTATAAGAAAGGTTACACAAATGCACATCTCTTCTCCACTTTCTTTGTCTTTCTTGTAAATCTATATGAGAGCTAGAAATGAATCACACTCCCTGGTGTTTGTCTTGCTTTGCGTTTTTGGTCCATCACAGCTTCAAATGTCATTCAGATTATGTTGTGCAGTTGATACTAGTGCCTGGTGCACCTGGCACATTCTCAGACCAAGTTGCCAGGGGGTGTGCTTCATTGCTAATGCAACTGGTCTGGAAGCAGAATAGTCAAAGGTATCTACTAATTGAAAAAAAAAAATCATAATTTGATGTTAAAAACAAGTTAAAATAAAGAGCTTGTTTTGTATGACTTGCCGATGGTGCCCTATTTGTTTTTAAGGTGTTCCTTTAACTTGAATCCTTGTTTTACCAATCTACTCTGTTCACCTCACCATGCAATCAAAAGTCGAGGTAGTCCCCTGTCTTAATTTGGATATTTTGTATATTCATACGCGATTTAGACGGTTTCTTTCACCGTTCAAACAAATAGGTGTGATACATGCGCTCTGGCGCTAGAGGGCGCAACTTCGGCCGGACCAATGCTGACCACGAAAACACATTGGATTCACGGCGAGGCGAAATGAGTTTGTTTTAATCGGATGATATCAGTGCGGTCTCCATCGGTAACAGATTAAAATGTCGTCGTTTTCCATGATCAGCTACACTGCATGAACTTCAAGCCTTCGTGATCGCAGTTGGCTACGTTTTAGTTTGACTCCAGCCCAAAATATGGAATTTAATCTGTATATAAATTGTTGTTGTTAAATAGTTTGCAGCGAACAAACTTTGATGGGGAGCTGAATGGGACTGTGAATGGGGAGGACGCTGCTCTCCAGTTTGTCCTTGAGGACCTTCTATATCGGCCAGAGAGCAGGCAGGTGTCCTGCAGTGCGCGCCGGCCCTGTACTCCCGGTAATCGGAGCCTCCAGGAGGCTCAAAGCCTGGAGTCACCGGGGTCCGGAACAACAGCACGTTCCGTGTCCTCGAGCAAAGTTGCCCACAGGCTCCGCCCACTGACACCAGCAGCACGCGCTCCGGGCCAGCAGACGTCATATAAAGCGGGGCGGCTGCGCTCAGAGACCAACAGGAGCAGCAGGGAGCCGACCGGAACGGGTCACAGCACGGAGCCAAACCACAAATGGGCCATTGGAACCACTAACGCCTCATCCACTTCCAGCCATCCGCACCTTGTCAACCGTCTCCGGTGCCGACGACAACATCGACTACCTCTTTCATCAGGTAGGTCAACAATTAAAAACATGAATACATACATAAATAAACACGACTTTAATCTTTACGCAGCCGAGTCTTGCACTATAGGATGTTGCGTCCTCAAGCATGACCTACTTTTGTAGAACGTTTTCCAACGTCAACGTTTAGATTGAAAGGGATTTCGAAGTTACCCCCCGACCTCCTATAAAAAGGTTCAGCACCTGCCTTTCAAAAAGGACAACATTCAGAAGCAGCCTACGTAAATGCTCGAGTGCGCAAGAGTGCCTGCCTCCCCTGCTGTTCAACAAACACGTGCTTCAGCAACAGGTGGCGCGATGAGATTTTTTTTTCTTCCCACCCCAGCACGTTAAGGACTCATGTCTCGGGGCTGAAGCCATAAGCGGCGTGTTTGTGCATCGGCTGCTCTGTTTTTGTCTGCGCCTTTAAATCCTCAGCGCCATCTGCAGCTCACCTTAAGCCACAGAGCCGCCGGCTTTTCTGCGCGCTGACAAGCATGTTGTCACTCAGTTTGAAATATGCCTGTGGGTGACTCCGTCAGTCGACTCAGTGTTTTCAACAATGAAGTTTAACTTGTCAATATTTTATTGTAATTGCAACTTATTTTGCCATATGTAGCAAAGGGCATGTTGATCTTCAGCCAAGCTGAACTAACTTGAACTTGAACACGCCTTGCCTTCTGGTTATTCGAGTCTGTGGAATTCAAACTCTCAAAAGCAGCTGGTTCAGCTTTATCAGTTTGCACTCAAAGCTTGGCAACTGGATAATATAGCACAGAGGTCACGAAAGCATGAGCTGAAGTATCTGAAAAGTATTTTCCTAGAGGCTATACATACAATATAATATGAGCTCAATAAAATTCATTTTTGAACAAAGGGAAGAAAAAAAAATCAAGTTGAACTCCCAACTTTAAAAAAAACAAACAACAACCTTTTTTGTTCGAAAATACCTACACTACCTCTCTTCTTCCTTTCAGGTTACCATTTTTCATCTTTGAGCGGTTTTCCACCGACGGTCGGAGAAAATGGCATCAATTCCATCAAGTGGTTCCCTCATCGCCACCCATGATTACTATAGAAGTGAGTGACCTAGGCCATGCATTTATACCAAATGGCTATAAGCATTTTTTGTTTTCTCGCATGTGACCCAGCACTTCAAAAAGCCCCTTTTACATCTCGAATATCTTATCCTTTATTTCAGGGCGCCTTGGATCTGCCTCCAGCAGCAGTTCCTGTGGAAGTGCGGAGTACATGGGTGAAGTCATTCCTCACCACCCAGGTATCCACAGTTTTTTTGTCTGTTTGTTTTGTGCTGTTTGTTCTTTATTATGTTTCTCTAATTAATCTTTTGCACCAAATCAGGTCCTGAATAACATCCATTGTCTTCTTTCCAGGACTTCCCAGACAAGATTCTGGCCATTGGTGGACTTCATTTTTCTTTGCAAAACCGAACCAGCCTGGCATGCAGAGTGGATCTGAGCATCAAAAGTGAGAACTATAAGCATATGAGTTACAGCATTTTAAAAAGTTGGGTTCTGGTGTGCCTTAATCTGATGCACATGTTCACTTGTGTTGCAGAAATGGAACGTACACAGTGACCAACGGTCAGGTGACCTGCATTGCCAAGGAAATGGTTCTGAAGAGACAAGTCAGTGAAAGCAGCGAAACTGCCAAGTCCGAGTCGTCAACTCTTCCACCAACTCTATAGTTCTATCCCTGCCAGCGCCCCTTCCCCCTTTTCTTACACCCTCATCTTGCCGTCTGCAACATAAAGATGGAGATTATGATGGTGTCTTTTATCTTTCAGTTTTTATTAGTTTATGTTTCATATTTGCATATAGTGTATTTTATTATGACCAAAAGAAAAAAAATCTAAAGACATGTTGAACACTGTTTCCCATTTTATTCTTGTGATTTTACACTGTATATAATGAAAATAAAAGCTTAAAAGTCACAGATTCCTTTGTACTCATTTCACACTTGGAAAATATAAAAAAAAATTGTTTGGTAAGTCTATCTTTAATAACTTTTTAAAGTTTTTCCTTTGGTATTTTGCAGTTAGTAAATCCAAGTTGGTTTCAATCCGTTTTCTGTCTTTTCAATAAGGCCAGCTGTTTTATAACTGAGGGGGAGAGTCATCATCCTATTTACTACACAGCCATAATCTGTTCATATGATTAGCAACATTAATTCATCGGGTAATGCCGAACATGGTGACTCACCTGTGCTACATGGTGGCCAGCCCCTGTAAAAAGAAAGGTCAGGCCACGTTTCACAATAATACTGCATGTTTGTGTCTTATACCCGCAAACGCTCAAGAGTTCCAGAAAAAGAAACTTTTTTTTAGACATTTTGTGAAATCCCATGAACATGAATGGGGCACTGAACTTGAACCAGCTAGTGTCAATGTTTTGGGAACATTTTGCAATAAGCAAATACACATACTAAGAATAAACTGAACAAAGTCTGGTTCCAGGTCACTCTGGCTATTCGATAACAATTGCTTTCATAAAAATTAGAAAAAAGAAAAAGAGGGCAAAGGTTCTCCAAGTAGCGGTTTGGGGTAAATACAGTACTACCCAGAAAATTACAATATCCTGAAAAGGATGTTGTATTTCCCCATGTCTGAACTCTTCTGAGCCAACCCAAGACAGACTTTTTAAAGGCTCAGGGCCCTTTTGCAGGTGTTTTGGATTCTTTGGACTCTTTGAACCTACAAAACTGAAGCTTTTCACAGTATTCTAATTTTCTGAGTTTGTGGGTTTGTGGTTTTAATAAGCTGAAAATCTTAATCAGCAAAGTTACAACAAGGAACTGCTTGAGAGATGTCAATTTGTGTGTAATGGCTCAATAAAATGTGTTGGTTTCATCTTTTATGTTAAATTGCCAAAATAAAACAACTTCTACTTGATATTCTAATTTTTCGGGTAGTACCTGTATAAAGTACGGACAGCAAGACTTTTTTTTATTTCAAACATCTTCATTTAAAACTGCAACGTGTCCTACAAAGTTGCTCTATTTCTGGCAACAATGCAGAGAGGCATTCAAGTCTAAGAGTGCTCACTGATGCAGCGCCAACAAACATGTCACAGTACTGACACAGGAGTTTCCCTCGTCAAAATGTTTCTTTCATAAGCTAAATGAGGTCACAATGAAAGGATGACATAGGTCCTTAAAAGTAGGCCCCTAAAATATATATATGGAAATGACAAGAAAAAGGAAATAGCTAATGAGTAAACAGAAAGTATTTGCCAAGTTTAATTTTTATGGGAAAAATGTATGAACAAGTTTTACTATTTAAATTGACAAAAGTACAAATGTAGTTATTTTAAAAGCCAAACTGCATATAAATGTAAAAGACGGAATGTACAGTTTTTAGAGTGCTGTTTTTAAGATGTAAAAACAACACCTTTTTCTTTCATAAATTAAGTTGCATTTAATTAACATGCATTCAATGGGGGAGGTAAACTTCTGTGTCAAAAGATAAATATTAATTTAGATATGTTTATCTGGATAACATTTTTAATAAATCAATGGCAGTCAGTTCAAGAAAAATAAGCCTGATCAATTGTCCTTGCTTTATTTTTTCCAATGGAAAATAAGTGCAAGACTACAACGAGGGCTCCTGGATGGTAACTGGCTTGAAGATAAAAAGGGAATCTGGGGCAAAGGCATCGAGCCCATGCCTCAGCGCTGCCAAAGAGTTCATCCCTTAGCGCCAATGCAAAACCTCAAGTGAAATATGGTTGAGATGTGAAGATGATATATGGTATAGTTATAGATTATACATTGATATAGATAAGATGGGAGACAAATGAGCTCCAATCATCAGTAAATCAGGCACAGAGAATCAATTTGTCTGTCGTTGAGGAAAAAGTTGCTTGGACCATCTGCCTGGGATCAGGTGTCATTCAGTCACAAAGTGCTCAGCAGCACGCACCATGAACGTGAACTTCTGGGAACCAGTTTGGAAACACGTGTCTCTTGTGCAGAGGGTGGGCGGGGGGGGCAAGAGTTTCTGTCAAAGTACAACAAAGATTGATTGCGTCTGACATTCATGGTTGACCTCTGTCCAGCAATTTCCTAAAATTGTTTCCGCTGTGTGAAAAAAATAGTCATACTTGCAGTGGTTATCAAACAAATTGTATGTAACATAAAATTATATTTAAGCAAATAAATAAAACCCAGTAACACTTGAACAGCCACTACAATTTTGAAACTTGATGTGATGAATGTTTTTGTTGTTTTTAACAGTATTTCTAAATCACACCTAACTACCAGTTAAAAGACAGGGCAGGTATTATTAATCCTGTATCCCTTGTAGGATTTAGGTCACGGAAAAAACATTCTCTTTTTCACCCTTTGCGACCTCCATCCAGTAAATAAGCTACAACCCTTCTAGATGCCGGCATACTGTTGTGAAAATTACAAATACACATAAACGAGATAACAAGTGGGTCATGGCGCATGTGGAGACACGGTTCCAAAACATTTGCCGTGGAACAAGGCGTTCATTCTCACATAACACTTGTGTGTGAAGCCAGCTGAATGTGTTCCCACATGTTCACGAGCCACACCGTCGCGTCAGCAACACCTCAACACAGCTCCACTTCCAGTTTGTAATCATAAACTGGACTGGCAGAAACAAGGTCAGGTCAGGTACATTAGATTCCAAATAGAACTGAAAATATCCCACCCAATCTAACCCTCTACCACTGGTCCCATGTTAACAATGCTAATTTGTTAGCATCCAGGAAATACAAAGAAAACTGTTGCTGTACATGTTTCATGATGGAAGACGTTTAACTACAGGCAGCATTACTAAAGCTATCATGTTACCAATGCATAGCGAGATCAAAGCCGCTACCTGTACTGGCTAACATCTATTTCTAATTGCTAAATACTTTTCAATTGATGTTAGCCTCTATTCTCCCTTTGATTTCTGAACTGAAAAGCAGAAATTAATATATTCTTGCACAAAAACATTTTGAGGGCAAGGATTTCCTTTAGATGAAGATCAAGACAGAAATTGTGTTGGTTGGTTAAATGTTGTTGTTGTTGTTGTTGTCGTTTCCATACACACACACATTTTAGTCACTTACTTTTAAGGACTTATTTTATCATTTCATTGTGACCTTATTTACCTTATAAAAGTGTGCACGTGAGCAAACTGTTGTGTCAGTGCAGTGACACGTTTCTTCTTTGTGTTACAAAAATGTGTCCATACAGGTTTCTTTCTTTCAGGTCTATTTTCAAGAGAAACCTATGACTGTGCTGCCACCCCGTGGATAAGATGTGAGCCACTTTGTGTAGCAGCATGTTAAACACAAAGGGGGCTTACTGTAACATAGAATTAACATTAAACTTCTACATGTATGTTTTATTTTATTTTTATTTTTTTTTTTTTTTAAAAGAATGAAACATAATAAATACATTAAAATCATAAAATATCAGATAAAATAAGAATATTGATTAAATAAAAAAAAGTTTAATCATCATAGTAAATCTTCTGAAATACTCCCGACTTATTTTTTTCCTCAAACATTTGCCCATCAGGAAAATTCGCCACCTCAGCCTGCCCAGTTTATAAGTTAAAAAGAAAACGAAAACGTTTTTATAAAGTCTGCAGTGCCAAACTATGACCAAAGGGTGGCACACTATCCCATAATTCCAGGAGTAAAACGGAGGCCATTAGATGCGTGAAAATTGACGTCCGATGTATTTTATGTAAATGGAATTTACAGGAAAGGGCAACAACAGCAGTTGCAATGTTTCTTTAAGTGAGGCGTGAAGTTTCTGCAATAAAAAGCGAGGAAACCACAAAGAGAATGTCGTCAAGATAGCTCATCGCACTGTTTTATTCAATTACTGACATCTCAGGAGAAGAGGAGAGCCACTGTGGTCTTTTTTTGTGTTTTTTTCTTTAGTAGCGTTGATGCAACACTGAAAAAGCGCTATTCCCAAACAAACACAGGTCCCTCATTAGTGATATGTAAGAGGCAGAGAGAATCTCACCTGGACAGTTTTGCATGAAACATACAAATGAAACAGGTTCAACCTTTTCTTTTGTCTTTTTGTAGTTTCACATACAATAATAAATATCCATACCTATAAACACTCCAAGGAAAACAAAAAATAAAAAATATTAAGTCACAGGTACTGGAAAAAAGCTCCACTTTTAAATCACAATGATAAATGTACAAAACAATAGACATCTCATATAAATGTTGATGGTTTTTGTAAGAGAATTGAATCTCATCTTAGAGGAAATAAGTGAATAAAAACTAAATTCGGAGATTCAGTATTTCCTGAGGCTTATGGGTTCCCCTTAAAAGGCCAGGAGAGGGGAATGGCTTTCGTGTTACCTAGGAGTATTACAACAGGTCAAAGTGTACCTTCCAGGGTACCAGTTGGGTTAAGGATTAAGTTCTCCCTGACACAACCACCAGGACGTGAAAAGATTCTGAGCACTTAATGTATAATAAATGTACCTCCACCCCGCCGATCTCCGTTTAGGCCACAATAGTATTCTAAAACAGTTGATTGAAGTCTTCTTGATTTTTTTTTAATAAACCTTTGCCGGTCCACTTTGAGAAGTTGTGAAGCTCCCCTTTTTACTTAAGAGCATCTTTTAAAACGCTGGAAGCCACCACAACACCAAGGCGACCACAACCCCCTTGTCACGGCACACTCGGACCGCGCCACCGTGCAGTCAACGAGGTCACGTCTGCGCTGGATGCAATGAAACAAGAAAGGGAAAGAAAAAGAAAATCTGGGCAAAATGTACACGGATTATAGGGCTCTCGGTGAGGAGGAACAAAACTTGATTCAAACGTAAACCAACAGAGAAAAAAAAAAGTATTTTGAAAAACTGTACATGTAAACATCACACTTTCACTGAGTCCAAAACCAGAGGGGAAAATACAAAGCTTCACACGGTTTACAGTACGAGCCCCTGCACAGAGCTACAGTCTTTTATCAGTGCAGGAGAGGCAACAATTAAAATAATATAAATAACAATAGAAGTAATACAGACCACCACCAAATGATAAGTTAAACAGGCAAGGGCTAAAACCACTTTGATTTTTTTCTTTTTTTTAACAGTGCTGTACCCACAGAAAAAAGAAAAGGTCTAAAACATCTTTTTATCACTCTTTGTACAGCTATACAGTACATTTATCTGACCACTTTAGCAATCCACAAGCTACCAGGGCATTTTTAATCAACACCAATAGATTACATTGTCCAGTCGATACAAAGAGAAAAATCCATTGGGCATTGTTTTGGGTACGGGGGGGAAGAGGGGTAGGGAGGACATAAAACAAAACGACAACGTGACAACACGCGGTTGTCAGTGGATCACAGTAACTCCAGCACACAGTTTAAAACGTTGCTCAGCGTGGACAGTTTACAAATCTACAGGCTTAATGTTTGGTCGTCGAGACACGAGACTGACACGGCGTCACTGAGTTAGACGTTGATTGTGGAGGATCTGCTATGGCTACGGTAGCAAACGAGCAGGTTGGAGAAGACGAGGAAGACGTGTATGAGGACTTTGTGTCCCACGTACATCTGATCTGATAAGTCTGTCTGTCTGTCTGTCTGTCTGTCTGTCTGTCTGTGCCTGTCTAAACCCAGAGGGGTGTTTAGAAGGCAAAAGCGAGGCAGTAAAAATAAGTCAGGACGTTCCGTTTCATGAAATAACTTTAAATGTGTTGCTCTCGAGATTTCTCCCTCTCCCTTCCTACCTCGAGATTTTGCGTTCAATTTGTCAAACAGGAAGGAAAAAGTTCCTCTCTGAAAGTTCCTCTCAACTGCTGCACCATGAATGTGAGCAATGTGTTTTGCAGCAGGAGACTGCCCGTTGTCATGGGATGACGCACTTGTTAAAATCCAGACTTCTGCTTATTTCTGACCTCAGATGTCAGCAATAAAAATCACAAATCATAAATGTAATGTGATTACAAATCAGCACGAAGTGCAAGAAAACAGATTTCAAACTGTGTTTCTGCAGAGAGGCAGTGGCAGTCCAAAAGCAGCATGAGTAGATGTGCCTGCGAATTCTTTTTTTTCTTTTTTCGGTATTATGTTGTATGCTGATCGAACCAGCTACACGGTGATTGGTAAAATACACCCACAGTCCTAAAGCGAGCTGATAAGATAGCACACAGTTGGAGCAAGTGCACCATTAAACCTGATGACATTCCCCACAAAGCTGTGAAAAGTTGAGTTTCACTGAGTCGGCGGTCCTTGAAGTGTTTTTCTTTTTTTTTTTTTTTTTTAGATTTAACCCTGCAAGCCCTTTGAAAATAAATGCCATTGATATATATCCAAGACTATTCAAACAATAAGGTTAAAGTTGTTTGAAAAGGCTTCTCACACTTCTGGAAAGGCCCCCAATGATGCAAAACTCAGTGATGAGAGACTAAAAACAGTAGTACGAGTCTCTAACCTGTCATTCTCTGCTTTTGCCACTTTTTTTCGAGAGTGTGGGTGTTCTATAACGCATATTTCTTGTAAGCTGCCCTTTGTAAAGTCTCAAAAGGCACTGATAACTGTCTCAGGTTAAGTGACGGCCGCATGTTCAGTCCTCTGATACCTCCTCTTGCTTCTGCCCTCTTCAAAACACACAGAAGTTACAATGAAGCATCAGTTTTAGGGTTAAGGGTAAGGTTAGGGTTTGGCTGTAAACAGAGGGCTAAATGTGGGGCCGAATAATGTTATATTTTATTCTATGGTGACGCCCCCAAAATAACACATATTTTACTTTGACACATTTGCCTTTATAAATATCAGATCTACGTCTTAATTTTGTGAATCAAACTGCACTTCACCTCCTGCAAACGCCACTCACTTCATGAAACAGACGCATCCTGATTAATATTTTCGGCTGCAGCCGCTCCTGCCTCCCTTCGCCACCCCTCCCCAGACAGACCAGAGACGAGTTCAAACTGGGCTCTTTCAAAAAGGAGCCTTTTGTCAGTGGCCGACAGCTGCTTCTGATTGAGCCACCTCCGGCCGTCCAATCAGCCGTCGCCATGTTTGAACTGAAGCCGAGATTCCAAATGAGGTAAAAAGGACAAATTATTGTGTCACCTTAATCCTGAGCTGTAAAGTGCTTCCAAACTTTGCAATAGATCATTTAACAACGAATGTACCTCAGCCCAATTGTGGAAACAAAGCATGAGAGAAAATGGTCCTTTAGCAAAAGATTCCCAACCTGGCGGCGGTGGAAAGGTTGTGAATGACGCTGAAATAGACTGACTTGTGAAAAATAACTGATAAATTTGATAGATTTGTTATAAATACAGAAATATATCTCTTCAAACTTTGAAAAATGAATAAGGTGCAGGCCACCGGGAGCTGCTTTGGCGAGCCCATTGTCCTTGTTTGGAATGTTTCAGCCCACTGAATGAAATTTTCACAGATTTTGCGTTAAACTGGGTCACTCCACTTTTGCACAAACATGAAAAAAAAAAAAAAAAAACACACGGTCAATACAAACACGTCACCAAAAAAAAAAAAAAACCCCAACACTTACACAACAGTTCTTGTGCTGAGTGACTCACCAGTTAAATTGTGAGACTGTGCTCTAGATCTGCTTTGAGTACTCTTGTGTGCCCTCAGACCAACGCTCGCTCGCTCGCTCGCTCGCTCGCGCGCGCGCGCACAAACGCTCCCACGCATTCAGACGCACACAAACGCAGACATCGTAGCAGAAATCTGGGAGAGTAAACTGTGATGCGACTTACACCTTTTTCAAAGATTGTCTCTTGCTTCTTTTTCAAACGGCGTGTGTTTGTGTGTCAGCCACGGTTCGAATGGATGGACATGAGAGGGGTGGAGGAGTGGGGGGTGGGGGGCACACACAGACAGAACGCACGTTAAAACACACACGCACATGCACACACACAGACACACACACACACACACACACACCGGGCAGAGCCAGATGGATGTTTGAGTGGCGCTTCATTTCACCGTCCTGCGATGGATGCATGTGAGCTCAATGTGGCTGTTTTTGTTGCTTGTTTGTTTGTCTTTTATCTCGACAAAATCGTCCCCCAAAGTAAAAAAAAAAAAACAAAAACAAAACAAAAGACATGCAACATTAAGCCTTGTTTTTTCTGCCACGTCCTGTTTGTTAAGATGACTGATCCCAGTACACTGACACGCCCTGGCCAGGAGGTTAGCAGTTACTGGCAGTTTTCACAACATACAACAACATTGAAATTGGCTACAATGCTGCGTGGGATATTGTTTCCTTTCTTTTTTTTTTTTTTTTTTGTTTTTAAACAACTCGACAGTTACAGCGGGAGGAGAGCGTGGTAAATGACCCCCCCACCCCCCCCACCCACAACCACGTTTGCTTTTCAAATGCCTCAACGAGTCTGACAGTCATTTCAGTTCAGCACGCCATCACTGATTATCTTCAATATTGCACCTTTTTCCACCTTTCCGTTTGGACCGGTCATAAAACCGCGAGTCTAAACAATATATTAATCTCCATTTAATCCCTGACAGGTGTCTGTGACCTCATTTTGCACACCCATGCTTCTTGAGAGCCTCCGTCATTTTTGAGAAAGGATAGAAATATTCCTATGAAGTCACCAAAAAAGCGAGTCGCGCTGGTCAGGTTGGCTGTTTCTAGTGAGCCGCACGCCACGCCGGGATCTAGAAACTGCTCCAACGAAGGCAGCGCCGAGGTAAGCTTTGATCACATGACTTTGACCAATCAGTTGTTGGAAAAACTCTCCATGTCTTTGTTACTTCTCCCACTCCCCATGCCCCACACCCTGCCCCAAATCCTTTTGTGTAATTCAGCGCGTCCTCCAGTAGCTGTTGAGGTCAGCAGGTCAGTAGATTTAGCAGCGATTCAGAAGAAAGAAAAAAATTGCGACATTTTCAGAGAGAGTGCTTTTTGAAAACCAGACGCCTCAGTCAAATTGTGCCCCTGTACAGCGTATTTTACATGTGTGCATGTGTGTGTGTGTGTGTGTGGAAACAAGATGCAACGTCACTGCTATTTTAACTGTCACTGTGCCCAGACACCTGCAACGTACAAATCAATGTGGCATTATGTCACAGCTAATTTAAGGTCAGAACCTTCCCTGCGTATCGGTGCAGATCATCTCTTCACATCGCTTCCTGAGACAAATGGAGGTTGAGGTGGTAAAAAAAATGAGCTGGATGGGATGAATGGCTACAGATAACAGGGCACTAAGGTCAAAGTAAACCAGATGCATAATACAGTAAAGATACCACACCGACAGGACCCACCGTGCACTGCAGGATCACTCGTCTTACGTTTGTGTCTTTGTGTGCGGGTCGGTCCAAATACTGTAGTACGTGTGACGGCGAGCGACAGTGAAGGACAGGCCTGGTGTGGAGCTCCGGGCCGCGGCTCAGTTCTGCTGCAGGATCAGGTTCTCCAGCTCGTCGGCCGAGCGGAGCAGGAAAGCGGCGGACTCCCGGTAGCCGGCGATGAGCTGCCTGACGGCCGTGACCTCCGGTGGGCTGAGCTGAGCCGAGGCTCCGCCGCCGCCGCCTCCCTGGCCGTGACTGTTGGAGGTGGACGAGGAGGAATTTGGAACGACCGACTTCATGCTCAGGTCTGTGGGACCTGCGGGGAGAGCGAAGAGGTGATGTGAGAGAAATGTTTCGATGGAAAGGTCGGGAATGCATCCACGACCAAGCTGTGACTGGTTTCTAAATGGTACTTTGAAATACTTTGCTTAGTGTCTCAGAAAGATATAGAAACATATGCTTCATTCCTTGAAAAAACGCTGATTCCTGCACACTGATCATTCTGATGACAGACTAATATCAGTGAAGCAGTGAGGACAGTTCCAACCGAGACCAAGACATCATCAAGACTTTACACATCAAAAAAAGCAGGAAGAAGTGTTGAAAATGGGAGGATATTTTGAGCTCAGGGGATTTTTGAAAGGGCTTCTGACAAACAGCAACCTCGGCCTCTCAACGACGTCGTCATAAACAACGGCAGACTCTGCGTGATGCCCTCACCGTTGATTTGTGCAGCGCCAGCGGTCTGCTGGTTGCTGCCCACGGCGCCGTATCCCCTCAGGCTGTAGTTGAGGCCTCCGTTGGTGTAGAGCTGTTCTTGGGCGAAAGCTGCGCTGCTGATGGCGAACCCCGATGAGGCCACGGAGGCGGGGTCCCTCGCCGCGGGCTTCTCAACAGGCATGGGCTCATCCTGCCAGAAAAGCCAACATCACTTCAGATGTTGTGCTCATCTGAACTGAGACTGAGTTGCTGTTTCACTATTTATACTGCGGGTGTTGCTGTATTTCTGTCTGTGGTTCAGGTGTGCATATAAGTAGCTGTGTCACTGTTGTCGTCAGGTGTTTTGACCCTGAAGGGCGAAAATGTTTGAGTTTGTTTGCTTGGAATTTTGATGGAATGGAGAATAAATGTTAGACTATCTGCAGCACAAGAAGAGCGTAAGCGTGCTGACCTTTCTTCTGAACACAACACAGCAAACATTAGCTAACTAACTAACTAACTAACTAACTAACAGGTAACTCTCGGTCAGTAGCAAATTATGAGGTTTTGCGCCTACGGCAAATTCTTTTTTGTTGTATTCAACTTGGACAGAACATTTGTTGGTCGGTGCCTTTGCATCATTAACTGGAGGAACATCCTCAACCCCACCCCAGGATCCCAGCTGGGAAAATTCACAGTGCCGAGCCATTTACCGTCGCTTGGTACACATCGAGCCTCATCCTCTTGGCGGCGTTGCGGGATTCACTGTCACAGGCGGCAGCGAGGATGTTCTCAGCCATGGCAGAGGTGAGGTGGGGGGGCGTGGGTCGTATCTGCAGGGGTGGGGGGGCGAGGCGAAGTGGGGGTTCATGTTGAGAAAACAGCACCACAGATTTGCTCCGATTTGAGGCGTTTGAGCCTGCCGCCGTTTTGTACCTCGAAGCCGCCCTTTTTCATGCGACGGCAGGATTTGAGGTAGGTGCGGATGCGTTTGCGTGAGCGCTCCTGGAACTCGGGGAACTGACGGCTACAGGACTCGATGATGGCCTGGATCTTCTCCTTGGGCTGCTTGGATATGGGCACCATGCGGTCCAGATTCTCATCCACGAACAGACGCACAAACATCTGACGGAGAGGCGGGGGAGGGGCAGAGATAGGGGGATGTAGAGCAGAAAAATGGAGTGGAGGCAGGCAGGGGGTGGGGAGGAGAGGGAGAGCGAGAGAGAGAGAGAGGGGTGTGAGTGGTGAAAACAAAAGAGAGGGGAGGGAAGGCAGGGGATGGGGGAGCATTAGAGGTGGAGTGGGAGAGGGGTGGATAAAGCGGGAGGGGGAGGTGGTGGAGACGGAAACATCGCTCAGATTCAGGACGGCTTTTCTCCTCTTTGCTTGTTCGCTCGCGTCTGCGTCTTTCGCAACTCCGCAATGACGCTCCGTGATTTGTGCACCATCACGCTTTGAGCATCAGACACGGCAAATAATGTTCTTTTCCGTTTTAGGTAATGAAACACAATATTAAATTAGAATTATAATTTGCAAAGCGTCAGACAGAGAAAAGCCTTGTGCTGTCACGTCGCCGTCTGAACTTCATGGCTCTGCAGCTGCGAGGTCTACTCACATTGAAGGCTTTGAGTCTCTCGGGGTCCATGCCCTCGGCGTCGTTGATCTTGTCGCTGTCATCGTGGTCGTCGTGATCGTCGTCGTCGTCGTCAATGATCTGCGCCCGGCCAGAGGTCAAGTCCTCTGCGCTCATGCTCAGTTCGGTCTTCACAGAGTCATAGCTTCCTGAGCTGTACGGAGGCGACTGAGGAGAGCCCACAAGGTGACAAGTTACTCTAAGCGGCGCGGCCCGTCGGAAACACTTCAGATTTTTCAGACCGAGCCTCCCAACCTTGCTGGTGTAATCTGTCTTGATTGGGAACTTCCTGTTGGGGTCTGCGGGGCAGGGGTTGGGCGGCGAGCCCCCGGCGGGCAGCAGCCTCTCGCTCAGGTTGACCGGCTGCTGATCTTCCGAGGAGGACGAGGGCGACGTGGTGCTGAAGTCGAGTGGAGCGCTCAGCCCATTTTCAGTGGCCTCCATGTACGAGGCCCCACCATCTGGGCGGTTCCCACCCACAGCCGGCACCTCCGGGGAGGTCAGAGCCGGGGGCCTGTTGGCGCTGCCGCTCTCCGAGGAGTCGTCGTCTGGCGGGGGGGAGGAAGGGAGCGAGGGAGGGAGAAGGAGATTAAGATGCAAAGAGACGCACACGGCGGGGATGAGAGGAGCGGACGTTTGCCATCATTTAGCATGAATGTGGGTTTGTTTACTACAGCGGCCGTGGCTATTTCTGTCCTGGTGTAGAGCGGGGCTGGCTGGCTGGGTGGGTGGGTGGGTGGGTGAGTACAGGGGATGGGACTGCCTGCCTCTCTGAAACTGTTAAGGAAGGGGTATTGGGGTCAACTGTCAAGATAAATAAAAGTTAGAGCAGAAGGGGGCAAATCTTGGGAGTTTTAACGGCGAAGAGGGAGAGCCACAGGGACGGAGGACTGATGGGGGAGGTAACCCTGGCCCTGCCTCTGTGTGTGTGTGTGTGTGTGTGTGTGTGTGTGTGTGTGTGTGTGTGTGTGTGTGCACTTATTCTTGTAGTTCAGACCTTTTCCTGTTAAGATAATGAGTAAATGTTGCAATTACACCGTATGATTTTAATTCCAGATTAATACAATTTTTCTACAAATGCAAAGGAAATAGTAGAGTGGACATAAACCTCTGTAAACGGGTTAGGGTTGTGTTTGCGTATTCGTGTGTGTATTTAGTGTGAAAGTTAAACACTGGCTCAAGCAGCAGCAGAAATGTGAACATTAATTTCCTATTAAGTCACTGTCAACATAACAGCACCTAAATTTATCTGTTTTTATTTGTAATTGACTATTATTGACAGTTGTAACTGCAACTGTTTTTTTTGTTTGTATTATTCACTGCATTTGTATCATTTCATTTTTAATTGCTTTTTCAGTACATCTCATTGTATTCTAAAAGCCTGACCAGGGACAAAGACTGCAAATTAGCTGAAGCTGGACGTCTTATATGCATCACATTTTCCCTTTCTTGAGGCGATGTTTTATGTATCGCCCCTGTTAAATAAACATTTGAACAAATAAATATTCCAGTTTTTTGTTTTTTTTAACCCGGAATACAACAGCCGTGCACTGATGCTTCTGGGACACGCTCGACCGTGTTGGCCCACCCACGTTCGCTGGTCATTGATTTTAATGATGCGCCCTCCTCTTAGCCCCCTTTCTAGATCAGGTTCTAAGCTGTAAAGGTTAATATGGGCTTTTGTCCTACTTCTCTAAGCCGAGCACCCTGAAAGAGAGGGGTGCACGGCGGTGGATTGGGGCTGCAGCGGTGTCCCACCCCCAGTAAGAGTGGATTTATTTGGATTAGCGCGCTAAGAATGAGGCAAGCTGTTTCCTGCATAACACCAATCTGGACCCTCGGCCGTTCACCTTCCCGTGTTCACATGTCAATAAAAGCAAAAATCGGAGCAAGTTCCGCTCCGGGATGCCTCACCGTCCTCCTCCTTGACGCCGGCCGCCGGGTTGCCGACGGCGTCCCCGTTAGGTGGGCTGGGCTCAGGCACTGGGGGCTGCTCAGCTGCGACCCATGCGGGCTCAGCGGCGTTCATGTCCTCGCTGCTCACCGAACTGTCATCCTGCACGGGGAGAGGAGGGGAGTGGGGGGTGGGAGAGAAGATAAAGATCTACACATGTTTAACAAGAACTGGACCGTGCAGCGAAGATCAAGGCAGGGAGATGAAGGACTTAATCCTGCCAGTCTGAAAACTGCCGGTGGCTGAGAAAATAAGCGGAAAGATGTCAAATCTGAAAGTGACAACCAAGTGAAGTTATGGGCGGTATTGTGTTGACTTTGTGCTACGTTGGATTTGTGTTTTCCTCCTTGTGATTAAAGCTGAAACACATGCCGTGTGTTTCGAAGGGAAAAAGTCGAGCTCAGTATGGAGCCAACACTCCTGGTGTAGTTCTTTCAATAGCCATGCGAGTCGCCCACTTGACCAACGTTTGAATATTTTACTCTTCATAAGACACGATGACTGCATGGGCCTGTTTCTCAGAGCACTGCTATTTTTAACTGTCACAGAAAACCCTAAAGATGCTTGTCATGGCATAACGGGAGCGTGAGTAAACACGGGGGCTGAGGATTAGCAGAGGGGAGCAGAATAATCTCTCAAACTATTCAGAGGGCAGAGCTCCGGCTACAGATTCCACACAGCGGCGTCACCCGCTGAACTGCAGTGACCACGTTGCAGTTAGCCCTGCGCCGCGCATCACCAGTCGGTTTCACTTATACAAATGGCGACATCTCCCCGGCCATGCGCGATGTGTCAGCTGGCAGGAGGAGCGCAGAACTAGCCGTGATGAAAACAGAGCAGAAGGGCATCTCGGCAGCTCATCGTTCCCCCTCTTCAGGAGCGCAGAAATAGGCCTAAACTCCTGGGAATATGCATTCGTCCCTCTGTAAGAGGTTTACAGGGGGACCAAAATGCTCAGTGACAGCTCCATTAGGTACCAAGTGAGCATTAAAGGCAGAGTTGAAGAGGGACAGGAAGAGCAATTACACTCTCCGAGCACTTTCACCTATGGCAGCGGAGGAGGAAAGATGTGAAGGAGAAAGCAGGAGGATTCGGACACGAGGCAATCAACTCAGAGTTTGCTGCAAAGAATATTTTGGGTGGTGCTCACACTGTATTTCATGTCAGACTTGACTTGAATAAAACCAGCTGCAGAGTGCAACAGCAGAGAGGCGGAAGCCGCCTCAGAGAGCAGACTAAGACCCACAATAACAAATGATATTATTCTATTTTGCCCAGAGAGCAAACCTGCTTCAAACCCCCCCGCGGCTGCAGACACACGGAGCTGCTCCAACTACAACCGCGACAGTGAAGTAAACATCCGCTGCAGGTTGACTATCAGATCATCTCCCTGCTCTTTCTCAACCTCCGCACACATGTGACCATCAGTCTGGTCGCTCGCTCCTCCGGTACTCACCCACAAATCGCGGTCTGGGTCATCGTTCCGGGTAATCCTAATTACGCCCGAGTGAGGAACAATGTCATCATGGTCATCAAGAGTCGCTCCCTGCACTTTAGTGACAGTGCTTTCTGAGGGCTTGCTGTCACAGCCACGCAGGGGAGTGGCCTCCCACGTGACGTCACCGTGCGCACAAGCCGAACTAATCCTCGTTTCACAGCGAGCTCCTCCTCCCAGCAGGGAGGCTGCTGCTCTGGCTATTCACTCGTCAATCAAAAGTTATTTCTTTAACGTTTGTGCTCCCCCCCCCCAACCAACACCACCACCTCTAAATGACAATAAAAAGAGAATAACCAAGCCCATTCGCTCAGTCACTATACAGCAAAATTGAAATGAACAGGAAATCTCATCAGAAGGCTGGCTTCATCATTTTGCCATCAGACACTCACCCTCTCCGTGGCAGTCATGCACTGCAGTTTCATTTGTTTCAGGTAGGTGGCAGTAAGAGGCATGTTGTAGTCAATGAGGTCCGGGACCAGAGAGGTCGGTCTGTCGTTTTCTGACAAAGAAAAACAACCACGTTAATAGCGGTGCTGACTTATGACTTATTGTCGATGAATTATTTAAATAAAACTGTTACATTTCTGAATACAAATCTTGGAATTAAAATTGACTTTGGGTATTATAAAAAACATAAATAAAAACTTAATTAATTAAGTTTATCCAACTTGCTGGGCAAATAAACTTGAGGTGAATTGAGATAAATCAGTGAACTGAAGAAAGATAATAAAAAAAGCAACCAACATTAAGCTTCTTTTGAAAAAATGTTTTTCACTGAGATCATTGATTTTCACAACTGTGTTCATGAACGTGAGATGGAACAAAAAAAAAAATCAATATCTGACAAAATCTGTGGTCCCTCACATCATACTGTTAATTGACACCAGTGAGACCACAGCAAATTAACTTTGCCAGATTTAGTCTATAATGTATAACTCACTACACAATTAGTTTTCAGTGGAAAAAATACATGTATCACAATGATTATTTGTAATGTTATATTATTAGCATTTTTATTATATATCTTATATAAATGTAAGAAATTCTTGGTCTTCTATTTTCTCATTGAGAACGATTCAATAAATCATGTTTTAACACACTGAGACATGGTCAGGAGTTTATTTCAATGGCCTGTAACATGAATGACACAGAGGTTATGTCATAGTAAATCAGCTGCAGTAAAGCAGTACTCCAGGAACTGCTCAAATACAATGAATGGTTTTAATGGTTCTCATCAAAATGTCTCATTCTTCATCAATTTCTGATGTGCTGTTTGCTAAATGTTTATTACTTTTATATTCAAATGGCTCCTCAGTTACATACAGCACAAATGCTCGGCAGAATGGCTAAAAGGAGCTGAGCTGAGCTGAGCAGCAGCAGCTTTTGTCCAAATTCAACACTGGAAATTGAACAATGTGCCGAACAATGTGCCTCTGACCTGCCTGCAGTCTTCCCGTTGTCCACTAGAGGGATTCTGTGATTGTTGTTAGAGGGCCTATCCAATGTTAACACTGAGGCCCTCTTGAGTCTATGTTACATCATGACAGTGAATGACATACACACGTTATGATTTATTGATTGGGGATACATTGAAAACTGGAAAAACTCTTTGTGCGCACACCTCAAATATATATATATTTTTTTTAAGTTCATATTTAGTGTCTGACTGGACACTGGTCTTATTAATTAATTAATTGATTAATTAATTAATAAAAAAAAAAAAAAAAAAAAAAGATGACCCTGTGTTTTATTTAACCTCGTTTTTAATCAGTATCTGGCTGCTGCAACAAAAGGTTGGACTGTATCCTCTCACCATGGCAATTAACCCCCCCGTCTCTGAAAGGTTAGGCTGAGAAGTGGCATATATCAATTAATGATGTGTCCGGGATTACTAAGCCGTCCACAGGTCAGATGTGCACGTGCGCCGTTACCTTTGAACTCTGCAGTGCTGGGGTTGATGTGCATCCTCTTCTGACACTCTCCACAGCTCATTAGGAACCGAGTCACCGCCTCTCTGGGCAAGAAGGCGTAGGTCTCTGCGATCTGTGCCGGAGGAGGGAGAGAGGGAGAGAGAGAGAGAGAGAGAGAGAGACAGAGAGGAGACTGGGTTACATTGAGAGAGCGAGAGAGACAGAGAGGAGACTGGGTTACATTGAGAGAGCGAGAGAGACAGAGAGAAACAGAGAGAGAGAAAGAAAAAAAAAAAACATTTGGCAGCGTATATGGCTCAAGCTGCGGCTGCGAGATCCAGAGTGAGCGGACATGGTTTTTGTGGAAAAAAAAAAGTTTGATCCAAACGGCTGCGTGCGCGTGTGTGTGCGCACGTGTGTGTGTGTGTGTGTGTGTGTGTGTGTTATCTCTGGGTGGCGGGAGGAGGAATCCTCCCTGCAGGCGATCAGTCATGCCTTCTGATGGCCTGATTTCCGCCGCGGTCCTGCACAAGCTCGCGATAGCAGACGCGCGCGCATGGTGTGTACATGCCATCCTACCCAAAGCCCTCCCCCACCGATCCCCCCACTAGACCCTCCTCCACCCTCCCTCCGCTCTCTCAGGTGCAGTCGACCCGTATCCCCGGCCCCTGCCTCCCTCGTGCTCGTCCTCCCTCTCCGCCCGTGTTTGTCTGCGATGCCACCCTGCGCTCGTCGCCCCCCTCTGGCGTTTCCCTGAAAAAACTCCGACCTTCACGTGACCATGGGGGGTAGGGGATGGAGGGGGCAGCAGGGGTGCCCGCCCCCACTGGCCCGCCCCCACTGGCCCGCCACCGCCACCACCATCCCCGTCCGCCGTCGCAGGCTGCCGCATCTCCAAGCCCCCTGCCCCCATCCCATCCCATCCTATCCCACCCAGCCACCCAGCCGCCCCCGCCCCCTTGAGGCAGCTGCGAGGGAAAAGGCCACCCAGAGGAGCGTGCACCTCCCAGAAGGCCACAGTGACAGTTCCATATTATGCCCTGCCCCAGTGATGCTGCCTCTTCAAAAGGGTACACTGGATGAGACGTGACAGGACCTCTCTACAGGGCAGGAAGAATTGGCTCCCTGTTTTTTTTTTTTTTCCCCCTTTTTTTTTTCACTCCTGAGGGTGGGGAGGGAAGAGAGTAGAGGGGGCAGAGGAGAGGAGGGGCACCAAACCAAAGTCCTGCTAACCCCTCTAACGCCGCGTTAAAGCGCCGTACAAAGCCCCCTGATTTGTCCGGACAAGCGCGCCGCGCCTCGTTTTGCCACATCAACTCATCGGCAGCCTTTGTTCCGCAGACCTCCTAAAGTGCTTTCCTGGTGAAAGTGGTTAGTGGTTCCCTTGGTAACTAGTGATGCTAAAAATGACACATTAGGCTGGCGGAGCTAGAAAGTATAGCTTCTATCACAAGGTGGGGTGGAAAAAATGTCTTGGCGGTCTCTGAGTGTTGAGCGTTCCTTTAGTCAGAGGAGCTTTGCACAAACCCCATGAAATGAATGGAAGCACAAATGTAATTTGTGTGTGTGTGTGTAAACACATGTATGTATTGGAGGCTATTTTAGGGTAGAGAGTGTGGAACGGTTGGGATATTGGTATAGATGTGGGTGTAAACTGTGGATTAACATTGATTGAACTCAACTGACTATAAGTCTATATTCATCACCACTTTAAAAAAAAAAAACTGTATTTAGAATCAACAAGGAAGCAATCTACAAGGAATCTTAAAGGTTAAATTGCAGAAACAATAAATATGAAAGCATTAAAAAGTTATAAATAAGAGGTAAACCGTTCTACATGTATAGTGCTCAATTATGCCAGCTGGGTTTATCTCATATGAGAGTTCAGGATGGTTAGAGCTCTCGGGAAGAAACTGTTTTTCAATCTATTTCTGTATGTACCGAGGGTGAAAACATGCTGCTTAGCTATAACCTTGCACAGTGCATCTCTCCCTATTTTATAAGGTTTGTGCTTATATTAAGTTGTCCCTGTATTGAAAAATAAAGTTACTCAATCACTAATAATTGGCTTTTTTTTTTAATAATAATAATAATAATAATAATAATAATTCATTCATTCATCTTCTATACCCGCTTATTCCAATTCAGGGTCACGGGGGTCTGCTGGAGCCTATCCCAGCTGTCTTAGGGCGAAGGCAGGGTGACACCCTGGACAAGACGCCAGTTCATCGCAGGGCATAATAATAATAATAATAATAATAATAATAAATGATAATAATAATAATAATAATTACACAACATGTTGTTGGAAAACTCAAACATAGTGGCTGTTCACTGATGTAAGGTGGGCAAATAGTAATGAACAATAGGAAAAGAGACACTTACAAAAGCCTTCACTATAACACACTCACTCAGTGGATATCTACATGCTGTACATTTTCTTGTATAAGCTGTAAAAGCGTCATTGAGAATGTATTTGTCAAAAGCATTCAGCCTTGCTTCAATATTTCCTTGTGGTTTTTGGTGCGTTTTATATAAAATAATAGAAATAGGAGCTGGAAACTCGGGGGAGGAAGTTTCAATATTTCTACAGCAGTGCAACATACTTTAAGTGCTGGGCAGACACTGCTTTTGACCTGAGTATCTTATTCTTTTCCTTTCCTAAAAATGTATGGTTCAAACATTGTGCTGGGACTGGAGTTTTTATTTTCATTAGTCATATTAGCAGAAAAAGTTAGATAACCACTTTTTGCACTTTCAGATTTATTGCCTTTAACTCTCAGACAAATGCGCCAGTTTGGGATTAACCGATCGTACTCCTGCCATCCCCCGCCGCACTTTTAGTGCTCACTAAAAAGAATAATAACAGGGTTGCTTCTGTCAGCTCAGGCTTTTATTTTTTGTCAAAGCAAGTTCCTAGATGAAAGAATGATATGATTAAATAAATCAGTATGTGCAAACAGCATTTCTTTCAGAGCGCCGTCTTGTTTTGACATGCATTGTTGGCCCCCGGGCGCCGGCGAGGTGAAGTGCAGAAGGTCTTTAACGTACCGCTTTGTAGGTCTTTTTCTGGCCTGCGTGCTTGGGTGCTCTGCCGGGGTCGGCTCCCATCTCCACGTGCATGGCGTAGATGATGTCGAAGAAGTCCTCCACCACAGCCACGCGCTTCAGCGAGGAGTTTTCTTGAGTCGAATTCCCGTCTGAACACTGAAAAAACGACACAGATAAGGAGTTCAGTCAGACGCCCTGCCTGCGTGACACACAGTGCGTCATCCCCGGCGCAGGATCCCTGATATTAAAGCGGCTAATGACACTCATGTGTTTGCCGGGAGAGTGGTATCAGGGGCGGATGGGTCACGCTGTGGTCACACGCACGACGTTCTGAGTGGCACGAGAGGTAAAACAAACCCGGCGAGGGCTCTTTTTTGTTTATTTTTTTGCCGGCTCCGAGGGGAGGGAAAAGTCTCAGGCCGGCCATCACCTCGTCTGCGTGAGGTTTAAAAATAACACGGCGCAGTCGGTGCAGGACCCAACACTCCCTCCTCCCACCACCCCGGGCGCTCACGCTGCTGACCCTGTTGCCATAGAAACTGCCACTGATTTCTCCCGGGCAGGTGTGCTGGGCAAAGGGTCACGTGACATTCAATACAAGTGGGATCGCCAGGACGACGACGACGGGCCTCGATCAGCGGCACCCCGCGCGCAGGGCTTCCCTCTGTCGGCCGCACCCGTCCCCTCGCTCTTCCCTCGCTAGGCAGGCACCACTTTTGGTTTAATAACCGACCGACATTTCTAAAATGTCGACAAGTCAGAATTGCGATTTGCAGGTGTTTACATTTAATGGTGTGAACCGCATAAGCCGTAATTCTCTGAAAATCTCGTCCCACGAGATTTGCTTTTTTTCGTTTACATTTGTTTGCTGTCAAGAATGGTTGCTATATTTTTGTCTTTGATTACTTGTAAAAAATATTCCGTCTCCTCCTTCGTCCAAACATGACGTGCCATTTTCACTTGAAGTGAACTGGTCCGGTGACGTGTAAATGCGACAAAAGTGTTTCCATGACACTTTTGCCATGTACCTCTATATCGATGCGTCTGAAAAACCACCTCATGAGAGCGTCAAAAATCTTTCATTCCATCTGCTGTGACCACCCGGAACACCTTGAAATAGAACAATCTACTTTTTTCTAACATTCACTTTTTTGTTCTTATGTATTCATTAATTTTTATAGTGTGAAATGTGTCTTGATGGAATATGTGAAGATGTTTGTGAGCCCTGTCGAAGAATTTCTGTCACCATCTGGGACACACAATAAAACAATAACCTGTTGTCTCAGTTTGAATCTGTTGTCGGTTGTTCTGCATTTTGTTTGATCGTCACTGTTTGATTGTTAAACCATATACAATGATTTATCAGCTGCCCCCAAAGCGACAATAAACTAAACCTGCATACTTGCTGAAGTTGAAGCAGGTCCCAACAGCAATGAAAACAAAAAAAAAAACAAAAAACAAAACTCAACGTATGAGTCTGTCATTTCCATGAGCATATTGAGGCAAGCTCTGACATTTTACTGCAGATTGGGATCTGAGCCGGTGGTGATCTTTCTCCTCGGGAGGGTCTTGGGTCGCAAAGTTGTCCCGCTGGCATTGAGGAATCACGCTTTTCCTCCCTCTTCTCCTTGACATTTGTGCCCACTTCCTGGGATCTGACATTTCATTTTTCCACGTTTTCCCTCAAAAGCATCCTGCCTCCGTGTCTCCCTACCCCACCTCTGTCCCGTCTTTCTTCCCTTCCCTTCCCACCCCCCCCACCCGCCTCCACCTCCCCCCTACTCCTCCTCCTTTCTCTCCTCGCTCCTGCTCTCCCAAGTGCGAGGTAATGATCGTTGCCATGGCAACTAAAACCCGCTCACAGAGCGGGTTTGTTTTAATCCGGCCCTCTCTCCCTCGCCCCTGTCTTTTTAGCCACTCTCCCCTGTCAGCATGGGCAAAATGTAATGATAATAAATGAAATAATAGCCGGCCAACCGCACCCCCCACCACCACCACCACCTCATCATTACAGCTGTAATATCTCACACTTGGAGGTATCGTCATATTTCTCCCGATGACATCACCGCCGCCGCCGCCACCACCACCATCAGCATCACTGCTGCTGCTGCTGCTGCTGCTGCTGCCTGGGACAATAGTGTCAGGTCCATTCATGCTGGATTTAGATAATCTCATACAACTGTGGGGTGTGCGGTGCACCCACACCGCGGCAGCATCCTCCAGTGAATTCTTCCCCAACAAAATATGCGACAAACACGCCAGATATTCTGCTGGGAGAGCATTCTCTGACCTGAAAATACTCCCGGGGCAGCATTAAGCGGTTCAGCCCATCAGCGGCTAATACTGCCTGAGTCTCAGTTAAAAAAAAAAAAAACTCACAATCGTAAAGGGCAATTATTATTGACAAAGTGGCTAATTTTCTTCATTTAACATTGAAAATTGGAGTCAATTACTTAGAAATGAAGGCTTGTAACAATTATTATGGAGACAGCGTGAACAAATGAATTGTTTTTGTCTTAAATCTGGATAAAAAACAGACAGAACTACTGAAGTAAAGTTTGATCCGCTCAATAAACACCGTGGCTGCTGACTAAATACTCCAAGAAGTTCTATCTCCAGTCCCCATCGGCCCAGCTACCCGAGGCTCTCCTCCACTCCGCTCTGCTCATAAGCTCTTTGGTTTCCAAACACAAGTCAGCGGGGAGTTAAACATTCACTCCTGAACACAACATTCTCTGGCTGTGTGTATTTGTGCGTGCCACGCGTGCGTGCTTAACCGCGGCACACGTCCAGCCAGCCAGCCAGCCAGCCAGCCAGCCAGCCAGGCCCAAGCATCTCGGAGGAGAACAGCTGGAGCTGGAGCAGCACGGTGGGTATGTGGTCCTATCGGCAGCTCGTCGGCTTTTAAAAGACCAAAGGAGACACGTCAGCGTCCCTAATCGCCAACAACACCGCAAAAAAATCTCCCCTTCTTCCTTCCTTCCGTCCTTCCTTCCTTCCTTCCTCCCTGCTCTTCTTCTCCCCTCACTCCCTCTATCTTTCTAATCCTGGAGGACTTTGCTCTT
The DNA here is from genome assembly GCA_009823395.1 of Thamnaconus septentrionalis. Lineage (NCBI taxonomy): Eukaryota > Metazoa > Chordata > Actinopteri > Tetraodontiformes > Monacanthidae > Thamnaconus > Thamnaconus septentrionalis. The sequence continues at coordinate 17,892,881 of CM020512.1, read as the reverse complement.
CCCCAGCCGCTGAGCAACCAGCCCCCATCCCCTGTCCCGCACCAAACCGCTCTGTTGCTAGGAGACTGGAGGGGTTGAGTTGGCTGCCCCCACCCCCGCTGGCAGTCTCACACACACACACACACACACACACACACACACACTGTAGCAGAAAGGGGAGAGAGGAGCAGTCCTGCGCACAGCCAGGTCAGGGGGAGGAGGTGGAGGTGGAGGCGGTGGTGGTGGTGGTGGTGCTCACGGTGAGCAGCTGGGTCACGGAGACGGGCCGCCGACCAAAAGGTGGAGATGCATCACGTGAGAAATGAGCTCCGGTGGTCCTCATCACGCGCAAACCTCCCGTGCACTTTCTCTCTCTCTCTCTCTCTCTCTCTCTCTCTCTCTTTTTTTTTTTAGGCCAAGACGCAGCGATTCCGCTTTAACTCTGCGTTTTATTTTGTAAGGTGGCTGCTCACAGTAAGCTGCTTACGCCGCGGCTGCAGCGGCAGAGGATGGATGTGCACACAGGTACATTTTGTGCGCGCGCAGGGGTCTGCCTCTGCGTGTGTGTGTGTGCCGCCGGTGCACCCAACACAAGGAGGGAGTAAAGACTGGCTGTGTCAACACTACTCATGACTCAGATTATCTCACTGCAGATGTGACAACAGGTCATCTTTTAAAGGCCCCTCTCCTCCCTGTAAATCTATCAGCGGGGCTAATGGACACATAAATGGAGCAACCCCTGTTTTGTGCACGCGTGTGCGTTTGCGTGTGTGCGTGTGTGCGTGTGCGTGTGTGTGTGTGTGGGTGAGTGCTGGGAGGGTATATTACTTACATTATGCGGGTATAAATCTATATACACGGTCACACTGCAGGGCAAAGTCACCAAGGTTTGATTTTGGGGTGAAGGTTCGAGACCATCAGAGCTCACAGGTAATTAAGGAGACGTGACTGTGTACGTTCACGCGCACGTGTGCTACCCGGCCCTAAATATAGTCCAAGACAAAGGCTTACGGGACAAAAAAACCCCCCTATTATTTCTTTTCACCGTCCTCCTCCTCCCCCTCCTCCGCCTCCTCCGCCTCTCTTAATTATAAAGCCCTTGTCATTAAATCCACATTAGGTTGCTCTCTGAGCTCTACCCCTCTGTCTGTCCGCCACGCTGCCCATGTGTGCGTACGAGTGCGTCTCTCCGTGCGCCTCTCCCGTGATGAACATCGCTTCATAGAGTGTGTGACATCCCATAATACTCCCCCAACCGCCGTCGGCCGCCGCGCCGGAGCTGCAGACAGGCCCCTCGACGTGTCCCGGACCACTGTACGCCATATAGACGTTCTGTTCACCGACACAAAGTGGAATGCAAATGAGTCGCACATACATCATCGCGTCCCAGAGTCCATTCCGCAATTCCACTTTGAGCTTATTATCACACTGTCCCACTTTGTCAAATGTTGGCCGCGTGGAAGAATTATGAAATGACAGCAGCGGTGCGGCAGGACGATTACCGCCGTCTTTAAGGGCGGCGAGTGCACGGCGAGGACTCAGACTATCTCCCACACAGGGGGTGTGGTGGTGGTGGAGGGTGCGGGCGAGGGGGGGGAGGCCCCCGGGCCAGTTAAAAATGGTGTTAATTTCTCCTCCTATGGGAAAGCAAAGAACGGTCTCTCCATGGCAACAGAGAGGGTGCTGAAGGGAGGAAACACAGAGCATGCGATCAGCGACCCCCTCTTTGTGGGAGCGCTCTCTCACACACACGCACGCACGCACACACGCACGCACACACACACACACACACACACACACACGTACGCAAAAAAAAAATCTACAAAAAACACGACCGATTACGAAGGACGGATTTCACCGCCGCCAAAGAACAGCAAGCGCAAGGTGTGAACTTTGTCTGTTCCGTCTCGAGTTCGGCGGGAAGAGATAAGTCGTCGTATGCGGTTCTCGTCTGGCACATCTGCGGCCAGACAGTTCCTGTTCGGGATGGTGAGCGATCCAGCGAGTGCAGCCCATGCGATGCCCTGATCGAGAGCTCTGCCAGAGCAGGTTGGGGGGATTAAAGAATAAAAAATAGGCACAGGAGATGCAAAAAAAAAAAAAAAACGGTGTTAATGCAAATGATGTTGAATAATCATGCCAGTCTTCTTTTGACTCTGTAACCCCTTCACAAAAGAGGAGATCTCCGGGGAAATGTGGACTAATTAATCAGATAATAATGATGATATTCCTCTCTCTCTTCCCCCCGCACCCCTGCGCGCTCACAGCAAGGCACAAACATTTAAGGCAATTTGTGGATTCCGGATTGTAGGACAGATAGGACGTCCCAACACAAATTTCATTTCCAGAATGGCTCTCTGGGTCCCTGTTTCTGGGGCAGGCAGGTTCGATTTTCTTCTCTATTCATTTTATTCTTATTATCATTTTATCCTTCATGGAATCGTAGTTAATTAACCTGCAGGAATATTGGATTAGGCAAAAATAAATAAATAAAATGGACCAAATCAAGTGGCAGTTTGTGTCATATGTTACAATTAACATATTAATTAACATTAATATGTTAAATCTTCTTTAGCTTAAGATGTTAGTGGTTGTGACCACTGAAATCTATATTTATGCATGTATTTATGTGCATATTGATCTCATTTTGTCCTATCTATATTTGTTCCTAAACAATGATGATTCCGGACTGATGAAACCAGTTAAAACATCAACATTTACTCGTGTTCATAGATGACTCGCAACAGAAACTCCAGCAAACAGGATTTCAAACAAGGACTCCAGTCACGACTTTGTTCTGTTATATTAAAGTAAATATCTATTCCAAAGGCGCAAAGCCAAACAAAAAGATATGACACTTTGGGTATTTGCACTGGTTTCATTGTGAGCTCCTTGTACAGCTCTCACTCATGCTGCGTTGCATTGTATTAAATCAAGGTTGGGTGCAGCACAAAGGAAGCACATGGGCCATTGGAGGGGCGAAACAGGAAGAGGCTTTGTTCTCCCCTCTCGCGGTCCTGGGTAAAGGTAAGATACATGTGTAAACTTCTCCTGAACAGAAGAAGAAGAAATAAAGATGGACTTGAACCAATGCAGAAGAGCAATGCTTGTTTTTATTTTGCAGTGTCAACCCGTCACTTGGAGACACCAGCGGCTCAGAACCTTCACAGTTTCTCTTGGTTCCAGGTGAGAGAACGTGGGTGGGTAAGACCAGCTGATCCGTTCGTTTTCACTACGGCTCTTGTACCACCTGGTCAGACTAGTGTTGCCAACTTTCATTCAAAAAAATAAAGGAGGCCTCCCGCAGTGCCTGGGGCCATGACCATCACAGGCCAGTGGCTCGCCAGTAGTGGTAAATTATAACTTGACATAGGGTTTCAAAAAAGTATATGGTTCACATAGTTTGAACCGCTTTGTTCCCAATAGACGTTGGAAATAAGCTGAATGTTTAAATTGAATTGAAATCTTTTAATTGGACATATTTTTACACAACAATGAATAAAGTGCTTGCACTTTATTAATTTATTGTTGGATGGCTTTTACAAAGGAATTGAATAAATAAAGCTGAAAAGAACAAGCGATCCTGATTCATAGCCTACTCTACGCAAGCTACACAGCCAGTACGCAGTTGTTGTGAATGGGTTGCACAATGGTAGTGCCTGCAGCTACGTAGAGTACGGTTTTGAATGAAAACTCTAGGCAAACGAACTCGAGTTTGCATCGAAAACAAATTTACATTCAAGACAACTCAGAAATACGGGACAAACTCTGTCCCATGTCGATTCAGAATGGGACGAATCATTTCATTGTCAAATACGGGACAATTCTGTATTTTAAGAAATGGTTGGCAACTCTAGGTCAGACTGTTGGCAGTAGCCACGCTAGTGACGCAACAATGTCGCTGATGACAGTAAGAACACTTGGAAACACTAGGAGGTTAAAAAAAAAAAAAATCTCTCTCTTCCCACGTCATTTCTTGCTGCTTTGCCAACGGACCACTTTGGAAAAAGGAATCGCTTAAACAGTTACGTGAACTTGTTAACATGTGGGACGCGCGAGATGAGAAAACACGTCCATCAAGTCGTAAGTGACGAGCATATGTGTACGCATATTTGAGTCAGCGTGGCAACAAAAAGGAGCGGCTTGCGATATGTTTTTTTTTCCCCACCACCTCAGACGTTGTATCTGCCTGCAGGAAATGCACAGGGACATTTTTAGTTTTGTCTTCTGACACTTGCTGCACTGTGACTCCCTCCTTCTTCTTCATCTTCTCGCCAAAGTCTCACTTTCCCACTGCATGCGATTCTGTGGCGCGTCTCTCTGTTGCTGCGTTTCCACTACCCTTGGAATTGCGCAAAACCTAAATATCGCAGTACAAAACTGGTCATGGGAGAGGTATATCGCAAAATTGTCATGGAAACACTTTTTCGCATTTACACGTCAGTGGACGTGACACACCGGGTCACTTGGCCAGTTCACTTCAAGTGAAAATAGCATGTTACGTTTGGACAAGTAATCAAAGAGAAAAATATAACAACCATTCTTGACAGCAAACAAAAGTAAACAAACAAAAGCAAACGTAATTCTCGCAAATCTGTCGCGGAAGATTTACGAATTACGCTTATGCGCTTCACGCCATTCAATGGGAACACCTGTAAATTGCAATTGTACTTTTTCGAAATTTTCGAAATATCGCTTTTATTTTGCAAAAAACTCTTAATGGAAGCGCAGCTTCTGTCTGTTTCAGGCCCACCACCACAACCCCACCCCCCCCCTCTTCCTCTGTATAGCGTCCTCTAATCAGGACATAATGAGAGCTAAACGAGGTTGCATCCCCACACTGAGGGCTGCTGGATTCTGCGAGCGTGGGCTCGAGCCCCCCAGGGGGGGTCGTGCGACACAGGCACAGGATGTACGACGGAGATCTACTCTCCTCCCCCAAAAAATAAAATAAAATAAAATAAACATATTTAAAGAAGAAGAAAAAGAATCTATCTGACTTGAATAAGAAGTCTCGGCCTGCCTGTCCCGTCGCACACTGAGGCGGCCTTGTTGACGCCTCGCTGACACACAGAGGAGTCCTTCTCCTGTTCCGCACATCACATCAGGCACCGAGCGTCCCTGCCCCCACCCACCCTCCTCCTCATTCTCCTCCTCCCTGTCATTTAGCCCCGTGCCTGCCCCCCTTCCCCGCAGAAACTTGGCACACCCTGGGAGCAGCTGCAGCCGGGCTTCCACTGTTCCAGCTCCAGAGACACGCCCCCCGGCCCTGCAGCCCTACCAGGAGGCAGTGACCATTATGTGTGTGTGTGTGTGTGTGTTTGTCTGTTCCTGTGAGTGTCACTTATCCAGCCAGGACGCTACTATATTTACGCCGTTTCAGCGTTTGCTGAATCGGAATCGTCCCCTCTATCGGCATCGACATTGTTTGATTCTCTGACTCATCATCAGAGGCGGCTCGTATTTGATGAAGTCCTTTTTTTTTTGGCGTTTTGTTTTGTTGTTAAAATATCCCAAGCGGAGCTGAGTCAGGGGGGCACCCCCCCCCCCATCCCCTCCCAACGCCCCCTGTCTCTGAAGCCTGTTTCTGTCTCTCTAATAAGCAGCGAGCTACTGTACAGAACGCTGTGCCACACAACTCCCCCGCTAGACCCAAATGGACGTCACTAGCTGCGTTTCCATCACCCTTTGAATTGCGCAAAACCTAAATATCACAATAAAAAACTTGTAATGGAAACAGCTAAACTTCGAAAAACCTCTCAAAAATATCTAAAAGGTTTTGACGCTCTCATGAGGTGGTTTTAGACGTATCGATATAGAGGTAGATCGCAAAAGTGTCATGGAAACACTTTTTTTTTCGCATTTACACATCACCGGACGTGACGTACGGGGTCACGTGACTAGTTCATTTCTAATGAAAATTCTGTGTTATGTTTGGACGGAGGAGGGGATGGAATATTTTTTTTAAGTTAAAGTCCCAGTGATTGTCACATCCTGAAGGATGCGTAATTTATACTCCGCATTTGACCTGTCCTCTGAGAGAGCGGTGGGCAGCAGCGGTGCTGCGCCCACCAATCATTGGGTGATCCAACCCCCCAATTCCAACCCCGAATACTGAATGCCTAGCAGGGAGGCAATGGGTACCATTTTTACAGTCTTTTGTAATACCCAGCCAATCAAAGAGAAAGATATAACAACCAGTCTAGACAGCAAACAACATCGAAATGCAGATTTATACAAGAAATTTTGTACCTCCATTCTCCTCAAAGTGGGGTCTCGCGGGACCAGATTTGACAAGAATTACGGCTAATGCGCTTTACACCATTCAATGGGAACACCTGCAAATCGCAATTGTACTTTGTCGAAATGTTAGAAATATTGCTTTTATTTTGCGAAAAACTGTCATGGAAACGCAGCTTCTGTCAGGGCACGAGACTCAGTATGTTGATTTGACCATTCCTTTTTTTTCCCTCCTTCCAATTCCAATCAACGCGAGGAAAAACCCATCGGGGGGCAGGGGGAAGAACCATCCGCACCTGCCGAGGAAAGTCACACCTGCCCCCCTCCCACCTCCACCCGACTCGGACCCACAGGGGGGAAACACAATATGGAGCGGAGATTAGGGGACTTTGGGAGTAAAAAAAGGCACTCAGCCTGTCGGAACATCGGCGGCTCACACAGGTAGAACACCTGTGGAGGGATCAGCTCTTTTCACCCCCCCGCCACCAAAATCAAACAGGATTAAACCTGCTGTCGGCTGCCAATATCTCCTCTGGTTTGTCAACACCGATGAGAAGAAGCTCTCGGTGGTCCTGAGAGATTCAGTCTGTCCCAGCAGGCAGGCAGGCAGGCAGGCAGGCAGTGGGTGGGGGGAGGGGAGGGCCGAGGAGGTGCTTCCCTGAGGGCGTTTTTTTCCCTTTCTTTCTTTATTTAAAATGGTTGACTCCTCACACTGGCACAGCACCCCCCATCCCCCGACCCCCACCCACCCTCGCCAGGAGGGAGCACCCGGTGTGCTGTTGACTGACTGACAGCTTGCCGAGCGGTCGCGTTCATCGTCCACGATGTGCGTTGAGAAAAGCAGAACGTGCGGTTTAACCCTCCACCACCCCACCCTCTCTCTCTCTCTCTCGCATCCTCCTTGGTCGCGTCCCACGGGGCTTCCATAGCGGCCCCCTGCGTGCTGGGAGCCGGGTCTTGAAGTGTAGAGGGGTTGAGGGGGCTTGCTGGGGGAGAGGGGGGGTTGCGCCCACCGTGGGGTCGTGTGTGTCGCTATCAGTCCCGTGCAGAGTCTTTTGTTTCCGCCACAGCCCCTCACGTGGTCACCCGTGACTAGTGCGAGCACCTTCCTGCGATTTTGCTTCTTTTCTTTCTTTCTTTTTTTTTTTAAAAAAAAAGAACCGTTTTGAGCTGTTAATGCTGAAGATGTGAATGTGGCGTTTCAATTGTGAAACGTGCTGTATGTACACAACAACAACAACAGCAATAATAATAACAATAATAATAATAAAGAGAAAAAATGCGGCAGATCCAGGCAAGACCATCCTGGGCTGCACAGGTGTTGCCAGAGCAACGGGTGCCGGCTGCGAGCCGATCCGCATCCCGCCCAGGACAATGACAAGTGGGTGCAAACTGAGACCCGCGGCCCCACCGGGCCCCGCAATAAGGATTGAGAAGTGGGCGTTGAAATATATACACGTTAATTTTATTTGTTCATTTTAAGCCGATCTTGAGCAAGACGCTTGCCGACCCCGCGCGCGAGCACATTCTGGGGCTTTTGTACGGGACAGTGAGAGAACGCGCGGACTCGGGCGCGGGCGCGTGCCACTAATCGCTGCCAATCAAAGCCGCTGTGCAGCTGAAAGGTCAAGCTGACATCTCCTAAGTTGGTCTTAATAGCCCAACACGACACAACACAGCACAACACAACACAACCACTGGAGGAGCACGCGGGGGGCAGGAGGGGTACCCTGACATTCCCGGCCGGCGCGAGGACATGCCATCGCATGCCCGGTGCGCGCGTACGGCACCATCACCATCACCATCATCACATCGGGTTGCGCGCTGAGAAGCCGAGCGGCACCATCCGAACTGAACAACGTCGTCCCTATAGTCAATTATCTCGCGCTCTGTGCCCGTACAAGAGCCCCCTCGCGGTGATGGTCCACCTTTTTTTTTTTTTTTTTTTTTTTTTACAACTGCGACTGCCAGGAGGCACCGGCGTTGCTATGGCAGCAGCAGCAGCAGCAGGGGGATGAGAGCAGGGCTGCTCCGCTCGGGCGGGATGTGGACAAAGTGGAGCTGGATGAGGGAAGGGAGGCGGGCGGTCGAAGGCCGAGCCGAGCCGGGCCGGGACGCCGAATAAGTTACGCTTTTCATTGACGTGGCAAACGTGCGTGCAAGCGCGCTTTGCGGCCCGAACAAAATAACGGCAACTTAAAGGTGGCGACGGGACATCTGATGTGCACACCACGCACGCGCACACGCACGCACGCACACACACACACACACACACACACACACACACACACACACTTTACCGTTGACTTGACCGGGACGTATAGCACGGGCTTCCCTGCGGCTCCCTTCTTGTTGTGCTCTCCCAGCACGTTGGTGCCCACCTGGAAGCCTTTGGACTTCACCCAGAATTTGAATTTGGCGTTGATGTGGCTGTTGTCGATGTAGACGCCGTCCGACTCGTCGCTCTGCAACAGCGTCTGCATGATCTTGTTGTATTTCCGCCGGGTGACGGTCTTTGTTTTACCCGAGTCTCCGTACGTCCGGAGGCACCAGTCCTGAAATTCGCCGAACATCTCCGCCTCCAGCACCACCGGACTCCGGCTCCTCTTAGGCGCATCCACGCACGCCTTCTTCGTTGCCATCGCTCTGTCGATCCCCCTCTTTCTGCCTGCACCCCCCCACCCCTCCTCCTCCTTCGCCACCGCCTCCTCCGCTCGAGCAGCCCGGTCTAATAAAGAAAAGACTTGAAAACGGGGCTGATTCCTCCCTGTCCTGTCGCCGCCTGCCTGCCTGCCCGCCGCGTCCCCGGACAGAGTGTCGGTTTCGGTTCTGGGACGCCCACTTCCCCCTTTGGTAACAAAGTGAGCCGGACGGCAGCACACCTGTTTGCAGAGGAGCAGCGCTGTCCCGAACCAACCGCAGCGGTGGGGGGAGAGAAAAAAAATGTCACTTCCTCACATCATCCGCCGAGGAGCAGAGAGAGAGAGAGAGAGAGAGAGAGAGAGAGAGAGAGAGGGAGAGGGGGGCTGTCCTACAGTGCGCTTAGCGGGTTATCTCCCACCTGTGCGTAAAAACGCTCCTCTGTAAAGGGCAGCAGGCTTGGGGGGTGGGGGGGTAGAGGTGTGGTGGGGGAGACCCTCCAGTCCTCGTTAAACAACAAAGAAAACAGACAAAAGCGCGGAAACACGCGTCGCTTTCAGTTCCTATCGACCTAGTTTCTTAACAGCCGACACTATTTTCGGATGCGGGTTGCTCAACCCTTGAGGAGGAGAAGCAGCAGCAGCAGCAAGGGGGGTAAAGCGCAAACATGCTCTCAATGCTCGGCCGATATGGCCACGTACGTATCCCATCAACATGCGCCACAACCCGGGATCGTATCGCGCCCCCCCCCCGCTCTCCTCACTAACACCTGTTTGAATGCGATTCGCGCTCGCACGTCCGCCCCCACCTCCTCCCCCCATCACTATCCCGTCGGAGCACGCTGGAAGATCAGCGGCACGCCGTCTTAATTTGCAGCAGGGTTCGCAAACGCGAGACATGTTGCGCGGATCGCGGGGGGGTCCGATTTTCAGACGAGGGGCTGATCAGGGTGCATGGGAGCCGGGCAGAATGTGAAGGATATGCCAGAAAGCTGCGTCCGGACAATTTATTCCGCAGTGGCACAGGTGGCCCGTTACATGTATGACGACTGTGGACAAAACAGTGATACAATACGTCACAGTTTCAGCTTGTTGTGTGAATAAAACCGCCACACTTCATATGAATGTTTAGGTTCCTTTATGTGGGTTTGCACCATGTATTGAAAAAAATATTTTTAAGAGAAATAAAAAATTTTTTTTTACTCCTTCACATAAGAAGTCGCTAAACTGGAAACACTTTCTTTTCTCTCGTGTGTGTGTGTGTGTGTGTGTGTGTGTGTGTGTGTGTGTGTGTGTGTGTGTGTGTGTGTGTGTGTGTGCGTGTGTGACTCCTCCTGGCCTGTGCATTACAGGCCCATGCTGGCTGTGGTGACTGCTGCTGTTGCCATGACAGCAGCAGCAGCAGCAGCAGCAGCAGCAGCAGCACAGTCTCCGGCCGTGCAGAGGGTGAGTGGGATGGCCCGTCCTCATCTCTCCATCCTGTCTCAGACAAAAAGACCGCACCCCGGCCAAACAGCCCACCACTCGTCGCATTATGGAGAAAACTGAATGCGTATTTGTTTTCCTATGTGTTACGTGGTTGGCAAACATTTGAATCGGTGAACTGGCCTGGAGTACAATGAGTCGCCGTGGACGAAAGATCTTGACAATCACTGAGGAGATTTGACTGGAGATGAATGGGAGCATCAGGTTGCTGTCACTTCTCACGTTGGGTTCTGGGACCTCTAACATGCAGGACAAAATAGAAGCATGTCCCGCATCAAAATAAATGTGTGCACGTGTGAGGTCATGTATTTAAAACCTGAGTGGCCCAAGGAAAGAAACTATCCCTTATCCTGCTGGTGCATGTTTTTGGGGTCCTGTATTTTCCTCCCTGAGGGCACCGGGAGGGAGGAATAGACTGGCAGGAGGATGGGAAGGGTCCTTGATGACCCTCGGGCACTCCCTGAGGCAGTGCTGGTTGTACTGCTCCTGCAGACTGGCCACTTCAAGGCCAGTGATGGATTGAGCCCTGTGGGCCACTTTATGGAAATTTCCTATCAACTGTACAACTGCTGTAAGACACACTGATTTGCTGGAGTAATAATAGATTTGTGAAACTATAGTTTTTCATTAAAAACCTTTAAAAAAAAAAATACTGATATGTACTCAAAAATAGATTGATTTGGTTAGTGTAAAAAAAAAACGTTTTTGGACCAAATCCAAAAATATAATTTATAGGTATATATTGCACATATTTTGTCAAGATATTGCTATAAACCGAAAATCGATTTCAAATCACGGAATGAATACATGCAGATGTTGTTTGGTGATAAATGTGCTAAAAAGGAAAAAAATGGAAATGTGTCTTTTTACCAGGCCCGTTTTATTGTTTAACAGTGATATCTTCACCTTTACTTATTGCTTGAATTTGAAACCTGTGAAAAAACTCACCATTTTACTCATTTAAGGCCCTTCAAGTGCTACAGCAAAATGAATCATTTAGTATTTTGCTCAATACAACTGAAGAGGTGAAGGGTTTTTTTGTTTGGTTGGTTGTTTTGTTCTCGTAGTTGTCTTTTATCAAAACAATCTTAGAAAAAACATAAGGATAAAGAAAATATGAGACAGGATTACAGTGTTACAGTGACTGTCGTGGGTGGCGATTATTGCAAAATATAACAGCATTTACTGATATTTTCTTCCCAGTAATAACTGTCAGTTTAAAACCTTTCTGTGTTACGGTGGTCAAACGTCCACATACTGAACAGGGCTCACATGGTTCTGCGGTAATACACTGATCTCTCTCATCCTCCGAGGGCGGCTCATCCCTCAGCACCACCATCCACCCAGTTCAGCTGTCAGACCTGTAGGCAGGGTCACGCCTCCTCACTCCTAATGGGGCAAAACTGCTGTAATTACGTTCACAAGCACTTTCCGTCACCACGGGGTGGACAACTCCTGTTCTGGAGGGCCACAGCAAGGGCTGATCTCACTCTGAAATTGCCCACATTCAGTTGGGGGCGAGGAGCCCCCCTCTTCAAACCTCAGGCCTGGTGACAGCAGCTGCACACACTGACCTGCAGCGCCAACCTCAGAATTAACTGAGAACCATCCCGCATTTGTCTCCTCACATGCTCATGGTGTCCTGGAGTGAAAAAAGTGCTCAGCCTCCCCAGCATTCAAGGCTTGCACTCTGCATGTTTATGAAGTCAACATGCTGTTTTCTATAAATCCGAAAAACATATTTGTGCTTATGTAGAAAACGGATGAATTCGTGGTTCATTTCGGCCACCACAACATTCCATTAAATGGAGTTAAAAAATTGTGGTTCTTACCTGAACTGCTTGTGCTCAAGAAGTAATAAAACGGCACTCAGGGTAGCAAGGATTGCTGGAGTCTGTCCAGGGTGTCATTGGGCGAAGGTAGGGTACACCCTGAAGTCGCCATGACAGGGCCACATAGAAAGAGAAACAACCATTTAGAATGTATTTGGATTGTTAATAAAAAATGAAAGCTCTTTTCAAACCCTGTTATATACTTCAATATTTAAGAAAATTGCTTCTATTTGAGGATATTTATTTCCTTTATGATCTGTAGTAGTATAATAAAAACTGAGTATAGCCTAGTTACTATAGTAAGGTATAGTAAAGTATATGCATATAATCTCTAACTCACATCCTGCCTTTTCTTGTTAGGTCGGTTTTTAAAAATTAATGATATATTTCATGATGATACGCCTGCAAAACCTTTGCATTAAAGAGACCTAGAGGTAAATAGACCAAGACGTGAGGCAGCCTTCAGGTTTAAAAGCTAATAGAATTTAAATCAAAGCCGTACTATGATACAGTACTGGAGGGACTGTACTTTAAAGGAATTTCCACCACTGACTGTACATCCACACACTTCTCCACACACTCGTACTTCATCCTCTGGGGTATTTACACTGCTAACAAAGAGAATGTCTGCGGATCTGGCAGTACAGACCTCTCTTGTGTAGTTGTAACATAAACAAACAAAATCTGTGTTTCATTTGGGTTCAACCACCCCAGCAAAGCTTCTGGGAGTTAGGGGGTAGGATGGAATAGGATGGGGAGGGTTGCGTGCGCGTGTGCGTGCGTGTGTGAAACAGAGACAGACAGTGACACAGAGCTGGGAGTGTTCCACTGAATAGGAGAAGGAGAGGCAGATGCACTGTGAGGGTGAGTGGTGGTGAATCAGCCTCAGCTGGCTGACAAGTTTACTCTGATTGGCCCGGTGTTGATCTAACTTGACTGATAAAGTCTGAGTGACAATTTGAGAACTATACTGCCTTCTGATGGTTAAGCAAGAAACTGCACTTTCTATTGTGACTCCTCTAGTGAGTGAACGGGATCTGTCTCACACAGGATCATTCACACACATTCTAGAACATGAATGAAATACGGGTGAAATATTTGGAAGATTTACAAATCTGTTCAACAGTAAATGTGCAAGTGAAAATGGCATATTATGCAATGAAACTGAATTGATATTAAACTGAGTGATTAGGTTCTTTTCAAGCTTTGGTTGCTTTGTAAATTGGGGTAATTTGCCAAAAATGTCATTTTCAAGACTGAATAGATTATTCTTGTATTTGATAAATATTTTAATGATAATCTCATGGATGACAATGAATTAATTAGAAAATGTGTGCACAGAAAAGTGCATAGCTTCTCATTATTGTTGATATCCATAGATGCAGCTTTAAAATACTTTTCAAATGGCCAATGCAAAACCATAACCTCAAAATTGATTTAAAAAAAAAAAAGCTTGGATATAAACAGACACCATATTTTTGTATACATTTATTGTAATGTAATGTAACTACAGTTTGACTTTTCCTTGAGTCAATGTTGCATTCAATCACTGTCTGTATTTACTGTGTCAAGGTACAGTGTGTAAAATTCAGTCACCTAGCGCTCAGACTATAGATTGCGCCGCTCACCCCCCCCCCACCCCCCACCCCATCTGAGGTTCCCATAAATGCACCTATTCAAACAATTTGTTTAACCACGCAAGGCAGTCAGTATTACACTCTTTTGTTTTGTTTTTATCTGACACTGGTAATACTAAACTACCAGCACTAGCTGCCTGCTGCCTGCGTGAGCACCCAGTGCTATCGCTAGCTGCCTGTACGCCACGTGCACTTTGTACGGTTTTCTCCACTGCAAATGCTTGATACAGGCCTCTCTGCCTAGTTCTGTCTGACGTTTCCAAACTACTACTCCAGAAATTGGATATGATTTACATAGCAACAGTAAATATAGGGGACGGGACTTTGCGAAAGGTGAATTGTAAATATAGCTTATATAATTTCACTCAGTACAGTATTTATGCCAAATATGCACAAAGACACATTTCAGGAACAGCAAATAGCCATTTGTTCTCAGCATCTGGTTTATTTGAGGACGATGTGAGCGTCCAACCGAAATTACAGAACATGCTATCAGGCGCGCTGGATTGTCCGACTGCTTTAGAAACATGGCGGAGCAGGATGGCAACTATGCGAGCAAGACCCTTGCTATATGAATGTATAAAAGAACCGTTCTGTGGTTAGGAAAACCAAACTGCAATTTTTTTCCTGCAGCAATTGTACACTTGTAAAAAATTATTTGTAAGTAGTAAAGGTAGGTTAACCTTTTGCAAATAAATCTAGACACATTTTAAACGCTGTACCTTTAAGCACAGGAACAACAGAACGATGGAAACAATTTACTGTGAGAACACGATGATCACAAACATTTTTTATAGATTCTCTTAAACCTGAGTTAATTCCTACACCGAAACCTAAATGGCAATTGTGGAACATCGATCCGTTAAATGAAGCATTTAGCACACATGTGGTTTATTTAGCTTATTGACAGAAATCTTTTTCTCCTATCACCTATTACATACATTTTGTACAAGTGTGTGTGTGTGTGTGTGTGTGTGTGTGTGTGTCTATATATGTGTGTTGTGTTTTTTATTTATTTATTTATTTATTTTTAAGTCAGAATGATTCCGATAAAGGTCACCTGCAGCCAAAGCTAATCTATTTATAACAGCAGTACTGAATTTATGGACAGGACACATAAACCAAAAAAGAAGAAGCTTTTTTTTTTTTATCATTTTGAAATCTTTTTCAATATTTTTTCATATTGACATTACTAGTGATGTGTGGCAGCACAGCAGCTGCCTATTTGCAGTCTATTATATCAGCTGTCTTTGTCTGTTCACAGAGCCACCATAACGACAGGCCAGAAGTTGCTTTCACCAGCTAGGCACGGTGAGGGGCTGCACTGCGACATGAACGCACACTGACAGCCTTACGGGACCGTGAGGCAGGGAGGCAGGGACGCAGGCAGCTGTGGGTCAGGGCCCGGGGTGGATACAGGCCATTGGGACAGCACAGCCAAGGAGATGACAGGATGGGCACAGTCGCCATGGAAACGCAAGCGGCCCAGGCAAATCGTGGCAACTGGTAACTAAGTAACAGGAAACGGCGGACCACGGAGGGCGATGAATCTGGTTAATCATGGGGGACAGAGGGGAGGAAGGGAAGGACAACGACAGAGAGATAAGGGCCGCCAGTTCTGGATCACTGCAGACCCCTGTCTTCTCTGAGGAGGGACCGATTCAGTGCCCCCCCCCGCACCGCCCGCACACACGTGCACTGCATTGACACTGGATTAGTGTCAGCGAGGGAAGCAGCCTCCACCCGTCCTCCGCCATCATTTTCTTTGTTAATCCATGAGGGGGTGTAAATGAGCAGACACTAAAGGGAGTGGAGAGAGAAGCTGGAGAGCAAGCCTTGAAAATCGAGCTTTTGTGCGACAGAGTGCTGATAATAAAGAGGCTACCATCAAATAGAGGTAGAATTAAAATCTGAATAACATCTGGTTTACAAGTTTCGGGCTACTGCTCAACTGTTGGCGAACCACTAATCTGATTCAGTTCATTTTTAAACAGGCTAATGAAATAAATCCAATGGCTGGCGATGATGGCAATGAGCTCTGTAAACTCTGGAAGTTGTTTAAAACTTTGTATCTTAATGGTGCCAAAATACAAACTTTTGTATACAAAGAATTTCCCAAGATTAATGTGATGATGAGTAGAAGTGACTTAAAAAACAACAACTATAAAATAAAACAAAATAAAACCTTGGTTAAATTATTTAATTCAATTATACTTTCAGGGAATACATTTTCTTTTGATGCATTTTGGAATCTGACTCCACAATAATTGAATTAACTTTCAAGATACATACTAAACAAATTACAAAATAAATATTAAATACCCACTTAATACATCATATTCAAAAACATCTTATGTTTCTGTGTATATTGTGAGCCTTGGTGTTCACTTGTGTTTGATGTTCAAAGTGGTCGTACACTGCAGTTTAGAAGGAGTCGCGGCACTTTGAGCAGTTTTAGAGAAGTCAACTACATCTTTGCAGTCTCGTGCGAGGCTGTGAGGGGCCCGCAGAGGAAGCCTGTTAGCTCTGCACAAAAGCAAATTGTGTTCGTGACCCCGGTGACCTAACCACGACTCATAACTAAAACTTTATCTTTGACACAACATCTGCTTCTGAAACTGGCAGCTTTGGGTGAGTTCCTTGAATGAAATCCTGCCAGTGGAGTAAGAAAAAAAAAAGTGGCTTGAAATCTGACTGCGACCACTGGTGAGGACCTTTTCACTTTGCAACAAGCCAATCTCTCTTTTTCCTCATTATGCAGGCACAACCTGCAAAAAGGTGTGCCAGAAACAACTGTTTTTGATGGTGCTGATACTCAAATCTCAGCAGCTGTGACAGGTTCACCATGAGGAGACACAAACACTCACTGCTGAACAAACACTCTGCAGCTTTGACTCCTTTCTCCTGATTGGTTGGGACATACTTGAAGTGGCCTCCTGCAGCTGCGCTGACATTCACTTTACCATGACTGTGTGACACATTGGATTGCACGTGACAGGCTCTGTCCTCTTAGCCTTATCCCCTAAATGCCCCTCTGACCTTTGACTCTGTTTTCCTCCACTTTACAGACTTTCTTTCCCCATTCCCAACTGTTTTTCTTTACTTCTCAGCTCATCCACTTCTCTACAAATGCATGTCTGTACGTCTCTCAGGACACAGCTATTTTTTTTTTCTTAACTGAGTATTTCGATGTGACATTTCTTCCTTGTTCTTGTCATGCAGCAGTATCATCCATCCAGATAAATCTGCCTCGACTGCCACATCAACTGTGCTGTCGTTGCACCAGCCTGGCTCACAATCACTTCCTCATCATGTTCTTCTGTTTTTTTGGGGGGGAGGGGAAGCTTGCACCGGAAATATTTAGCCTTTGTCACAATTAAAATGCGCTATAGTTTAACAATGGATTAGAGTTTTTAAAAAATGGATTAACAAAATCTCAAATTTCAAATCTTAGCATTCCAGCTGGGAAAAAAGTTGTAAAAAGAAGAAAACAAAGAATGTTTTTATTTCTCAAAGAGACAGAATTTTAACGTTGGATCTTTTGTTGTGAGGAAAATAACTTCATAAATTTGAATCATTAACAGCTAGCAGATTTTCAAATAAAAATAAATAATGCATTAAAAGAGTACATTTTCAGCTGCAAGTTGAAGATTTATTCAAAAAGACATTAGTATTGATGATGAGGAATGATTACAATACGTTTTTTTACTCTTCCATCTCTTATACTGCATTCCACCCATTCTAAAACAGTTTACATGTGAATCAAGCAATTTTTGGTAAAGCCCAATTTTACTAAGAAAATTTGTCTAAATGAGTTTTACGTTCTCTGCACATGCAACACCCTCTACCATAAACTCTGAAACCACGTGACGAAAGACTCCATTAAATTGGGAAAAAATAAGAAACCTTAAAATCACAGAGGAATCTTTTTTTCTAGGATGGATAAATGTACAATGCGTGTCATATGCTGTATATAAATTATTTAGATTGATAGATTTTTAGATTATCTGCATCTTTTTAGATTTTTTTTTTAGGAATTCTTATGGCTCCTTTTTGAAGGATGAAGAATGGATCTTTGTGGCAATGCTATCTGGCGTTGAGATTAATCAAATATTCATGATAGAGGAAATCTCAAGGCAAGTTGGTGAAAGTTAAAACTAACCTCTTTGAAGTGCTTTTGACCTGTGGAATTTATAGTGGACCGAGTATGTCGCCTTTTGTATGCAAATTGACAATTCAGGCTGCTGAATTCTTTTGACAAACATCTCAATACAACACCTATCATTAAATAATCTGTTCTTTTGAACACTTTAGTCAATCTAAGGAATGCTGTCTTTTGGGAGGATGGGCTTTGGAGACGTGGCAAGACAAAGAAAGCTTTCACTGACCTCTGTGACCCTGCCGTGGGCTACTACCATAGTGGTGGGCTACTACCATAGCGGATCTACAGCTACAACTGATGATGTAAAAAAAAAAGAAAAAGCCCTGTGTTGTCTGTGATGACATCATACAGATGAAAATTTTTGTTTTGTATCACGGCAACTTTTTTCCCCCCACATCTGAAGATGTATCCATAAATAGTGTGCTGAGAACATTACTCCAGACACAAAGTCATCAGGGGTCATTAAGGTCTCTTTTAAAGTGTTCACTTTGGTTCATTTACAGTCTAGACTTCAACAGCAGCAAAATGAATCACATGAATGCACATCAACCCTTAAATCTTCACTCTCTCTTTTTGCACTTAAGAAATGGTGTTCACACATTTGAAGTTATCTTTACAAATTTTATGAGTATTTTTATTTTTAAAGTTCTGATTATGCCGATGTAATTTAAAGGCTGCCTTTTAAAACCGTTGCAACCAATGAAACGACTACAAAAACACAGAGCTCAGAAGTGGATGGGACAGAAACCACCCGGCCAAATCCGCTCCATGGTTTCTTCATTTCTAATCATCGTTCCCTTAGAAATGCTAAATGAACGTTACTTTTAAAGCTATAACTACGAAAAGTGCCTCATTATCGATTGTAAGATGCTCAAGAGAGGCAGTATCGTGATTCTGACGGGTTTTTTGTTTGTTTCGTTTTTATGTTAGGCATATAGGAACGTCAGGGCGGCTCCAACCGCGGAATGTGGTTTTAAGAGTATAGGTTATTTCTTAAATTCGCGATTTTCCAACCGAGGCAGTAATATTATATCACGAGAACCAAGATTTTCCGTGTGAATGTTGTAGTCACACGTACCCTCTAACTACCGGTGCTAATTGTTACACATGATAAGTCTCGCGTTAGCAGGGACAAAAAGGGGAAGTTAAGGTGTCGTAACTGTTCAACTTATTTTCGACACGTTGGGGTTTAAAGACAAAACTTCAGCGGTAGCTGGTAGGAATACCAGCGCTCATTCTGTGGCTTAAACGATCCCATAAAAGCCCATGAGCTGTTTATGAATGTATGAATGCGAATATAAACTATAATAATATAAATATAGGTCATGTCGCTAGCTGTTAGCAGCCGCGGTGGTTACGGCGTGTGGCTAGGACGTGTTATTTCGTGTCTGCCATTTTGCGATAAATAATGGCCAAGAACTGAAACGTAGCTCACGGTACTGGTTCCTTGGTACCTACATCGTATTACTAATTTGACATTTTGGGCAAAGGGGCGACAATATTTTGATTACCGAAAATCAGGAAGCTTGGCCAGGCAATGAGACAATTCAACTTTAATTCCTTCGGGATTAATAAAGTAAATCAATTAATCAATCAATCGATACTTGAAGATTACTCGACGATTTCAATATATTTAAAGTACACCTCGTCTGTATGGATATACTATTGTGTTGGCGTTGTTTTATAACTTTATGAGTAAAAGAAAACGTACAGGATTGGGCAATGTCGAATGGTCGACAAGAACGGCCATTCTGGCCCGCCATTTGAACAGGTTCATACCACTAGTTGCATTTTGTCACTGAAGCGAGGTTAGCATCCACTTATTTTAAGCGGTTACTTCAACCCAACGTTACTTTTAATATGAATAATGGTTTTGTTTGTCGTTGTTGTTGTTGTAAATGCATCAAGTACAATTGTCAACTTAAACCACAGAGCCACCATGAAAGGGCCCCCCTAACGCTACTCACCGTGCCATCCCCGGATGAGGAGGGTGGACGTCACGACCGCCGCTCTGCCTATCGGAGAAAGTAGTTCGAGGAGGAGGCCGGAGGACCACTAGCAGGGGAAACCACGGTGAGTTGCTAAGTTTTCTTTTCCTCACACTCGCGCTTCCACTCTCAAAACAAAATTCGAGCTTGAGGTGAGGTACGACTAGTCGTATTGTCGGATCCGGCCTTTTAGAATTACTATTATTGTTTGGTCAACCTTGTTCTTTCTTTCAACACAAAGACCGGCTCGTTCGAGAGCAAGATCAGCATGCAGAAGCGAGAGCCGGGCATAATTTTGACTTCCTACCGGCTGCTGTTGACTTCGGGCAGCCTTCTGTTTACGCTGCCGTGTACAAAGCGTTTGGTTACTTGGTTGCATGATATTGAAATGAATGTTTAATATGCCTGGTCGCTTCGTTTGCAGCGTGAAACAGCTTTTGCAACGCGCTACCAGGCTGTTGTAGCAGCCCGAGCCGCTCAGGTAAAGCAAAGCCTCTGTGTAACAACAATCAATGGGAAAGGCTCAGTTGGCTCGGCAACGCAATGCCACAGTGTCGTGTAAAAATGCACAGTTATCTGGGTTTTTAAGTCAAGCGGCGAGGCTCGTTGTTTAGTCGAAGCGAAAGTTGCACGTTCGCGGCAAAAGTGGACAACGCGAGACTTGGCGCACGCCTCTCCCTGCGTCGAAATGGGAGGAGACGCGATGGCAGCGTGTCAGCAGCAGCACGGCCAGGGAGCACTCGAGCCACCGCACATGGCGACACACACGGGGCCACAAGTCTTGCAAATGACACACAAATGCGAGCGGTGTTTGACAAAGAGCCCTCTTCCTTGATCCCCCCGCACGGTTAGACAAAGGGATCACCCCACCACCACCCAGCGACACACACACACAAACAGAGAGACCACCACCACCAGTCATCCTATAAAAAAAAAAAAAAAATCATCCCCTCGCAACCCTACTAGTCAATTATGATAGGCCAGAGCCAGGCAGTTTTCACTATTGACAGATGTGTTTTTCCAAACACTGACTACTTGTTCACTGAAGTGTTTTTCTTGTTGTGTTTTCCTTAAGATCTTAACATGGCAGGTGCAGAGGTAATAATTCCAAATTCCTTGAAGATTAAGTCCAACCGTTTTCATATGGTGTCCTGGCTCAACAACCTGCTGAAAACAAACTTCAGAGATGTGCGCAATACTGGTTCAGGTGAGTAATAAGTACAAGTAAAAAATAACTAGCGTGTTGGTCTGCTAAATGCTAGGCTAAAATGTTGATATTTACAGCTTGTGTTGCTTGGTAAGTGGATAGTTATTGGTTATTTCATGTAATTGCTATTGTTTTTTTCCAACAAACATCTTCAACAGCAACACATCTGTCTCTTTTCTTTGTATTCTTTCCATCATCCACCAGGTGCATGTTATTGCCAGATCTTTGACTGCATTATTCCAGGCTCTGTTGACATGTCAAAGGTGAAGTTTGATGCACAAACTGAGGATGACTACCGGCATAACTTCAGCCTCCTTCTTGATGCCTTCAACAAGAACAATATCCCTGTGGTATGCACTGTTTTTTTGTATTGGAGTGTTTTTAAATATGTATCAATTATGTTCATTTAATGAATTATCTTTAAAATACATTTTGATGTAATGTAAGATGTAGGGTGCACTATTTTCACATGAAATATACTCCATTAAAAATTGCAAGATGAATATTTGTTCCAAGAGATATTCAGACATGTCCCTCTACAGAGTATAGGTATTCCCCACAAAACACCAATGTGATCAACAACAAGTAGAAAAATGTTCATTTCGCAGCCTTTGGATTATTTGTTTGGCTAACTGCCAGCCACCAAAGTTGCGGTGATAAAAAAAAAAAAAAAATGTGTTATGTATTAACTTTGATTACTGCATCCATTTTTCAATGTTGAAATTAACATGTTTAATCTTCTCTTCTTTAGCCCATTCCAGTTGAAGAGCTCATTAAAGGAGAGTTTAAAAGCAGCTTCAAGACCTTGAAGTGGTTCAAAATCTTTTACACCGCTAATGTGGCAAATGCAGAATACGATCCCGTTAAGGCTCGTGGCGGTCTTGACATAAGCCCACTGGAAACAGCAGGTAAGTGTAACTCACATTGTCTTTTGAAGGATCATGTTTACAGTAATGGTGCAGTATGATTTTCTTTCTCTTTTAGAAACAATAGAAGAACAAAGCAATCTACTGAAAGCATTTTCCTACAATGAAAAATGGAAGGGCATTTTTGACTGGGTTGGCCAAAGCGCTTTCGGACACAAACACACCTACTGTCGTTCTTGTAAAACACATATTTTCACATTTCACAAAGGCATCATTGCACTCAAGCAACACACGGAATCACTCACACACATGGAGAAAACTTCCATTGTAAATGAAAGAAAATCGTCTAATCCGCTGCCAAGTGGTGATGCTGCTCTTCAGTCCGTCCACAAAAATTGTGACAAAGCCTCAGCGACTGGTCAAAAGGAGTCTCAATGTTTGCTGCAGTGCAATGTGGGGGTACAGCACAAGAAGGATATCAAGACTGTGTGCAAGCATACTCCTTACCGTGTATATGTGCATGAAGGAGATGCCCAGGAAAAGGAATCCTCTGTCTCCGTGTTTTTGGGGTCTTTTGACGTTGAAGCTGCCCAACACGACATTCAGTTTTTGGAAACCCTCCCGTCAGCGGATGATGGGAAAGATCAAACTGCAAAGGCTGTGGTGGAGACCTTGAAGAAATCTGGGTTACCCGCTTGTAATATTGCCGCTTTCTATGCCAGCGGTAGTAAAGCAGCCTCTCAGATTTACTCTCATCTCAGGGAATTCAACCCAAACATAGTACCCTTTGGTTGGATGGACACTATTGCCGATACTGCCTGCCAAACTGGGATCAAGGCGCTGTCTAGTCAGGTTCAGGAGTTTATGGTGGACATCCATGCCCACCACTCCTCCTCCACTACCAAGAACAGCAGTGTCGACGCTCTGATGTCTGGCATCTGCTCGAGCAGCCCATCGTTTCCTCTCAACACCAGCTGCCTTGCGTTCCATTTTTTTGTCTCAAAATCACTGGAGATGTGGCAAAATCTCATTCTGTACTACAAGTCTTGCGACGAGGGCGACCACAAAGCCAAATCAATCTACTCCAGGCTGCAGGAACCCAAAGTCAGGGCAACATTTATGTTCCTGGAAAAGGCGCTTAAGCCTCTGTGCACTTTCCAGGGTGTTCTGCAGACAGAAAGGGGTGGTGACATGGTGAATATTTTGCTAATTCTGGAAGAAGCCAGCAGCCTGCTGTACACTTATTCCTCCTACTTCCTTCAGCCACAAGACGTCTTTCGTTTCCTTAAAGAGCACAATGTACAAATCTTAAATAATAATACATTCCAGCTGCCGAGCCCTGAGCTTTGTTTGGACGAGAAAGCGGTAGAGGACTTAAATCAGTCGGGGAATTCTGATGTCATGGAACTGATGAAGCAGGAAGCGTTGGCTTTCTACGTCGCACTCACAGAATGCATCGCTGCGAACCTGCCTCTAAACGAGGGGCTGCTCAGGTCTGTGGTTCAGCTGCTTGACCCTGACAATAGACAGAAAGCGTCCGGGAGGGAAGTCGGAGATCTCGGTACCAGTTTGGGAATCTGTAGCACCCCCGAGGAGGCCACCCAGCTCACAAGTGAATATCTTAAGTATCAAATTGCTGAAGCGGAAGAAGGTGGCGAGGTGTTGGTTTCAGAACCTTCCCTGGAGGAACATTGGGCCAGCGTTCTAAAGGACCTTAAGCCGTCTTCATTCTTCAGGAAGCTCGTTCTGACCCTTTTCTCTTTCACCTGTCCTCCCCTTGAGTGCCAGAAAATTTTAACAGAGGTAAAAAAACAAAAAAACAAAAACAAATAAATGAAAACAAAATTCTTCATTCAGTTTCAGAATTTGTAATTTATTTTCATTTGTCTTGTGTGTGATAGATACTTTCCAGGGAGAGTGACTTCCACCAAGTAAGCCAATCTGAGGACAGTACTGACCAGTACAGCAACCTCCAAGGTAAATCTGATGGGGAGAAAACCCAATTGTTAATAAAAAAGCAAAAATCGAAGACTTTATGATGTACAAGTTATTGCTGCATTGATTTACTAATTTTCGCAAAACTTTTTATTGACAGTGAAGCCTTGTGAAGTCCGTCTCTTAAAGATAACAGGTAAGTGAATAATTTTTCACCTTTCTGGTATTTGTTTAATCAAAATTATTATTAAAATGAAATACATCTTTGTTACTCAAATGATCATTGTGGAAAATATAGTGGCGTCAAATGGTAACAGCAATAAAAATGGTTTGCTTTGTTTATTAATGTCCATGATTTATGTATGCTGTTGGTTTACTGCGGAAACAGCGCAGGTGGCAGTTACCATTATTCTGTGTAAACTTCCGTCCATATGTACCTTTTAGTCCAATCTGTTCCACTAGATCCCTGTCAATAGTACCACACATTAGGCCTTTGGTCGTATACTCATGCATTTGTCCCAACACTAAATTAGTGACATAATGTTCTCTTACAGTGAATGAAAGTGACAACGGTGCATATTACGACTCGTGCATGGAGGTAAATATTTTTCCATCTGTTCTTCTTTTCAATTCACACATCTGCGTACAAAAGAGAAAACTTGCCAATGGAAAAACGTTTTATGCTACAATAAAACAAACAAAAACCAACAGACAGAACATGGGGTTGCAGTTAATGAATATGAATTCATCATTAGAAAACATTCAATTTTTTTTCATGTATTTAGAGTTTACAACCCAATCTCTTGTGCAATAATGTTTGTGTGTGTGTGTGTGCGCATATGCATTTTGTGTGTTGCTCCAGTGTGTTATGAGAGTGTTTTGTCTGTCAGGAAACCAACAGGGGTCAGTTTGGTTGGGAGAGCACCTTGCGCCAGAAGCCACTGGCTCGCACAATGTATCAGGCTGGCTCATGCCAATGGTCGAAATCCGGTGGCCTCAATAAGAACAAGAGGCAAAGTCTGACATCCCAAGATGAACTGGTAGGTATCCTGCCAGAAAACCCCTGAGCCCTGAACCCTTGTGACGCTCTTGGCTTTCCTTAAGCTAAGTTCCAAGAGGTGGTTGTTATACATTTTATATAAACTTCAATAAGGTAGAAGTAAAACTCAAACTATTTACAGTTAGTCTTTCTTGCTTCCTGAGGTTAAAAATATATACCGGTAAATGAATGCAGTTACTGAACAGCAGCTCTAAGCTAAGTCTCCATGAAGGACTTAGCTGGTTTCTTTGCCACCTGAAATTTAAATCTGGCTCAAATAAAATGACTCCACAGACTTTTTAACGCATGATTGTTGATTGTGTTACAGTCCGAGGAGTCATCACCTGCCAGTAAACATACACGGAAAGGCAGACGGAAACACGCCTACCAGGTAACGCGCTGGCAGTCAAAGTCGCAGTGCAGTGTTGTCGTCAAACTTTCGGTTAGTGAACCATCACTACTTTTTATTGTCACTCATACCTGCAGGACGGAAAGGGGTTCGCTATTGGAGAACTGGTTTGGGGGAAAGTGCAGGGATTTTCCTGGTGGCCTGGCATGGTTGTACCGTGGAAGACCAAGTCCTCACCTCCTGGCATGCGAAGGGTGGAGTGGTTTGGAGATGGGATGTTTTCAGAGGTAAGAAGACCACGATGTACTCTACCAGTCAAAAGTTTGGCACACCTTATCATGCAATTTATTTTTTATTTTTACAACTTTCTGCACTGCAGATAGATACTGAAGACATCAAATATATGAGCAAGATATATGTTATTATGCAGCAAAGAAAAACACGCTAAATAACTCTAAATATGCTTTTTATGAAAGGTGGCTATTTTGAAGAATTTGAATATAAAACGTGTTATTTTACACTTTTATTGTTTCCTACATCTGAGGACCGCGATAGAGAGATAATTCCATGTGTGTTCATACATAGTTTTGATGCCTTCAGTGAGAAACTGAAATGTCTATATTCATTAGAATGAAAGAAAAAACATTAAATTCATAGGCTGTGTCCAAACTTTTGATTGGTAGTGTACGTTCAGTACACTTTGCAGGTATCCAAATGGATTTTAACTAACAAAGGGGTTTTCATTCAGATATACGTACAAGATCTGATGCTTTTCGGTGCCTTCAGCAAGTGCTTCTGCAAAAACTCCTTGGCCAGTTTACCCACCTACAAGGAAGCGATCTATCAGATCATTGAGGTAAGAGACAGCACAGAAATACAAACAATTAAGAGTGGTTTTAAATCAGACGACCGTACATCTTTCTTTGACTGACTGAGGCAGAAGCTAAATGCTTATATACGCCTCGCCTACACACAAATAATAATTATAATAATAATAATAATGAAGACTTTTATTCTACCAACAAAAACGTTCAAACAAGCAAAATATGAAATAAAAGGAAAAAACTTAATTCCTGCATATATCCCTCAAAGATATCTTTACAGACCAATGTTTTAAAAACCATTCATGAGTGACACATCTTTTAAAGTATATTGATATTGTTCTGTAATTTTACCCTTATAACAGATACACATCTTCTTTTAATATCTTTAATGGCTCTTTGTGCAGTAAACATACAAACACTTCTAATGGCATGCCTGTTTTCCCGCATTGAAAAGAAAAAACACTTTCTGGGAATGGCCTGTTTGTCTCGGAACATTATTTGCACAATTCTGTCATCATACAAATCATTAAACTTCATAATCTGAGAACTGAGAAACAATGTGATAAATCAGTCTCAGAAATGGTTGTTGTTTCCAGTTAGCAGGTGAAAGGTGTTCAAAGTCATTTGCCGCAGAGGGCACAACACGAGACGAAGAGCTGAAGCTCATGCTGGACTGGGCTTTCACTGGGTTTCCACCCAGAGGATCAGAGGGCTTTGCACCTATTGGTATGTGAACATCTATGTCCATTTGTTTATGTCATCATGATCATTATATTAATTTTACTAGAAAGCAAAGTTTATCTCTTTCTTGTCGTGTCGTATTTGTCATCTTCTCATCATTTTTTTTGGTTTGATCTTTCAGAAGCTGCACTTCAAACCTCTTCTGACTCAAGCCTCTCTGACCAGCAGCCACCTGCAAAAAGGAAATACGTTTTAAAAAATAAGGCAAACACGGCCGCCAACACCTACAGCAGAGGTCGGGTTTTTTCCACCAAGCATTTACTCCTACATTGATTTTGATGATGCAAATAATATGTTGTTTTTATCATTAGTGACTCCCAGTCTGTGTTTGTTTTGGTCTTGAACATTACAGAGTCAATTATAGAAAGGATCCAAAAGGAACGCAAAACAATTGAACGTAAGTTATCTTTTCTGCAAATGTGAAATAATTCTGACCTTATTGGGCCTAATTTTCCATTGACGGCATTCATTTTAACCGCGAGGAGTCAACCATTTGCTCTTCCAGATTTTTGCTTGTCGTGTGGCTCATCCGAGATTGCTGTTCAGCACCCATTGTTTGAAGGCGGTCTTTGTCTGAAATGCAAGGTAACGCGTCGACCTAACTGATGTTTTTCTGCCTTTTCTGCTCCGCTTCCCTTCATTGCAACACCCCAGTCTGTCTGTGTCTAACCTCCATTTGAAAACACTGCTGCGCCAACATAACCGAGTGCTGCTGCAAAAAAAAGCCCATTTCGCTGTTTGCAGGAGAACTTCTCAGAGACGTTGTACCGCTACGATGAAGACGGCTACCAGTCGTACTGCACCGTGTGCTGCGCCGGCTTGGAGGTCATCCTGTGTGGCAACGCCAGCTGCTGCAGGTACAGGCGGATGCATATGATATGATATGATATGATTTGATTTGATGTGCGTGTTCTTTTTCAGTGGGAATGCGTGGCATTGCAGCCCACTGTGTAGTGACGGCACATTGCATTTTTAAACCTTCTCAAAAACTGTCAAAGTAATGAAAAGGGCAACGACTGTACACTACCAGTCAAAAGTTTGGACAGACCTTATGAATTTAATGCCTTTTCTTTCATTCTCATGACTATTGACATTGCAGTTTCTCACTGAAGGCATCAATACTAAGTATGAACACACATAGAATTAAGTAGGAAACAATAAAGGTGTAAAATAACTCAAACATGTTTTTATATTTAAATTCTTCAAAATAGCCACCTTTTATTTAAACAATATTTAGAGTTGGTTTTTTTTAACATGTTTTTCTTTGCTGCATAATTACATATATAGTGTAGATGAAGTGATTCCACACTTGTAAAAATAACAAACATTTTGCTAACCAGGCTTGAGTTTTTTCCATTAAGGTCCATTATTACACATTACAATTCTTCATACACCTGCTTGTTTGTATTTGTGTCTCACTGAAAAGTCTGTTCCCTTTGTGGAAAGTCAAGACCCCATATTTAATTTCTGTTTTTTTTTTTTCATTTGTTGTTTGTTTTTTTCTTGCATGGCAGATGTTTCTGCAAGGACTGTCTGGACATCCTGGTCGGCCCTGGGACTTTTGACAAGCTCAAAGATGTCGATCCTTGGAGCTGCTACTTTTGCAAGCCTTCACTCTGCGACGGAAACCTCAAACTCAGACCTGACTGGAGCACCAAGATTCAAGACTTCTTCGTCAACAACAGCGCCATGGAGTTTGTACGTACCACCCTCGCGCCCCCTTCAGATGCGCATCAGGTCCGACTCGTCGGATCACATGAAACTGACGCCTGAGGCTGATTTCATAAACCGTTGTGTTTCAACATTTTTGATCGTGACTGAAGGTCATCCAAAGGGTTTTGCTTTTGTTTTTTTGTATTGAAACTGTTTCCTCTCTGTTGTGCCAGACATTGGTTAGAGGCCAAATATTTACTTTTACAAGCTTAACTGAAAAAGGTCCCCATTAATGTTCCTTCACAATCGTCTCCTCTGATAAGGTCAATTCTCCTCTCAACTGCTGGACACAGAATTGCTTTTCCGGTGTATTCAGGGTCCTCATCTGCTGTTAATTAGACGAATTACAAGAATACAACATCAAGAGGGCACAAACTGCAAAGTGTTCTATCAGGAAGAGCCTCCACTGTGTAAACCTACAAGAAGTATATTTGTCTTCACATTGTTATTAAAAGTGCTTTCTGTTTCTCACAGGAGCCTCACAGAATTTATCCCTCTATTCCTGCCGACCAGCGCCGACCCATCAAGGTGCTCTCACTGTTTGACGGCATCGCGACAGGTTGGTTTTTATTTCAGCATTTTTCAGCAGTTTTTTCCGCAGGACGTTGAGCCTGCGGAAGCTTCAGTCTGACTAAAGCCATTTTCTCAAAGCTGAGATGTGGTTTATAAAAGGGCGAGCAGACTTTTAATTGCAATTAAGATCTGAATTTCTATAGTTAATATTTTCTTGTTTTTTTGCATGTTTAAAATTCTGTTATTTTGCATTTGAAAACTTTTTTTTTTAATGTCCATTTCAGTGTAAAGCAAATTTTACCGTTGTGTTTTCTACGCCTATGTAAAATGTACCTGAACCTCTCATCGATTGCCCGCTTTAAAACGCTGTTCACACTGCGACAGGATACCTGGTGCTCAGAGACCTGGGCTTCAAGATTGACCGCTACATCGCCTCTGAGATTTGTGACGATTCCATTGCCGTGGGGATGGTCAAGCACGAGGGGAAGATCGAGTACGTCAACGACGTTCGCACCATCACGCGGAAACACGTGAGTGAGAGCTGCACAGGGTTTCCTGTTGTGTTGTTTTCTAGTTTTTAATTCAAGTTAACCAGTCAATCTAACCCATAGGTGTCAAACCTCGGCCCGTGGGCTAAATCTGACCCGCAGTCTAAATGTATTTGGCCCACGAGTCCAACACAAAATCCGTACTCGAGCTGCTGGCTCACCGGCATTGTCCAGCACATGTAACCGCTAACACTACAAATCCCAGAGTGCTCTGCTGGTATTTTGGCACGTCAATCAGGACAGGACGTTCATTGAAGTATGTTATTATGACTTCATTGGTTTATTGCTGTTATTTTCTTTTCCCAATTTGTTGTCAACGCGTGGAAAGAGGCCATTGTTGAAATTTAAATCAGAAGACTGCAAATTAAAAAAGGGCCTTACGATTTTTATTTACATTTTATTTATTTTAATTTGAAATTTGACTTGCATGCGTGCAATATGAAGTTATTTATTGTATAGTGTTAAGCTTTACTCGTTCCATAATCAGTGTAGAAACAAACCTTGTTTGGGGTCCATATGAAAAGATTCACTGTTATATATCTGTCATATCAATAAATATCAATGTTGGCCTGCAACTTTGGCCCCACTGTGTATTTGAGTTTGACAGCCCTGATCTGACCAATTAAATATGGTCTCTGTTTTTGATTAAAAAAAAAAAAATTAAATAAAACTCTTTCTTTTTTTCTTTTTTCTTTATTTTAACAAAAATGGCCGTAAAGTCTTGACATGTATGAACTGAGCTGAAGTTGTATGTTGCAGCTGGCTGAGTGGGGCCCTTTTGATCTCCTGATCGGAGGCAGTCCATGCAACGACCTGTCGATGGTCAACCCGCTGCGAAAAGGATTATTTGGTATGCAGCTTCCACCACAGACTAACCAGCTTGGAACATACACGACCCGGCGTGTTGCAGCGCTCTGACTCGTTCCACTTGTTCCTCCTTGTTCCTCCTGCAGAGGGAACCGGAAGACTCTTCTTTGAGTTCTACCGCATATTGACCCTGTTGAAACCAAAGGAAGGAGACGACCGTCCGTTCTTCTGGCTCTTTGAGAACGTGGTCTTCATGAATGCCAACGACAAGTCGGACATTTGCAGGTTCCTGGAGGTAACTGCTGCTAACTTGATTCAAAGTAAAGTTAAAGTACATTTTATGGTTGGATAAAACTCCATGAATTTGAATTGAAACGTTGCCTTTTTTTTCTCCAGTGCAACCCAATCCTGATCGATGCTATAAAGGTCAGCCCTGCTCACAGGGCTCGCTACTTTTGGGGAAACATCCCAGGCATGAAGAGGTGTGTTGTCACACTAAATCATAATTATTTTCTGGACTATTTTCAAAATTTTTCCTCTCAGGGATTTAAAAAAAAAAAATGCTTCTTCTTTCCTCTCTAGGTCACTTGCTACGTCTCTGGATGACAAAGTTTCTCTCCAGGATTGTCTGGAATCCGGACGCGAGGCAAAGGTAGAAACATATTATTCCAACTTTATATTGTGAAAGCAGTTCTGCTGTGCTGCGATAACATTGCATTGCAAATATTGGCTGTCCGGTATTTTGCACCTGCACTTTAACGAAAGGGCTCTAAATCTAGAAAGACAAAAGTCTGGTACGCTGAGCCTGTGCTGTCTGACACCCATCCAACCCCATGTCTTCTCCTACAGTTCGAAAAAGTCCGCACCATCACAACAAAGTCCAACTCCATTCGGCAGGGCAAGACGGGACCACTTCCTGTCAACATGAACGGAAAGGAGGACTACTTGTGGTGCACCGAAATGGAACAGTAAGAAAAGCTTTTCTGAAGTTGGTTTCGAATTAAGATCCATCCAGAAATTATTGAATTGAATTGTGTGTCCTGCAATGCCAGACATTTTCTCAATAAAATATATATATATATTAAATTGCCTTCTTCTTTTAAGTAAAAAGGGAAATTGCCTGCAAAGCCAATCAAAACAGCTCTGCGACCCACTTTTGGGTCTCAGCCCACCAGTTGAGAAACGCTGGTTTCGCTCATTTAGTCCGTGACCGTTGAGAGCAGTGCACTTGGGAGTCACGGCATGTATTCAGCTCACGCATTTGATGTGTTTGCAGGATCTTTGGCTTCCCCAAACACTACACTGATGTCAACAACATGGGTCGCATGCAGCGGCAGAAAGTTCTGGGCCGCTCCTGGAGCGTCCCTGTCATCCGCCACCTCTTCGCACCGCTCAAGGATTATTTCATGTGCGAATAATGAATGTGAAGCCAGCCTTAGCCCCGCTCTGCAGCAGCAGCGGGGGGGAAAACCCTCTGCCTTATCGCCTCACTTTGTAATGTAATCGCACTCCCTGGTGTGACTTTGCTTTTAGTGTGGACCGTTTTATCGAGGAATCCTGAGGTTTTTTTAAATCATCCGTGGTCCGCTATCACCAGCCGGCACAGACACTTTTAAGGTTGTTTTTTTTTTTTGTTTGTTTTTTTTAAGTGTTTTTTGTTTGTTCGTTTGTTTTATGGGGGGGATGTTATCAGATTACGGCACTGTAATCAAATTCTAATGGTGCTCTACACAGGGGCCTGAATCGCAAAAAACAGATCTTGGCAAGCCATTTCTGGGCCTCATGAAGGTATTTTACATTGGAAAAATATGGTATGAACAAAATGCTAAATGTCATTTTTTTACAGTGATGGTGCTTTTTATACTGTACGTTATTTAATTTTATTTTAATACCATTGGCGTATACAATGCATTTTTACTGATACCTGCACATTTTAACAACTTAGGTTTTTTTTATATATTCTGATTGTACTGTACACATATGGTGCTATCGAGCCACAAAGGAACATTGCATTGTGATTCAGGCCCTTGATCTCTACCTCAACATTGGTTATTTGGTTAAAAATCTGCAGTTACATCTTTTTTTTTATCCTATATTTAATTTATGAGAAACTGAATTTTTTTTTGCATATTTTCTGTTCACGAGTTGTTTGTTGTAGCAGGGAAGAGTCATCATACTAATCATTAGCTTTAATTATTTTCCATCAATGAGTTGATGAGTAGATGATTTTATATCTATTATTAAAAATTGTTTTAACCAAACTATGATCATGTCAACCATTTCATCCAGTTCATGCTAACAAACAAAAAACTGGAATCTAACCTAGTACAAAACCAAAAACAAGTCGTGTCTTTTACCGTGATAATTTTTTAAAATTAATATTTAAACTGGAGACACCTTTGCATGGCTGTAGTAATGCAGCACTGCAGCTTCCTTCAAAAGAGATTTTAGCTGCATCTTTTCCAAGATATCTGTACTAGTCTGGAGATTGTTTATCATCCCTGTTATATCTGGACTGTTCTAATATTAGATTTTCTTTAAACAAAACTTCAATTTTTTTTCTAAATGTTTTTTACCCTTATGTTTTATGTTCAAATATAGGTATGCTGTGATGGACATGGTCATTTTTGTTTGCTAGAGACCAACCAATCAAGTGATCAAGCAAAGAACTACTCAATATTGATTCTAGTAACGGTAATAATTGTTTGATTCTGCTCCCTAACATCACTGTGATGTGTAAGGAATTGGTTGCAGGCCAGTCTTTTAACACAGAGATGAAAACCATACCTTTGCAAGTTTGACCAGTCTGTTGTTTTGGGCTCCATTGAAATATTTTGACCGTTTGATAACTTACTGTCTGTACTGTTCAGGATTGACTGAAATCCATTTGTAAACCTTAGTGAATATAAGACGGCATCGCTGCCCCGAGTTGTTAGATGGTTTTCCTGTGACCGACCACTTGTTGCTACTCGCATTGCTGCACCTCTTTGCAACATCAGTGGAGGTAAACTAGGACTCTCCTGCTGTGGTCAGCACTTTTACCTCATAGATAGTTTTGGGATTTGGACTCCCGACGGGGCTGTGCTGTTGATGCTACTGTAACAGGTGCAGTTTGGGGTTGTGTTATGCTTGTTTTACCTCTTCTTTTACCTGGCACCAGCTAAAAGTGAGCCTTTTTATGCCTAAGTGTTACCTTGATCATTCTTATGAAAGTAATTGACTTAGAAAAGAAAGTGTTAGCATGATGTGTAGCTAAATGAAAAGCTGATTAATGGAATGTTGGGAAAATTTAAATAAAGTCTTTTCCTCAGGCATCGAGCGAGTGTCTCCCTGTGTGTATTGGCAATTTATACAATTTACTTTGCAACTAATGAATCACATGTAGTAAGGCAGCATAAAAACGGCACCACCGATGATGAATCCTTTAGTAAATGTTGCAAAAGGAGGATAGATAAAACACCAAATGGGAAGACTAGTGTAAAGGTTAATCAAGAAAAAAAAAAATCAACACATTTATTTAGGTCAGCATTGATGTGCTGTAAGACATCCTGTAAAACAGAAGCTGTTCATAATGCATGGACTGCATCACATTTTAAAAAATGAAAAAAGAAGAACGCAAGTACTCATTAAAAAGGGCAGGTTGTACGTGATGCATGAAATATTTGATTGTGGGATTATGTGTGTAGTAGTGCATTCAAGTGTACAAGTCACAATGTTGCAGGGCTTAACTGCAAAATTTAGACTCACTGATAAAGGCCTGTGGATTGGTAGCTTTATCTGGTCAATACAAAATTTCAGTTCTGCAAGTAATAAACAATGACAGCTTTAAAAGAAGCCAAACAGTCCCTCCCTGCATGTGGGTTGGCAGAAATATAAAGCAGTGTCCTACACCAGGCTCTTGATGAAAGACACTAGATGGGTGAGTGTCCTCTTGGAGCCTTTGTGCCAAGCTTCATCACTCAATATAGCTCTGTAGTTCAGTGCACCCTGAACTCCAGTGAGAACAAAACATCAAATGTTTTGAATTTTGTTTTGGTTGAGTTCACAGTTCTGTCAGTGTGAGACGCCAGTCGGGGCCTCAGGATGTTTCCCAGGGCTTCACAACCCTCCCCATCTGAGAAGGAGTAGGAGTCTGGTTGCTGGGCTTGACTTCCAGTCGTTTCACTCCGGGTACCTCCTTCCCCTCCTGAACCAACCGCATCACCTCCGCAAAGGAGAGCTGCGTCGTCTCCGCCTCCGCATAGGACTCTGCTGTCTGCTTATCACCGACACCATCGAGGCAATCTAGAAGTGAGCTCTGGTCCTGCTGCTCATCGTCCGTGTGATTCACCTGAGGGGAATCCGAGGTCCACTGTTTGTAGCTAGTCCGGTCAATTGGTTCCACAAACCTGGAGATGGCAGAGAGGAGGAGAGGGATGACAATTACTACGTTAGAGGGATATTAACAAGACTAGCTCAAGATGCACAGTCTCTGGTAAATGCTGCTTGATCACCACAGTAAACCCCAAAACCAAACATGTCGGTGCATCTGAAAATCTATACGTGCAAATATGTACAAATAAGCAATGAAAATCACTGTCGACATTTACATTTTAAGGCTCAGGCCACAGTTGAAACAAGCACTGAAGATGATGTGGTTGGCAACGATCACATCAGAGATAAATCTTTGGGATGTTAGCCACCTCAAATGAAATTGGTGGGCTTTATTTTGTTGCAATTCTTTTGTAATCACATTTTTATTTATATAGATTCAGAAATGGCAGTATGTTAAAAAATAAAATTATGAAAAATATTTTATTATTCATGAAGTCTTAAGAGGTTTAGGTGAACTCTGTAAACTCAGATTAAAAGAAATAAGATGTTGAATATTTATATGTCTGTATCCAACCTTGGTAACTGATTGTTGATAATTATTGAGTTCTCATTAACGTGATAAGTGTATCAAAGCAGTATTAATAATGATATACAAACAAGAGGTTAACGGAGAATTGTGTTGTTTTAGAAGTGTTTAGCAAACTGGTTGCCCTTCGTAAGACTCATGCCGTATTCAGCGCTTCAGCGTCGTTTATGTGCGGCCAATCAACTCCCACACCTGTTATAAAAGAACAGTTTCATGTCCCGTAGTTTGTCTCCCTCGGCGCTGCCCTGTAAAGTCTTCAGGCCGTCCTGGAATCGTTGGTCGGCCGCGAAATCATAAGACTCAAACCTTGAGAAGACAGACTCCATTTAGTACCGATTTAGGGGGTTTAATTCGACCCACTGAGAAGAGGACATGCATGGATGTACTGAAGGAACTGACACAAGAAGAGCGGAGGAACTGACACAAGAAGAGCGGAGGAACATTTCCGGCATCTTCTTTATTTATAACCAACAAATCTTGTTAAAGACGAAAGGCGAAGCGGCCGAAGGCGTAAGGTTCTCGCTGTAGCGCCCCTATAGGTGAGTAGCAGTACTATACACCGTGGATTTTTTTTTATCCTGAACGGAACAAACTTGATCCCCTCCTTTTCGCTTCAGCTGTTACAAATAGAACATTAGTCTTTTACATCGTCTTGTTGGCTGACGAAGTGAAATGTTTAACGAATTTCCTAAACCAGTATGAATAAAGGTGCAACATTACGTAGAATTTTTTATTATCATGCAAATAAAATGTGGCCATTTTTACAAGATAGATAATTCTTAGTTGTTTTGACAATGTTATAGACAGTTCACAATAAGCATATTTATTTATGTATAATTCAGGGAATACAAGTATAATACAATTTCTAATGTAGTTCAACTAATGTTGGTTATACTGCAAACAGAACAGTAAATAAGTGCACAGCCAAAGATATTACAGCATTAATCACCTAATTACATAATTATTATTAGTGAACATCGGGATCAGCCCATGTAATTGATAATTTTTTTTCCGCTCTTCACTTCACCACCTATTTACTTTTTTCAAATTGGGCTTTAGTGAACTGATGTCCTTCCCATGGGATGTAACCCATATTGCTGTGTGTGTTTGTTATCCGTAACAGGGGACCAACATGGGTGTTGAATGGAAACGTGACACCGTGTCATTGTGCGATTCCTTCTGTCCCGCCGCTCTGACCTTGACCACAGCCAGACAGCTGCCAGCGACAGGAGTCAAAGTGGTTCGCCTTGTCTGTTCCCATCAACCTTTCCAATAACTGGCTCTCTTCTTCAGAGGTAATGCAATGCAACGTAGCGGTGTGTTTGTTTGTAAGCTGAAAGGAGCAGTGAAAGTCTGGCCTGTCACACGATGAGTGGGGACAAGAGGAGGAGGAGGATCATGGTTTTACCAGGAGAGAAAACCTTAATCTCATGAGCGACTTAGCAGCAGCTATTTTCTTTTTTAAGAGTGTGACGCAACAGCCAGCAGCCCCCCTTTCGAGGAGGACACAGGTTTCTTCCTCTTCGGGCTGTTTCACACACTTGAAACAATTCATAAGACCACAATGTCACACACCATCTGCTTTTGATTTCACAAGTTTATCTTTAATAAAACATGGTGTTATTCTCTACAAAACAATGTTAAAAGACGGTACAAAGTTGAATGGTTTCTCATGAAAGAGTTTTAAATTATTATTTGACATTTAGTACGCTTAGACAGCATTGAAGATTTAGTGATTAAATGAAGCATCGCCTGTCAAAGAACATGTTAAATTGCACCACTGCTGCTGCTATAAAGCAACTCCCATCTTTTGGACACAACCCTGAATAGCAATCGAGCAGTTGTTCACATTTGAACTAAATGGTTTTATTTCCTCTCTGTGGCTGGGACCACTTCTCCCACTGTCTGGTCCCCTCACCCACAGCTCTGCGGGTCTGCTGCTGCCCCGGCTGGAGAGGAGTATCTGTGTCTGAGGAGTTTGCCTTGTTGCGATCCCAGTCTCTGGGTGCAGCGTGATGAGCGTGCAAAGCAGAAGGTCAGGGAGCTGGTGGAGCTGCAGTCGTAGTTTCCATCCTGTTGGAGAGAGAGAGTGCATGAAACAGCATAGTTTCAAATTCTGATTTGTGGCAGCGCATCATGGCAGTTAAGACTAAAAAGTGTAAAAATAAAATCTATATCCCCCAATGTGACATCTTGAGAGCTTCTGACACTCACTGGAAGTGTTTTTGCCTCACTGCTGTGAGAGACTTATGCTATCAGTGGTGAAGCTGGATAGCATTCAGCGTTGGTGGTGGTAGCTTTTTTTTCATGATTGTGTGAAACAAACCGAATACCTCTGTGTTTTTCATGATATATATTTTTTAAATGTCCGTAATAGGACAGAGAGTCCAGAGCACAACAGCGGGACCCTCCCTGAAACTGAACCAGGTCATGTTTTGGGAGGCTGTCGCTTTGTTTCCTGCATTGTTGACATCCTAGTGTATCTCATCCCCATTTGAACTTCCTGTTCACTCTGACTCACCCTCGTCAGTTTAACAATTTCTTGATAAGATTTTAATCCTGGAGGGTCTATGCTGTTTTGTCTTGTTTTAGACTGCAAGTTTCAAATTTTGTCTTTTTGTTTCGGGGATTTTGTTCAGCTTGTAGCTTTCACCTTTGCATTACTCCTGTCTGGTCTTGGCCTAACAACTGCTTCTAACCACTGCCTGCTTTTTCACCCTGAAAGTCTTGCACAGAGAATAATTTGCGGCAGGAGCCCCGCAAAAATCCCAGCGTGCACCAGATTGCGTACAGACGCGTCACTTGTGCCACTCACCTCTGCTGTGGAAGCGCTGGAGCTGTGTCGGACGCCGCCGCTCTGACTGCTCTCCCTCTCTTCCTTCTGGGCCGGCCGACCGGCCTCCTCTCTCTGCTTCATGAACCTCTGGTTGACGATCCTCGTCACGCTGTCGTTGCGGTGCAGTGAAGCTGCGGGGGTCCTCGCCGGGACGCGCTCCAGGTTCCTGAGACTTGAGATGCTCTTTGTCTTGGGGCCCGACCCTGGCGTGGTTTTCTCTGCCCTGCCGCTCACCCTGCGCAGGAACTCCGTCACCATGCCGTAGCGGTTCGCTCCAGCCGACTTGCTAGGAGGCTTGCTGCTGCTGCTGATGCTGCTGCTGCTGCTGCTGCTGCTCTGGCCTGCCATCTTCCTAGGGCTGGTTTGTCGCAGGCATGGGATGCCGCTGCCAGGGCTCTGCGAAGAGACGTTCCACGTTGCCCGATCTCTGGACGAGGAGGAGCTCAGACTGCCGGAGGAGGGCGGAGACGATGTCCCGGAAGCAGAGTGTCGCCTGTACGGTTTTGGCGAGGAGGTGGATCCTCTGGATCTTTCGACTCTGCTGGGCACGGCGTCTAGTGAGGTGGAGATGTGGTGGGAGCGTGAGGAGACCAGAGAAGCGCTCAGGAGTCGGGACGGACTCCCCCTCAGGGAGACTGAGCCGCCATCCGTCTGCAGTCCCACGCTCACCATCTGTGGCCTGGTCAGGGTCTGCGTACCCGAGCAGGCCACGTCCACCCAGCGCTCCTGCTGCCCTCGGAGCCTCTTCCCCGGGGAGCCGCCGGGCACCGCCGGCCTCCAGCTGGCCGTCATCTCCTTCATGTCGTCACTCAGGTTGGCGGACGAGCCTATGCAGAGCGTGGAGAAGGAGGTGGGCGGCGTGAACCAGGGAGGGCTGGTGTCCGCAGACTCGGCGTCCTGAGCCATGGGGCTCTGCTTCAACCCAGCCAGCTGGACTCGACGGGCCGACGGGGGGCTGTAGTAGATGCGGACGGCTGACCTCTCCGGGGCCGTGTGGCTCCTCGCCAGGGACATCCGCTCAAAGTCGAGGTCGGGGAAGCTAAGCGGCATGATTAGATGGTCCCACGTCTTAACGGGGTCCTCTCGGTCCAGCTGAGCCACCTCCTGGCTGACGTAGCACCAGTTCTTCCTCGAGTGGTCGCCCGGACAAAACTGCTGCCGTTGTCGTCTTCCTATTGATGCGTCCGTTCTACAAGCATAGTGAGTGGTACGTGGGTTGAATGCCAGCAACCTCGGGAACAAACTGGGTGAAGTGTGAACAGAGAGAGGAGACTGACCTGCCGGTTTTGGGATGTGGTGGCTCGCCAGTGCTGCTGATGGCACACTGAACAAAGAGGAGAAAATATTTGTTTTACATTTGCTTGTAGATCAGTTACCAAGTCGCTGGTTTCAAATGATGTCATGAAAAAAGGATATCAGGTTTTTAGATTTCTGACTCTGGTCTAAAAATAATTTAAGAAACCCAATAATAGTGAAAAGAAATACTAGATAAACTGAACCAGTGGTTGATAAACCCTGTGGTTGACATTTGGGAAAATGTATTTGTAGTATTTGCATCATCCTGTTGGGAAACGAAAAATTCAAAGTGTGATTTAACAGCTATATGTTACATTTTGTCCACCTATGAACGTGTCTTTAAAATGCACAGAATCAGTCTGTCGCTTCCCGCAGCAGATTTGAGCAGGCCTGTCCTGTTTGGCTGCAGCCTCAACAAGGATTAGCCTAAATACTCTGCAGTGGGTCTTTTCACGATGCCCCACTCGACTGTCAGTAGGACATGCAGCCACGGAGACAGATGATCAGCAGGACTTCCCGCTGTATTGTGGCCTCATCCAGGGGTTAAACACCGTCCTCACCTCAGCCGCCTTGGCCTGCGAAGCTTTGGGCACACTTCCAAATTCGACTCCTTCACTCTGGAGCTCTGCGCCAAGGTCCTGCAACAGCCTTTGTAGTGCAGACATGGTTTTGTCTTTACCCTGGATAAATACAACACACACGTTTAATGTAATTTAATCTCTGGGTACAAACATTGTAATGGCAAACTTCACTCAAAATTTAAATTTCACCGATTAGCAACTGGAAAGAGACTTTGGCAACATTTTCTAATCCACATGACTATTCTGGAGTTTCACAGTCTTCTGGACACTCAGTTGACACCATAGACACACAGCAACATGGTATGTTTATCTTTTCTAACAATTAGGTACACAATTACCTTAGGTTTCTATTATATTGGCAATAGGTGGAATTTGTTCCCTCCAAAAGTCCAGAATGGCCATGTGGTAGAAAATGCCTCATAGTCGTGACTAGTGGGGGAAGTTTTGATTTCGGTACAGAACTCAAAAAATATATAAAAATTGAACATTGACCTGTATTTTCTCCGGTCCTTTGACTTGACACCACTGATGCAGTACCCTCAGTATCTGCAGCAAGAGTCGCATTTTTGGATCCCAGCTGCTGTGAACGTGGTCTAGTTGTGATGAGGTAGCTCGCTGCATTGGGTGTTGTCTCTCCTTCACTTCTGAGGTACGTAGGTCTTCCGCACAGTCCTGCTCCTTAACAGCATCCAGGTCGTGAGCAGCGCGGTCTCGGGCCGGACGGAAGGGACTATGAGGATCCTTAACACGTCCGCCTTTGTGATCTACGTCTTCCCCTCCCAGAAGCGTCTCCAGTCTTTCGATGAAAGCCAGCAACATGGCCTGCAGAAGCTCCAAGGCCTCGTTCAAAGGTCCTGGCGAGTACATTTTCTGCGCCCTGCCTTTCAGCTCCACCTCCGAGGGAGACGAGCAGTGGCCGTTTTTCGGTGGCGCCATCAGGAGCTGCATAGCGGAACTCAAAATGCAGGAATGATCTCTCAGAGCCAGGAGAGATTCGTAGTCTTTGACTGCCAACATTTTCAGGCCCTGGACTGGATTTTTGCCGTGATCACCAGCCTCCGGACTGGCCGAGGAGGCGTGCTCGCCCCCTACTGGGCCCTCTCGAGTCATGTGACATGTATTACTCGCCACCTCAGTCTGGTCACAGAGCAAAGATGTCTCAACGTCACCTTTACCCCTGTGCCTGTCGTGCACCTGCGCATTCACCGTCCGTCCTCTTTTTGCATCTCCCTCCGTGTCTGTCGACGACGTCGGGGGCGACAAAATTTCCTCCGACACCTGTTGATTGGCTCCCTCGTCCTCCGCTTCCCCTGCCCACCTTCCCACCTTCTCTCTCAGGTCGCCCATTTCCGCCCGCAGGCCACGGTTCTCCACCTCCAGCTCCACGATCCGCCGGCTCAGGAGTGTCGCCTCCTCCTCCACCAGCTTGAGGTGCACTTTGACCTCCGCCTCCCTCGCGTGGGTGTAACTCTGTCGGCCTTCAGGTGACTGGTTGGGGTCCAGGTCGCCGTAGGTGGAGCGATATTTGGCCAGCTCCTCGCGGGCGGCCTCGCTCTCCAGCACCAACTTCGTGAGCTTCTTGCACATGAGAGCGAGTTCTTCTTTGGCAAAGTGGAGTTGGCACCGGAGATCGGCACTGTCATCCTGGAGCACAGATGACAGCCAGGTGATGTACGCCACAACTTCTAATTGTCTAATGGTCCAGAAACCTTTGACGTTAAATATGAAAATTCAAACAAGTCAAACCTCAATTTGTTGAGAGAGTCTTTTCTCAGACCTACTGGATGATGACCGGCTGCTTTTCCTCTTCATGGTGCTCTGAGGAAGAAGAACAAGGCATGAGGTTCATACATAGTGATTGAGATGTTTTTGCAATAAACTTGTCAGGAAACGGCTTTCAATATGTATTTTCTGAAGCCCTTGGCTACAAAATGGAGCATCAACCATTGACATTCATCTATTTTTTATATCTACTTCCTCCTGCACTCAGATTTGCAGGGCTCTGCTGGAGTCTATCCCAGCTGTCATGAGGCAAAGGCAGGGTGACACGCTGGACAGGTTGCCAGTTCATCGCAGGGCCACTCAACCATTGACAAATGTTTTCAATTTCATTCAGATGTGGCTGGTTTTCTCTAGCTCTCTCAGGTTCAGACGTATCATCCTTCAGACTAGACACTTCTTCACCAGCTATTCTTGGAGAAAAATACATTCCTCTTTCCTTGTGGATTCTTTTCCAAGGCTTGGCAGGTGATATTTGTCTCAGGTTTGCAAATCAGTAGGATCCTCGTCTGTGGTTCAGCATTCACTTTAGTGAAACAAACATCTTTTATAGCCACTTACTCCTGCACTCATGTGCAATCATTTAATGAAAGCAACAATTTTGGGTGCGTAACAGATCTAGCTGATGTTGGGATTTTCTGAATTCACAGAGCGTTCATTAGTATATGGTTAAGCCTATCATTATGTGGCCGATTATGAAGACTGGATTCAAATATAGTATTCTTCTAGGCATATATGTGTATGTAAATATTTTTTGTTAACTTCTGCCGCCTTTATGGATGCCTGAGATCCATATTATTAGATTTGCTGTAAGCTTTATTTCAAATCAAAGTCCTTCTGTGCTCTGAGTTTATTTTGTTGTTTTGTTTTGGGTTTTTTTAGTCTATGAATGAGAGGAATGCAGGCTTCTGTCTGGCGCCATTGTCTCAGGTCGTGATCCTAGACACTAGACAGGGTGTCACACAGTTAATAATAGTCATCTCCTACAAACTAAAGAGACTGGCTTGCAATCTGTAAATTGAGGTCACAGTGGAGCCCATGCACTGTGACTTGAAAGTATTATATTTTTTCGTGATCTGAAAAAAGTTTCTCACGTCAATTTTCTTTTCAAAATAAAATAATGCACTTTTTTCCTTGTCTTTACTTTGCTCACACACTTTTTTGTCAACGAGTCAGGTCTGTTAGCCTCTATAGCCACTATACCCTGCGGTGTTTAACCACACTCGAATCAAATCAGCGAAGAAATGTTGCTCACCATGAAGCCATCAGTGGTTTTGGGGTTTAATTTTAAAATACCATCTGGTTCTGTTAGAATGGCTTCCAGGCTAACCTCTTCAGAAGTAGCCGTTGTTTACAACTAGGAGCAGCATCTTACTTCTGTTTTGTTTTGTTTTTTCTCAGAGCAGCATTGAGCACATGCCTCTCTCTCTCTCTCATACCTCCTGTCACTAATTGCTCATGGAGTTCATTGAAAACTAAGACTTCATCAGAGGGAGGCGAGCTGGATGAGTGATTTCAGATTTCATCAGCTCAGCAAGAAGACTGCTGTGTCCCCCCAAGAAAGAGTCCCAAAGAGGGTCACACAAAGTCCAGTCACAGTATGACTTTCTGAAACGTTCATCCTCCCTTGCATCCATGTACGCTGATTTGTGCTCCTAGATTAGGTAATCTAAGTGGATTTCCCCGCTGGGATCAAAGGGACTAGCAGCTGCGTGCAATGAGTGGCCCAGACTGAGCTCATGCCAAAGTACCGAATCCTGGATTAAAACCGAACACGTGTCCCCGAGGTGCACAGTCGCTATTGCCGGGGCTAATCGAGCCAG
This sequence comes from Thamnaconus septentrionalis, assembly GCA_009823395.1. Taxonomy (NCBI): domain Eukaryota; kingdom Metazoa; phylum Chordata; class Actinopteri; order Tetraodontiformes; family Monacanthidae; genus Thamnaconus; species Thamnaconus septentrionalis. The sequence continues at coordinate 17,849,162 of CM020512.1, read as the reverse complement.
CAGAGATGGTGAGAATAAAAGGTGGACAGGAAATGTGATTACTATCAGGGTGTGGTTGCCACCCGTGAACAAAAGCACGCGCAGGGCTGTAGGTCAGTGTGTCGGAAGACGGGCGCCCGCCTTTTTGAATGCCATAATAACACACTGATCCAGATTTAGCCCGGCTTAATAGAGGCAGAAAGGGAGAAAGCGAAGGGAGACTATTTTTGTAATCTCTCACAGCCTCTCTGAGGATATCAGCTGTGACTGAAAGTCTGGATTCAGCATACCAGCCTGCTCGGCCCTGCCCAGGCACCGGGCAGCTGCCGCTCCTCCAGCGCATATCATTGATCTGCACCAGGGTCATGTGTCACCTGACGTCAGGGTGGCAGCGGGATGAGGGGGACAACTGGCGGGGATGGGTGCAGCTGTGTTGCAGCAGAAATGGGGAGGAGGATTCCTGAGTAGAGGGATGGAGGCAGCTGATGTTTCTCTCACTAGCTGGGACAAATTCACTCAGGGTACGCGTCACAGTCACTACTGTTTTTTTTTTCCCATCCATATACCCCTCTTTGGGCTTCAGCTTAGGTCTGAGATAGTCTTGGTGTGACAAATGAATGTTTGCACGCACAAACGTTGCGCTTTGTCTGTGTTTTTCTGTGCAAGTGGAGCACCAGGTTTAGTTGCAGTGGTCCAAACCTATGTTGCAGTACTCAAGATTGGTCTCGGTCTCGAGACGACTTTTCAAGGGTCTCAGTCTCGTCGACTCGGAGGCATTTGACGGATTCAGGATTTTTGATCAGGACCGGTCAGGACTCAGTCAGCACTACAATGACACAATAATAACGGAGAAGAATCTAGCTGCTGCCATTTTACGCTCTGCTTGTGACACTCTGAGTGACACAGCCCCTCATTCCTAATTAATTAATTTTTTAATTTTATGAAGCAAAGTTGTTTTTTCTGAAAATGGTTCAAAATAGTTGGCAAAGCAGGTCTTGTCTCGATTTCAATACGAATGATGAGTTTGGTGTTTCACGTCTCGGAGCTCACCTCTCTGGTTTTTTCCACCTCAGCCTGTAAGACCTGCTTGGCCACCTCCAGCTCCTGCGTTTTCTCCCGCAGCGCCTCATTTTCCCACTCCAGCTGGGACTTGATCTTCTGCGCCACCTCCAACTCATTGTACAGCCGCAGGGACACGCTCTTTGCAACCTGTGGGAATCCTTGGTTAATGCAGCTGACACAGTTATCCGTTGCACTATCTCAGGTCTGCATGGTGAAAACAGATTACAATCGACACTTCACCCTACTTGGGTTTGGGTTGTTTTTTGTCCTTTTTCCCTGAGTTATTCTGTGTTTCTTTGTAGAATTTAGAGATTAACAATACACCTTAGATAATTTGCAATTTCAAGCTGTTCCTTTTGTCTCTTTGTGGCAATTTGTGTACATTTTTGGAGTTTTCAGTCTTTTTTTCTCGCTTTTGAATCTCTTGGTGGTTATTTCACAACTACGTGTGGTAACTTTGAATTGCTTTTTTATCAACTGTGCCCCTTTTTGTTATTTTGCATCTTTCTGGCAACTTCTGGCCAAAAACACTCAGCTATACAAGTTGAAGATTTTACAGGAGGTTTTGCTATTGTGTCGGTTTGGAACTTAGTGGCTCTTCACAGCAGTTGTTTGCGTGGAAAATAAAGAAAAGTTAGCAGGAAATACATGTGATAGAATTCACCCTGAGTGGGTGTGAGTGCAAAGCTGTTGGAAATCTAACACCCCTACACACACCCCATGTCAATGAAACAGAATCTGGCTGCCATCCCAAAGCTCGTTAAGCAGCAGAACCATTGACCTTATTTCGATAAAGTTTACTGTGCTTTTATGTTTCCCGCTCATGGTGAACAGCCCACCACATAATTACTGCTTGGTATGAAAAAAATATATAAACAGGATGCATGATGAAGGGGTTTCTAACTAATGATTTTTTTGTAGCTCGCTAACAGAAGGGAGTTTTTCATAGCAAAGCATGACTCAGTTCCCCATAACTGATTACAGTCCTCCCTGCGGTAATGAACAACACAAGCACTTATTGGTGAGCTGAGACGAGGGGGGAAAAAGAGTGTGCGGCACTAACAGAAAAATCTTTGATGTTTGTGGGTGATTCAGCCAAAGACCAATTTAGGAGCTGGAGAGTTCAATTGCTCACTGACGCTGAGCAATGCTTCCAGTAACGGGACATGACACGCATGCTGCGCACCTTAATGTCGTGCTCCAAACTCCTGACCAGCTCCCCGTCCACCTGCCCCGTCTGAGCCACCCGAATGCTCCGGCGCTCGGCCTTGCGGAGGCGGTACTGCAGGATGCGGCAGCTTTTGTTGGCCTGCTCCAGCTGCAGCCGCAGCTCCTGCAGCTGGTACACCTCCTCCTCCTGGAACATGTCTCGCATCTCCAGCATCTCGCAGCGAAGCTCCTCCACCTCATCCTGCAACAGACCACACAGGAATCAGCAGGGGATGGAGGTGGGACATGGTTTGTTCACACACTCTTTCTGATGAACATTGTTTCAGGTGACACAAACAACCTCCCTAGTAATCTCCAGAAACGAATACACTGGCCTCCGGTTTGCACCATCACACAAAAAACTTTTTGATTTTGACATGATTTTGAGGAGATAAAAACAAAGTGGCCACAAGGTGGTCTCAGAGGTCAGACTCAGGATGAACACCTGGTTAAATGTGCCATTACTAACTCTAACAGTTATCACTGCCCTTTGTGATGTCACAAGTTTCCAAAAGTGAGGCCACCAAAAAAAGGAAAAAGAGATTTCATCGGTTATTGTGCGTTTGTTAACCAAGTCACTGCAGACTACATCAAATACTAACAAAGTAGATTGTACATACTTTAAATACTTGCATTGCCCTTTAACATATGTTAATTCAAATGTAATGGTGTGTTTTTATTCATGTGACCGAGAGTAATTTTTTTGTCCCTTCTCTCCTGCAGATCCAAATGCAACATGACAGGAACATTTGGAGAAAACCTGCTTTTTTTTTCTTTTCTTTTCTTTTTTTTTTGACAGTCACAAAACATACCGCGCACACCACTCAAGAAGAGTGCTTTAATCAATGAATCATTACAAACATCACGCAAGACGCATTAGACAAATTCGATCAAACTAATTGGAATCAGGGGCGAATTAAACTTACTTTCAAGTACTCGTTCTCAGATCTCAAATCCTCCAGCTCCCTGACAAGATCGTCCGTGGTCTCACCCATCATGAGATCCATGAGGGATCCAGAGGAGGGGAACAGACCGAGGCCCACTGCAGCCGACTGCTGCGCGCCCTTCTCCTTGGCCGCTTTTGCGCACAGCTTGCTGTCGCCGTCCCCCTTGCTGCCCGGGCTCACGTAAGCTCCCGCGTCTATCCAGCTTAATTCATTGTCGGAGCTCGGCGAGTCGCGCTTGTTGCACTCCGAGAGACAATCGGACATCTCTGAGCTGCTGTCCGAGGAAGAGAGTTTCCCGGACAGGCAGCCGGAGTCTTTGCTCAGGTCCTCTGAAGTGTTGCTGGCGTCGGACAGCTTCCTCTGCGCGCCGGGGCTCCGCCGACCCTCCGGGCTGGCGCTGGATGACACTTTGCCCTGTCGGTCCCCCTGCTGTGTACCCGCTTTCATCTCCGCCACAGTGTCACGTTGTAAGTCTTTGGGGTGCGTTCCGTTTTGCGCACTTTTAAACGATGGATCTTTCATCTTTTTCTGGACGGAAACCTGCTGGTGTGCCTTGGCTTGTCTCTGGCCCCTGGGCGCAGCCTTTGCGCTCTTTTCTCCGTTCATTCCGAATCTTATCAACAACTCCTCCAAATGGACAAAATGTAATAACTCTGCCTCGCCCTTTTCTAAATTAAATTGAAATTCTTAATTGGAATAAAAGAAGTCTGGAGTCAGTACAATCCGATGTTCACAGATGACAAAGGCAGTCCCACTGGGTCTTCTCCATCCTGAAGACTGAAACTTGGCCAAAATGCGCACTGGGGAACTGAGCAGAAGCTCATTCCGGTAGTAGTTTTCAAAATAAAGCATTCTCATCGACCCCAGGACTTAGAAAATGCAAGTAGTCTGTGACACATAAAATAAAGCGGAATCAACCTGAACTACCTGAATTATACGCATCCGCTTCGAACTTGGCCACATGGCATCTATACATTTTAAAACGGCGTTGTTGGGTTTTTTTTTTTTTGTTTTTTTTTGTAAAACACCAATCACTTCCGGTCATATATACACGACTAGATTTGATTTTAAGTGACGCCAACGTTTTGACATTACTCCCTGCACCTTTCACAAAACAAATTTTAATTTCCACAGTTACCTATATTGAAATAAGAACACACTTTTTTGATGACATTTTCATCGTCACGATCTAAATTTTGAGAAACTCTTTCTGAGGGAAGTGATTACAGGTTCAAAGCTGCCACTTAGTGGAAAAAGTGAGTCATTACTCACTGTGAAATAAACAGGTATTTAGTGGGGTGTGCTGCATAAATTGACCAACACTTTTAGACCTTTCCCTGTATTGTTTTTAAAAATGCTCAAGATGTTTGAAATAACCACTAAACACCTCTCTGAAGAATTCAAAGGTAATCAAACAATCAAACAATCTCTTATTGATTCACTAAGCCATTAACATCCGATGGAACCATATGTGTTGACGGTGTATGTTGATGGTATATGACCATAATGTGGACTATGTTTGGTGTAGTCTATTTTTATTTTATTGCTTTTTTTTTTATTAAGCCAAAATACATGATTGCGTTACGCTTGATTAGAGCTCTTACGACTATGACAAAAACCCAAATTATCAAACTCATATTTCATTTTGCTAAAGTCCCTTTTGATGTCGTGCATTTCAATCTTTTTTTTCCCCAAAAAAAAATATTTATTACTTGCAAAGTTTAACAGAAAAGTAGATTTTCAATATAAAATTATCATAATGTGCAAAGTTTGGAAAATTGTGGGTCTTCAACATAAAACAGAAGAATCACAACATCACATAATTTGCCAGGTGGAATTGGGATTTACAAGAAATTGCTAAATGTTTACAAATATTCACGGTTTTTGTTGCCCTTTGATTCAGAGAAAACTTAATTGAGTAGATGTACTGCTTAACCTCACTGTGAGAAGCAATAAAATACGTTTTCTACGTTTAAACTTACATTTGTGAATGTGGAATTTTGTCAAGAACATTTTTGTCTATTTATCACGGTCTATGTTGGAGCGTGTCATCTGGCCGAGTTTCACGCTGTGATTCGCCGACGAGGCCGTCACTCACCGTGTCCTTGCAGTCCACTTCCTCTCTGCGTTCAAGGGACAGCTCTCTTTGATGTTTACCTTTGTGGAGCCGCAACTTGACTTTGACTTTCAGGTGTAGTTAAGTGTAACAACACTTCCCATCCCACACACTCGTCCCTTTTTAAAGTTATGTCGCATTGTACTTAGCGTCTCCACTCCACTTTTTAGCCGTAACTCAGTTTTTAGTCGCGCTGGTCACTGCTTGTTAGCCGCATAGCTGCTAACTAGCCGCTAAAGGCTAAAGCGGCATTTGTTTCATTCAAGTGCATTTGCGCGATTCTCTACCTTCCCGCTGCCGTATATCGCTCCGGGTGCTAACGTGTCGGTGCTCCCCCCCCCTATATATTTTTTTTTGTTGTTGCAGTGTGCGTGTTTGGCTGTCTGAGATGTCTCGGGACAGGCTGCACCGCGGGGACAGGCCGACGGTGCAATCATGACGTCTGCATAGTCTCTCCGTCTCTCTCCGTGTGTGTCTAATCGCTCAGGATGAACAGCGAAGAAGAGTTTTTCGACGCCGAGACAGGTGAGACAGCGTGTCCATCCATCCATTTATCCAGGCACGTCGTCAATTAAACCAACCTGCTGTCTGGTACACCTGTCACCCATCAATTCCTCCCCACCTCCCACTCTTGTTCCCTTCTAGGGCTGGAGTCAGATGACTCCGGTGAGGTGAGTTTCAAAGATGCCCTGGTGTTTGACAGCAAGAAGGTGACAGGCGGCGGCAGCACACAGGAAAATGGAGTGTGGGAGCGCAGGTAATCGCATGTGCAGGTGGGGGCGGGATGAGGGTGGTGCAGTATGCATGCATGCATGGCATGCCAATGACTGTGTGTGTTCATACATGCAACCACATGACCACGTTTGTCTTGAGGGAGGACCGAGAGGCCCCGTCCCACATTCATCTGCACGCGTGGGACGCCTTCAGTCACATTCCGCAGTGTGTGAGATTGTAGAGTGTGTGGAGAGCGTGCTTCCTTATAGTAGTAGATGAGACTGATGCTTTTTGGATTTTTTTGGTGTACTCAGCTCCATCAGGCTTTCATTTCTTTGACACAGAAGCCAGAGAACCCTGAGAACTTTTTTTTTTTTTTGTATTTTTTTTGTTCTTGTTCTTACTGACTACACACCTCTCTAAATGTCCCGCAGGAAAAATCTGCCCGTTGAGATGATCTCCAAAAACAATTTCAGTGTTTGGAGCATACTGAAGAAATGCATCGGCATGGTGAGTTTAACTTTGTTTCCTTTTTAAACCAGAACCAGAGAGCACCAACTTTTACGCTTTTCACTCCCCATAGGCACTGTGAAAAATTGCAATTGCTCTGCTTCGGATTCTGGCTCCTGTGTGATATTTTGGGCAGTAACATGAGCTACGCTACTTAAGAGTCACATGTGAAATCTTTGATCTTTTATCTGCTTGTCTATAATTGGCTTGGGGAATGTCGTGCATCAGAAAAAAAAATAGGAACGTGAGATCAGAATGAATCTGGGCAGAACGGGTTTTGGTTGAAGATGTGTTGCAAGAGCCATGTCAGTGAGGTTATCAGTGTCACTCTTGAAGTCCACGCTAAAGTTCACCATTGCAGTTTTATCTGCTCATTTGCCAGCTTGTTTGTGTGACGTTTTCATGTGCACTCACAGGAGCTGTCCAAAATAGCAATGCCAGTTGTGTTCAACGAACCGCTGAGCTTTCTGCAGAGAATGTCCGAGTACATGGAACACACTCACCTCATCCACAAAGCCTGCAGTTTGTCTGACTCGATAGACCGCATGCAGGTAGGTAATAAAGGGGCTGGTGCCATGTTTTTGTTAGTGTTTTGTGTAAAGTTATGTTTGTGAGTAAAACAACTTAAGCATCTTATCATGATCTTCATCACTTCACTGTCTGTCGATAGTTTGTTGCTGCATTTGCTGTTTCGGCTGTTGCATCTCAATGGGAAAGGACTGGAAAGCCATTTAACCCTTTGCTGGGAGAAACATACGAGATGATGAGGTATGGGATAACGGACCAGAGTCGGGAAGCTTTGTCTCGATTTTATGGACACGATTAGACACAATGTCGATTGATTTCTGTTGTGTGTTTATTTGCTTTATGTATTGCTACTTCCAAGAGAGGAGGAAGGATACAGATTGATTTCTGAGCAGGTGAGTCACCACCCCCCTGTCAGTGCCTTCCATGCACAGTCTCTGAAGCAAGAGTTCGAGTTCCACGGCTCCATCTACCCAAAACTCAAGTTCTGGGGCAAAAGTGTGGAGGCTGAGCCCAAAGGGACGATGACACTGGAGCTACTAAAGTGAGTGATTCTGTCAACATCTGCGCACTCACTCCCCTTGACCTGTGGTGCTTCGCGTGCATTTGTCGTGTTTTCATTTTTTTCCTTCAAACTAACCCCCCTGAATATTCTGTAAAACTCTTGCAGACATAAAGAAACATACACGTGGACAAACCCAATGTGTTGTGTGCACAATATCATCTTGGGGAAACTCTGGATCGAGCAATATGGAACCGTAGAGATAATCAACCACAGGTAAACATAACGCAACCGGTGTTGTTTTCTTTTGAACTTATTTGTATGGATTTCAAAGCATTTGCAACATTGAATTTTGGTATTTGTTTTGACTTGTTCTTCATCAGCACTGGCGATAAGTGTGTGTTGAACTTCAAACCTTGTGGCATGTTTGGAAAAGAGCTGCACAAGGTGGAAGGTCACATCCAGGACAAGAGGTAGGAGCCCATCTGTAGCAACGCTCTTTGTTACGCCACCTTTTAAAAAAACAAAAAAAAAATTAGCTCCACTGAATCTGTTGTCTTCGCCCGGCGATTTAGTAAGAAGAAACGACGAGTGCTCTATGGAAAGTGGACGGAGTGCATGTACAGCGTGGAGCCCAAAGTCTACGACACGCACAAGAAATCAGACAAGAAGACTGCAGGAGAGTCTAAAAAGCTCAAACCGGTGAGACTCAGATTTGACTAAAAACACATGAGCTCGCTGATCTTCCACAGACTGACAGGCTGCTCAGAGGTTTCTCCTGTGTTTTGTCTTTTTTCATGTGTTTTTTTTTTTTTTTGTTTCTGACTAATCACGTAAAGTAATCTGTGGATTTGTTTCTCAAACGGCATCTTCTCCTTTCACGATAACATACAGTGGCGTTAGTAGAAGGTAAGGTAAAAGTGTATTTGGTATCTATCGTGTGCTGCTGCTGTTGTCTAGTACAAGTTATGGTCCAAGTGTAGTGTATGGTTAGTTCATTGCCAGCACTTAACCATAATGCCTTGCAGTGACATGCATCGTTGCTTGAGAGACGTGTTGAACTTGTGGCGACTGTAGTTCTGTGAATCACCTGTTTGCACATGAAGTATACGTGCCGTTTGCGTCACTTCGGTCAAACCGAGCCCGATGATCTTCATTGTGTGTGTGTGTGTATGTGTTTCTAGGAACTAAGCTGTGAAAGTGAGGAAGCAGACGAGATGCCGGAAGTTCAAGAAACTGTGACTGTGATCCCAGGAAGTGCCTTACTGTGGAGGATAGCGCCGCGACCTGCTCAGTCAGCAAAGGTGAACATGACACAGTGACACCCAAACCATATCAGGCTGCAATAACTTGACACCATTGCACTTCCTACAACTCCCATAAGTTAGTTTCTGAGTTCCTTGGAGCCAGTGGTTCTCAATCACTCAGGAGCCACATTTTTGTCCTAATAATGAAGTCGCGACCCAGATTTATTCCACAGCGCTCAAATTTATTCCACAAAAATAAAAACGCGAGCACACTTTTTGTCCTGCAAAATAAATGCCCAACATTTTCTCTCTAACTATATATATTTTAAGCAGCCTTTGAAACCGTGAACCAATCAAAACAGCTCTGCGACCCACCTGTTGAGAAACGCTGCCTTAGAGAGTAGAGGGAATGACAGGTGACATATAAGAATGTTGATTTTCTCCATGAGGTATGTGAACAATGCATACAACCCTCAACCTGATGTTGAAAATGCTCCTTTATGCATCATATTATCGGCCAGTCCTTCACTTCCTCTGCTTGCTCTACTTGTGGTAAGCGTGTGCTAAATCCTGCAGTTCTGCAAGTCAGCCGCTTGTATGGTCACAAGGATCACTGACACCCCACTAATACCTCTGCCAGGTTAGTGACAGCACTGCCTGCTAGATGCTCATGGATGACCATGCTATTTTGTTACGGTCTATGGAGTTCTTTGATTAATGCTGGGCAGGAGCCAGCTATGAAAACGGGACGATATCAATATAGAATGGAAAAAAACCGTGAGGAAGTTTAAATCTCAACAGGTCGTCTACATTGAAAGTCCATTAAGATTTCCAAATGATTTCAGGCGGCCAAGGTGAAATATTTACTTATTTACAGCCCTACTCTGTCCTGACTTTATTATGGAGCCACCTTTTTCTCTTATCTTGGTGGTTCCTGCCTTGCTATGCTTTGCTAATAAGGTGCCAGTGTTACAACCTGCTTACAACCATCTTCACAATAATGTTTTGCTACTGACAGGGGGACGTAACTGGTAGAAAGCTAAGACTGCCACAGGGTAGCAGGCTACATAGGAGTCCTTTTGTTGTGTTCTTGGGCATCAAAACAGTAATAACTGAGAAATCATCTGTTCTCTATACTGGAGAACTTGTTGACTTAGTTCATTTCCACCAAACAGTAGCTCATGTTGTTTTTGTTTCTTACATAACGAGCTAATTGTCAATAAAAAGAAAGCCAGCAGGTAACAGCAATCTCTGAGCCCAGTGCGGAGTTTTTTTGTCACAATAAATACCAGCAAAATGTTGAGTCATGGGCCTTTCAGTAGCCCAGCAATGTTTGTGTCTTCTTCACACTTACCACTAACTACTATTAGTTGATGGAGAGGTCCTCAGTGTTTTTGCTGCGCACACAGCGTGCAGACAAATCACCGCAGGTGTGCTTAAACGGTCAACATGCGCTCATAGACGGTCACAAATCTGAAGGTCACTACAGGGTTGAAAACATGGTACCAGTGCTGTTGAACCAGTGTAGTTAAAACAGTTGTATCATCAGAGAACCTAAAGGTTTAAATCTCTTCCAAACCTTCCTCTCTGCCATGACTCTGGACCCACAAGTATTCAAACTCTGTCAGCAGAGGGAGGCTGACATCCCAGGGCTGGTAACGCTCGTTCTTCCTGTTTCTTTAGTATGTGCATGGCACTTATTTATCACTGCTGATTACACATCACTGCAGGAATGTGCACTATGTCACTTGCATATTCCAACAGCACTACCTCTAGAAATGAGGTGGTCTCGAAAGAAATTATGCATCCATTTTTCACTCGTGTCAGAGTGGTAATAAATGATACGACCTTGGTGCTCGTCGACCTTTTGTTGTGTCTTGGAGCTGAAGTGACCCTGTTGGGATGAAGATGATAAAGGTCGCACGGCTCAACCTTTGTCCCGCTTTGCAAACTCAAGCTCAAAGAAAGCCGATGTTTGCCTTTGGATGCAGCGTTACTCTCAAGCTTTTGGTTTATCTAATCGCGTATCCATCACATTCGAAAGAAGGAGCCGCATTTGAAAAGCTTGAATTCAACATGGCTGTTGGTCACATTCAAGTGAAACATTCAAATCTTTAGAACCACAGCAGAAGCTGGTGACTTGCTATTGCTGCCAGCGGCCACATTTCCAAAGTTTTGGGGCAGGTGAAAATATTTTTTCAACCAAGTAGATCCTCTAGTGTTGTTATTTTTTTGTTCTTTAAATTTGCCTTTGCTGCAGCGTCTATGCGAATCAGTTTTTAGCCGTAGCTCCCAGTAGCTTCGGGTTTTTATTTCTCTCCCTTAGAACTTCTGTGGTTTTTAGTAACGTTGGAATGTGGGAGAAAAATCCTAGAGGGAGGAATTCTTAGGCAACCAAATGTTGTCCAGGTCAAATATTTGATGGTAAATTAAAAACAAAAAAAAAAAAAGCACCTTGCCAGTGAAAATTATTGGAACTTAGTCGCCATACTTTTAAAATGGTACTTTTAAAATACTGTGGCATAGATCATATGCGTTTATTTGGGTTACAATCATGGGCATTGCTGATTTATCCTTTCTAGTATATATTTTTTAGACTACTGACATTAACTAGTACTTGTTCAAGACTGCCCCCTTCTGGCCATAAACTAACGTGTGACGCCCATTCAAAGCTCCCTTGAAATTGTAATTTTCTTTCCTGACCCTGTAAGTGAGAAGTATGAACGTCCCTGTTAGGTGCATGTTTTGGGGAAAAAGGTTAAAGGCTCTGAATGTTTTAATAAAATTCCTAATTGAAAAAAAAAAAAAAAAACATCATAAAGACAATCTTTGCTCTCTGCTTCAGATGTATAACTTCACCAGCTTTGCCATGACACTAAATGAACTGGAGCCTGGGATGGAGAGGTTGCTGGCGCCGACGGACTGCCGGCTGAGGCCAGACATCAGAGCGATGGAGAACGGAGACATAGGTGCCGCTGACCATATGTTAACCTCATAGTGTTTCAGTTTCTGCGCCTGCGTCACGAGAATCATGAGTCTTCTTATACCCGACTTCTTCTCACAGACGCAGCCAGTAACGAAAAAGAACGGCTAGAGGAAAAGCAGAGGGCTTCACGCAGGGAGCGGTCCAAGGATGAAGAGGAGTGGATAACAAGGTGAGCATCACGTTTATTTAGAAGATGTCTAACTTCATGTAGTGTCTCACAAAGATCATCTCTCTTTCACTCTTCCTCCCCCGCCTGAGCTTGCCAGCGGCTACAGTGGCCTGTGCACCCAAACCTGGATACCTCATCCACCTTCTTCTCCAGTGTTTTTTTTTGATGACGTCAGCGTTCACCCTAAATACGAAGCTCGCTTGTCAGGAGAGCTAGATTGTCCACACCAGGCTTCCTTAGAAATATGGTTCAGTTCCTGTGTGTTTCTTCTCCCCTCGCAGGTGGTTCCAGCTGGGAACAAATCCCCACACCGGAGCTGACGACTGGATCTACACAGGCGGATACTTTGACAGGAATTTCTCTGACTGTCCTGACATCTATTGACGCAGGAGGTGCTCGCAACTACAGAAGCAATTCTCTCTTCTTTTTCTTCTCCTCCTCCTCCTTCTTTTTTCCCCATCAACTAGGATTTATGTGTCACTGTATTCATCGCAGAGGAGTTGATATCAAAACAAACAAGTTGCTCTGATTTATGACTGTTAACCTGCGTTCTATTAAGGAGAACTTTAGAGTTTACTCACTGTAGATGTTAACATCTTCATCTTTATATGCCCTCAGCCCGATTCAGATGATGACAGCCCGCGTGTATGATGACACTCGACTGGCAATAGTTTTTAAACCAGGCAACCGTGTGCGTGCGTGCGTGCGTGCGTGCGTGCGTGCGTGCGTGCGTGCGTGCGTGCGTGCGTGCGTGCGTGCGTGCGTGTGTGTGTGTGTGTGTGATGTTGCTGCAGGACAAACAGTTAAGACTTCTGAAGATATATTCAGTTTTAGTTTAGGTACTCAACCATAATAAAAATCTGTACAAATGTATACACACACCGATACATTTAAATATCAGGGGTTATTTAAACACATCAGTTACTTTTCAGCTGTTATAATACTAGATGTCTATTTTAGCTAACTGTAAACATCCTGGAAACCAGGATGTTTACAGTTACAGTCACACGTGTTACAGTTACAGTCACACGTGATCGTTTTCCTCTAACAGAGACTCAAACGAAAGCTGCTGAGAATAGAGTTTGCTGACACAGTAAGCGGTTATTGTTGGTACATTGTTTTGTTGTCCACTGTAACATAGATTTGTATTATATTTGGTGCATGCATGGCCACCAAAATAATTCTGCACACAAGTGAAAGCCATAATAAAACAACCTTTACTGCACTAAGTATGTATAGTGTAAATGCAGTCACGTATAACGTTAACGTAAAGGGATACACAGCACTTTGGTTTCAACACTAAGTCAGTCGTGTTGGTAATACATCCTGAGCCTTACAGATGACAATAACCTGTTTCTTTGTTTTGTATTGCATTGATTTTAATCATGTCTGACTTTTTAGGACTGTCTGTGATGTGGTAGGTTGAAATAAAAAAAACAAAAACGTTTTGGCTGCAATTCAAATCCTCCCCTTCAGGTCTGAGTCAGTGAGTTAATTTCAGAGTTTTGGAGTTAAAGTTTGGTTCCTTAAGTGTATGATGTAACACACTGATGCTAACAAAAACTACTTGTAAAGGGTGATGCAGTTTTAAACACAAAATCCCTACTAATCCCCCTTTACCCTACTTTTTTAGGATAGATTTGTCTCTGAATGTGTTTAGAGGTTCCTGTTTGACGACTCGAGTCAACTGCACCACCAGTACAAAGCTTCTTTGAGAAACAGCTGCAGCAAATAAGACGGAACTCTGTCGTCACTGTAAACCTATGCAAAAAGATCCACCCAGCCTCCTGAAATGTGAAAAAAATGAAATGAAACACTTCACTCCTTCTCAGCGAGTCGCCAGTGAGAGCTTCTGACACCGCCGGGGCTGCAGTTGATGAATGTTGTGTGCTAACGATCCCAACCAACCACACAGAGGTGTGATTGCTCCCGTCTACAGATGTTTTCCATTTTCATCTCCTAAGTACTAACCTTGCATATACTGCACATTTAAGCACTCACAGTCCGCCGCACATATTGTATCGTGAAATATCCATCGTGTCTTCCTACAGTTGCTTACTTTATTTTTTGTCTGATTGGAAAGCACTTTGCGAGGTCTGCTGACTCTTAGAGAGCGCTGATCTCACACTCGTTACCATCACCGGTTCCTGTCTCGCATCTGTTTGGACATGTTTACAGTGTATCTCTAGTCGTTGTGTTTTTCCTCTTTATACTGTATATTCTCACACTGTCATATGCATTTGTGGCATATTGGAGAAATAAATTATGGATTATTGAAAACAAGCAGTCTGTGTTTTTTTTCCCTGTCCCTTGATCTTTAAACAATAATGATAGTCTCTACTGTAAACGTAAATTCATCCATAAGCTAAACTTAAAAAAAGTTTCAAAATGGTAGTAATAGTAAATCCTAAGAGAACAGACATGCGTGTAATTTGATGTCAGGTTTATTGTCTCTGAATGTGGGAATCAACAGATCCACTCTGCAGTTTAACATGAGGGTATTACACTGTTGCATATATTTTACTTTTTTAATCCCTTTGCATTTACAAACGGCTATTTAAAAATGTATATCTGAAAATGTTGGCTCCATGCTTTAGATTTATTTTCAGTTCAAACCATTGACGTTGATTTAACGTTGGTCTGTCTTCATAGAAAGCGATGGGTTTTATTTAGCAGCGTGTCGACGCCTCACGACCGCACATGCGCATGGAATTTAAAGCCCCTTTGACGGACGAACACTCCCACCAATCACATACAACTAACGGTGACGTTCAGCCAATCACAGCCAGTCTCCGCTACCTCGATATCGGTCAGACATAACGACGTTTCATTGAGCAAATGTAAGTATAAACATCTTTTTTTATTTAGTGGCTTTTGATTTTTTTTAAAGGGTAAAACAGAAGCCTTGTTACGTGTTTAAAGCCTGGTTTTAAATGTGGACCGGCGGCCTCCTCGTTCGGCACTAGCTGGCGCAGCGCCGCTGCTAGCTAAAGGATGCACAGTCATCTGTGGCCGCGCAGCTCAGCGGCCGTGTTGTTATGGAGCCACTGACATACATGACTGTCATCCTGCCGTGTTTCTAGTGCCTGCTTCTCGCTCAACATTATACACTCGTGATTTTATATCACCCTGGAAGAATTATATGAAATCATATCATCATTAAAAAACATATGGAGGTTTAGTGTTGCCAAATTTCATTCAGAAAAATAAAGGACGTCTCTCGCAGTGCTCTGGGCCATGACCATCACATGCCAGTGGCTCGCCAGTATGACTTAAAATAGGGTTTCAAAAAGGTTTATTGTTCGCCTCACAGCAAGAAGGTTGTGGGCTTGATTCCAGGCCTTTCTGTGTGGAGTTTGCATGTTCTCCCTGGGTCTGTGTGGGTTCTCTCCGGGTTCTTCAGCTTTCCGCTGTCCAAAAACATAGATGTGAGGTCAATTGGAAACTCTAAATTGTCCGTACATGTGTACATGAGAGCGAATTGTTGTTCGTTTTTGTCTATATGGCCCTCTGATGAACTGGCGACCTGTCCAGGATGCCACCCTGCCTTCATCCTATGACAGCTCAGATAGGCTCCAGCTGACCCATGTGACCCTGAGCTTAGGAATAGTATCGAAAATAAATGGATGGATAGTTTGAACTGTTTTGTTCCCAATAAGCATTAGAAATAAGTTGAATGTTTAAATTGTATTGAAATCTTTCATTTGAACATATTTTTACACAACAATCAAAGTGCAGGATGGATGGCTTTTACAAAGGAATTGAATAAATAAATCTGAAAAAGAACAAGCAATCATGATTCATAGCCTACTTTACGCAAGCTACGCAGCCAGTATGCAGTTGTTGTGAATGGTATTGCATGCAGCTACGTAGATTACGGTTCTGAATGCAAACTCTATGGAAACGTGAGTTTGCATCGAAAATAAATTTACATTCAAGACAACTCAGAAATTCAAAATCCAATTCCCCATCCCTCAAAATACAGAATTGGATTTTGAGGGACGGTTGTCAACTCCATTGAGATTTCATGTCATACAAACAAATCACATGTTAAATAATGCATGTGAGCTGCCATCAAAAAGCTAAAAATCATCACGCCTTCAGCAGACCTTGGTGTATTTTTTCCTCCATCAGACAAAACTATTGAAATAACTCCTTCCTTTCCTCAGCTTTGTGTCCACCGGTCCACTCGTCTTCTTCATCATGGCCTCTGGAGCTCTGTTCCCCAGCATGGTGTCTGGCTCCCGTGGCTCCTCCAGCAAGTACCTGGTGGAGTTTCGGGCCGGCAAGATGACCATGAAAGGCAGCACAGTGACCCCTGACAAACGCAAAGGTCAGGTGTACATCCAGCAGACGGACGACTCCCTCATCCACTTCTGCTGGAAGGACCGCACCACCGGGAATGTGGATGATGTGGGTCAACAACACGGTTGGCATGTGGGTTTGTTGTCCCTTAGACGACAGACATTGAGCCTTTTTGATGTGTAATTTTTCCAGGATTTGATTATCTTCCCCGATGACTGCGAGTTCAAACGTGTGAACCAGTGCACCACGGGACGGGTGTTTGTGTTGAAGTTTAAAGCTGGCTCCAAAAGGCTTTTTTTCTGGATGCAGGTGTGTAAAATATCTTCAACTGATTTTTTTTTTTAATGATTATATGGTTGGTTTCTTAGAAAGTGTAAATGTATTTGTGTGATTGACATTAAGCCAAGAACCCCTTTCAAACATTCAAGTTAATATGTGGAAAATATGCACAAAATGATGATAATTGAGAATAATATTTTTTTGAATAATTGTTGACTAAAGAGATTAATGATACTATGCCCTGGGTGACAAAGATACATGACAACAAACGTGTGACTTTGTCTTTCTATAGACAAACTTTATATTTTGATACTAAAATGAAAAATGTTGTTACATCTTTCCAGTACATTATTATTA
Source organism: Thamnaconus septentrionalis (assembly GCA_009823395.1). Taxonomy (NCBI): domain Eukaryota; kingdom Metazoa; phylum Chordata; class Actinopteri; order Tetraodontiformes; family Monacanthidae; genus Thamnaconus; species Thamnaconus septentrionalis. The sequence continues at coordinate 17,832,255 of CM020512.1, read as the reverse complement.
TGAGAGAATGAGCCCCATCGCCTACATTTTTTATAAAATGAAGAGAAAATGTCAAAATTCAGCTCTCTTTGGGGTTAGAGTTATGGTTGGGTTTAGGTTTGGGGTTAGGGTTGGGGTTGGAGTTAGGCGTAGGGTTGGGTTTGGGAAGGAGAAATACATTTTCTTTTCACCTCCATAGTGATCAAGCTAACAAACCACTTTGTTAGCCTCATCACTATGGAGGAACCCCAATCCTCAAGTACTAGAAGCCCCAAATTTGGCGTGGGCGCTTCTTGGGGGCTCCTGATGAAAAAACAAGTGGCCCCATGTCTCTAGGACAAAGTTGACTTGACCCCGAAACCCTAACCCTAACCCTAACCCTAACCCTAGTTTCAGGCTTATCGTTAACCCTAATTCAATGCAAGTCTATGGGGTGAAATTTCAACTTTGTCCTAGAGACATGGGGCCACTTGCTTTTTCATCAGGAGCCCCCAAGAAGCGCCCACGCCAAATTTGGGGCTTCGAGCAGTTGAAGAACCCCAAAACCCTAACCCTAATTTCAGCTAACCCTAACCCTAACCCTAGTTTCAGGCTTATCGTTAACCCTAATTCAATGCAAGTCTATGGGGTGAAATTTCAACTTTGTCCTAGAGACATGGGGCCACTTGCTTTTTCATCAGGAGCCCCAAGAAGCGCCCACGCCAAATTTGGGACTTCTAGTACTTGAGGAACCCCAAACCCTAACCCTAATTTCAGCTAACCCTAACCCTAACCCTAGTTTCAGGCTTATCGTTAACCCTAATTCAATGCAAGTCTATGGGGTGAAATTTCAACTTTGTCCTAGAGACATGGGGCCACTTGCTTTTTCATCAGGAGCCCCCAAGAAGCGCCCACGCCAAATTTGGGACTTCTAGTACTTGAGGAACCCCAAAACCCTAACCCTAATTTCAGCTAACCCTAACCCTAACCCTAGTTTCAGGCTTATCGTTAACCCTAATTCAATGCAAGTCTATGGGGTGAAATTTCAACTTTGTCCTTAGAGACATGGGGCCACTTGCTTTTTCATCAGGAGCCCCCAAGAAGCGCCCACGCCAAATTTGGGGCTTCTAATACTTGAGGAACCCCGAAACCCTAACCCTAATTTCAGCTAACCCTAACCCTAACCCTAGTTTCAGGCTTATCGTTAACCCTAATTCAATGCAAGTCTATGGGGTGAAATTTCAACTTTGTCCTAGAGACATGGGGCCACTTGCTTTTTCATCAGGAGCCCCCAAGAAGCGCCCATGCCAAATTTGGGGCTTCTAGCAGTTGAAGAACCCCAAAACCCTAACCCTAATTTCAGCTAACCCTAACCCTAACCCTAGTTTCAGGCTTATCGTTAACCCTAATTCAATGCAAGTCTATGGGGTGAAATTTCAACTTTGTCCTAGAGACATGGGGCCACTTGCTTTTTCATCAGGAGCCCCCAAGAAGCGCCCACGCCAAATTTGGGACTTCTAGTACTTGAGGAACCCGGAAACCCTAACCCTAATTTCAGCTAACCCTAACCCTAGTTTCAGGCTTATGGTTAACCCTAATTCAATGCAAGTCTATGGGGTGAAATTTCAACTTTGTCCTAGAGACATGGGGCCACGTGCTTTTTCATCAGGAGCCCCCAAGAAGCGCCCACGCCAGATTTGGGGCTTCTAGCAGTTGAGGAACCCTGAAACCCTAACCCTAATTTCAGCTAACCCTAACCCTAACCCTAGTTTCAGGCTTATCGTTAACCCTAATTCAATGCAAGTCTATGGGGTGAAATTTCAACTTTGTCCTAGAGACATGGGGCCACTTGCTTTTCATCAGGAGCCCCAAGAAGCGCCCACGCCAAATTTGGGACTTCTAGTACTTGAGGAACCCCGAAACCCTAACCCTAATTTCAGCTAACCCTAACCCTAACCCTAGTTTCAGGCTTATCGTTAACCCTAATTCAATGCAAGTCTATGGGGTGAAATTTCAACTTTGTCCTAGAGACATGGGGCCACTTGCTTTTTCATCAGGAGCCCCCAAGAAGCGCCCATGCCAAATTTGGGGCTTCTAGCAGTTGAAGAACCCCAAAACCCTAACCCTAATTTCAGCTAACCCTAACCCTAACCCTAGTTTCAGGCTTATCGTTAACCCTAATTCAATGCAAGTCTATGGGGTGAAATTTCAACTTTGTCCTAGAGACATGGGGCCACTTGCTTTTTCATCAGGAGCCCCCAAGAAGCGCCCACGCCAAATTTGGGACTTCTAGTACTTGAGGAACCCGGAAACCCTAACCCTAATTTCAGCTAACCCTAACCCTAGTTTCAGGCTTATGGTTAACCCTAATTCAATGCAAGTCTATGGGGTGAAATTTCAACTTTGTCCTAGAGACATGGGGCCACTTGCTTTTTCATCAGGAGCCCCCAAGAAGCGCCCACGCCAGATTTGGGGCTTCTAGCAGTTGAGGAAACCCGAAACCCTAACCCTAATTTCAGCTAACCCTAACCCTAACCCTAGTTTCAGGCTTATCGTTAACCCTAATTCAATGCAAGTCTATGGGGTGAAATTTCAACTTTGTCCTAGAGACATGGGGCCACTTGCTTTTTCATCAGGAGCCCCAAAGAAGCGCCCACGCCAAATTTGGGACTTCTAGTACTTGAGGAACCCCGAAACCCTAACCCTAATTTCAGCTAACCCTAACCCTAACCTAACCCTAACACCTACCCCAACCCCAAAATTAACTCTTTTAATTTACCTGACAGAGACACACACACACACTGACAAACATCGAGTAGCTACACAAACACACAAGAATAAGGAACCAAAATAAAAGATTCTTCAACTCATTTCCTCATAAGTTATGAATAATAGAACATCATATTAAAATCAAATCAAGAAGATCAAATTTTACAGTCAATACAACACATAGGTCACTCTATAATATAATGAAACAGTTTATTGTCATGTGTTTATCATTAGCAGAGAGCTGACATGGAGTCCAGATTGTGACCGCTCCTTTTCTTGTTCCAACCTCAGGAGCCAAAGACTGACAAGGATGAGGAGAACTGCCGCAAAGTGAACGAGTATCTGAACAACCCACCCATGCCCGGCACTCTGGGCAGTGGCGGCAGTGGAGGACACGACCTGTCGGCCCTCGGCGGTAAGACGCTGCTCTCACACTGTGCACAGCAAGAACCTGACAGAGCCGTCTCTAGTGTTGTAGTAGTGGAGTAGTGGTCTTGACCACTTTCTAAGGGTCTCGGTCTCGTCTGGGACTCTGAGGCATTTTTACTCGGTCTTGTCTCAGTCTCGGACTGGACGGACTTGGGATTTTTGATCAAGACCAGTCGAGACTCAGCCAACACAACAATGACAGATAGTAACAAAAAAGAATTCATGTTGCTGTTCCATTTAGAAGTAAACATGAATTTAAAAAAGATACTGATCATTTTTGTTTGTTTTGTTGTTATTTTTCTTTGATATATAAAGTCTTGGTCTTGTCTCGATCTCGATGCTCTCGTCTTGATCATTTCTTGTGCGGTTTTGACTACAACACCAGCTGTCTCATCCTGACGCCTCCTGTTCTCTCCTCGTGTGCAGGCGAGGGCGGCCTGCAGAGCCTTCTGGGTAACATGAGCCACAACCAGCTCATGCAGCTCATTGGACCAACCGGGCTGGGCGGGATCGGTACGTGCCAGAACCTACAGTGGGATGTGCTCGTCACATAAAAGAGGACATTGTGGCTCGTGTTGCAAGGAGAGTAACGGTGTGTTTGTGTGTTTTGGGCCATCAGGTGGTCTCGGGGCGCTGGCAGGTCCAGGCTTGGCCAACCTTCTGGGCAGCAGCAGCAGCAGCAGCAGCAGCAGCAGTGTCCCTGCAGCCAATAACTCCTCCACCAGGTGACCCACGAATCATCGTCAGATCAGACTTTTTTGATTTAGCGTCCAGATTACTGTGGTTAAGTGTCAGAGTGAGAGGAGGTGACATTTGTAAGAGCAAGAGAACAATACCCAGACTTGGCAAAAGTCGTTGGAATGACCATCCTGTGGTATTTTAGCATGAGACTGACTGGGAAAATGCAAAATCTCAACATGTCAAAAAATTGAAAAACCCGACATACTGTAGAATTTCAGGCTTTTTCCGGAGGCCAAAAAGCTTTTTGAAAAATACTTTAAACAGCCTGAAACCCACCGCAGTGACCTTCTTATCACCGTTTAGCATGAGACGGAATGGTAAATAGCAACATCTCAACATGTCAGAAAAATGAAAAATCAACATAGTATGTCAGGGTTTTTTCAGGGGGTGGGGCAGGGCACTTTTAAATGCTCAAAACTCACCAAAATGATATCTAGTGTTGCTGAGGACATGGAGACGTCGTTCTTGAGTCAACCACTAGAGAACTGGAGCTGCAGAATGTAGGAACCAGCCGAGCTTCTGGCTGACGACCATCCAACGCCCCCTCAAGTCTGCAATGTTAATCGGAGTCAAACCAACGGTTTCCCTTTCATCATTTCAGCCCGTCCACGGCCGTCACCCCCACCTCCACCTCCGCCTCAGCCCCTCGCCTGGGCTCCTCCCAGGTGCCCACCACTCCCATCACTCCCTCCGCCACCTCGGCCGCCTCCCCCACAGCCAGCACCCCCTCCACCCCGGCCGTCGTGTCCTCTGCAGCGGCAGCAGCATCAGCAGCAGCAGCAGCGGGGGCGGCGGGGGCGGCGGCCAACCCCACTCAGCCCATCCAGCTGAGGGACCTGCAGAGCATCCTGGCCACCATGAACGTTCCGGCCAGCGCCCAGGGAGGTGAGGAGCCCAACCACCCAACACCATGACTCATCACAAACGTTACGTCTCAATGGATTATTATTAGATTAGATTAGATTAGATTAGTACTTAGTGCAAATAAATAGTTAAACTGTTACTATAAAGTGCAGGTATGAAATAATGAAAAATGAACATTGTACTCTACTCATTGTGTAAAAAAGCGGTATCGGTGCGTCCCTAGATACAGTCAAACAAATTATAAGTTTACTTCCAAACACACCCAGGGTAGAATTCAGTTGTTTTTTCTGTCTTTCTTGTAAACAGTGGACGAAAAGCAAACAGCCGGTTTCTTTGTGTCTGTGTGACGCAGCCACACCTTTTCAACTGTAAAACGCCGCAGTTTTCCGGTGAGATGAACCTGGTTTTGTCGCGTGTTGTCGTCTCCCTGCAGTGGACCTGACCAGCGTGCTGACCCCTGAGGTGATGGCTCCCATCCTGGCCAACCCCGAGGTGCAGCAGAGGCTGATGCCTTACCTGCCCTCCGGAGAGTCGCTGCCTCAGAGCTGCGAGGAGCTCAGCAACACACTCAACTCACCGCAGTTTCAACAGGTAGAGAGAGATCACTGTTGAAACACATCCTGTCTAGTTAAGAAACAAACACCTCCCTCAGTGTATTTCTGACATCCTGACTTTTGCCACCTCTGACGTTCGCCAATGAAACCACTTCTTGCAACAGTTAAATTAAATGTGTCATTTTTGTATTGATTCTCTGATTAATTTCTTTCTGCAGGCTATGAGCATGTTCAGCAGCGCTCTGGCGTCGGGGCAGCTCGGCCCTCTGATGAACCAGTTTGGTTTGCCCGCCGAGGCCGTCGACGCCGCCAACAAAGGAGGTGAGTGTTGACAAAATCTGGCCCGCAGTGTAATTATATTTGGCCTGCAAGGCCGATACAAAATCACTAATAGAGGTTATACTATTAGGTTGGTATTATACAGCAAATGTAACTGCTAATACCACAAATCCCAGAATGCTATGCTGGTATTTTTGGCGCAGGACAAGACATTCATTGAAGGTTATTATTATTGCTTATTTGGTTTATTATTTTATTTTTAAATTCTTTGGAAAAAGTTTACTGTTGAAATTTAAATCAGAGATTTTATTTACATTTTATTTATTTTGAAGCAGCCAGAGTCATGAAAGCTTTGTTCACTTCACAACGTCACGTTCCTTCTGACTGCAGACGTGGAAGCTTTTGCCAAAGCCATGGAGAGTGAGACCAAGTCGGAGCAGGAGGGCGACTCCAAAGACAAGAAGGACGATGACGAAGACATGAGTCTGGATTGAGAAGAACAAAACTATTCATTATTATTATTATTATTATTATTATTATTAATATTATTTATTAAGCTGCTCTTTTGGTTTTAAACGTTAAGAATGAAGATGCACTACAGTTAACATGAGTAGGAAAAAAACGTAACTTAAATTGAACAAACTGGTCCTATTGAAAGTGCATGTCAGACACCAGTTCAAACCCAAGGGAGCATCAGCAGAGAAACAGATTTTAAGAGGCATTGCAGTTACTTGCTTTAAATGTTTTTGTGTGGAAATAGCGCCTCTTACTGGGGAAGTTACCGATAACTCCAGCAGAAACAACCGACTCCAGCAACTCAGTGTCTACACATGTTTTTAAAAAACAAACATTTATTTCACAGTTTGAAAACAATCAACACTGTACTGTTTTGACAACTGGCGTGATGTTTAGGAAACAACGACTGCTCGGACGTTTGCTGTGAAAAACAGACAATAAACTGCTATTGTCACTGAAAGGTGTGTCGCCTCTCACAGTGACGCCACACTCTGCTTCAACAGCTCATAGCCGCGGCACTTTCAGGCACTTAAATCCAGTGGTTCTCAAATGGTGGAGTCTCAGGACACACGTGTTCTTCCTTTCCATGAGGCCGAGAAGCAAAATTATTACACAAAAATAAAAAACCGCTATCACATTTTCGATCATGTCTGGTTAATTAATTATTGAAATGATTGAATTGTGTATCCTGCAAGGTGAATGCTCAACATTCTTTCTATAAATATACATATACAGTATATGTATATATATATATATGTTTTAAAATCCCGAAGCTGTGACCCAATCAAAATAGCTCCGCGACCGACCCACCAGTTGAGAAACGCTGCTTTAATCGGCTCTTACAGTCACACTGGAAAATCTGCATGGTTGCAGATGCAGGACCACCTGCGACCGTGGTCAGGTCAAACAAACAGGACTTCTGACTTTTTCTCAGGTCAAAGAGATTTAAAAAAAAAAAAAAAAAAGGAAAAAAAAAGAGGGCAAACACAATTGCTTGTCTCACCCTTTGTGACATCACAAGGGGCAGTTTAGCAGAATTTATGTAAAGTAGAACAAGAAGTAGAACTGAAAGCGGGGAAGGGTTATTATCCCCTCATTGGGAGTCAGTAACACAACAGACATGACTGTCAGAAAACACAAGCATATTTTTAATTTAAAGGCCTTTAAAACTGAAGGTGGTCAAAAAAAGAAAAAAAAACTAAAACCAAAGCGAGATGTCAGCTGCCGTTAAGTCAGTTTAAAGGAGTTATTTTTTATTTTTTTTAAAGTAGACTAGAAGAACACTGAATTGTGGGAAAAAGGTCAGAATTAAAACATAATCAAGTCCGAACTCACATGCTGACAACATCAAGGTTTTCCACATATGGTCACATATGGCACTAATTGTTTTTCACACTTCAACGGGACCTTTAGAAAGTTAAGTCTCACGTGAATTTGACACACACAACACAGCACAAAGAAAGTCACAGAAGAACTCTTTGGCAAATAAAGTTAAGTCATTCAAAAAGTATAATTCCTGAGAAAAGAAAGGTGACAACAAGCTGGGGTGGGCGTAGAGGGCACGGGGGGAACCAGTGCATTTAAAAAAAATAAAATAATAAATAAAGAAAACATCCCTTGGTAACAACCTGGGTAACAAAACAATTTATTGGAAAACACCTCAATACCTCGTGTTCAACGTTGTTTGAACGACTCAAACGAGTCTTCGCAGGTTTAGGAACTGATGCTTTTCTTTCTTTTTGAGAAATAAATACACACGTGTGGCCGGACGAATATCAAACACACATCAACCAAAGGCCACTTTCTTTATAACAAAGGCCTAAAATAATAATAAAAATAATAATGACAATAATAATGCTAATAAAAATCCCATTCATCTATCACAATTTACTGTGTCATGTTTTTAGTCGAAATAGCTAAAAACAATTCAACGTCACAGTGACTTGAAAAGGCATTTACAAAAAAAAAAAAAACAGTAAAAATTTAGACTACTAAGATGTTGGGACTGAAAAAATAGATAAAAGCACAAGTAACGTGCTCATCAAACATCTCTAACGTAGAGCTCACGAATCAGAACGACGACAAAACACACACACACACACACACAAGTGTCGTTCATTAACACAGTGAGTAAGTGAGTGAGTCACCAGTGACAGGAAATATATAAGTAAGGGTGGAGTTAGGGCCTAGCTTCACCCTTCTACTTCAGGACGACCTGGGTGCCTGGGAACCTTCACACACAGCAAATACATCATACTAATAAAAATGATTGGCTTGGAGAACACCACAGCTCATGCACTGGTTGATTCAATACACATACTGATGGGGGTGGAGTGTGGGCGCCCTCTAGCCCTGCTGCACCAGGCGGCGGTAGTGCGGCAGGACTTTGCTCTCGGGGAGGTGGAGGCCCATCTCCAGGGCAACCAGCACCAGGAACTCCAGAGGCAGAAGCTCACGCCGGTTGATCCTGAAGCGCTCCTCCAGCTTCTGCTCGGAGGGAGACACACACACGGGGTGAGCGGAGGGTGACGAGAGAGAGAGGGAGAGAGAGAGAGAGAGAGAGAGGGGGGCACCTTATCTCGTAATTACGAGATCAGGATATTTGAGATGACTGCAAAGTGTTGACATACTAATATTAATACCATCCTTGGTTTTAAGAAACGCAAGGATTTCCCAGTGTCTCAAAGCGAGAAGGTAGTCATAGCAGATTAACTGCGATAGCGCCATCATTGCCCACTGATTAGAAAGGATTTACACTTTTCCTTTTTCTTACGAGATCTTCTCTCATAATTACGAGAAAAGATCTCGTATTTTATGAGATAAGGTGCCTACATTTTTTTTTTATCCAGTGAATGCAATGATCCTCCATACTTAAAATACCTCCATACTTAATTTAAAAGAAGGAAAGAAAGGCTGAAGTTTATCACCATTAAACCCAGTCACATGACATGAACCCATGTTAACACAAATAGATCAATGCCACTCGAGTTAAGAGGAGGCACTGTTCTCCGTCGCACTGCACAAGAGTTGTGAAGACAAGCAGACGCCGTCACATGACATAGCAGCTCCTCCAAGCTCGCAGTGTTTAAACCCGAACAGATGTTTGTTGTGGAATCGACACCATTCAAGTTCAAGAAAACAGAGAACGCAGAGAGCTGGGACTCGTGGGAGGGGAAAGGTGGACTCACGTCGATGAGCTGCTTGACTTCCGGCTTCCTCAGGTCGCTGCTGATCTTGGCGGCCAGCAGCACGCACGCCGCTGCCACCAGCTTCCTGTTCTGCTTGTTGAGGCGGCCCTGCAGCACCAGTTTCTCAAAGTAAACAAAGGCCATCGCCGTGGTGACAGGCTGCAGGCCGAACTCCTCGCTCACGGCGTGCATCTCCCTCTTCAAGCTGTTCGAGGGGGGAGGGGCGAAGAGGAGGTTTAGACACACCATCAAAACTACGTATGGACACACATTTAATTATGTAGGAAACACTAAAAGTGTAAAATAGCTCACAAATGTTTCATATTTAAATTCTTCAAAACGGCCACCTTTCAAAAAAGGCATATTTACAGTTAGTTAACGTCTTTTTCTTTGCTACATAATTACATATATCTTGCTCATGTATTTGATGTCTTCAGTATCTATCTGCAGTGTAGAAAGTTGTGACCAGACTTTTGACTGGTAGTGTACGATACTGATGCTGCAAAGTGCTGCAGGCAGTGGGAACGAGTGAACTCCTCTGCACTCGGGTTGGATTGAGGTCGGACCTCATTGGCACCGCAAGTGAAATGTGAGAGTTTGGTTTGCAAACAAAGGTGGTTGTTTTGCAAAGCCACATCCCAGTTTAAATCACTGTATTTACAAACAATCACCAGGTCCGTTGAAACCAGACCAAACAAGTCTGGAGCGAAAACAAAAGTGCACTGTGGTTACAGCAGACTGAAAAAATAAATAAATAAAATTAAAAATAACACTTGGAGGAGACTTTCGAGCCCTGCGGGGAGATGATGTGTGCGCCTGTGTTTACCTTCTTATCTTGCTCAGCGTGAGCTTGATGTGGGGAAACTTCTCCTTGAACGTCTCATTCATGTCTTTCTTCAGGTCGGACGGCTTCACGTACTCCACCACGGTGGTCTGCAGAGAAACAAAGAGACGAGCCCGCGTCAGCAGCAGCAGCAGCAGCAGCAGCAGCAGCAGCAGCAGCGGCAGCAGCGGCTGTGCAGCTCGCACAGTTTCACAGTGTTTATCGGCAGCCACAGATTACGGTCTTGTGATGCGGTGGACTGGCTGCAGATAACATCATGTGAACAGGACAGGATGGAAGTGGTTCTCCATTGTCAGGCCGCGTTACAGCTTTAATTCTTTATTTTTCTTTTTTTTTTTTATTATTATTATAGTTTCGAATACGCAAATTTGACAAAACTTCCTTACTGCTTTGAAGCAAGCCCCCCCCCCCAACAGAAAATAATATAGAAAGACAATTTTCGGACGCAAAATTATTACAACAGAAAAGAAAAAAGTGATATATTGGAAAAGGAGTGAGAAGAAGCGTAGCTTGTTAGCTCTCACCCCTATCTCCAAATATAAATAAAAGAGATATATACACACACACACACACACACACACAACCAGTCAAAGGTTTGGGCACACCTTCTCATGTGCAGATAGACGCTGAAGAAAATGTCAACTTTGACGACGGAGAAAGTGACTGCATCATCTGTCCCGTGAACGGCTAACTGCAACCGACATCCACTGAGCACCACCGTCGACATTCCAAAGAACACGGAAGGTAAAAACAAACAAGAAAAGAACACTCACCACGTAGGACGCAAATATCAGAACCCGCTTGTGTCTCCCGCATGGCCACTGGGGGTCGCTGAGAAGATTGGGGTCGTACTCCGTCACCTCCTCCACACCTTCAAACACACAAAACAGACGACAATTATATTTGGCCTGCGAGGCAATGCAAAGTCACTACTAGTATTTGTATAGTGTTAAGCTTTGCTTGTTCCATATCCAGGTTGAAGAAATACTTGTTTGGGTCCATATAAAAAGGTTCACTGTTCTTCCGTGACTTTGTCCAAGTTGGACATGTTGGCCCCAGTGTGTGCTTGACTTTGACACGGCTGCCTTACATGGTTCGGGTGCGACGCTGTTGTTGAGACGAGCCGGGGTGAAGTTCCTCTGGCCGTTGAAACGTAGCCGCGACTGAGGCGCCTGCGCCGGGCCGCTGTCTGCACTCTTCAGTCTCACCAGAGCGTTGGTGGAGTAGAGGAACTGGGCGTAGGACACCGTCTGGAGAGGACGCAGGCCAAACAGAGACAGACAGTCAGACAGACAGACAGAAAGTTACAATAGTTACAAAACACTCAAATCAATCTACACTACCAGTCAAAAGTTTGGACGCACCTTCTCATGCAATTTTTTTTTTTTTTTTTTTATCTTTACAACTTTCTACACTGCAGATGAATACTGAAGACATCAAATACAGGAGCAAGATATATGTAATTATGCAGCAAAGGAAAACACGTGAAATAATTTGAAATATGCTATTTATGAACGGTGGCTATTTTGAAGAACTTAATTATAAAACGTGTTTTGAGTTATTTTACACTTTTATTGTTTCCTACATAATTCCATGTGCGTTCATACGTAGTTTTGATGCCTTCACAGGGCGTGTCCAAACTTTTTAACTTTTGATCCTGAGCACGTGACCAGACAGCTTACCTTCCCGTAGGAGCCCAGCTCCATGCCCTCCAGGGAGGGCAGGAGGTCTATGGCCACCACGGACGACAGCCTCTGTCTCTGGACCTCCAGCTTCGGGTCGCTGTTTCAAGCAAAAGATTAGAGAGTCGCATAAGATCAACCTCGGCCGCCGCGACGCCGCACGGACATGATGACGATGGATAAACACGAGGTGACAAATCATAAAAGAAGAGGATGGGACGGTGAGGATTGTTATGTACCTGAGCTGTGAACTGCTGTCTCCATAGGGCAGCACTGAGAAAGCGGCGTATAACGACCGCTTGGCACAAACCAGCACAATCCTGCGGGACACAGCAAGGGGGGAGGGAGACTAAGCACTGCTGGTAATTGTGTTGCAGAGGTGTGTTTACTCTTCCTTGTGAAAATGTTAGCGAGCATCCCTAGGCTAAAGCTTCAGATTGAACTTTAAGAATCTATCAACGTTTATTGAAGACCATTTTCTTTTGTTTTGAAAAAATATGGACAAATTGATTAATGTAAAAAGGAATATAAGCACTGTTTGTGTGTCAATCTTTCTAATAAGTTTTTGTTTTCTGTCGAAGAGCAAAAAAACAAACTGAATGACATTTGACGCCTCTGTTGGCAAGCGGAGAGAGGTCTGGTCTGCTTGACAACCGTCCTTGTTTGGACCGGAAACAAAAACTTCACATCATTTTTAACAAGTTTCCAGCTGAAACTGAGTAATTAAACACCTGCGCAAAGGAACAAACTGAAGCAGCCAGGTAGCAAAAACCACAGCGCAATAAAAGCACAGGAACATTTCCTCGCTAAGATCTTGGCAGCAACACTCTTGTTTAACTTGTGCTCCAATACAAGCAGCGGCTCCAGGGGAACAACAGGCTGTGGGGAGTCTCTGAATGGGACTGTTCCCATTTCTATTTTCATCACATGACTAATGTGGTCAAAAGAATTGTGATAATGCTTTTCCACTGATAGCTGCTGAAACGCTGTATACTGTATATCTGAACTGTTCTGGGGACCGGGGGGTGTATGAATTATACCACATGACTGCTTGCGAGCATCAAGAGTGCCTACGAGCAATTTATTCAAAAGGTCACCAGAGAAAAGTGGCCAACAAAGCTCCGCAGAACACTGCTCTCAGTTTTTCTGGAATATTGTGCCATTTAAATCAACAGTGGTTCCAATACCGGCTACATTACGTCCACATAATCTTAAGACGGTGGATGGAGTCAGCGGCAGAACCTCCTTATTTTCTTTAGACGGTCAGAATCTCAACAAAGGTAAACTATCAAAGGCTGAAACAGAAAATCTGGAATTCTGACATCACAGGAGAGGAGCAAATGTCTCAAGTCATGAAAATGTGCATGGGATGTCACAAACATTTAACACAACAACAGAAAATAATCCAAAAATAATATATAAGGTGTTGTTCGGCACTGAGAAACTTGCAGACATCATCAAGAGAGCACATCGTCTGTGCGCTCTCGTCTCAGACGGTGCTGCCACGGCTCTGCACGTCCCAGGGATTCCTTTACTGCTGGTGCAATTGGGGTGTTGCCTTTCAACACTGGAGCTCTTTTAGCTTTTGCGCGGCTCAAGTGGAGATTAACTGCAACGTGGCAGTCACCAGTCCGCAGCTGCGTCGCTGTTATTCTTCTCCAGTCCAAACTCTGCCAGAGTTAAGCCGATTAATAACACGCTAACAGCGTAGAACTCTCGGTGAGTTCTAGGCCTGCGGTGAAAACGAGGGTGAGATTTATAGTTGGCTGGCCGCTCTTGGGGAGGGGGGGGGGTCTACAGCGACATCACCATGTTTAGACTCAGTGTGACTCACAAGAAAAATGCATTTGGAAAAATTGAAATGACTTTTAAGCTAAATTGCAGAGTGGGACAGGGCTTTTTTTGGACTTCCGTTTATACACAACAGGTGCGGTGGAGGTGTTATGCCTGGGTGTGGCTGGAAAGAATAACACTAGTTAGAAGTTTTTGAATGTAGATAAGTGGGGAATTCAAAGATGGAGGTGGTTTCGGTTTCAGTTTCAATTTCTCACAGGGCCAGTTGGGGCTGGGTAGACCTCCTCCACTGAACGAACCACCAATGGAAGCAAACTCGGAAAAAATTGTCATAAAATTTGAATGGGATAAATGTTGTTGCTGTTTTTGTGCTCTCAGCAAATATGAATGTGCTTTGAGACTCACCTGCATCCCCTGGTATCATACTGCCTCATGCTCTTGATGAAGTGGACTTTCTTTGGCACCTTGGGTCCAGGAGAACCAGAGACGTTTCTTAACCTGAACAGACAACAGATTCTTAAGTGATGCTCAGTACACTTCGGCTCAAACCCCAAACGCACATAAACACAGCTCTTTAGCTAAAGGTATGGAATTCTAATGATTTATTTAACAGCCAACTAAACCGTGGGGAATCATATCTTTATGCAACTATTGCAGAATGGTAATGTGCAGTATTTTGTAGCACTAGGAATAATGCCTATTATTATCGTCAGCCAACTACAAATAGAGCATAAAACAACACAACAAGACAACAAACTATTACTTTCACCACCAACCACACGGCCAATACTATTATTTTCTGCCATATCGGCTGTTTTAAGGCGTCCTAAGAAAAAGCTGCAACATTAAGTGACTTCGTGTGAGTGTACAGGGAAATCCAAACACTTGTTCAATGCGGAAGTTGCTTTTCGGGGTCCAAATGTCGCTGTGACGTTCTCACCTCTGCCGGGAGTCCAGGGAGTTGGCAGCCGGGAGCGGGCTTAGTGCGGCGGGTGTTGACCTGACCCGGGAGCAGGGCTGGTGTCCGGGGGCCGCAGGAGACATTACGGTGTCCGGGGTTTGCGGGTCGGCCCCGCCGCCTCCTTCCAGAAAGACCTCGTTGGCCCCGGCAAATCCCGGAGACGTGACTGAAGCAGGCCGAGTAGGAGGAGTGAGCACCCCGGGGATAACTGGACGACGAGCCCGCAGTACCCACCGCGGGTTCGGCCACCTGGGGGACCGTCGCTTGGCTGTCGGCCGGCGGCAACGGGGACCCGGTGGGACCGCCGAGGGTTCCGTCGCCGAGTCGGTGCTCCTCGGCCGCTTTCTGCTCGGTATTTCCATCGCCGGAGCGACACTGTGGGCGTCCGTCGAGCGAGATATTGTTGAGGAATAATAGAGCCGCCTGTCTTCGCCTGGAATCTTTGGCTTTCCGTCTTTGTTCTCTGTGTGTTTTGGCCGGTTTGCTGGTGCGGCCGCTCGCCGGCAGACCGCACACCGCGGTCGCCATTCTAGTTTCAAACGCTGTCGGTGGACTGACTGACGCTGGTACCAGCGCCTTAGTCCCGCCCACCTCTGTGCTGATTGGTTATGTGATAGGAAACCGTGCAGATTTGCGACATCGATTGGTTGGGATACTTCAGGAAAAATATTGTTTCTTCACGATGATAGAGGTAAGTGAGTTAATTACAAAATCAGAAAAGGCGAAAGAAATTATGACATTTGTATATATGTATATATACATGTATATATCTGTCAGTCAGTTTTGTCAATAAACTGACATGAGACAGTTTGTCCAATGGTTTTGCTCAGGGTGCCTGTCCACCAAGTTTCCATTGAGTGGGAGATACACTCTCATGCTCCTTATCAGCTCTGTGGTTTGTTTGTTTGTTTTTTCCTCAATGTTTCCATCCTTCCCCGTGTCATGTCTGGTGTTCAACTGGCTGGAGCTTTCTGCCAAGCTACAATGAGTGCTCGCAGTTTAAGCTCTGATGGGTGACGGGGTGCTGCAAACAGATGGCCGCTATCCACACATCCACACAGATGGCTGTGGCCACAGAGGTTCAGAAGCATTGCCTTCGACATTGTCTCTCAGCTACCTCATCCTAAGGGCCATAATAATTTATTACATAATTAGATTCCTTTACATGGCGCTTGCACTTTTATTGCCACTTTGTTTCCTCTGCTTATTTTCAAGTTTCTTGAAGAGACCGTCTCCACTGATGAGGCCATTTGTACGATTATCAAAAGCAAGATACAAGGTCTTGTTTGGCCCTGGCATTTCTCCTGCAGCTCTGGAAGGTCAAAGGTCGTTTCCATCACAGATCCTGTCGCTCTAAAGTCACGCAGAGTAAACACGTTTCACTAAGAGGTGGAGTCTGGAGAGGGCAACGCACAGGCCAAGGTCTTCCTCATGACTCTTATCTTGAAGGTTGCTGTTACGGTCCATCAGCCAGTGCGGCCTCTTTTGTGTTTGTACTTTGTGTACGCTTGTACATTGCTTGGCAATACCTGGGACTCTACAACCCGGTTTTAGAACTGAAGAAGCCTTTTGGATGAGAGGCGAAACGTCTTCAAGATCACAAGAACAAGAATCAATAAGAACTCACATGATCTATTTGGCCAATCAGAACAATCCTGGAGAGCGTCACTTACAGACACATCAGGATGCAGCCAATCAGAATGAGCTGAGACACAGCAGCATGTACAAAACCGTGAGGTCACTCTGGGAATAAACTCTTTTCTGGCGATTTTCTGGCCTTTATCATTTTTTTCAAACAACTAAAAGACCATAACATAAAAATCTACAATAGAAAGATTTGTATGAATTGTTTCAGGTCACAGTCGTCCTGTCAGCCATTTTAAAGGCGTTTGCTGCAGTATCTCGAATGGCCACTGGGAAAAATCGGCACACCACCACATTGCCATTCCGGTATTCAGTTCTTATTACACATCAGTGAAAGGTGTGCAGTGTGGAGTCAGTTTCCAGAGTGTGGTGACATCAGGGCTATGAAACAAGTTTGTTTGTACATAGCTCTGTTATCATTGCAGTGGTGTAACTGCTGACAGCTCAATATGGCGAGGATTCTTCCCTTTCGACTCAAAAGGTAACTTCCAACATCAGACTTGGAGGGTTTTTTCTGTCAGGTAAAAGGATTTAGATTTCCTATGATGTCGTCAATAAAATAAACTAGCGCAAATCGTAAACCTCCATTTGCTGATGTGAAGAATTCCAGTATAGCCTGTCAAGTGAGTGTGTGTAGACAGGTTAATCTGCAGAGGGGAGGTCGCTGACCTTGGTGTGCAGAGCGGGTCACTAATCCACTGATCCACTGTTAAACAGAGATTGGATTTATCCTAAATCTCATTTAAACTACCAGCACCTTGTTTCTTTTTTTTTTCAAACAAAATGACACTTGCAGCAAAATCAGGTAAACACATTGCTTTTTATTTCAGCAACAACAACATAATGAAACCAATTTCATCTCTTAGCTTAACTATTTTCTTGCTCTGAACAGCAACAGTCTGGCATGACCAGTTTAAGGCTTTTTGATTCCAGCGTTTAGTTTGAGGTACAGCCTCATTCATCCACAGCCACCAACAAGCCCATTGTATAATATAATACCGTGTGCTTTTGTTACATGGAGAGAAGAAGAAGCACCATAACTTAGGCCCCACTTCTTGGCTTTGTTACCTGAACAGTGATGGTACGTCTGTGCTCTGTGGGCTGCTTAGTTCTCTATCATTAGGAACAATGAGCTGACTGGACAGTGTTGATGGAGAGAAATTCACATCTCAGAGATTCCGTTTGAAACTAACCACAATGCACATAGCAGGACACCCCTCTTGCTTATTTCTGCATACACTCATGCCGGCATGTGAGCTATCACACACATACACAGACACACACGGACACACATGGCTGAGAGGTTTCCCTTTTGTGCCCGTTTGTTTCAAATAAAATGCCAAAAAATACTGTAACACTTTATTTTCCAAGCCCATAACTCCATAGTGGTTTTTAGTGGAGAGTGTTTACATCTACCACTTGTTGTGATTTAAAGAAAGGCTTAACTCGTGTGACCAATGCCATTTTAGTTTGTGTACAGCAGATTGTTCACATTCAGTGTGTGCAAACCGCTTGTACAACTCGTATCCACAGGTATCCAGTTTCACGTATGAAACATTTGATAAATTATCATAAATAAATAAAAAAAATTGGAGGTCATAAAAAAACTGAAAGAAATTCCTGTGGATCACTTGAAAAAAGAGTTATACCTTTAACTTTTCTATGAAATTATGGGAAACCAGACATGTAAAATAAAGTGTTAATAACAGTGCAGCAAAGCAATTATGTTGACATGGAGTCTGCAGCTTTTTTTTCCACGTTGTCTTGTCTTTTTTTTCGTTTTACATTTTTCAAACAACACAGTATGGTTACAGTACAGTTACAGACAGTGCTGTCCCTCTGAAACTACTGTTCGGCGTACAGTTTAATTTACAGGGAAATTCAAGTCTGTCCTGCCATCTCTTCACTATGTATGAAAATATGACTGTTGTGAGTCCTATCCGTAGTATACATCCTGTAAATGTAATGTAGCTATTGTTCAGTAACCTACACATTCTGAATGGTGGTGCATCGTAATAACAGTGATGGCATGGCCTGAAAACAACAGATTGCCTGTAAACACACACAAATCTCTTTTTTTTGTTCTAGTTCACCTAAAAGAAAACAAACAGTAAACAGTACCACAAGAAAATCCCACTCACAGAATGAAAATGACCAAAGCCTTCTCATAAATAATCACATTTTCCACTGTTTATACATTCAACTCAAATGTTGCTTTTGAAGTGTGCTCTTCGCAGGAGCAGAAGCACTTTCAGACACTTCTTCAACATGGGTGAATAGCTATGGAACATCATGATTTGATTATCAGTGCCTCTGCTATGTTTCAGCGCCGTAAACACAGCCCTCCTTCCTATTCTTACACGCTCTTAGGTGTGATGTTTCTCTCTTCTAGCTGCCACAGACAATCGTGCATGTTGAAGGGTCACCTCTTAACTCTTAACCACATTGATATGATGTGCCAAAGCACCTTTGTGGGGAGGAATTCCCTGCATCTTAATGATGCTAGAACTGCTCCACTCCCTCTGTCAGACTGCTTCTCTCTAAGCTCACTGGACAGCGAGAGTCAGTGCTTAATGCCTCTTAAACCGCTTCCTGTACTTCGCCTTAGCCTAGAGGAATAACACAGTGACTGAAACCAAAAACAAAAATGCACCATCATTGAACAACATCACAGTACTTTGTCTTTGTAAAATAAAATAAAAGCAAAACACTCTCCCCTTTAAATCAGCTGTTCCCCTTCCCCGTCTGACAGACGTGGAGCTGGAACAGACATCACTGTGAGAGTCGTCCCGCCCGTCACTTCATTTAAGGAAGGATGCCTTGCTAGCCCAGTCACAGCACCTTCAGCACATCACACAGTGGTCTCGTACTCCATCACTTCTTTGGGTGTGCCCAGACAGCGGTACTGGATTCTTGGCGTGACCGGAGCGGTGCTCTCCAGCACCAGAATGGTTTTTCGCAGCCGGCGGTCTATGTAGTGGGCGTCCCAGGCAGGGTACTTCTTCCTGGGAAGGTCTATCCTGATGACTGGGCCCTCTGTCCTGGGTGTGAGGCGGCTCACAGGCGCCTGAGCACCCCTCGGGGGTCTCACCTGGAACACGTCTCCGTCTATCCCAGTGCCCTGCTCTCTGTCCGACCCTTTAGTTCTCTGCAGGGTCCTGGGGGGGCTGCTGACCACGTCGGGCGGGAGGCTGGTCGCCGGGGAGGCCAGCGACTCGGCCGGAACCTCCTTCTCCACGATGTAACCCCACCCTGAAACCGGTCCGTCGGGGTGCAGCAGGCAGTAATACACAAACATGAAGAAGGTGCCCAGAGCGTAGCTGCTGGCCACCACACACACCATGACCACGGCGTAGAACTCGGTGGTCC
This sequence comes from Thamnaconus septentrionalis, assembly GCA_009823395.1. Classification (NCBI taxonomy): domain Eukaryota; kingdom Metazoa; phylum Chordata; class Actinopteri; order Tetraodontiformes; family Monacanthidae; genus Thamnaconus; species Thamnaconus septentrionalis. The sequence goes on along the minus strand of CM020512.1, from coordinate 17,812,663 downwards.
GGTGGCTGCCGTAGAGGTACCAGGTGGTGGTCAGCACCACGTTCTCCATGAACACAGTCAGGCTGTAGATCAGCATCCTGCAGCGGGTGCGGCCCTCCCTGACACTGAACCAGCAGAAAACGTACACGATGCCCACCATCATGTTGTAGATGATCTCCTCCCACTTGGACATGCAGAAGTCCGTCTCGCCTTGGATGATCCAAAACGTCATGATGCACCAGTGGGCCACGATGAAGATGCCAAAGTAAAGCTGAAAGACAGAGGCGAAGAGGGCGAAGGCCAGCGTGCGGGCGCCGATGGTGAACAGGTGCCACAGGATTTGAACAATGACGGCCTTGTAGCTCATTGGTAGCTTATCATCTCGAGAGTCCCTCAGGACTTTTTGATAGGAGGCGACCATCCAGGCGAGGGATATCAGTGAGGCGGAGGCTGAAAGCCCTGAGGAAACCAAACAAGAGAGAGACTGAGCCTCTTAGAAAGAACAGGCGTGATGCCGGAGCGCTACTTTTCACAGAAACATTCACAGGTTTAGCCCTCTGTTTGCAGCCTCCTGTGAGAATGATGAATCGATGCCTGTCTGCTGGTTTTTAGTTTGCTTCTGATACCAATCTGATACCAATGTTTTGCGCAAATCTTCCATGTTCGGAATGGAGTAAAAACAGGGCGGCTTCGAGGCAGCTGGAAATACCGGCAGAAGAAATGGTGCCCCTTTGTGACATCACAAAAGGGATCATTTTTAGAAATGCACGACTTAGATGATTAAAATTTCCAGGCAGTCCAGTAACAGGCTCCAGACACATTTTACTGTCATAGAACACTGGGATGGAGAATTTTGAACACCATCCAACAACTTCCATCTGCTGGGTCCTAAATGAGGCTAGAAAATTATATCTTATTGCTCAAAGTGCTGGCTGCACACAGAGAGTCAGCCAAAAATAATGTACATACACATCAGGAATAGGAAAAATTGTATAAATATTTCAACACCAAATTTATTCAGACGTCATAAGACTAATACAAGATACCTTTTGGCCTCTACAAGTACCTATATGTATAGAAGTACTTATACAAATCAAATGTACATGCAAGTTTTTCTTTCCCTGATGTGTGTGTACATTATTTTTGGCTGACTCTGTATGCGACGTGTGTTGCTGGATTGACCTGTGTAGATCACTCACCCTGGAGGGGCAGCACCTGCCTGGTGTGGATCATGATGCTGAGCTGCAGAACCAGCTGGGGGGCGCTCTTTAGGAAGGACTCCAGCAGGCGCAGCATGCTGATATCAGCGCTCTCAAACATCATGCGCCAGTAGTAATGGCGGCGCTCGGGGTCTCTGTGCCAACGGCTCTGCACGCCCAAGTACAGAGCATGTACATACCTGTGTGTAAAAAGCAGACATCCATCCCGTCATTAAATTGAGCCAAAGAGGGGAAAAAAATATTACAGAGAAGTTTAGGGCTTAATACTCTGCTTCTGAAACTCCTGGACATCAAACCCCGATTCTCAGAAGTCATAACTCATTATTCCAAACTCTGGGAGCCGTCAGAAGTTCCTGCCAAAGCTCGGGGTGCTTGTTCCTCTAGGATTTAGATTAGACCGAAATTGAACTAAGCAGCTCTGTGGTTTCAATTTTAGTGCAGACATCAGAGGGGGTGAATGTAGCTGCAGTCTGCGATCTCGCTTCACATAAAGGAAGTCAGAGGGCTGCGGGAAAGAGAAGACGCACGAGAAAAACTGCATGAAAAATGAACGCTTTCGAATGCACGCCATAGGCTGAATACAGAGGGGGGCGAGGGGGGGGGGGTATCCTCTGCGAACACACAGCCTCCCGCCCTACAGTTCCTATAATAACCTTGTGTAACGGGCGCGTGACATTTTACGGACAGATGAACTGTGCAAACATATTTCTGCGCTGATGTGTTGACATTTACTTGTAGCGTGCAACCACCATGAAATGATAATCATCACACATGAACTGTTTGAAAAAGACTGCCGTGCAGGAGCGACGCTATAAACGACTCTGCGACTGCCTCGGGGAGACGGGTCAAAAGAGTCCCGCGTCAACAAGCCCAGCAGACCACAAGGGGGTTTGTGTAACCATTTTTTTCTTTTCTTCTGGTTCCTGCTACACCAAGTGTGCCTTGGGACGTCACACACACAAACTAGACCATGCAAGCAGTAATGAGGGTCAAAGAGCTCCCAGGAAAGGGGGGCATGCACTAGTGTTGTAGTATTCGAGATTGGTCTTGGTCTCAAGACCACTTTTTGAGGGTCTCAGTCTTGTCTCGGACTCGGAGGCATTTTTACTCAGTATTGACTCAGTCTCGGACTGGACGGACTCGGGATTTTTGAACAAGGCCAGTCAACACTACAATGACAGTTAGAAAAAGAATCCAGCAGCCGATTCATGCTCTGCTTCTGACAGCCAAAGTGACACAGCCCCCTTATTCTGAGTTCATTTCTTTTCTAATTTCATGGAAATGGTTCACAATAGCTGGCAAAGCAGCAAATTGTTGAAGGAAATTATTAAACGATACCTTGTTGAAAAGAAATGTTGCTGTTCGATTTAGAAGCAAACTTGAATTTAAAAAAAAGACACTGGTCATTTTTTTCTGTTTTGTTGTTATTTTTCTTTGACATATCAAGTCTTGGTCTTGTCTCGATCTCGGTACTCTCTAGTCTTGAGAATGTCTTGGTCTCAGTTGGTGAGGTCTTGACTACAACACTGGCGTCCACACACTCGCGCAAAGTTGCGATAGCAATGCACAGCGAGACTGTAACACAAAGCCCACATGGCGTCTCTGGCGCGCTGACATTTAATTCTGGTGGCCGGCCCAAATTGATCCCCGCTCACCTGGCCGACAGTGTATCAGTGACGGATCATTCCTGAGTTAACAGCTGAGGGTGATACACCCGCCGGTAATCCTCTTAATGTGCAGACATGCCGGTCTGAGAGGAGCAGCGATGAAAGGTTCTCTCTCTCTCTCTCTCTCTCTCTCTCTCTCTCTCACAACACACACACGCACACACACAGCAGCTTCAATGGTATTACCGGTAATTCTGTGCTGCCACAATGTTTTAATGTGCTCCTGGGCACATTCACACACAGAGGTCTAAGACTCCAGGAGGACCTGAGAGATCGATAAAAACTGCCCACAGGACTGGCTCAATGGGGCCGGAAGAAAGGTGCAGACAGATAAATCAACAGCTGATTTTTTTTAGACAGCATTAGCGATTGTTTTTCTGAATGCACAGAATTCAACTTTGACCACTTGTCTGACCCCCCCGCCACGCTCCCACTGTGGCTCAGCCAAAGGCCTCCTCCATCTGACTGGCAGCAGTTCAAGACTGTCAAAACCTATCAGGCCTCAGTGGTGCCTCACTAGCCCTGACTGAGTGTGCTGACCCACAGACCTACTGGCACTCAAGTGAAAGTAATGCTCCAGTGTACACGCCTTTGTTTTTCAGTCTCGGAGCGCGCCGCGCTAATTAAACATGTTTGCGTCTGGCGGAGAGAAACAAACTCTCTCAACGTAAAGCCTGTTGGGAGCTTTGAGAATATGGATTTTTACAAACATAAAGAGAGGAGGCCCGGAGCGAAGAGCTGAAAATACAGCAAGCACTGATTGGGGAAGCAAGGAGGCGGATGGCTGCAAATAGAAAACGGCTCCCAAGACACTTTCAGAATTTCCATTTCTTACGTCTGTTTTCGAAGCCCCTGAGGGGAAAAAACAGGGATTTTTAGTTTCCATCTGAGGCGATTGGAGTGAACGAGATGTTGATTTTCCCGGGAGATGATTGACCTAAAAGCGCGTCAAGGGGTTGGAGGTGGGGTGATGGGGGGTGGAGCCTGATTCGCCTCTTACAAGCTCGCGAGAAATGTCAAACAATACGACCGAGCATTGTGGCATTTTAAGCGCACACCCCTGCCCTTAAAGATCAGGTTACATAAGCGTCGACACAAATGAAAGGATATTCTGAGGGAAGCCATAGACAATCACGCAGAACAAATGTACACACACACACACACACACACACACACACACACACACACACACACACACACACACACACACACAGGGGCGAAATATGTCTTCCCGCCCCCTTAATCTCCTCCAAGATTGAATTACGGACGTGGAGACTCACCTCCAGACCTGTGCCAGTTGAAAGGTGTGGATGACGGCTTGTAGGAACCAGGCGAAGAGCCTGCAGCAGCCCCGGGCTCCTCCTCCCCCGGTGGCCGGCCCTGGCAGCACAACGGCCGAGGCGGCGGTGCGGCCAGCGCCCCGATCCTCGCTGTCCTTGGTGCTGAAGTCGCTCCCTTCCGCCCCGGATGCGGCCACCACGGCCGCCGCTGCCGTGCCGCTCTCGGCGCTCTCCGAGAAGTCGTAGGCGAACCATCGGAAACTTAACACTTGCACGACCACGGACGGGACTACGACAAAGACCAGAGTCAGCGCGAAGCACCAGTAGTACCTCCGTAGGTAGTAGTCCGCCGCCAGCCACAGGTCTGAGGCCCCGTCCGAGAAGAAGACCAAGAGGGCGCACAGCGTCCAGCAGAAGTCCGGGAGGGTGTAGCGCTGCTCGGCGGGGCGTCGCAGCGGAGGCCCGGGAGGGTCCGACCGCGGGGGACACACGGCGGCGGGGGTTTCGTTTCGCGGAGGGACGGCAGCACCGTCAGATTTCGCGGCCATGTTTGTTGTAGGGGAAGAGAGTGAGTAGGAGATGGGAAAATGATGGAAGGGGGAGGGGGTCGCGTAGCATGTCGGTTTGTATCCATGCGTGTGTGTGTGTGTGTGTGTATGTGTGTGGGTGAGAGGGAGGGGGAGGAGGCAGGGAGGAGAGGGAGGAAGAGGAGGAGAGAGGGGAGGCACCGCCGCCCATCAATCAGCGACCACCACGGGAAGGAATAGGGGGCTTCAGCAGTGACAGGATGGGCGCAGCAGCTCCGCCCGGTGATCGGGTAGCAGGAGCAGACAGCGGCCGGTGCATGGCAGAGTGAATCCGAATGTCACACACAGTGAGTCACAGTGAGTTGCGAGGAATGGGAGATATTTGTGTGTATGCATTTGTACCGTTGGTTGAGTTTTATCGCAGTCCTCACTGCAGCTCGTTTAAACATACACACTCTACTCCAGTTATTAAAGTTCTGTCAACCAATCCATGAGAAGGCCACAATATTAGGTCACCCAAAGACAGAGACTGGCTCAGAACAGGTCCACCCTTCTCGCTGCAGGGTTTTATTTCAGGTCACACCCCAAAAAGGCAGGACATCAATTATAAAACACTTTTCTTCCTCCACACTTTTAAGATATTGTTTGTGTCACCATTCATCTGAATCTTTTTGGTTCATGTGTTTTGATCCTGTGTTTGGCTTGCTGCTATTCATAGTCAAATAACTGATGTGTAATTAACCAAACTAGTCCTAAAAACTGCCACTCATGTCATCACATCTCAAGTGATCCCTTGAAGCTTTGGGAGGATGCATGAAAATCGAGGTACGTTGGGTTTACCATATTGTGTTCAGCGTGCTTTAATATTACTCCCCTGCGCCCTTCCTCCATTTATCTCCAGCTTCCTGCAGGTCAGCTGACTCATCCCTTTCCCTCTAGAGTAAAGTGGCTGCCAGCAGGAAACACCACAGCCGCACTATTAGCTCGAAGAGGCTCTCAAGAGATATTGATTCCGTCACCGACATGTCCCGACAACACCGGAAGCAGAGATCGAGAAATAAATTAAAAAACCTGAGCTACACTTTTTGCAGTGGCCAATGTATCTTCCCTATTTGCAGGTTCAGCCAAAACATGGTACTATTAAGATATATTTTACATCCGTTTGAAAAGATCACAAACAACATTCACAACGAACATGAAAAAAATGAGATCCAAAATAATGAAAATGTACTAAAATTTAATCATTCATAAAAGCTGGAAAATCATCTGTGACAGCAATATTAGAGTTGGTTTAGTACAATATATTTTCAGCATCAAGACACAAATCAGAACACACCATTTCCCCCGTCGGTCTATAAAATACTAATTTCCTTAGCTTTATTATGCAAAAATGGAAGTAGAATATATTATGGGAAACATGGAAGGCTTGCAGCTTTTATATAAAACAAAGTCACTTAGGAAAGATGTTACCTCATCAATACACATCCTTATAAGTAGGAACAAGTAACTTATAAACAATGATGTATCTTTGCTGACACAGTTAGTGCAGAAATGTATGACAAGGCAAACATTTCACATGTTTTCTTTTCGAAAATGTTTTGTCACACTATGCTGACGATTGAGGTTACTTTTCATACAAAATTTTTAGTTTCCATACAAGGATTGAAACCCCAGCTTTTCCTCTTAAACCATTATTTCCAAAAGAAAGACACCTTGGGAAAAAATAACACAAGAAAAGCAGAGTTGTTAAGAGGCTGACAAGAAAAGAGTGAATTTCATGGCCATTAAAAGCAGAGATGAGTATCTGGAGAGTGTGTGCCATCTCCTGCACTTTTGAGAGTGGTTAATTATCTCTGTCAGCCTTTTTTCAAAATGCTCTGGAGAGGACTTGGAATGGCACGGTCCACTGGGAAACAGGTAATCATTACAAGTTCCTGCAAGGGAGGAGAAAAATTATGTAAGTTGACATGAAAATCTCGTGTTATTGTTCCCAAAGAAAGAGTTGATGAAATGAGTTCAAGGCAATAGCGTCTAAACAGTAGATACAAAAAAATTCAAGTTGTTTGCTCATAAGTCGATAGGCTTAAAGAAACACAGAAACAAAGGTATTGTTTCCACTTTTAGCCCCGGACACATTCGACTCTTCTGTGTACACAACACAGCACCGCTTCTGACACGGTGTTCTCACGCTTCCCCTATGAACACGAGACAGGAACCCGTCCAACAATCTCCCCACCTCCCTCGCTCTCTGCGCAGAGCGCCATGCCAGGTGTACCTGGCACCAGCTGAATCGGAACAAGTTGGTCCCACTTAGAATGCTTCTCTTGCCACTCATTAACTAGCAAATTAAAAGCCAATTTTTTTTTTTACGCTGAAGTCTGGCAGCTTTTCTGAGAAATCAGAGGGTTCCTCTAAAATCAAAGGACAGGAGTGGAATTGTGTCCAAAATTCTGGGGGAACATGGTTAACTCAAGCAATAGAATACCTTTGCTTTTATGAATAGTCATGTACCATGTTGAGCAATGAGGCAAATCCTTCTAAAAAAAACATTTTTACTTGCAGGAATAACCCGCAGAGAACCCTGATGGAATCCTTTCTAGTAGTTACCTACCAACAAAACAAAGTTGCGTATAGTCATTAGAGCAACAGCAAGTGGAAATGTATGCAAACGGCAAGTGTCGGGAATAATTGACCATTGATTCTGCTTGACCACAAAAGGTTGACTGCCTGTATGAATAAAGACAAGTACTTGCAGTTGCATTAAATGTTTGACAGTTTGCTTTTTAAGTTAGAAAAGCCCAACACGACATGGAATTGGCAGAAGTCTGCTCTTAAGTCGAGATACGACGTGTTAAATAAAAACAGGTCAGAATATTACAATTTGTATTCTTTCTGAAATTTTGACAAAATTGTTACAATGTCTAAACAGCAGGTGGAGCCTCAACATTCATGAGCGTCATGACTGATTTGCGTGGGCTGTTGTTTGGTCAAGGGTGGAGCCCCACAAGGGGGCGCAATAATAACTGGCGTGCCAAAGCTGACTACAGCGATATACTTGCAACCAGCAGATCTCCGGACTTAAAATGACAATGTAAATGATAACCCTGTGAGCAATGAGCTGGAGCTTGGAAGCCACCTGCAATAATATATGTTGCAAACCAATAATAATCTGAATACTTGCAGTACATTCAAACAGTAAAAGAGATCTGACAACAAAGCAGTTAAAGTGCAGGTAAAACAAAGGGATACAAATAAATACATTAAAACAATGCAAAACTGATAATAGCAGCATGAGAAAAATTCATATTATAATTAGCAGCCACCTACCAGGCCTGGAGCAAACTGTGGGAGGGCATTTTAGAGCAGTGTGCAACCCGACTTCTTTTTTGTTTTCTTCTTTTCCATCGGCGTTTTTCTGTTGATCTGTCGCACCAGATCGTAGAAAATCTAACAGGAAAAGGAGTTTCACCAAGTATATTATTATTTTGTGCACAAATAATTTCCTCATTTTGTAGATGGATACGAATAGAAAATATGGAGAGTCATCAGGAGTTGTGTTGGCTTTCGCTCACGTGCATATTTGGAGCATGGATGCTGGTCTGTGATTAATTTGTGAGGGCAGGTTGAGTGCACACCTCACTCAGATTTTTATAACAAGCAAAAATTGTCACATCGACTTGCTTTCATCAAGAAAGGAGCTCAATCTCCTTCCGCTGGGAAAACTCACCTTCCTGAATCACAGACATGCGCACAGGTACGTGTTATATCAGGCATGGGCAAACCATGGCCTGGGGGCCATGTGCGGCCAATGGAGCTTTTTAATCCGGCCCGCCGAACTTAAAGAAATTAAATTAATAGCTGAATACTGTGGGGCTTCAAAGACACTGATTTTGTTGTAACGCTTTTGTCATTGACATTAAACCACATGTTTTCTACACATCCCATGATAGATTTTTTTTCTCCTATGAGGTGGGTCACCAAAACACTCCATCCATCTGTTGCTGCTCCGGCGCCCCCTCTGTCAGATGTTGTGTTACACTGTGTGTTTGTGACGTAATAGTAGCAGTAACTTGCCTCATTAACGTTGATCTTTGATTTAGCTGAAGTCTCTAAAAAGGCACAGTTGCACCACTGGCGGGCCAGGTTCTGGCCCTGCTCCTTGCCGACCACACGCTCGTCCTCCAGGTCGCATTTGTTTCCAACCAGGATCATGGGAACCTGACCAACCAGTCAGAAAACAGTGGGAGGGAGATGACGTATTGTCATTTCACATCATATGCATTACTTTTTATACACAGTACTCTGGTGGTAATCATAGTCACAATAAATGACCACCAAGACTGAATTAGAACACAAAGCAAGCAGGTGCACGGCTCGAAATAAATGCAGTGCGCTCTCGGTGCGTTGCGTTTCCTCTCTTTAAATTTGCCGAGTCAGAGCGCAAAAGTGAAGCTCTGACATTTCAGCGCCGCCACCGAGCTCCTGGCCCCCCCGTCGCTCTGCCCTCTCTCCTACGGAGTCGCCTTTAACGGCGCCCAGACAAACCTGAGAGGGCGCGGCGCAAAACCCAACAGGCTCCCACAGGCAAAGAAAACTGCAAAACTATCAATCTTTCCTTTTTTCCTGTAACTCATAGATGCTTACATTTCACATTTGAACCATACTTCATTTTGTTCATGCAGCCTTTTGTCTCAGTATTCATGGATACGTTTCTCCCCAACACATTATTGCATTACATCTGCCACCAGAATCTCAGAGGACAGAGCAGACAGACACACACAGGCCCGTTGCAGCTTATGCAACAAAATCTTCAGTTCATTCGAATAGGCTCGAACAAACAGAGCATTTAAACATACAACAATGTAAGCATCGACTTAAAAGCAACTTGTTGCAGCTTTTTACAGTATGTGCTTGTCAATACAAATCCTGCATTTGCTCTTAATAACAATAATAATAATAATAATAATAATAATAATAATAATGATTACAGAAAGCAAACTGAAATAGTTTGTTGTTTTAAAGGAGTCACAACTCACATCCTCCGTGTCCTTTACTCGCAGGATCTGTTCCCGGAGGTCCTGCAGGTCGTTAAATGTCGACTGCGCTGTAATGGAGTAAACCAGAGCGAAACCTTGGCCATTCTTCATGTACAGGTCCCTCATCGCTGTGAACTGTTCCTATTGAAGCAGCACCAGAGGGAAGAATTCAGTGGTAGCCTGGTCACAATCACTTCACAATCGTCGATCAGATACTTGTGCTCGACTTACTGTTCCGGCCGTGTCAAGGATTTCAAGCATACATTGCTGCCCGTCCACCTCCACCTGCTGTTGTGGTGAAAACATGGTGTGATATGTTACACACAAAAATCCTGAGCAGCAACAGCAGCTGCATTTCCATTACGGTTTTTCGCAAAATGAAAGCAATATAAAAGTACACTTGCAATTTGCAGAAGTTTCCATTGAGTGGTGTGAAGCACATGAGCCATAATTCTGAATTATGGCTGCTTGTTTGTTTACGTTTGTTTGTTGTCAAGAATGGCTGTTCTATTTTTCTCTTTGATTACTTGCAAAAAAAATTCCTTCTCCTCCTCCGTGCCAACAAAACGCAACATTTTCACTTGAAGTGAACTGGTCTCGTGAACCTCTACATCACGTCCGCTGACGTGTAAATGCGACAAAAAGTTTTTTCATGACACTTTTGTGATATACCTCTATATTGATAGGTCTGAAAAACCACCTCGTGAGAGCGTCCAAACCTTTTAGCCATATTTGAAAGGTTCTTGAAATTTAGGTGTTTCCATGACCACTTTTTTATTGCGATATTAAGGTTTTGCACAATGCTAGGGGTAATGGAAACACAGCGAGTGTCTTATTTTCAGATGAGTCAATAACAGGTTGCAGTGACGCATTTCTAAGACTCCCTCTCCGCCGCCCGCTCAACGCCTCGTACACAGGAGCTGGACATATGGGGATTTACAACAGAGTGTTGACTTGGAAGATTTGAGATTAGTCTTCAACTCGTCAGTTTGTTTGCTGCAGTTTGCACAAAATACTTGGTTGCAAAGTTACTGTCCAGCTCAGTGAAGGAGACTGCAAGCATTCAACGGACTGCAGCTGTCGCGGTTAAAGGTTGAACGAGCTAAAGTGTAAACAAATGGGGCTACGTCAAAAATAATTCATTCTCATTTTCAACTGGACCACAGACACCGTCGAGTAAATTGTGCAAACAATCCTTCGTATTATTCTTATTAGCAGCAGCAGTAAGTAGTCGTATATTTTCAACAAGCGCAGACGACTGACTCTTGGTGATATGACAAGTACATTTGAATGCCTGACTGCAGTAAAAACTTCCCATTGGATAATAACCACAAAGGCTATTGTTTCAAAAGCACACAGAGTTGGATTGTGTATACTTGGATCAAATCAAATGGCTTTTGTGGCCTTACCTTTCTGTAGGAGTCTTCTATTGTGGGGTCATACTTCTCCACAAAAATGCCTTGCACAAATTGGACCGTCTAAAATGGGAAAACACACATAAACCAAAAAAAACAACAACAACAAACATTTAAAACACATTTAACATCTTATCGATCATCAACAGCCAAATAAAGGGTTATTTCAGCAAAATATTTTAAATAAAAAAAGAATATATTTTTATGTATTTTTAAAAAAAAAATGTATAGTGACTTGAGCTAATAGAGGGTAGGAGCCTTCTTATTTATAACAACTTACAAGGCAACCATGGCAATACTATCTGGCTATAAAACGATAATGACTCCATAATCTACGAGTCCCAACGCGGGGGTAGCCATCACTCACCAGTGCTGATTTTCCCACGCCTCCCGATCCCAGCACCACTAGCTTGTACTCGCGCATGGTGGGCTACTTCACTTGACAGCACAAACGTCTGAGAGCACAGAGAAACAGGAACAACATTGAGTCTCATTTCAGAGAGCCGTAGAGAGAGATTGCCAAAACCTTGTGATGAAACGATTACAGTTAAGTTTTATTTAAAGTGTAAAAGCTCTGAAATTTGAGACGTTTGCATTTTAGGGGAGGAAAGAAAAGGCTATAGCAAAACAAAGTGATGGTTTTTTTTTTATTCTTATTTTGACAGTTGACTGACACGTCGAGGTCCCACAATACACTCATGAATATTATTATTATGGCTACAATTTTTAGAAACTCACTCTTCATCCTTGAGTCCAGAAGCTTTATTCACTAAAAATATATAAAACAACACACTCGGTTTTCCACACCCTGTTAAAACAGCTACTTTATTGGACCATCTACATGTTTGGAAGACGATACAGATGTGAAAAGTGGCCAAAGCCAAAAAAAGAGAACTATGGACTCTTCTAGTTTTTTTTGCACATTACTGTTAGGAAATGTTGGTACATTGGATTCTGCATGATAAAGGACATTTAAGATTTCCTGCAATTAAACCAGGAGTGTATCATTAACATCTTAATCTAAATATATCTTTTTTTTTTTAACAACTCAGTTTAAGCTTTTTGCCATGTAGACGTGACAAAAATGAACTCAACTGAACAAGTGCCACTGACACTGGTTTGCGTCAGTGGCACAGATAACTTCATCTCATTACAATACGGAGGAGAGAGGCCACACACAATGACCTCTCAGCGACTCCACTGGGCTGACACACTTTAGACTGCTGTGTCCTAGAAAGCCTGGAGATCTGGCACAGGCACTAGGATGTTCAGCAAACCAGTAAAAAAAAAATCCACAAAATAATAGCTGTTCAGAGCCTTGATGGCTATTTATTATAAAAGATTAATCCGCAAAGTGAAGTATAAAAAGGGTTTTCTACATTTTACAATGCTGACGATGCGTGACTGACAGGTCACGCCAATGATCTGTTCTCGTTTAGTTGGTGCATAATGAATTGCATGTCACAAATAAAATATGCAAAACAATAATAAAAAAATCAAATGCAAAAAATGCAAACGTAAGGGGGGTGATGTGCATTAAAATCTCATTTAGGAACCTCTTTTAAGCTAATGATCATTCCATGGCTGGACGTTTATCACATATCACGATGAATAATACAAAACACACTGTGTGTCTCTGAAACCAGCATTTGCAATTCTAACTACAGCACATGAAGCAGCGCTGCTACGAGCCCACGGTGAGGGACAGACACACGAGGCCCTCCACAAAGAGCCATTGTCATGACCCCTCCTTTACTCAAGTACACCATGCACACAGAAAATGGAGATTAGAGCGTGTATGTATGACCACAGCATTGAAATCATTGTCAGGGGAAGTGGGTGAACCTGAGAGTGACCAAGACATGTTCTAGTTCGAAGTAAAAAAAATGTTATATATATATATACATATATATATACATGAATATATGAATAGACAGTATCTGAATTTGAAATGACAGTCAATGTGGGTGTTAAAAACTTTCCTCGAACATCAGGTCAAAGGTGAGAAGCACGTCTATGAAGAAAAGAAAGCCTTTTAAACAGATCTGTGCAGAAAAGAAAGTAAGTAGCCATTAAGCAAAAGGCACGACACACAACAAACCTACTGTGTACACGGCTGCTGCAGACGATAACTCCCTCTACATCTGGTGTGGAGGGGGTCCGGCGAATCCTCAGGTACGATGATGTCAGGGGCCGGGTGCTAAGGGTCAGCTGGGAGCCAGAGACTTTGCCTACTGTGAAGTTTTCACACAGGAAATTGGCCCTACATTTAAACAAATGAGCAATGTTTAGATAAGATCGACAATTCACTAATGCAGTGGTTTGGCGCTCTGTGAGCGAGTGCATTCACAGTGTGTTGAGGTACTTTAAAAGGACACATTTTCTGAAGCCCATTTAAGAAGTAGGCGCATCCATTTTACAGCATCGATTGGTGAGTTCTGACATGTTACATAACAAAACAAAACCCTTTTACAATCCACAAAACACCTGTTGCCGATCAATGTACGAATCCCAAGTTTATATTTAACACAATCTCCACAGTTTTACTGTGTAACCAACTTTGTCACTCAAACAGCTTCTTCAAATTAAACTTTAAACCTAATTGGCAGCAAAGAGGCTTTAAATAAACATGACACAAAAAAATAATGTTGAAAGTCAATTATCTATGTGACTCTTACAACGCCACTCAATTTGAGCCACAACGAATATTGCGTTGTTTGCGTGTACTCAACAACAGCTGACGAGCAGCCCATTTTCGTGACAACTTGTTGCACAGTTGGTTTCGAAAGGAAGGGTGTGGCTATTAGTTTCCCAACGCAACAGAAAGTCGCTGTTAAAGCGTTCAAAATGGAAAATGTCACACTAGCGATAAAGATTCATGACTACACGGTAACCTAAAAAAAAAAAAAAAGAAGCTTGGGAATGAGTTTTTAAGAAGCAAAAAGTTGTTAAGCACCAAGTTTGTTCAACAACTACATTTATTCGCTTTCAGCTCGCTACGTTTGTCAAATGCTAGCGAGCGCTAGTGGGTGTTAGCTGGCTCGTATTATAGCAAGGCGAGCAACACACATACATCGTTAACCAACAAAGAACACAAGTTTGGTTCACAGTTTGCCGTTAGTACCCAGCAGTCAAACAATATAGCTGTTTTTTAAACTTCCGGTGCGGCATAAACAAAATTGTTTGGGCTAAAGCTGAGGCTAACTTAGTTAGCCGGTTAGCACCGAGGGGGAAAACTCAAGTATCGCTTTTTGTATTCCCCCTGAGCGAGTACTGTTACACTGTATTTTGTTTATTCATTTTAATTTAAATACTCTGTTAAATATAGTGCGGAGAATGTTGAACTCGAATGAGATCCAGAGAGACATGGCAAACACGGCAGGGAGCACACAACACGGTGTTTATATCGACAACTCGTTGCTCGTTAGCGGACGTTAGCTGTAGCTTGTGAGCTCAGCCATTTAACACACATTTATTGACTGAAGCCAGGTGTCTTTTAATTTATATTTCGCTGTAGATAACAAACACCTCTCTGTGGGAGGTTAACATTGCAACAAGTGGATAACTAAAGGGGATCATTTAGACATTAAAGCGCTAATTTTACACAGTGATAAAGCTTCATGAGACACTTACCGTGTTCCGCTATGTGTGCGCTAAATCACACTGGGCGAATGTACGGAAGGGCCGGGGCAGCGGCTATTGATTGGACCACGATCAGCCTATCACAGCGGTCCAGCTCTGGGCACCAGCGTTGCAACATTTTAAACTTGGTGAGGGGGAAACTGTTTGATATTGATTGATTAATTTTAACTAAATGTCACGGTTTGGAATTGCATCGGGGTTTATTTGTTTTGTTTTGTTTTGTTTTGTTTTTACCCCAAACACACATTTAGTGCAAGAGGGGGAAAAAACAGGATGTCTGAAAAAATGAAGTGATACAAGAAAGTGATTTCAAAAGGAAAGTTCCTCAAAAATTACAAATACATCTTTCCATTCCTGACACTGTTGAGGTGATCAATCTGGGCTTGAATTCAATATTTGGGCCATTTCGTTGATGGGAAGCAGAGCTTTTTGTTACGTTGAACTTGAATAAAATAGCATTGGAGAACATTTATTTTGAGACATCACTGCATACTTCCAGGATATCATTTTCATATAATCATTTGTGTAAAGCCATTATATATATATAAAATATATCTTTGCAGATGTAAATTCAGATTGATGAACAAATTAAAATTTTACCTGAACTAATTTTTTAAAACACACACACACACGGGCGCGCGCACACACACACACACACACACACACACACACACACACCTTCACTAAATCCATTTTCAATACTCACTGACTCCTGCACTCAATGTGGGGGGTTTACTGGTGCCACTCCCAGCTGTCGTAGGGTGAAAGCACAATGGCACCCTGGACAAGTGGCCAGTTAATTCTAGGGCCACACAGAAAGACGAGCAACCATTCACTCTCACATACACACACCTACCGTCAATTCAGAGTTCCCAATTTACATCACAAGCATGTTTTTGGACTGTGGGAGGAAGCCGGAGAACCCGGAGAGAACCTGCGCAAACACAGGGAGAACATGCAGACTCCACACAGAAAGGTTCCAGGCCCGGAATCTAACCTTTGACCTTCTTGCTGTGAGGATGCAGCCCTAACCCATGCGCCAAGAAAGTCAGTGGTATGAAATTATCCAATTAAAGTATCAGAGTGTTGAAGTCAATTGTAACAACATGATAATTACATCACATGGACAAAATATGGACAAAATAAAAGCTGTGAAAAGTCTGCTGCAAATCGTTGTGTTCTTGTTTCCAGAAACTACCTCTGGTATAAAGTAGCACAGCTGCACTGAGAGCAGTTGTTTGGCACATGGTTCCTTTTCAGCTGACGTTTGAAGTAGAATCCAGTCAACAAGAGGCTTTGATACACCAAGTTTGACTTTAAGTTTTTGGGATACCTTTTTTTTTTTTCCAAATAGTTTTGCAGGAAAGTTGTAAAATGTATTTTTATCACACTTGAAAACAACCAAAGTCCAGGTTGGTATTTGTCCACATCCACATTCTTTTTTCCCCCCAGTATTTTATTTATGTATGTATTTTTATGACATATATTATATCCTCTAGGTGGTTCAACATAATCTTTATCCTTGTGGGCTGGTGGTCTGATGTTTGTCTTTGCGATTACATGGTGCAGCTGGATATAATTGTAAGTTGACACTTTGCCTTTTTCATTCAGTTCAACACAGGCCTGCTGAAGATCACTGATGACATGTGCATATGCAGTAATTTTAGGTGTCCTGTAAAAGAAAATACTTGCAGCAGTGGTTGAAAATGGATGGATGGTCGATGAGGATGTCATATCGTTTAAGTCACAGTCTCAGAACAAGCAGGAAGTGGGTTCAGATGGTTCCTTTCAGGGTAACATCCAGTTACTTTGGTAATCCTTCCGTGGGGTTCAAGTGTGTTGCCATATCTTGACAGCAGTTGGACTTTTGTCTTTTTTTAAACAACTCTTTTTTTTTTAAAGCTGCAATACAAATCATATAAAAGTACAACTATTCTTGTGAATGCCTTTTATATATATATATATATATATATATATATATATATATATATATATATATATATATATATATATATATATAAAAACTATTCTCGTGAATGCCTTTTATATATATATATATATATATATATATATATATATATATATATATATATATATATATATTGTGCATTCTTTTAAATATTTTTGTGTCTTTAAATATTTTTTTATTTTTATTTTATTTTATTTTACCTTTTATGGTCTTAGACACAAATAAATCACATGATTTCCCCTAATGGCTCTTTGTAGAAAATAGATGTAAATACTGTTAATAGCACTGCAATTCAGCATTAGCAGCATGCCAGTGGTCTGTGGTGGTGAGAAATGTCTCCGGTTATTCCTATCCACCTCAGCATTTTTTATTTTTCACTTTGTGATTTTTATTTGGGTCATGTTCCTGCTGCTACACTGTTTACCGCAGTCACACATCACTGGCGTCAGCAGTCACGACTTCCTCTTTGTTTATCATATTTTGGCTTCCTCTTCTCACTTTGCTGCCTTCTGTCTCGACCCTGTCACGGAGGAAAAACACCTCTGCTGCACTAGCGCAAGTACACCCAAAGACAGATAAACCACCTCGCTTTTATATCCAGTGTAGCATTGGACGCTTTGGGGAGTAACTATACAGGGTAGAGGCAGAGATGTGCAGTTGCTCTTCCCACGTGGTCGGGGGGCTGTGATGAAAACTGGGTTGTCTGGTCAACTGAAGCCACATGAGTTTCTGCTACCACATTAAAAATACCCAAAACACACACACACACACGGATGTATGTATGTATGTGTGTGTGTGTGTGTGTGTGTGTGTATATATATATATATATATGTATATATAAAATAATATAAATAATGCTGTAGCTTAAGCTACTGTCCTGAATGATCATGCCCAAACATTACAATCTATCACATTTTTCCTTTGTCTCCCACACTTGTTTTGATACCATCTGTCAGATGAATCATAGAAACAGATGAAGCCTTTACATACAGGCTACAAATTGGAACACTTTGATCACCCTAACTAAAACGGATGAGCATTTTGTACTGTGACTGCACTTAATGGGATGTTGGACTCAAGTTGCACATTCACAGTGGACCAACTCTCCCCCCCTGAGGTTTCCTGGCAGTGTCGCCTGAGGAGACAAGTGGCACCACTGTTCATTGCATATATGGCACTATCTGGCGCAATCAACGTTGTTGGAAAGATCTTTAACAAGTAGCAAGAGAGTGTATGAAAGAAATGTTGGTTGATGGATGGATTAAAATTATGTTTATTTGCAAAGCTGGTGAAGGATGTCTTTTAAGTAATACAATTAATTTCCTGTAAAGTGTGGCAGAGACATAATGTGTTAAAAAATGGCAGCTAATTTTAGTATCAGCGGAATCATCTATGGCTACTTGGGATAAGGTAGTCAATGTGGGACATCCTTGCCGTAGGACATAGGTGTGAAACTCTGGCCCTAATTCAATAAATATCAATGTTGGTTTGAAATTTTGACCCACTCTGCATTTGAGTTTGACACCCTTTTCGTAGGACATTTGTGCTTCACTAAATTTAGTGGTCATCATTCTTTTAACGGTACTTCTGGCGACATCTAGTGGCTGCTTCTGAACAGGCTCAAGCGAAAACCTCAACATTTCTCCATAGAACAAAAGGGCTTTATTCCACAATATAAACTTGTAACATCTTCAGCTACCCAGGTCCTTTCCCACAATCCCCTCTGTCGTGCAGCGGCTGCACTCCATAGCGGCAGTCCGCCCATCAATCAGTGTAGCTTCCTGTACATCACACCATTGCTAAAAGCACCAACACTACTCAGCGGAGATAAAGCCATGTAAAGTCAATTCCAAAATTATTGCTCAGATAAATAAACCTATTCTACAAAAAAATGGAAATAATTACAAGAAGATGCAAGAACTAAACATTTTAAAAGGAACAAAATTGTATTTTCTTTTCTTTTCAAATGGGGGTAGTGAGTGAAAAACTTTAGTCCTCTGCTCTCTGGTTTGACATGCAAAGAGGTTCCAGAGATGATCATGTTAACGCGTGGTCAAGCCTCTCGACTGGGTGCTTAATGTCTAATTAAGACTCCTTTGCGCCGATGTAACGGAATCCCATGCAGCACACTTCACATCCTGTTTTTTTTTTTTTTTCTCAATTAGACAACCACAAACATTTCATAGAAGGAAGAAATATATAATATATATGTAAAAATACAAAAAAAATAACTAAACATTATAGTTTTGGACAACAAGTCAAAGAGGAGATAGCACCGTTGTTACAAAAGGGCAGGATGGAGGGGAGAACCCAGAGTGGCGGCGGCGGCGGCGGCCAACAAACAGACTGACGACGCGAGGAAACCAACTTCCTTCATTTGCTCCTATGTCCATCCATCAGCGAACACCCGACACAAACGTAGTCCTCTTTCTCAGCCATCTCGGCCGTGACGCCAACGCAGACTTGGTGAAACCACTGATTGCAGCTGCCGTCACACTGGACCCAGTCCACCTGCAGGCAAGCACACAGAGAGTGTTGTTCCATTTAGCATTCAGTCGCTAAAAACATGGTTGCCTCTGTGAAAACATTCTGTTCAGCAGCATTTATTTGGACATCTGTGCTGTTTTCCTGTGAAATGTCCATTTGGAAATGTGGTCCTCTCAAAAGCGATCATTAGTTTAACAAACAAACTTCTGGCTCATATGCAGATAAAATATTATTTCTCATATGTTCCAAGTTGTGCACAAAAAGGTTGACATAGCAAAGGCAAGTGTTGTGTCAGTGTGATGTCAAAATTCTGTAATTTTGACATCACAGATTTTGGTAAAATTTGCCATAAGGATCTGATATTGTAAGACTGTGCTGTGAATACATACGACATTCAGCAAGGATGGCCTTATTGCACTCAAAGTGGATGCTTTATGGGTGAATTTGATCATATTCAATTCTAAACATTACCAGTCAAAAGTTTGGACACACCGTATGAATTTAATGTCCCTTCTTTCATTCTCCTGACTGTTGACACTGCAGTTTCTCACTGAAGGCATCAAAACTACGTATGGGCACACATGGAATTAAGTAGGAAACATTGGAAGTGTAAAATAACTCAAACACGTTTTATATTTAAATTCTTCAAAATAGTCACCTTTCATAAAAAGCATATTTAGAGTTATTTAACGTGTTTTTCTTTGCTGCATAATTATATATATTTTGTTGATATATTTGATGTCTTCAGTATCTATCTGCAGTGTAGAAAGTTGTAAAGACAAAAAAATAAATAAATAAATAAATGCATTGAGAAGGTGTGTCCACACGTCTGACTGGTAGTGTAGATATTAGCAAAGAGGAACGCATACAAACAAGATTTGTCTCGACTTTTAGACTGCGGGTGATATAAACCAATCCAACGTAAGGAGTTTTGTTTTTCTCTCTCACCTCATCTCCCTCTGGAAGCTGACACCTCTCGGCCGGACAGGCTGCCATTTCTTCATCGGAGTCATCGGACTGAGAGAAATCAGAGCGAGGAGAGGACGAGGTGGACGCTGCCCTGTACTGCAGCTTCTTTTTATTCATCTTCTGTCTTTTGTGCGAGTGCTTTTTGCCCAAACCTTCCCTCTCCAGATGCCTCTTCGCTGTCTTCTCTGAGCCGACCACAGTTTCACTGATGTCATCCTAAAAACAAGAGTAAAAAAAAAAGAGCATTACAAAAAAAAAAAAAGACGACAATTGTGTGTGTTTGGTATTGGTGACCTTCACTTGAGTTATTTGAGTTTGCACCTGGTTCGGATTGTTTCCCTGAGAGTTGTACTGCACGTCGCAGTCGGACTCCACCTCCTGAGGCGGCGACGTGCATCCGTCCGTGTGCTGCTCGGTGCTGGCTCTGCACAGCAAAACCTGGTGGAGGCGCTGCACCTCCGGCAGAGACACCTGCAGCAGGAGGCCCTCCACCATCAGCTCTTCCAGGTCCTGGTTCAAACCTGCCCAGGAGAAAAACGAGGGTCGCATGAAAATGCCGTCGCTTAAACGCAACAGTGGGCAACACAGGCAGGCCGAGCGACACTGACCCTGCAGTGGGATGCACCGCTGCTCGGTGTAGAAGACAGTCTGACCGTGGCTCGTCCTGTTCCACTCAGGCGTCAAACATGGGGCCTGCATGTGCAACATCAAAAACAAATATGTTTTGTTATTTGTACAACTGCACACATTACCAACGCTCACATTGCGATCTGTTCCCAGTTCTCCAAGGAGGAGGGAGGTTTGCCGTAAGTTTGCATTTCCATGTTGTTTGCTGTCAAGAATGGTTGTTATATGTTTCTCTTTGATTACTTGTAAATAATATTCCCTCTCCTCCATCCAAACAAAACGCGCCATTTCCCTCGGGATAAATAAATGAAGTATTTCTGATTTCTGATTTTCACTTGAAGTGAACTGGTCACGTGACCCCGTATGTCACGTCCTCTGACATGTAAATGCGAAAAAGTGTTTCCATGACACTTTTGCAATATACCTCTAAATCAATATATCTGAAAAACCACCTCATGAGAGCGTTAAAACCTTTTAGCCATATTTGAGAGGTTTTTCGAAGTTTAGGTGTTTCCATTACCAGTTATTTTTTATTGTGAAATTTAGGTTTTGCACAATTCTAGGGGTAATGGAATCTCAGCTACTGACCTGAGTGTTGTTGTTGTTGTGGGTGACGTGGCCTCCAGCGGCCCAGCGCGTCAGGGTGGGCGGAGTCCCCGGCCGCTCCTCCAGCTCCGCCGGGCTGCACGTCTGCAGGATCTCCCGAGCCCGCTGCTGCCAGTCGTCCGTCCTGTCCACCAGGTAGCGCAGGGCGTCGCCCTCGGGCAGGCGTACGCCGATGCGCCGCAGGGATGACAGCAGCGCCAGCGCCGTGTCCAGCGGGGGATTGGCCGAGCGCCGGCACTGCGGACAGAGCCACGGCGCCGCCCCGCAAGAGTCCGAGGGGCTTCGCACGCACGCGCCGTGGAAGGCGTCCCGACAGAGTTCGCATTGGAGCATGGCACCCATGGGCGCCTCCTGGCAGACGCACACCCTCAGGTCCATGCAGTCGGCCGTGGGGAGGAGCTTCGACTCGTTTGCTGCCCTGAGATGAGAGAATGCCTCCATCTCCCTCAGCCGCAGCTCCTCCAGAGTCGCCACCTGGTGGAGGAAAAAAGGCTCGAGTCAGAGCGTCTCCCACCAGCTCATGTTACCAAACGTTTGGACACTGGTGGGAATTTGACACTCACTGTCGAGGTAGAATCCTTTGACTCTGATAGCGCCTTCTCCACATCACTGAGTGTGTTGAGCCGCGGAGTTTTCTTCTTGTTGCCTTTCGACATTTCTTTCCCTTTCTTGGCCTTTCTCTTCGGACACGACACGTTTCCGACTTCACATCGCGGACACAGGACCTGTGAGGCACAGCGTACTTAATTAGACACACATGGGTAAATGGGTAAAGTTGTGTTTACAGTGTATTTTGTTTCTGCTGCAGTTATGAACACGTTGTCAAGAAATTAGCTTATACATTTTGAAAGAAATGTTTGCTTTTATTGGCAAAATCGGGTTCTCTAATATGCCGTCAAAATGAGCAAAACTGCAGCTTAATCGGCTACAAAAATAATTGATAGTGGCAGCTGTACAGGAGCTGCTCAGCAGAACAGAGATTTCTGGTTATTTATGTGTCTTCTTAAAGCCACAAGTCCAACCAGAAGATGCAACAATTTACCTCCAGTAAAGTGAAGGTAGAGTCTTTCTGGAGAAACTCTGCCGCTGCAGATTCTTTCCATTCTTGCACCTCGACCATTAAAGACTCCAGCCTATCCAGCGGCTCCAGGTGAACTTGGATGGCCTGTCCTCGCAGCACCATGTCGGAGAGGCTGCCCATCATCAGCTCACCCCCGCCACCCTAGAATATAACGGGTGACAGAATTGTTTTTATTTTTTTCTGAAAAAAAAACTCAGACTTAAATGAACCAAACGTTATAAAAAACAAGCAGTTGAAGGCGTTCTGACCTGAAGCTCCTCCGCTTCCTGAAGCCATTCGCTCGCTTTCCTGATGGTGTCTTTCAGAAGAAGACAGTTTGGGAGGTAAGCAGGGATGCCTGACGCCTTATCAGCAGCAGCACTGAGGGTCTCAATGGAGTGTGGGGGTCTGTGGGAACACACACGATGAACACGTGTCACCACTACAGCCACAAGCACCGCAGTTACCGGAAGCTGTGTGTATTTTATTCCATCGACGCTTTTTGAGCATTAGACAGCTTTTATAGTGCAATTAAAAGCCAAAAGTTCCTTTTAGGGGCCATAAACATGGACAACAACTCTATAAAGTAACAATAGTTTTAGTACTTTGGAACCAGGAGTGGAGGAAAAACTAAGCATGGTGTAAAAACACACAAAAAAATATAAAAATAATAAATAAATAAAACAACAATAATGATAACGGTACAGAAAGTCCAGAATTGATTTTGTTGTCTGGCATACGATGGAAGAGAATGCAAATTCCTGACAGCCATGCCATAAAAGCTTCTGAAAAGCACCTGTGACAGAGGATGTTGAGCAGCGATAATGGAAATGAGGGCAGAACTAAATATAATGCTCACTCTTTTGTTGATCTTGTTGAAAAGTCTCATCATTTGCTCTAGCTGGAATTAAAATGAAGCAAAAGCACTGATTTAATGGGACATGTTCCACTGACAGCCGGTGGAAATAGCTGGGCGGCGATAGGACGCACTCTCCTCAGGTGGTTTTGTCTTTGGATTCAGGCCGCTGGTTTGCACTTGTTAAACCTAGTTTATTGTGTGGCCGATATTTTGACACTACGTGATTTTCATGTTTTAAATTGCTTGGCGCTTGCCCTCACCTGGCTTTAAGGAGGCTGCTGGCTTTGTCCTCCCAGTGCTCGGACACTGTGAGCAGCTCCTGCAGGCGCGCCATGGCTTTCTCCACAGACGAATGAGGAGCCAGGCCCACTCCCTGGTCGATGAGCCGCCTCATGGTCTCCAGGGTCAGGGTGGCAGGCTGAGTGCTGGCCTGTTGCACTCCTTCCAGCCAGCGGGCCTGTTCCAGCCTCGCTCGCAGACGGGGTAACTCGGGCAGCTCCACGTCGAAGTCAAAGCTGACGTCCAAAAGACTCTGGATCTCCGCCATGCTGGGAACCTCGTCCACCAGGACCTTGTCACTGTGCTGCTGGAAGTCTTCAATGCGATTCAGGAGCTCCTAAACAAATAGTAATAATAATGACGATAAAACAGCACAAGACCAATAGAAACAAGAAACAATACGCTGACATCTCTCCTGATTAGAGTGAGTGAGCATGTATAAAAAATTTACATTAGAATTCAATTCCAAAGTCATATCTTTGATTTATTTGATGTCTCTTTAAGTGCAGCAAGAAAACCCAATTTAAATTAGAGCAGGTCTGCGCTGGGGCTCAGTCCCGAAATTACAGAAACATTGAGCTGACTATTCTGCTTTAGCCATATTCTCTTTTAAATAACCTAAAAAACCTGCTCAGAAGCTGATATTTTGCTCTTAAAATTTCAGGTCAAATTTTGAAAGCTTTGACTTATATTTTGGATGAAGCAATGATCTCATCTGGTTTCACAGGTGTGATGTGGGTTTGACAGTTGCCAGAGAGAAAACGACACAATTTCGATAAAATCCCAGCATGTACTTCCCTACCTTTAACATGGGTGCCTGAGGGAGACTGCAGGGGAGATTGTATAGCTGCCTCACAAATGAACTCAACTCCTCCACAGTCAGCTGGCTGCATGATTTCCCACTACCGAAGCGATACCTGCGAGAAAGAGTACAGAAAGTTTCACAAGTGGATCGTATGAGGAAGTGACTTTTCGCTTTCGGAAGAAGGTTGACAGGAACCAAACCTAATGAGACCAAGTGCATCCGTCTCACCTCGTTTGCCTTTTTCCATTTAATAGCTGCTGCGCCACTGTGGAGCACTTCTCCCCATCCTGTGTGACCAGGCGGAGCCGACGTAACAGGTCGTTGTCAGGAAACAACTTGGATTCAGACTCATTAAGGAGGGTGCGGAACACCGGCAGACCTGAAGAGGGAACATTTGGTCCATGAGTGTGACAATAAAAATGTCAGCAAATGCAATGACCTCTCACATGGTGTCAAAGTGTTTGAGCTGTTGAGGTGAGGATTTGTATGTAATGCAACCCTGAGTGTTCCTCTTTGGAACTCAAGAAAGGCAAAAACCTCGGACAGCCTCTGCAAAAATGTTTCAACATTGTGAAGAAGCTAAAATGCAAATCCAAGCCAGAAGATTCAGTGCAAAGCAGGGATGATGTAATTAACAATATGTCAAAAGAAAACTATCCTGACCTTGCAATTTGTGCGCTACCAACCTCTTAATGTACATCCTTGCATTACAAATCATACAGAAACACATTTTTCAAAGTTGCAATAGTTTGTTTGTTTGTTTGAGCTGGTTTCAGCCTTTTTCAGATTAAAGCTAATGAACAAAATGTTTTATGGAAAGAGGTTCACCAAATTAACTCAGCAAACATTCATTTCAAGTTGAGTATGCTGCTTGCACATTATTTCCTGAAACATTCTATTTATCTGCTGGTTTTGTTCGCCTGGTTTTCTCCTAGTAGTCATGTTGTGCTGTCTTATAATGTAACCACGCTTAACGTAGCTTCATCCATTCTCCTTAAATCACTCCATGAAAATGCGGCTACTACTAACTTTTTAAATTTTCTAAATTTCAAAGCATAGTTTCATCAGTTCACTCTTCATTTTACAGAACCACGCTACATGCAGACTCGTGTTCGCTCACGCTCCCTAGGCCCTGTTTTCTTATGTGCTCTTGCTGTGTACCTTTCTTCTTTTCCAGTTTCGCCTCCAGAGTCTCTGTCACAGTGGAGGCCCATTCGTCATACAGCTCAGCTCGCGCTCTCACTGCGGTCATCATGGGGAACAGCTCATCCAGTGTGTATCTGTAGCTGTACAGAGCAAAGAGGAAGGACGCAGGTACTTATTTAGGGCAGCATGGTACATCAGTATCTGACGATAATATTAGATTAGAGATTTATTGCCATTTGTACAAGTTAAAAACAGGTTAACCCTTTAGGCGCCATGGTCGCAAAATTGCGACAAGCATCATTGCTGAATTAAACAGGCCATAGCGGCAAATATGGTGCTAAAAGTAGTTTCCACTTTACATCAGGAGATGGCAGACACCTGTGGCTTCCATCTGAGCAGCATTTTTGGGGGTGTTTATATTCAGATTTCAGAGTATAAATAGAGAGAAAGCCTCAGTCGAGGAGACGAGGAAGTGGTTGTAGTGGGAGCAGAGAGAGAAAGACAGCGAATTTTACAGAGAATACATTGCCGAGAGATTTGTTCGTTGACAAAGTACTTCGTCAAGTAATGTCTGACTCAGATAACGAAGAGGAATATTCGCACTCTGACGATGATGTTCAGTCATCCCGTGAGAGCGAGTCTGCCAGTGCGTCTTTAGTTACACAGCGGCAGCGAGTCCATGCGCCACGACAGTCACCAAGCAGCACATGCTTCGCCTCAGCGTGGCCGGGTGGGAGTAATAGACGAATGAGGATTAGGGGACGTGGTGGGGGAAGCAGGAGTGCTCAAAACACCGGTAATGGTGACGGAGGGCGCGTGGAGGTAGTGATCAATGTGGTAAAAGCTGTGGGAGGAAACGCCCAGCCAGTGCCGGTGGAGGCAGCAGGGATGTTCGCGGTCACCCTGTAAATTACAGTGATGATGGCTGGGTCTGTTTGAGATATGTGGAACATTATCAAAAGTGGATAAAACATTTTGATGAGCCTGTGGGGTATTGTGGAGACAGGGATCTGACATACAGACCCCTGACATCTGACATAATACAAAAACAAACAAACAAAAAGTTTGGGTTTACTGAAGATTTTTCTCAATTACAGTATGGCTTTATCTCTAACCAATTTCAAGCCACAGACATTTGAAATCTTGATATCAAAATTGAATATTTTCTTGAAAAAATGATGGCGCTTAAAGGGTTAAAACAGGTACATTGGGATTCTTGTGCGTTTCCCTGAGTCAGTGTAAAGATACTGTTAGTCTGAAAAAAACAGAAAGTGCCTGTACGGAAAAGGTGCAGACGGTGCATAAGGTTTCACTCCTAAATACGTTATGCTTATTTACATTTCATAAATTACAAAAATAACAGGGAAAAGGGCAAAAATAATATGAAAAGGGCAATTATTTAAGAGCTAGAAAATGGTTTGACTTGGTGTAGTTACATAAATATTGCACATGAGGTAGTGATAAGTAGTGTAGAAGGGGATGATTCTTCGATTGTTCCGGGTCTGTAATGTCCATCTTTAACGCCCTGAGCCACGAGAATCTCAATATTCACCGAAATGTCCGAGCGGAGACAAAATAATGCACTTCTGCCATGGGTTGCGCTGCTGCTCTTGACCTCAAAGAGACTCACTTCAGTGTGTAGTTGGAGACGGGGCATGAGCAGAGGTCGCGGTTGTGATGGAGGCAGACTAGCGCTCCTGGGCTGCAGGGACAGGTGATGGCGGACAGGTAGCAGGTGGTTCTGCATTTTACACACTGCCGCTCGTCGTCCTGGAGATGATCATACTTGGCCTCCTTGCAGTGGGAGACGCCCTGAAAATGAGGAGTGACAAAGGCAATGGGACATACGTTTAGGTCATGTCTTCTGTTGCTAACTAGTGATGTGCATATCGATATTTGTATCGATTGCTTATCAGGGTAAAATTTTGTATCGATAATTTTAGGGAAATATCGACACAAGTAGTTGAACTTGTTAAAAAATGACAAACCAAAAGTATGTATTGTATTGATATTGATATCACAATATCGACCCCAAAAATATTGATTATCGTATCGAATTTGAAAAATATGTTATCGGCCATCACTATTGGAAACATCGACGAGGAAAACAGCTGGAACACACACAGAAACAAACGGCGGTCAATCCTACCAGTTTCTTCACTGTTTCTCTCAGGTTCTCCTCGTCCTGGATCATGGCCACCATGTCCTTGTGGACGGCCGAAGCCAGGACGACGTCCAGGGTTTCCGCTTTCATTGCCATGTTGCAGACCATCTCATCGTGGGAGAACACGTTGTACCGGTGCAGCATGCGATAGTGGTCGACACACTGCCTGCCCAGAGGCATCTGAGATCATGGGGGGAGGTGAGAATTGTCGAAAAGAAAAAAGATAGGGTTTCTCGTTAGATGATTTGAGGCCCACAAACACTTTTATACCAAAGCATGTAGCATACAATGCTATTGCTCGACCCTGTTTACATGTGTCCCACTTCAGCTATCTCTCTTAGCACCAGCCGAGATGTCGCAAATCCTGAAATCATTTAGACATGTGGCCATGCAATATTGGTGCCTGCTTATAACTGGACCTGATGTAAACATAGGTATAATAGGGTATATAATACATTATATACTGTATATCATATAGTACAAAGGGAGCTCTATTCCGTTGGTGTTTTAATGCGCACAACCATCAATGGATGACGGTTGCAAAATTGATCCGATTTTATAACAAACTAGGGAAGCATAGTCTCAGGAGAAACACATACCCAGTCCACCGTGCAGAAGTTGACTGCCTCCGCAAAGTTAAAGCCCTGATTGAAGCCGCTGTGGTAGGCTCGAGGAAACGTGACCACAAACTCTCCGGCACACTGGTTTGTTCGGTAAATCTAAATGACGACAAAGAGTCAATGCTTAGAGAGAGAGAGCAGGGGATTGGTCAGATTAACATCAGCCACAGACTGGACAGGTTGCGGGTGTACATGTGGGTACGCACTGGGACTCCGTGGGCCATCAGGGTGTTGGGGTTCATGATGGTGACCAGCTGGTGCAGTAGGTCAGGCTGGGACTCAAACAGCTCAGGCGCCAGTTTCCTCATCACCGCTTCCAGCTGCTCTGCAGCAAAACCTGGAGCTCCATACCAGGTTTTGGGTTCCCCCCTGAAACGAACAGGACACACACCGACGAAAGTAAAGTACCAAACCACGTCAAGCAAGCATGAACATCATGGGAAGCTCTTCAGGTCGATCCAGTACCAGTGCAGGTAGTTGATGGAGTAGCTCCAGTGATCCTCGATGTGCCAGCAGAAGGAGGAGAAGCACATGCCGACATAAAGCCATGGCAGCGTCATCCCGCAAATGTCGGCCGTCACGTGGGTCAGCACGGAGGGATTCATCATGGCCAGGTTGTTCAGGTTCCAGCCACACTTGAGGTATTTCTGCAAGGCAGGGATCACAGGGCTCAATAACAGGGGAGCTACGGCTCAGTGTAATTTTAATGCAGTTATATATAAATGGCTGGTGTTATTTGAGTCACATATGGCAAGAAAATTGTACTCTGTCAAGATATATGGCTCCACTTGCTTTGAAGTAAGCAAGCAAACTTTATTTACAGATCCAGAAAAAAAAAAAACCGAAAAAAAGAAAGGACAGACGCAGCCAATGTAGGCATGAGTAAAGACTAAAAACCCATATATTCAAAACTCTGGGCAGAGGAAAAGTGTTAATATAAGTCACTTAGTATTTTGTATAAAAGTGAAAACAAATCAAGCAAAAATTGTGCAAATATAAAAGGAAATAAGGAAAACAGCCAGGAAAAAAATCATTAATAGAAACTAACTCCCGGATCCAATGAACTTAAATGCTAAAGTGAACAATCAGCTTTTATCAAGGATTTACAGACTCGAGGTTTGACTGGATCTTAATAGGTGAAGAAGGAGAATTTTCTTGTTAGTCCAGAATGAGAGCATCATCTGGAGTCATTCTAAAGCTCTTAACGCTGGGGTTTACAGAAATGTGCCAGAAACTCACAGGGTGGATTAAAAACGCTGAAGGTTTTCTTGTCAGCCGAACATCAAATAGCAATTCTTCAGTCACATTCTAATCCTCCAGATTAATCTAAACATTTCGGCTTCAGTCGATTCCACGTCCTACCTCATCAGCAGGGGAAACCTTGAATCTTCCATTGGGAATGGGGAATCCACTTCCGAACTCCTTTGAGGCAATATCCGCTCCGTACTCCACAGTCACGTCCTCGTCGATGGCGCCGACCAAACGCCAGAACTCCTTCTCCACCAGCTCGGTGGGCACCATCTTTGACAAGCACATAAATGCTTAAATGAGGAGAACACTGACGGGGAGAGAAAGCAGTCCCCCCCATTTCCTAAACTCCCTTTCACTTACATGAACCGGCATGTTGAAGTAATCAGATTTGAAGGCATCAGCCATTTGCCCGAAAGCACGCAGTGAATAATCTCTGTACGCTTGTTCAAAGCCGAACGCCTCGTGAGGTTTGCTGCATTCCTGAGGGAGAAAATGAAGAGGAACCGTGTGGGAGACGGACCCCGCACAAGCCATTTCACACCTCACTCCCCACACAACACATTGCAATATGGTGATGAGACTTTTTCTTTTCTGTTTTTTTAAATATTAGTGTACCTGTGTGAGACACTTCGGGCACCTCCAGTCTCCTTTGGGGACGTCGTGCAGAGGAGGGATGAGGCAGAAGGTGTGGTAGCTGTCGTCACAGCCGTCACATAGCAACAGACGGTCCTCCTCTCCCCCGCTGCCACACATCAGACACACAACGAGATCCACCTGCAAAACCAAGACAGCCATGACTACTGGGAAAGGATGTGACAACAATGTTGCTTTAAAGCGAACTGAAAAATAATGTGTCACACAAAAGAAGTCTGGTGCAGATTCAGTTTTTGTTTTTTCTTGCCAGTGCATTAAATAGGGATGAGAATAAAGACACTTAATTAGTCGCTAGCTGAGTTTCCATTACCCCTAGAATTGCGCAATACCTAAATATCGCAACAACAAAAAACTGCTAATGGAAACCGCTAAGCTTCAAAAAACCTCTCAATAATGGCTAAAAGGTTTTGATGCTTTCATGAGGTGGTTTCTCAGACGTATCCCTATAGAGGTGTATCGCAAAAGTGTCATGGAAACACTTATTTCACATTTGACGTACGGGATCACGTGACCAGTTGACTTCAAGTAAAAATGGCGCATTATGTTTGGATGGACGAGACGGAATACTATTTATATAATATAGGATATTTTTCCAAGTAATTAAAAAGAGAAAAATATTACAACCATTCTTGGCAGCAAACAACATGAAAATGCTGATTTATACAAGAAATTTTGTACCTCCATCCTCCTCAAAGTGGGGTCTCGCGGGATGAGATTTTATGAGAATCACGGATTATGCGCTTAACACCATTCAATGGTGTAGATCACAATTACAATTGTACTTGAAATTTTATAATATAACTTTTATTTTGCAAAAATCAGTAATGGAAACGCAGCTGCGGATGCTTGTCAATAGGGCTGGTGGGTCTGGATTTGGACATAGAACCACCAGCTTTTATCAGAGTCATTTGTGTGTGAAGCTTTACCTCAATGATCACAAAGTCTGCAACTGTGTTTTCACTTACTGGACTCGGAGGAACTGGAGGGATGAATTTCTTGTACCGGGATTTAAACTTGTCAACTTCAACGACTGGTTCCTTGATTTCAACTGGTTCCTGTTTTACTGGAATGGGGATTTCTTTCTCTGAAAAAGCAATGAGACAGACACCATAAAAAAAAATGAAAGTGATTCCCAGGAAACGGAAAATTCTTCCGCTATTCTCGTGCAACGTGAATGCTGCGAAGTCTGGTCCTGACCTGGTTCTTGCTTGGCGACAAACGATCCCATCCTCCGCCTCAGGTTTGGCTTGTTCTCGCCTGGCTCACCCGGCTCTGTCTTCACACAGTGGGCCTGCAAACAAACACCAGCAGCAAAACTGTCGGCATAGCTTGAAACTACGGAAGATCGCATCAACAACAGATGTGAGCACAGCAACAGATTTTGCACTAGTAGCCAAAATGCCAGATCAACATGGTGCAATTGTGCATTCAGTTCAAAGAACTTTAATTTTTTTGGATTATGACTTTATATGCCACCAAAATTGACCACTAAAAATCTAAATTTCAGGTTAGACAGCAGGACGAACCAGGACAATCCCAAATTCCTGATCCATTATAGCCCTCTTTCTAGACACAAATGAAATGTGTACACATCAGTAGTCTGTTGCACGCTGAGAGGTAAGGCTTCCCTGACAAAAATACCTACACTGCAGACACGGAGTCAAGAGTGTGGAAGAGGCACCAGAAGACAGGCTAGTTCACTAGGCCAAGTGGAGGGGGTTGTAGAAGGGCAACAACCCAGAAGCAGGAACTCTATCTGCTTCTTTGAGGAGGAAGAGCAGGAGGAGCACAGCCTGCAAAGAGCCCTACAAAATGACCTCCAACAGGCCACACATGTGCATGTTTCTGCAGACACTGCTGAAAACAGCAGTGGCACGTGGGCACGACGTCCACAAGTGGGGCCTCTGCTCACGGCAGAGCACTGTGCAGACCGACTGGTACTTGTCAGTCTGGAAACGCTGCGGAGAACATTCTGCTGTCTCCCCCAGCATGACCAGTTCTGTAGACGCCTGCACAGACCTCCGATCCACATTATGAGTTGTGTAGAGGAAATTCACAGATGTTGGAACAGCGTGTGGTCTCACTTTTCCCACTTTCATTTTGAGTATGATTCTGAATCCAGTCCATAATGGGTTAATGCACCAAGTAATGAATCAGGAATGTCTCATTCATCAAGATCTGGGATGTGTGACTGAAGTCTTTTCTGTTATTTCTTTGTGCAGTGTATTTGGACAAATCAATTCCATTTATTGGTTCGACTTGTTCCGGAAATGTAAAGTCTTGCAGTGTGTAGGATAAATAGATGTGTGCTATTTGGAAGGAAAATGCGCGTCAATATACTTTGAGACACAGACATTTAACGAGAATGATTTTATATCAGTCGCTGCCACAGGAGTGAGCCTGGCCTTGGCTCTGTGCACTTTGGAGTTGTTGTAAAACGCTGCTGCAGTGCAACTTGTTTAGCCAGTTTCATAGTGACATTTACCAAACATCTCTACTGTAAGAACATAACTGTAGCTCATTTGTTTGCGTGTAATGTGCTTGTGCACAACTCCAGACTACCACCAACGTGTTTGTTGTGACTAGTCTAGCCAATAACTGGAATTACTTAGTCTAAACAGACAAGGAAACAGAAGTCTGTCTCAACAAAACTTGAGAATCAGTCTTGAGAACGACAAATCTGCGGTGCACAATTTCAAAAGCAGACAAAAACATTTTTATACCACCAGAATCTCTTTCCCTGGTTCAAATTGACTTATTCAAGTCAATTGTTGATGTATTTGTTCAAGCTGTCACTTTAAAATTCAAATGTCAATAATTCAAATTCAGCTTCTAGTGGCACCCTTAATTTAAATTGCTATCTATTGATAAGAATGAACAAATAAAATATAAAATAAATCCATAATTCTCAACATATTTATGCATGTTATGCATGTTCTAAGAGCATGTCTGATATGTGGAGCTGCATGAGGAAGAACCATATTGGGGTATTAGAAGCAGGGAGATTTTCTGCCATTTTGTGCCTCATTGTGTCACAGCAAATTCTCGCAATATCGACACTGAAGGAAGCATGCACTTGAGACGTCTCAATCCCACCTCTCCTGTACTGTGTCGTGTACCTCAACATAATAACAAGGGGGAGCGGGCATCCTCTATCTTGGGCCTCATGTTTAATATTACACAATGAAAACGTTCACATGGGAAAATGCATCAGTCCTCTTGTACGACACCAACCTCATACTTCATGCGCTTGGCTCTGCGGGCGCTGGGGCAGGAGTCTGGGGTCTGCACAGGCTGCTTCTGATCCTGCTCCTGCAGTTTGGCGTCCTTGGCGTCCACACTCTCCACAGTTGCTGGAGGATGCAGCAGCTGGTTTGGCTTCTGGACACACTGAAAGAGAAACAGTGAGATAGACACAGTTACAATAAACCTTGTTATAATTTTAGATTAAATACTAAGTATTTAATCTACAAATACTAGATTAAAGAGTATTTACTAGATACTAGATACTTTGAAGATGAGATACAAAGTATTTCATCTACAAAGTATCTAAATTCCTGAAAGGTGTCTGAGGCACAACTGACTGAAATTGTAATGTGTCATAACACGTAAGACGAATACTGTTTAAGTCATGTTCCTAAGGTGATGATAACACTGTTTTGGATATTGCATGTCTGCTACCAATGCAAAATATAATATTATGGCATAAAAAAATATTGATCTAAACTATAACTGCTCTTATGGTGAATCCAGCTCACTGTACCCTAATAAATAATTATTTCAACCATTTATAAAACAACTTATAGAAGGATAGAAGGAAAACCTTGTTAGTTAAAGTTTTTTGTTGCAAACGGAAAAGAGAGAAACTTAGGAGCAACATGCTGTTTCAGAAGATAATAAAGTCAGTTTGGGTTGTGACTGTCAGATTCTTTTGATTTTGCCTGTGAGTTGAACGTTTTGTTAATGTTTTTCCCATGAAGACACATGGTGTGTCAAGTTAAAAAGACAGATACTTGATTTAAGGGGTTCCTTTTGCAAGTAAACCAACATAGATCTACCCAGAAGATGAGTTAAATTCAAAACACAGTCTGCAGGTAATACAAATAGGCTGGAAAGACAATAAACCTTCCAGCAGTGGATGCACATGCACTGTGTTAATTGGAACGTTGAGCAGCTCATCAGCCATGAAACAAACATACCTTTTTGAGTTCAGGATCAGCCTCCAAACCCATCAGTTTGGAAGCTGCCTCTGGTGCCTGAGGCAAGAGAGAGCTTTGGTAATTAAACTACTTATGGTGACCTGTCCACAAGGTCACACTGCACCAGTCCAATGTCTCTGGATAAGCTCTTCTGCCACATGTTATTATATATGCATGAAAGGCAATACAAACAAACCACACAGTAAGTCACTACAAGATGAACTCACACTCCAGTATGGAGTACGCTAGAGGTGGTAACTCTCAGGCTAGATCTTTTGTGCATTCATGATATTTCACTCTGACAAAATTGATGGTGAGCTTCTCATATTAGTGCAGATGACCCACAGTCTTTTTAGTGTGCAGAAATAGATTCAGTCTTACAGCACAGGGCTCCACTCACCAGCAGGTTTGCTCCACTCTGAAACAGATTGTAGGGGTAGAGGATTTTCTCATAATGCCCTCGCAGGTGTGAGCCGACAGCTTTGCCAGGGCTAAAGCCCATCTGTACGGCAATCTTGGTCCAGTGCCTGTCCTGGCAGACAATATCGAATCCACCCTCATCAGCGACCAGCTGAAACAACAGAGAAAAATACATCAATCATGATTTTCTTAAGATGTTGCAAACGAGGAGCAGTGATGTTAACTATTCACCTTATTTAACTTGTACAAGTCCAAAATCTTCCGCTCAACTTGTGGAATTTTCAGGGCACATCCCTGCAAATCCCAAAATTTTGCAATCTGGTCCAAGAAGTTGAGCTTGACTCTAGTCTGTGCCTGAAAATAATTATAATGTTACAAATTAAAATGTCAATTTGATAGAGTTGCAGAGTGGAAATTA
Source organism: Thamnaconus septentrionalis (assembly GCA_009823395.1). Classification (NCBI taxonomy): domain Eukaryota; kingdom Metazoa; phylum Chordata; class Actinopteri; order Tetraodontiformes; family Monacanthidae; genus Thamnaconus; species Thamnaconus septentrionalis. The sequence goes on along the minus strand of CM020512.1, from coordinate 17,777,364 downwards.
AATAATAAATAAATAACAAATTCTATAATGTTTATACACACACACACACACACACACACACACACACACACACACACACACACATATATTCTTGTTTAAAATTATAGACAATTTATATTCCAAGTTTACTGAATTAACTGTGTAGAGGATTTTACAGTCTCAATTTTCAATTGTTACATAACTAGAGTTATAGGAGCTGACTGCCTGTTGCAATTGAAGTCCAATATGGTAAAATATAGAAATTCATTTGAGAAAGAAAGAATAAATGCACATGTTGACATAGTCATCAATTTAATTGGAATGAGAAAACCCACCTCCAGCTCATTGAGCCTCTGGATCCGAGGAACAAAGTGAAGTTTGTCAACATCGCAAGCAAACGGGGGCTGCCAACCCTAAAAATTGACACACACACACACAAAAAAAAGACAAAAAACGCCATGAGGGGATTCCAATCTACTAAACATTTGCAGATAGTTTGCAATATGGATGACTATTTTTTTCCTTTTATGGATCTCTCGAGTTTCTCTTGATATACCCTGCTTACTTAATCAAGTTCATGTTTAGGGAACACAACTTCTTTTTTTGAAAAATTAACATTATATTTTGGTGGGTTGGGATATCTATTATGTTATTCTTGTCAAATAATGAGGATTGAAGAGTTTGCACTAAACAGTTACAGAGAGGCTAAAAACAAGGCCTACTGATAGTGAGAGAACACAGAGCTCCTTCACAACCTACAACACAGACTCAAATTCATATTTGTGTCATGGCTGTACACAATCTCACCAGATATATTATACAGAATGATAATACCCTATCTTAAAGGAAGAGAAGAGAGCTTTTGGTCTTATTCAGTAGCCAACATCCTTCACTGGCACACAAAATGGCCAGATGGAAGACTCACTTACTAGCCCAGCTTACCACAAAGCCAACATGGAGGACAACACCCTACTACACAGGCTAACACAGGAACACAGGGTCATCATCCACTAAAGTTTAATCATGAGATATTGCACAACACGACTCAACTCCTGTGTTATATGACGAGTTAGACCAAAAGCTCAGGGGGCCACAACTTGTTATTTAACAATGTGGAGGTGGCCTTTGTGTCAAGCATCCAACTGTGCTTCTTGGACAATTTGTGGGTTAACATCTCCCCCTCCAACATAAAGGGAATAATATTTCATCCAAATCCATGAAACGATTCCAAACTCCACCGAGTGAGTCTTTACAAGCTGCCAGTTGACCGTGAACTGATGGATCACAGACACAAACACTCTTTGTGACCCAACTGCATCATGATGCTCTTCAACACACATACAAAAAAATTACATAATTCGTTTCAAGCGCGACCGTTTACGACCATCTAATGATAACAAAAAGGTTAAATGTTGTCAAACATGCCCATCTTGTGATCATATAATCTTTTCCGCCATCGATTGGCTTCCGCATAGCCACCTTATGTCAAAGCCTTGTGCTAAATGATGACAGGTTGCTTTGGGGGAGCTACTAGCCTAGCCTTAGCCTGTTAGCTGTGGCTCAATGACCGAAGCAGCGACGGTTTGTTGATACGCGATGGGACGCAAATAATTCCACTTCTTGTGCTTTCACACATCGTAACCGCTGTTAACAAGCGCACGGCGGACCAAAAACACAGGGAAGCGGCGGAAACGTCAAGAAATAAGACGTGGTTGGCCGTGGCAGTACAAAGAATGAACCTGGCCGTGTATCCGCCATGTTGAACAGTCCCTTTAAATCCCAGGCGCTCGGTCCATCCGAACCGTCTTCACGGTGGACGAACTCAGCATCCGAGTCGGTGCAGCGTCCAAACATCACACTCACCGGGGGCGGCCGGACTTTGCAAATGCCAGTTTTCTCGGCGATGGGACGGATCTTATTGATGAAAGCATAAGGATCTTTGAATTCTTCCCAGCTGGGCTCGAAGACCGGGCACTCCGGAGGAGGCTTGAACTCGTCCGGCCGTGGCTGGCTCATCGTTTCGGGACGACCCGCTGCTAAGTTGCACGGGGGCTGGTAACCGCTTGGTAAACAGGCAGCGCTGATGCTGTGCTGTTTGGTGGTTTTTCTTTCTTTCTTTTTTTTTTTTTTTTTATAAGAAATCCCGTTTGTTTCGCCGAAGGACTCGGTGGCAGTCAGTCGTCATCGACACGAGAGGAGGCAGCTTACACACATCGAGCCTGCACGTAGACACACACAAACATGCAGTGGCGCTCTCGCTCTCTCACACACGCACACACACATCCATGCACAGAGAGGAGAATGTTCCAAGGCAGTGAGCACGTCCGCTCAAAAAACTAGACACCGCTCGGCTCCGGATAAAACCCGTGATTTTCTACGATGCTTGCGTTAACATTGGCTTTTGAAGGAATGAACAGGGCTCGCGTTCTGACTACTGTGTACTGTGTGGTGGTCTGATGTAATAATTGAAATATCGTTAGTTATTTAACGTTTACGACCCCCCATCTTAGACGAGGGCATCATTCAGGCGCACTTTAAAGATAAAAGTTAAGTGACATGTAGATAGGTTGATTCGATTAACGTGGGCAATGAAAGGAGGTGATATTGGATGATGATCCCTTCAAGATGCATCATCAATGGGGCAGAAACCACAATTGCATTTCACACTTCATCATCCAACAAGTTTTATCCAAAGTTATAGAGGGGAAACATTCGGGGAAAAAAAAATCGAAATAAGAGTTGTAAACTATGATTGAAATGAATATGTTGTCTTTATGGATGTTTTATGTTTACGCTTGAGCGGATGGATCTACTTTCAGGTGACTCCTTGTCGATCTCCGGAACTCCTTGTTTAAATAGCCGGTTGGTGCAGTTTGGATGATTGGATGCCTATTATGACCGTTTTATTACATCTGCCGTCAAACAACCCCAGGATCTCTGAGCTGCGTTATCAGAGAGAACTTGGAAATAATCTGCTTATCCAATCTGTTTCCTAGCAGTAAGAACACGTCACCATCACAAGTTTACAAATCTAGTTTATTCTGATTTGAGTTGACATTGGTATTTATTATTTATTATTATTATTATTATTATTATTATTATTATTATTATTATTATTATTATTATTATTATTATTATTTATTATTATTATTATTTAAGTCTTGGACACCAATAAAACCCCCTCAACTGTAAACTACTGTACATGTAGTCCAAACGTCTGTTTTCCTATTTACAAATGTTTAAATTGTATAGCATGACTATTAATGGCTTGTCACCACTTTCCATAGCCCATGCATTGAAATTAATCATTTGCTTATTTTTTTTCTTTTCCTTGTACAGTTTTACTTGTGACTGGATTTTTAAGTAGATCCAATAAAATTTGATTCATCAGTGTTACTTCACAATAAATTTATTGAACCAAGGTTTACATTTGTGCAAATAATCGACTCTTATTCTGTTTACTTTACTTTTTTTCATTCTTTATTTTGATTTAAATTCTTCCTATTCTAATGTACCATTGACCTTTACCTAATGACCCTGCGCTGTTCAATGTGCTATTTGCAGTGCTCCTTCTGTCAGTAATGAGTGTGCTGTCTTAATGCTGGCGATCTTTAAATTGTCATTCAGAGATAAAAGTCCATTCTATATTGACTTCATGAAAGTATACATCTTTTATCATCATAAATGCCCTCAGTCTTCCTTGATATGGATTCAACAAGGTGCTGGATGCATTAATTTGAGATTTTGGCATTCAATATAATGTGATGGTAGTTACTGTAGATTTGTCCTTTATGTACTTTGTGTTCTGTGTGATTTAGTTTGATAATATTCAAAATATTTGACTATATTCAGTTGTTGCTGACCAACTCATCAGCTGCTGTTCATTGTTCTGTCTTCTCAAACGAAGCCTTGAATGGTCCAACCATTATCCTAAAATGCTTTAATGAGATTAGACTTTCTTTCTCTGGACCCCCAACCTTTGCACTTTCCTGTCAAAACTTTTGAGGTTTGATCTGGACAATTTGCATTTTTGTGTTGACACATTTTTGCATCCAGGCACTAGTTGTCAAGGTCTTTTCTTTGCAATCACCCATTTGGTACTTACTGGCAGAAAACTGACTTTTAACAGTCAGAAACCTCAAGGAGACCAATTTTGAGAAAATAAATGAAGACAACTATGAAGAAAGAAATTAGAAGAGGAGTGAAAGAAGGACAGAAAACATAAACCAAACCAGACACCAATTCTTTTCTCAAAGCTCACAGAGAATATGCAAATTTTATTTTGGAACAGAATCCAAATTACCCAAAGTTAGGAGTTTATTTTCTTGGCCAAAACTAACTTGATACTACAAAATGGCAACATAAGCAATTCAATTACTGCTAAAAGTTATGTTTATACTACTTATCTTTAGTAGGACAAGGTGATTTGCTCTCCAGTAGTCACAGATAAAAGTCTCCCAAGTTTCAGATTTCTTCATCATCATTTTCAGAATCAGGGTTCATTATACCCAACTCTTCATAATCCTTCTCCAGAGCTGCCATGTCCTCTCTGGCCTCACTGAACTCTCCCTCCTCCATACCCTCACCCACATACCAGTGAACAAAGGCACGCTTAGCGTACATCAGATCAAACTTGTGGTCAAGGCGAGCCCAGGCCTCTGCGATAGCAGTGGTGTTGCTCAGCATGCACACAGCCCTCTGGACCTTGGCCAGGTCGCCACCAGGGACCACAGTGGGGGGCTGGTAGTTGATGCCGACCTGTTAAGACAAAGATGTATTTGAAAGACAATGTCTCCTAAACTGTGATTCTTACTCACATAGCTCTTCTTACCTTGAAACCAGTGGGGCACCAGTCCACAAACTGGATGGAGCGCCTGGTTTTTATATTTGCAATAGCAGCGTTCACATCCTTGGGAAGGACATCACCACGGTATAACATGCAGCAAGCCATGTACTTGCCGTGGCGAGGGTCACACTTGACCATCTGATTGGCTGGCTCAAAGCAAGCACTTGTGATCTCAGCTACTGACAGCTGCTCATGGTAGGCTTTCTCAGCAGAAATGATGGGTGAGTAGGTAACCAGAGGGAAGTGGATACGTGGAAAAGGAACCAAGTTGGTCTGGAACTCCATTAGATCGACATTGAGGGCACCGTCGAAGCGCAGGGATGCAGTGATCGATGACACAATCTGACCTATCAATCTGTTCAGGTTGATGTACCCTGGACTCTCAATGTCCATATTTCGCCGACAGATGTCGTAGATGGCCTCGTTATCCACCATGAAGGCACAGTCAGAGTGCTCCAGGGTGGTGTGAGTGGTCAGGATGGAGTTGTAGGGCTCCACAACAGCTGTGGACACCTGGGGAGCTGGGTAGATGGAGAACTCCAGCTTGGACTTCTTGCCGTACTCCACAGACAGACGCTCCATCAGCAGGGAGGTGAAACCAGAGCCGGTGCCGCCGCCAAAGCTGTGGAACACCAGGAAGCCCTGGAGGCCTGTGCACTGATCAGTCTTATAAGGAGAAAAAGAGAAAAATGCCACTATAAAATAATGTGTATCTATCTATCTATCTATCTATCTATCTATCTATCTATATATATATATATATATATATATATATATATATATATATATATATATATATATATATATATATATCATATATATGATAATCTGTTTAACTATTTCCTCATACTAACGTAATGCAAGAATAGAAAGTGTATGATCATATTTACCATTTTGCGGACTCGCTCCATGACTCTGTCGATGATGTCTTTCCCAACTGTGTAATGGCCTCGGGCATAGTTGTTAGCTGCATCTTCCTTTCCAGAGATCAGTTGCTCAGGGTGAAAAAGTTCTTTGTACTTCCCTACCCTTACTTCATCTGCAAAAAGAAATGTTTTTTATTTTGATAGAGAGCTCTGCAAAATCAGCTACAACTTGACAAAGCAAAACCAAAGTTAAAACATCCAAACAAGTATAAGTTTAATTATCTTTAAGTGGCACATTACCATTAAACTTTGATATCAATTTGGTGTTTATGGCGATGAGTTTTTAATTGTGTGAAAAAGACATTGTGCAAAGTGCGAGTTTTACCTCATTACTGTGATGAAATAAAGAGCCAGAAAAATACACTTTAATTTTGAATTTAAGAAACTTTTGTTGAAATATTTTTTTTACCACACTATATAATACTGTAACTTATATACAAATTACAAATATTATATGTTGTATAGTAAAAAATACAATTTAACTAAAGTTTATCAAAGTAACAAATATAATCACAAAGTTATTTCTACTTTTTACAAGTTATGGTATATACCCCAGCAATCCATTGGACTACACATAGAGGGACAACATAGGTGAAGAAAGGGGATCAGGTAGCAAACCTGACCTGACATAAACACAATACAAGAGCCCTCACCAACCACTGTGGGCTCCAGGTCAACATACATCGCCCTGGGAACATGACGACCTGAGCTACCAGTATTAAAGAATGTGTTGAATGGGTCTTCACAAGAGTTGGGTTCTGCAGTGGTTTCCAGTGAGACTCCATCAGGACCGATACCATGCTCGAGGCAGAACAGCTCCCAGCAGGCATTTCCAATCTGGACACCTGCCTGGCCCACATGGATAGAAATGCACTCCCTCTGGATGGAAATATCACAACAGAGCGTGAAGTTTACAAAAGGAAAGTGGTGTCAGAGAAAAGTAACTTCAACAAATGTGGATTGATTTTGAAAAGATTTGTCTATTTTTCTATCAACTTCATATGCGTCAACTATCGTGACAGTTTGTTAATAACTTGGTCGTACAGCACCAAAGGCACAACAAAAGATACAATTTAAAAGTGAGGTAAAGATGTATGATCATTAAGCTGGGCTTTCAACAGTTCAAACACAACATGTATTCAATATTTCAAGTGGTGTTCAGACGTGCCAGCAGCTCCGTCATGCTGGACTTAACAAAGCAAGTAATTCACAACCAGTATCAGAATAGTTTTTTATGCAAGTCAACAGCTTTTCGCAATATCATACAATCTAACGTTTGTGTGTAAAAGAGAGCTATGTAGATCTGTTAATTGCAAGCTTCATCAGGTAAAAAGCTGAAATTGAGTTGACTGAAACATTTTTTTTTTTTTATTCTTCTCTCTACGACCTTAAACACTTGAATATATCAAGATTTTAATTCAAGAAAACCCCAATTTAAAACTACACAACGAAAAAACAGTTAATCAATCTGTTTGGCAAAGGTTTATATTGTACAATAAGACAGAAATAATTCTGACATTACGATTTTTTGCTTTTGTGTTCACCCTTGGGGTGATCAGTGTGCTTATATCCAATGACGGGCTGTTGTAATCAATGTCCTTCAGACGCCTATCTGCAAATGTTGAACATAAACATAGTGTATAACAGCAAAGGGCTTAGTCCCACTCTCTTTAAGTGCTCCGTTCAGTCATGTTTCAACTTGTTGAAACATCCAGTTTTTGTTTTCTTTGGAAGATGAACAATCCCATGGATGTGTTCTGCTGTTGAGCGACGAGGCATTTGGTAGAATGAAAATCTAATTAATGTCTATTTAAAACTTAACACACCAACAATTGACCTTCCTCACAAAATCATGCTTTTCCTGTTATAACAGAGAATAACTGACTGTAAATGAAAGAAAAAACAAAATAAAAAATATATTCAGACTGACAGCGCAATGTACTGCAATGGCCTGATTCAAAGCCTCACAAGTTAATTGCATCAAGTGTGTTAGACTGCTGAAAAGTTACATTGTTCACTTTCCTTTAATTGTCCATACGCGCAGAGTTTTGAAGGGTTCAAAATCTGAACATATCTTGCAGACAGCTCAGTTGAAAAAATGGTTGCACTTTAAAAAACTAGGAAGAAAGAAGATCGCAGCTATTGTGAAAGACTGCCAGGAGTTATTAGTATCTGATTAATTGTCATACCATGTCTCTTCAGATGAAGATATTTGGTGCAGGATACAGATAGTGGTGCAGGCTGCAGACCAAAAGAGTAGATCCTTTACTCTGTTCTTGGACAGGTAACGTCTCCACCAACCCTCTCCTGCTCCGTTACCCTCAGCAGCAGCTCCTTATCAGCAGTCAGGCTCAGAGATGAGTGCGTGACGGCCGCTCAAATCACAGACTGCAAAAAGGTTAAAATGGAGGAGGGACTATACTTTGAGGGAGGGATAACAGTGTTCTCTCTGGTTCGAGTAGAGGCTTTTGAATAAAACCTGTTCCTGGCAAGACAACTGAGCACTCAAGAGAAAATGACTGTTATTAACAGACAAGAAAATATGAATTGTCTTCTACAGCCTAAGGACATTGATGATGATTTAAAGTTGTGAAATAATGTTTGAAATAAAGTATTTATTTTTTACGCAATATAAAAATAGTTGTGTTTGTTGATCAAGTCTGTACAACAAGTTGTGGATATAGTGTAATGCTATGAATTTGAAGGAACAAATTAACTTAAAAGCTCAGATAGATGGAACATGAACTTGGTCAGTAAGAAAATTATAGGTGGGAAAAGTTCTGACGGACACAATATAATAATAATAATGATGATAATGATAATATTGCAAAACATATTAATGCCGGGCTATTTTCTTGAGGATACATGAGATCATTGGAATTAGCTCAGTTCGCCCTCTATAATATTTCCTAATATTATATTACATTCATTGCTGTAAGCATGGTAGCCAATAACTTATATAAAAAAACATTCTCCTTAAAATAATTATCTAAATAAAAAAATGAGTTTGAAAAAACTAAACAAATGTATCATCAATTGTTGGAATATTGACATTTGGTAATTGAATGGTTTCACCTTGAAAGGTTGTGTGTATGTAGCGTGGGTGAGATAGCTAAGCTATGTAGCTTAGCTATCTATATAGCTAAGATGCTTTTCCAGGTATCAGAAGCTGCCCACATTCACATATAGTGATCGTAATAAATAATACATCAACCATGTAATGTGTCAGTCTGTGTTTATTCACTTCCCAGGCAACAGTGATGTCATGACTCGATGTCCTGCATGTACACATCTAAACGAGCTGAGCAAGAAAAATACGACATGCATCTCATACTCAACTGTGCCAAAAATATTCAAACTGGTACGATGCAGTCATTCATTTTCTAAAACAATAATCATCTTTAAATATATATATATTCTGAGAGCGACAATCAGTATTAAACATTTTTTTTTATTAAAGTGTCTAAAAGCACTGTGTACAGGAAGTCTTACAAAAAAATAGTTGAACTACTGACCCATCAATGCCGACTGACTACACTCGAGAACAGGATAATAATGTAGTAATTACTACCGTTGAAATGTAATGGGAGGCAACATGGATGCTCACTGTTCGATGTAGGCCAAAAGTCATAAGGCATATAGCAGCAACTGAAGTTTATATCAACTCCATCTCTCTCTCTTTTGTAAATGTTTTGTCATAATAAGTAGAAATGTATTGCACTTTGAGGACAAACTGAAAAAATAATCTCATAGGTAATGACAGCGACACCGAAGAGAGTCATGCAAGTGGTGATGAACTCCTTTGAGGCCTCTTTCCAAGTCTACCACAGCGAAACTCAATCTCGAGTTGCGCGCTGCCCACGTGTCAGAGGCAGGAGGTCGACCGCTCCGTTGAGAATGCCTTCTTGCATACTGGCATGAACACGTGCCCCTTTTGTGGCTCTGATTTAGTGGCTTTTTTTTTTAAAGCAAAGTCTAGCTGCCAGTCCTTCTGTTTGCTCTTTCTTCTCTCGCGGTTCTTGGCGAGAAAGGAAAAAGAAAAATCACTTTTCTCGTAGAACGCAGACGCCAGCGTCGCACCGCTGCGTGGCCATGGACGTCACAACCTCCCACGAGTCAATGACAGGGTCGTAACATTCAATACTGCTCAGGAGAGAGTTCCCATCATACCTGGACAAAGGTGGGAGACACAGAGAGAACAAAACTGCATATTGTTAATCAGCTATTTTGGAAAAACACTGCAATGATCTCAGTGGGAATGCCAGCAGCTTCAGGCTGATTCATCGTGTTGCAAAACAGTGGGATCGAGGGTGTGAAGAAAACAGACAACAAAGAGCAACACTTCCACAAAATCTTTCTGAAATAAGATAAATCAAACCAATTGCCATAATTAAAGATAATTTGCTCAACCAGACAAACTGTTGCCGACACAACTGATTCCAAAATGAATCTGGAACAAATCTGGAGGTAGTTCTCTTTTTATAATCAATCACAATTCACATCTCATGTTGCTTGTGATGATCACAAAACAACAAGAAGTGCGATACAACAATCTCTGACAGGCCAGAAAGTCCAGTCTTGCACGATACAATACATCAATTTCCATCAACTTTGCTTTACACACTGTGAAGTAACCACATGGACTCAACAGCTGCATTTGCCATATTTGAGAGGTTTTTCGAAGGTTATGCGTTTCCATGACCAGTTTTTATTGCGATATTTAGGTTTTGCGCAATTCTAGGGGTAATGGAAATGCAGCTACGGACGCAGCTTCTTACCCGGCGATGGCGTACAGACGTCCTCGGAGGACAGTAGCTCCTACGTAACATCGAGGGGTGGTCATGCTGGCTACAGTTGTCCAGTAGTCCGTTCTGATGTTGTACACCTCAACGGAGTCCAGGTGTGAAACGCCGTCAAAGCCGCCCACTACATAGATGTGGTCGTTCAGCAAAGCAACGCCGGCACCTGAGCGCTTGGTGGCCATGGGTGTCACACTGGTCCAGTGTCCTGTGTGTGGGTCATACCGCTCCACCGAGTTCAGTATGTTCAGACCGTCGTATCCACCTGTCAGGGGATATCATGGAAGAGACTGATGCAAAATGAAAGGGTTTGGCTTTCAAGCATTTACAATTGTAAAATTACAGACCATACATTGCTCATTAGATTACTAATAAATGACATAAAAAAGGATGTTTTCGGGATGTTTTCTAAAAAAAAAAAAATCATATTAAAGAAGTGAAGTCATACATTTTTAGACAATCACTTGAGTGCAGCTGCCAATGAGCTACCTACTTTGACTGGCACAAGCCAAGTTAAAAAAGAGACTTGGAAAGATGCTTATTTCAAAAACACTCTTAAACACTACAAAATAGTCTATTAATAGTAACTGAAACAAATTTTGTTTTGTAATACATTCAGATTTTGCTGTTTCAACTGGCAACTGAAATGGCATCTAACTAACTAGTAAATTATTAAAAACAAAACAAACTGAAATGCCATCATTTTAGATCTGCAGCAGCTCATCAGCTGTTATGCAGGTGACCAATGGATCATTAACCATCACCAAAGAAATGTTCATGGCCGCATTGGCTATAGAAGCTTTTAGTATTTGGCTAACAAGATTATACTTCCTTACCCAGACAGTATATGAGCCCGCTGGCCACCACCAGACCAGCCCCTTCCCGAGCAGTCTGCATGTCTCCCAGCATGCTCCACTGGTCGATGTTTGGGTCGTATCGCTCCATGCTGGTATGTCGTCGGCTGCCATCAAAGCCCCCGGCGACATAGATCATATCTGCAGAGGGCCCAATGAAACGGAGTAAAATTCTCTGACTTGAACACCAGCTTGGGAACGAAACCTTCGATGAGGATGACAAACCTCCAAGTGTGGTGGCACCGGCGAGACCACGGCGCACATTCATGGTGGCGACGGTGTACCAAACCCCGTCCTCGTCTGCAGTGTAATCCAGGCACTCTACAGAGCTGAGCCTGGACCGTCCGTCGTAGCCTCCGATCACATACACTCGATCGTGGAGGGAGACGGTGGCGACGTAACGTCGTTTCCGTGCAATGTTCTGTTGAAGGAAAGAGAGAAAAAAACCCTAAAGGATCACCAAAACATACAAAGAGAAAAGAAACAAAAAGAAAAAAAGGAAATAAAAACGCAACTTACAGGAAGAAAAGTCCATTCTTGTGTTTTTGGATCATATTTCTCAACTATATCGATTGGAGACTGCTGGCTGCCAAACCCTCCAATAACCAGAAGAACTTCTTTGGCACCTGAAGAGATCGATAAGTCTTAAGACAGATCATATCATGCAAACCAGTTCACCTTCTCAGTGTTTCTACCTAAAATCTGTGTCTATAGTTTGTCACCGACAGACTACAAAAGTGGACTTGTTTCACTTTTCTGAACGTGTGTGCAACAACAGAGTTCTTAAAATCAGCCCTTTGAGACATCACAAAGAGTATCGTCCAAAAAGTTTCTTTTGGATGCTGTGAATTGTGTCAACTTGCCTGAAAAATGCAGATCTAAAAATCAGGTATAATGCCTTTAAAATAGATACTCAGACATGCATAAATCTGTGGGCTAAGTTAAAAAGAACCCCAACCGACCTAATCTTGCTTGTGTGCGCGGGCCCTGCATCTCACTCCGCAGTTCCGGTCTCAAGTGGAATTTCTTGGCTTCATCGACGAGGTCTCGACAGGGCAGGCTACACCTAATGAGGGGCTTAAAACATGATGAAACATGCTTTAGTATGGTAGTCAACCAGCAGCAGCAGCAAGGGGCTGTGCCATGTCGCCTTGTTCACCTCGGCATCGATGACATCTGTGATGTAGCGTGGGGTCAGCAGCGGCATTCGGACAAATTCAAGCATGTCGGGCAGGTAAGGCTCACGCTCTTTTCGGTTGTGTTTGACCCAGTTTAACACGGCTTCAAATACAGGCTCCTCTGAGTCCACCTTAACACAAACAGGAAGAAATGCATCTTTCTACAGTTATAATTGACACATGTAATTATTATTTGTTATTATTATTATTATTATTATTATTATTATTATTATTATTATTATTATTATTAATAATAATAAAAAAAGGCATGCAAGTGCTGAGACACTATGAGCTGCCGTGTTCTCTGCTCGGGGCAAAAAGTCATAAACTCTCAATATTGCAAAATCAAAACACAAAGGGCGAGTTGATTGTGGCATGAACAGTCTAGTTGTATTTTTAAAAGCAACAATAATTACTGGAGAGGCCGTTTGAGGCAACCGATGATCCATAAATCATTTTGTGATAATGACTATGTTTTCACAGAGCCAGGCGTGTGGTGGAGAACAGGAATTTCCTGAGCACAAAGGCAAAGTAAAATCAGGTTTTCCTCTCTGCAATTTTATTGTCAGCCAAATCTAAAAACATGAGAACCACTGGGCATGGGGGGATTGTTGGGGGGCATCTGAATGAGCTTAAAACAAGCTAGTACTTGCTTTTCTTTTTTGTATATATGCAGGAAATGAGAAAAATGTGAAGGTCAAACGGTGTCTGCTATTAGCCAAGTTAGCCTATTAGCTCTTTTTTTCCCTTTTATATCAGCCACCCTAACAGAAACTTGTGAAGACATATTCTGGAGCAGATGTGTTATTACAATTTGGGTGTAGGAAAAGCTTTAAAACAAACATGCAGTGTTTCTCATTCGAGCAGCTTGCACAGTTTAACCAATTGGAGCACCTTCATTTGAATTTGTGACATTTCAGTGTCCCACCTGAATCTCATCACACTTTATCAGCTTCTCAACTTCTGTCTGGCTGAGGAGCATGAACTCCTCATGCTGAACCACCTCGGAGAAATGTTTCTGGGAGAAGAGCTCAGCAGCTTGCATCAGGTCCAGGCAGTTGTGAGTTTCAGCAAAGTCGCGGATACCCAGACAGTTGGAGGGATCGAGCTGACTCTCCAAAAAATCACAGCACGCTCGTTTCACCCCTGGGGGGGAACAAAAGATGTGCTTGTACATGTACACGTGCAACACACACACTCAAATCAACAAGTCATAGCACTAAATCCAATTCATTTGTGAAATGTTGCAAGTGTCCGAGTTTCGTAAGGGAATACTGATATACATTCGGAGTTTCAATATTTTTATTAACAAAACCAAAAAGCAAAGCAGTGCAACTCACTCATTCATTATTCATCAGCATTATTTTACAGTAATTCCAGATAATACACTGCATTAGTGCATAAGTGACCAAGACTGAAGTTACACTTGTAGCAATGATGGATTCAAAAAGTTTCAAGAGATTATTATTTCAATATCAATACGTGAACTTGTTGCAGTAGCTCACAATATACTTCTACATGTAATACAGCCAGTAATGCATCTATAAGCGAGTATAATTTAGGCCTCAAAATACACATACCAATGCACTGCAGCAACAATCTATGCTCAAGTCAAAATGAAGTCTGATAGCAGATTAATACAACTTTTACCAATTCTAACAGCCAACCTATGGAAAAACGTCCTGTGAGCATCATTTAGGTGTACACATCAAAAGAAACTTTAAAATTATACAAATCCTTTAGTTTTAATCATGCACGTGTCATGAAACTAAATAAGACTAGCCATGTCAAGATGAGTGTACCACACAATTGCAAGTGCACTGCATGTAAGTATACTGTCTTCAGTATACTACATAAAATGTGCCTTTAATTATGGAGTAAACACATTCTACAGATCCCACTGTAATTCTGTCTGACAATTACAACTACATCTGCACTTTTAAATCCCAGACAGGTGAGCGGGGAAGTCTCAACTTACCTTTGAGCTGCAACAAACACGCTGCGGGAAGAAGTTCTTGAACATTTTCCACTGTGACCAAAACCGTCTCTGTGTAGACAAAGTCCAGCAAGATCTCCATCGTTGCAGCTGTGAGACCCTGAATGTCGACAAATGATTTTCCCTTTTCTGAAAGCTGAGGGGACATAAAAACAAAAAATATGAGTTTCATCATTCTTTCTACTCTACCAATTCAAATGTAGAATTTAAGGCTAGAGCATTTTAAAGTTAAAAATAAACATGCACGTGTGCTAACTTAGAGGAAGAACAAAGACAAGAATAAGGGGTGTGGTGAAAGAGCACATGAAGTTGTATTGAGATTGAGAGAAGAGGATACAGAGGATATGGCTGGAAAGGAGCAGATGATTGGCTGTGGGAACCACAGACTGAGAAGCGAGCTGAATACATTTTTGTGTTACCTCACTGGTGAACATGGCACAAAAGTAGTCACTGCAGGCAGCCAGGACAATCCGATGAGCAGGAAAATCCGTGTTCTCCACCCTCAGCGTAATGTCACAGAGTGTGTTGCTCTTACGGAGCGAGTTCATGGCGTTGAGAATGGACTTGGCATGGGAATTGGTCATGATGTCTTTGGGAGCCATGACGCCTTCAGAATCACGAGGCCTCAAACTACTCAAGGAGTCTGCAACACAAAGTCAAGTTAGCTAAATGTACATACAGCATGTATGATTCTGTATGTGTTACCAAATAGTGCGAGGAGATACACATTAGTGGGGAATAAGTGTGGAATTTCCAACAGATAATTTCATTTGAGTGCCGGAAGCATTGCACAAATATCATCAAGCGTATCAAGTGAATAATCTAGTGTAACAGGTTGACAAAGCCTGTTATTGCTAGTTTTTAAAATCTTGCTTGTGAATATGGCTGTTAAGTGACATCTTATTCAAGGGATACCAGAATTTAAATTGGGTAATGGTGCACTGGACTCTGGCAAATGCGACTTACCGTTAAAAGATTTGAACACTTTTTCCACCACTGGGAGGCAATAACTATAGCTGCACATTAGCAAACAGTGGCAACGACAGCTCGGGGCTAACGCTAAAGCTACACAACAAGTCAGAGAAGACAGTCAAACAAAGTAAGCTGGGAAGACAGGAGACGAGACATGAAGCGACAAACACATAGACAAATCCATCAAGAATTTACATAATACCTGTCGCAGCAGTAAGGCCGACTCAAAAACGGTATTATAAAAACCGAAGGTGCGTTGCTAACTAGCGTTCGTAGCAGCAAAGAACCTCGTCCCAGTTGTTGTCACTCACTGTCTGGAGAAAACCACTCAACTACAGCTAATCCATTTTGACCTATGCTGGGTCACAGTGTTAACGATCTCACTGAGGGCACCATTCTTTGTCTAAAGTATACAAATGATGTCATATCTCCCCCCCAAAACAGGTTTTATTTTGCTGTTTGACTGACTGCACTGTCGCAGGTCAGCACAGCACGGCTAGGCAGGGACTCCATGGATTGGACGTAAACACATCCTGACGTCAGAATACGTGCGCGCACCCGGAAGTGCGGACGGCATAGGAACAAGATGCCTGCTTCCGCGCGTTCTCGTTGGTCGGCCGCCTTACTGGCAGAGGAATGTGAAGTGACTGTGTGTGTAATATTGAAAGTTGCCTTTTAGAATCTGACTACGACTTGTGTCGTTTAATCCGATAGCGCGGAAATACAGAAATAGCGGACTTTAAATTTGAAAAAACACACGAACTACTTTTTTTTTTTTTTAGCCACCGTGGAACGACAGCTTCCCCGTGTGGGAGGAGTCAGCGGCGTGTTTCCGCCAAGAGTAGGCCGTGTGAGGTAACTCGGTAATCTATGCCCCTGGACTGAGAAATACTCAATAGAAGCGGAACGGCTAGCAGCTATCGCGGGGGCCACTGTAACTCCACGACTCGTTAAATCGCCGAAAAGCGCCCGTTGTTGTGTTTGTAGTAGAAGAAGGAGGGGGAGAAGGAGTGGCAGCTGGACTGTCAGCAATGGAAGCCGAGTTTCGAGAAATCGATGAATCCGGGAGTTGGAACGCCATTTATCAGGTAGGACCTCTCGACAGTTCAAGGTGGAAATTGAACCAAGAGTGAAGTAGATTTGGCCAGGTCGAAGCCAAGTAAAATAGTGTGCTTATTAGTCCGTGGCAACGTTACTGTGGAACCGAACCTTTAGTTTTAGCGCGTGTTCCGCCTGGCCGGATCAGTCCGATGATTGATGTGTCTGCTCGGCTCTCAGAACAAGCGGCACATCCCAGTACTTCACTGTGACACCCGGCGGTCTTCATGTGCGCCGTAGCGCCTCTTACACAAGTTTCACTTCAGCATGTCAGCTTTCCTCTACGTCTCAACGCTTCTGTGACCAACGACCACCGATCGTCAGCTCGAACGCTACGATTTTGAACAGCTCATTTAGACGTTTGTGGATACATCACCCCTCACTTAGGCGCCAGAGACAAAGAGGATGTGGTCTGACAATATGAATAGCGATGAGATGTGATAGAGATGACCTTTTAAGAATGTATAATGAAACAAGTCTGACGATTCCTAACAACAGAGACTCAGCGGTACTCACCATCTGTGACCCTGGATACCCTAAACTAAACTAAACTCGATGTAAATGTAATGTTAACCTACTCTACTATCTTTATTTTGACACAGGAGATTCGCCAGCAGTCATGTGAACTTCCATGCAAGGTTGCCAAATTGCCTGAAAACAGGAATCGTAATCGTTACAGAGATGTCAGCCCATGTAAGTTTTTTTTCTTCTAATTTTATTTTAAATGACTGAAAGAGTTCTTGACATTTGTTACGACCCAATTGTCAGTCACCACAAGCGTCAAGTGACCGGGTTCTTCAGCTGAGGCTGCCTCGGTTTGATGCACAAATTTACCAACTCACTGCATTTTGACATCGGCTGTCGGCTTTGTAATAATCATTTATAATAACACATTGGCAGCGTTACATAATGGGTAGAGAGTGGCTTCGCTGGCCCACCTATTCCCCGTATTCTATATTTAGTCTTCATCCAAATCCAAACAATGGCAGATTTATAATCATGTATTTAGGTGTTTTGTCCGTTCATAGATCTTGCTCAGAAATCTATGCTTGGTGTCAGCAGAAAAGCTGCACCAGTAGATTTCATCATCTCTAATGTCTTTTCATGTTGTCTGTTACTGTAATACTACATCACTGGAAGTTTGCTTTAATGAGCTCAATGTTTTCTTTCGGGTAACAACCAGGTGCTGCAACAATACACGCAACATTATGAAATTACGATGAAACAGTGTTGGAAATTATACACAATATGTATACATATGTATATATATTTTAAACCAGCCATATAATCTGTTAAACATATAAAATGAAATGATCCAACACCAAAATGTATAGTATCTATTATGGAGTTGGGTGGCTCTAAGTTCTAATCACGAACAAGTCTTCTTTGCAAACATAATTCATTAATTTGAACTAATCATTGAAATTACAGTGGTGTTGAATGAAAAAGAATCTTGCTTTTCTTATTTTTTATTTTGCATCTTCATGTCCTTTTGCATTGATTCAGATATAATTCAGATTCATGTAGTTCTGGATTTGTACACCTGTTTTTAAAACTTCGCCGCAGTTCAACATCTGTACGAGATGTTGTTTCTTTCTTTTTCACACCGAATGACTCATGCAAATTGTACAGGCTAGCTTGCAAATGGTTGGTCTGCATGCTGTGAAGTGTGTTTCCTACTCAAACTCACGAAAGGGGAAAATTGCAAGTACTTCAGATTGTTTGTGATTTCTATTTTTAGATGGATTGTAAGAAAAGTGCATCTGTATATTGTAGATATAGCCTTAGCAGGTCTTGTGTTGCTAGATGTGTCATATGTTTAATTTCTGGTTGCAAACAGCGTTTAAACAGCCCAGAGAGCTGTAACATTTCGACACAACACCATATTTTCATATTTCTTTTTCTCTTCCCCTTCTTAGTCGACCATAGTAGAATACGCCTGCAGTTGGGAACAAACGATTACATCAATGCCAGCCTAATAACAGTAGAAGAGGCGCAGAGGAACTATATCCTCACTCAGGTGAGATGGAGGCGATATTGCCAACGTAATATATTTGTTGTTGATATGATATTGGACATCGTTTCCAAAGAAGCAGGTCATCGTGTTACCTGTGCTGTGTGATATGGTTTTTTTTTTATTATGTGAGATTACATGTATAGATAAGTTAAGTCTGGCCTAATCGACTTTTATACGGTAGTGACCGAATATTCACATGTAAAAAGTAAGGTGTGTTGCTAAGCAGCTTATCAAAAATCTATTTCTGCCTCACATTTAAATTAATAGCAGGTCGCAAATAAGAGGAAGCTGCGTAGAGCGTTCAGTTCAGTCAGTACAGCCAGCTCGTACTAATGTGTGCATGGCTATGAATTATTAAGCAACATAACAGCAAAATGTATTATTATTTTTAATTATGTCACGATCAACAACGTCTGATCTCTTGCTAAGACCTTTAAATAGATGCACACATCTTAGAATAAGGTATCTTTGGTATAAGATATGGGCTCTTCTTACACTGCAGCCTTTCTTTTTCAGGGACCCCTGCCAAACACGTGCGGGAACTTCTGGGAGATGGTGTGGGAACAGAGGAGCCGTGGCGTGGTGATGCTGAACCGAGTCATAGAGAAGGGATCTGTAAGCCTCCGTCCACACGCTTTTAACTTTTGCCTCCAACCCCACCTCCAATCCCAGTAACCTCTCCACCTCTCTGCTTGGGTCGTGTCCACCTCAAGATCAAGTGCGCCCAGTACTGGCCTCACCGGGAGGAGAGAGACGCTGTGTTTGAAGATACAAACTTTAAGCTCACCCTGGTCTCCGAGGACATCAAATCTTACTACACAGTTCGTCAGCTGGAGCTGGAAAATCTGTCTGTAAGTATTCGACCTTTCTAAAGCTACATGTCAAAAGGAGGTTTCAGAAAAGCACTCAGGCCTTGCAAATAACTGCGCCTGTGGCCAAGGACCAGAAATGAACTTTGTATAGATTGATGATCAACTTTTTTTTTATGCAGAAATATTCCCTCACTAGACCTAATATATCTAAAATGTCTATATTTAACTTCTTAGCTCTCTTAAAATAAATCGGAATATAAAAGTGTTGGGCAAAAGTGGAGCAGATTTATTCCCCCCCATATAAAGTACCTATAAATGCACGCAGACGCTCATAAATCTGTAGCAGAAGCACAACACAATTAAATCAACTGTTTTACCAGCTTCAGAGTGGCTGTTGTTTTAAAGGGATGGTTCAACATTTTGGCAAATTGATGTATTGCTATTATTGCTATATTTGTAGGAGTAGGTACGTGCCTTTTAATTATTATTATTTCATAGTGTGGTGAATATACAAGTCACAGCTTTTCCACAAGAACTTTTTGGAGTTGTTGTATTGTGTTTGGTTGATTGTTTTTTTTTTTCAGGAGGGAGACCTGTACCGCTCACCTCCATTTAGTTCGATCAGCAGCCGGCATCTCTGCCTGTAGTTGTGTGTAATATAATTCTACAGTGTAAATTATTGATAACATGGATTGGTGTGTATATTGCTGACTTTATCTGAATGTTTATTTTACAGGTATTTATATTGATGCAATTAAAATGATGTGTCCCTGTTGTAGCCATTTACGTATTTAAATGAAAATTTTTCTTAATGCACACTAGTCATGTAATATCATTTTGCTTATTTTATTATTATTTATTTGCTTAATTGGTTACAGAGGTTCCTTGCATCGGTGTGTCTATTTAAGTATGTCACTGGCGGTGGAGCGACAGTCAGGGTAATGTTGGACAGGTGTGGGAAACAAAGCGTTTTGACCACGCAACTTAAGGCACCCTTCTGTGAGTTTGTCTCCTCTAACTACCATGAATACATCCAGGAGCCAGTGAGTCAGAACCCCACAGTGTGTGTACTTGATGCAGAGATCATTTATTTACCTGCGGCCGCCCCTTGCCAAACTGTTGCACATCCAAGCTGAAGTGTTTCAGACACGCCCTCGCAGCACGCGTTCCCCTCCTTTCCTTCTTCTCAGTGGAGATGGTGGCCTTCAAAATAGAAATGCTCTCCGATCTCCTATTGCAGACTGAAGAGACTCGTGAGATTCTACATTTCCATTACACCACCTGGCCCGACTTTGGAGTTCCCGAGTCTCCTGCCTCCTTCCTGAACTTCCTGTTCAAGGTGCGAGAGTCAGGTTGTCTGAATGCAGACCACGGGCCGGTGGTGGTGCACTGCAGCGCTGGCATCGGACGCTCAGGGACCTTTTGCCTTGTTGACACCTGCCTCTTACTGGTTCGTATGAAGCACTGTGGCAAAGAAATGAATGAACAAGTTAAGTCAGAATTTTCTTAATGTGAATCATTTTCTTTCCTTCTTTTTTTTGCTGTCACATGCAGATGTCCCATCGCAAAGACCCATCTTCTGTGCAGATTCGTCAAGTGCTGCTGGAGATGCGACGCAACAGGATGGGCTTGATCCAGACGGCAGATCAGCTGCGCTTCTCCTACCTTGCTGTCATTGAAGGTGCCAAGTACATCGGACGGGATGGAGATCTGTCCCTGCAGGTAAGTCCCTCTGCCACATCATGAAAGCGACGATTTCCCTCGTCATTGTCCTTTCACGTGACAACGTGGCATGAACGCCACAGTGTCAAAACAGGCCGAAGGTATCTTTGCACTGACAGCAGTTTCTTTCCTCCAAGGATTCGTGGAGAGAGCTCTCCAACGAGGAAGACGACGCTCCCGAGTTCACCCCTCCTCCTCCTCCTCTACCTCCACCCAGAGAACCGCACAACGGCAAAATTGAGCCAGCATTTTCCCCCGAAAATACTGAGACCATCAAGCCTGTGGAGATCCGCAGTCTGGGGTGAGTATCAGCCGCATGTTTCTCAAGACTGTACGTCAGCTGGCTGTCATAGTTTACATTACTTTAAAAAGGGATAGAGTTACTGTAAACGCCTTTGACTTTTATTATAAAGAAGGCGGGTGTTTTTGGAGTGCAGAATGTTTTTAAATTCTTGCTGGTAAATTGTTTGTTTTGGTTAAATGTCATAAAATATACAAGGTCAGTTTTCAGTCAGTTAATGAAATCGGCATGGGAGAAATTAACACATGCCAGAGAATATTCCCAGTTAATTCATTTAAAAAAAAAGTGAAATATTAAATAGACACTTTGTAGCTGTTTTTTCACCCAAGGTTGATTAAAAAAAAAAATGCTGCTTTTCCCATCAGCCTGTGAGTCAGTAGCTGCGTGTCTATTACCCCTAGAATTGCGCACAAACCTAAATATTGCAATAAAAAACTGGTCATGGAAACGCCTAGACTTCGAAAAACCTCTCAAATATACTAAACGGTTTTGACGTCTCATGAGGTGTTTTTTTGGACGTATCAATATGGAGGTATATCACAAAAGTGCCATGGAAACACTTTTTTCACATTTACATGTCGGGGGATGTGACGCACGGGGTCACGTGACCAGTTCACTTTCAACTCTGCTAAAAGCTCCTTTAAATCCTTTTCCCCAGGTCCTCGCAAGATGCCGAGCTGCGAAAAAGGACCGTCGCAGCTCGCCCGCCTCCTCCTGGCTGCCCGGAGCAGGGTGACAACAGCCAAGCAGCGCCCAACCAGACCCCCAGAGTTCACCAGCACCAGGGGGAGGAGGAGGAAGAGGAGGAGGAGGAGGGGAAGCAGGTAGTTTCGGGAGGCAGTCGAGCAGCCGGAGGAGAGCTCCACTGTGCCTGGGGCCTGGTCCCCTCTACTGACCAACGTGTGCCTCTACACGGCCCTGGCTGTCAGCGCTTATGTCTGTTATCGAGCCTATTTCCACTGATGTCTGTCCCGCTACCTCCCTCCGCTCGCCTCCCCCCTGTCTCTCTGTCGTTGTTCGTCTCTCCCAACCCCTCTTTTACTGACAGCGCAGAAAGGACTCAGCCAGCCAATCAGACGCCACAGGCTGTGGGATTCCTCTGTGGGCGAGTGGGTTATTTGGACGTTGGCAGTTTCAGTATCACTTGTTTATTTCGCCGCCGCAGTGCGAGTTGGTTGGGAACAACGGGACACCGATCCGATCATTTACCGACCCAAACGTTGTTTTATCATGTCCCCATGAATGCTCAGGGCCTCAATTTATCAGGTGTCGCCCCCACCGCCCCCCCTCCCCAACTCCCCCAACAAAAAAAACAACAAAAAACTGGGAACCTGCAGGGTCTGCGCAACAAAGGGTTTGATCCGACTCCTCTGTTCCGTTCTGTTCTTCCATTTCAAGTGTCTGTTAGGGTTTTGCGCATTGTTTCGTCCTGCTTACTCGAACAAATCGGAAATTATGGAACAGGAAATCTTTACGGTGTGATTGTGAACAAATTAGTGAGGATTCTTTTTTTCGTTTGTTCAATAAGCAGAAAGGTTAAAACTTTAAGTGCAGGAGGCGGGGCTGTGCCTGGCTGTAGGTCTCAGTGAGTGCATATACACTGTGTGTGTTTGTGTATGTGCATTTATGCGAGTGGAAGGAAGTGGCGCGCTCTACTGATGCTTATGACGGTGTGAGAAATATTCTAACATTTACATTCAGCCTGCTTTTTCTGTCTTTGGTGGCTCAGCGGCTGATTATTGATGTCTGGCAAGCAGCTGTTTGAAAAAAAATACGATCAGAACACCTGGGTTTTCTTTTACGGTGTCCGGGAGAACAAGAGTGAGGTTTTCACACTGACAGGAAGGTGCTGATAGTTTGTGCGCACGTGCTGTGTTCAGTCAGTGGTGTAATGTACAGGAACGCCAGCTCAACGAGACTTCAAGTAGCCAACTCAAGTCCTTTTTCACGAGCAATACAAACATCTAGAATAATGTGTCACCCTTTACTTCATCAGACTCTGAACAGGGAACCAGGGAGGTTCATATATATATATATATATATATATATATATATATATATATATATATATATATATATATATATATATATGTATGTATGTATGTATATATATATATAATATACGTATATGTATGTACATATATATATATATATATATATATATATATATACATATATATATATATATATATATATATATATATATATATATATATATATATATATATATATATATATATATATACATATATATATATATATATATATATATATATATATACATGTATATATATACATGTATATAATATACGATATATATGTACATATATATATATACATACATATATATACATGTATATATATATGTGTATATATATATGTATATGGATGTATATATATGTATGTATATATATATATATGTATATATATATGTATGTGTGTGTATATATGTATATATATATTCATTCTCAAAACCAAAAATCAAGCACCAGCACAGGGATAATAACGAAAAAACAATACACTGTAGTAATGGTCCGTTGTGTCATGATGTGGCCCTGAGCTGGCAATACTTTTTTTGGATGAATACATGTTTTTTCAGCATGCTGCATTTGTGAATTCACAAGTTTGTCATAAAAAGAGATTAGCTGAAGCTGCTAGCGTTACGTTTACCTTTGTGACTCAGCGAGGTTCAGTACATGAGTCCGACAGCTGTAACTTTCTGTAGAATGTAAAAAAACGTCCTCTCCAGGGACACACACACTTGTTTGATATACATATAAATACATATATATTTTTTTTCAAATCAGGTCTCAATGTGCAGAGTTCTTTTTGTTTCTTGCTTTTGCAAGTGATCTAGCCTCAGTCACTGTCGCATCAGGTTTTCCTGTTTTTGTACAAGCTGAGTTGAGAATCATGTATTTTTTTATATTAAACATTTATTTTTCCTTTTAAATTGAAATAAAGTTCTGTCAATTTGTTGTAGCTTGTGAAACTGAATCAGTAACTATAAATTAATTCTTTGTCTTACTTCTGATTTTTGACTTTATATAAGAGGTCATATTCTGTGTTTTGTTTTCTTTTTTGTTAAAATATTGTTGGTTCAAAGTTTAAAAAGAAAAGGCCAATTGTTCACTTAACTGCTAATCAGCTGCTTGAAGTCAGCAGATGCATTGCTGTGGTCTTTCCAGTGTTTTCTGGGATTGTTTTTGTATCTTTTGATCTGAATGAACAGAGGTTGAGCAGCTGATGAATGTGTGCATATAATGAAACGTGTGGTGAGAGCAACATTTAGAAATGTACAAATAAACAAAAGTTAAACCAAATAGAAGCGATGTTGTTAGCAATCAGCCATCTAATTGCTACCACATGTGTACCCCATTTGGAGCAATTTAGGGTTAAGCGTCTTGCCCAAGGACACAATGACAGACTGGGATGGAGCAGGATTTGAACCGCCAACCTTTCATTCATTGGACAACCCGCTCTACCTTCTGAGGCACGGTCGCCCATTTGTGCCGACCACTACCCAGTGCAGTGCGACACGCATTGACAGGCAGGGTCTGGAGGGGGCGTTGAGGGACTGTGCAGTTTAAATGGAGTGCCAAATTATGAGGGTGCATTTGATAGGTAGTTGTGAAGAATGGAGCGTGTCACGTGAATGTCAATTCTGCTCTAGTCTCATACGCGTTCCTTCTAAATGGAAATTCATGACACATTTCATAATGATTTAAAGATGTATTTATATGCTGTTGTCACTTTTGGCCCAACACACAAGTTTGTGAGGAAAATCAAAACTCAAAACTCTTTTTCCAATATATCCATACATTAATCTGATTCTTTATAACATGGACAAAAGTCAGAAGATTTAACAGAGGTGAGACACCAGGAGGCAGTAAAGGTCAAGAGTGAAAACAGACCACAACTGTATCCACAAAAATGAAGTAGCAAAACAGATTAATCAGATATGAATCATCTGTGGGATAAATCATCTGCAGAGATAAAAACCAATGTCGCACAAACATTCAGCGACCATGGACTCAAGCATCAGGTCAACAACAGCCATCAGGAGCGCAAACAGGAAGTAGCGACAAGGTACTGCCAACCATATTTGACCAACAGCTGGAGACACTCAGTAACAAACGTGAAAAGACAAGGAAAAATGAAGATGAAAAATCATCTCAGAGACGACTTCAGTCGCTGTTAAATTAGTTCAGCAGTAGAACCAGGATAAACAGAAAGTCCAGCGTGTAGAGGCAGAGTGAAGGTGGTCTGAACTCTGTGGAGGAGTTTCATGTCTTCAGAGACGCTGTAAAAGGACAGAAGACCTGCACTTGTCAGGAAGAGGTAGAGTTTGTTAAACTCTGCTCTGATCTG
This sequence comes from Thamnaconus septentrionalis, assembly GCA_009823395.1. Lineage (NCBI taxonomy): Eukaryota > Metazoa > Chordata > Actinopteri > Tetraodontiformes > Monacanthidae > Thamnaconus > Thamnaconus septentrionalis. The sequence goes on along the minus strand of CM020512.1, from coordinate 17,751,493 downwards.
CTGCTGGTAGGACAGTTTAGTTAATGACCTTAATGACCTTCATATATACTGTGAAAACAAATTTCACTTGTATTTATTATCTCATTTAAAGATGAAAATCTGCTTAAATTTTGACAAAAAAAACAAACATGTCTTGGTGAAGAGAGAATGTTGACTTTTGTCAATATTTGCTTTGAATAAAATAAACGTGATGTATGGCATGAAAGGTAAAGTACACTGTGACCTACACCAGGGGTTCTCAAACTTTTCAAGCAGCCGGGGACCCCCTTTGCCAACCAACAGACAATGTTACAAAATATGTAACGAAACCTTACATTTTGGAATTTCTTTTCTTTTATTTGCTATTCAATAATTGTTACATCTGTTTAGAATAAGTATCAACTAACGTGATAATCATGGCCATTTTTCTCTATGACTTTGAAGCCACACTTAATGTATACTGCCTCATATTTCTTACTTTAGATGGTGTAGTGACTTGACAGGAAGCTTGTTTAAACATAACAGATATTTTTAATTCTTCACATGGCAGGTACACACTTGATCTTCAGGTTGCATTTTTTGTTTTTATAAACAGCAACAACTCCTACAAAGAACTGCATGCATGCAACAAGAGTACCACCTACTGGTTCAATAATGCAACTCTTTCATTTACTCCATCTCTTAAGTTCTATCTGAACAAAAAGGATCTAAATAGCAAAGCAGCGACTGCAGATCCCCGTGAAACACACAACCTGCCAAAGTTCACTTTATAAATGATTGTATTATTGTGTCATTTTGACCACTTGCAGTCTGAAGCCTGTGTGGAATAACAGGATAACACACAAAAAAGGAACTTCGTACTCAGTAGCCAAACAACTCACGAAGGTCAGTCTTTATCAATGGAGAGCAATTGCCATGCATATTTATAATCGACCACCCCACCACTTAACATTTAAGCCTATTTAAATTTTAGAATAATTCGATTTATATGACATATCTATTGATATACATCTAGATGTTTATATTGATATACTGCATATACTTATGTGTGTCTTTCTCTATTTCTATATTTGAATTATTTATTTTTATATGTCTACATCTATACTGCGAGAGCTTTGTCGTTAACCCTGCAACTCTGGCCTGTCTGCCACTCCGACTACTTCTCTCTCCCCTCTTCTCTTTTGGTTGTGATTTAACGCTGCACAGAAGTTGATGAAGTGGATTGATTTGTCAACCTGTACTTTACCCAGCATGACTGCAACGTTCATGTGAATAAGGTTACATGTAATGATGTATTGCACCAATAATGTAACACTGAGAGTGCAGTTCTTAATACCTCAATAACAATAATAAGGACATCTCTTAGTTCGATTTCAATGTGCATCGCAATGGTTGTTAAGTAGGTTTTGCAAGCTGTCTGATTGCGTTTGCCTTTTAAGAGAAACAAGTTGGCTCACGTCTATCAGATACAATCCCTGTAAAAAAATAACTTCTTAGTCTCACTGTGTACAACAAAAGCAGAGTTATTTCAGCAGCTGTTCCTGGGTGACTCTAAAGCTGTTAAATGTAACTAACGGTTGAAAAGGAGGTATTTTAAATAAACAACCTTTTGGCTGGATCTAAACTGTTTGTCAATAAAATTGAGATGATAAAATACAGTGGACGCTTTGATGTCAAACGTTTATTTTTATTTTACACAAGTGACTGTGTATTTTCTGAGTCTCTCTCTCCCACTTTTTAACAATTTGGTCCCAAAGAAGTTTCATCTAGAAAAACCACAAGGTGGCACTGTTTGATTATAAAAGCACTTCCTGGTTGCCTGTTTTTTTTTTGTTTTACTTGTAACTTTCCTGTCAGTATTTAAAGTCTTCCATAACCCAATCACAGCCGTCCAAAAGATATGCCTTTAAAAAATGTTCAACTCCAACAACCACAGCAACACCAACGAGCTCGATTTTGATTTGATTTTGATTTAAACACAACGTTACATTTATTCGATTGTCAAGGAGTCTCCAAACACTTTGCCGAAAAACACCCACTTCCCCTCAGCATAATCACACACACACACACACACACACACACACACACACACACACACACACACACACACACACACACACACACACACACACACACACACGGTCGTCCAAACTGTCAAACTTGGGAGCGGATGGAACCGCGGTGCGTTGAAAGCGCTCAGACAGATCATGAACGTGACATGAAGCACACGCACGCCGTTCGTTCGTGTAAAACCCCACCAAACCAGTGTGTAGCGCGGGCGATTTGGCAACAGTCTCCGTTCGAACTTCCTGTTTGGGGAAAATAAGAGGCAGGCACTGGTATGTTCTGAACTGGAATGCATCTTAGAGTGAGTAATAGCACTCCCAACCACCACGCTCTGCTGCTGACGCAGGAGCAGGCAAGCAGACACACGTCGCACTCGTTTCTGTAGGAAAATTATGAAAAGGTGTGACCGGAAGTCAAATTAAATCCACAATTGTTTGTCTTGAGACAACAGACTGTCTGATCCGAACAAAGCTGTCATGAGTCAGGCTGTCTGAGATGAAGGGTTTCATAATTGTATTATTATTATTATTATTATTATTATTATTATTATTATTATTATTATTATTATTATTATTATTCAAGCTAGATGTCTAAATGAAAGTTTTAACCCTGTACTGACCTGTGATGCTGACTTCACATACATGACTGACCAAAGGAGGATAACTAGTTTGCCCTCCTGACTCTTTCAGCCTCTCCTCAAGCTTAGTTATTAACCTGGAACTTCCCAGTAGCTAGCCAGATGCAGGGGGTGCGGGTGGGGCAGCCTGTGACTGTAAGCCTCTTTAGTTGACTCCAGATAAATTTTTTTCACAGGGAGCCAAACGGGGATCAGGAAATTCCTGAATGCAGGGGAGTAAGATCTTTCCAAGAGTGACTCTGCAAAAGTCTGACTCACCGCACACGCCAGTGCTGTACAATGGAAGCATGTTACCAGGAAGTGTCAGCACTGCTGTCAGGTGCACCATGTTTCTTCATGCCCCTGTCATTGCAAACCTCAAAGAAACAAAGCCAGGGGGAGTAAATGAGTATCGATCAGCAGGCATAAACAAGTCAGTAGGTTTACACAAGAATTGTTTGTGTATGGATTACATGCACGTTTCTCACATTTCTGAAGATTTTTTTTAGTTACAGTTAGTTAAAGTTACAGTTGATATCTCAGGAGGGGTTTGCCACACTGTTAAACTGAGAGAGAAAAATGGAATTGCTTAATTTTTCTTTTGATCTTGTGTTGTCTTGTTCTGTCTGGAACTGAGGACAATTTGTCACTGAAACATTACATTATACTTGTAATGCCCGAAACTGTTCTGTGGTGATTAACAGTACCCACCTACAGTAACTTCAGGTTTGAAATGGTCTCATCCATAAACTCTAGTGCCATCCCCTGCACCTAAAGCAACCCTCACTATCTTGCTGTATGTTACCTGTTCATTCTCAACTTGGAGTAAAACATCTGATTAGACGACCTTGGATGGAACAGAATTTGTGCCCAATCAGCTGCCAATTTTTATAAATTGGCCTTCACTGTCAAATGTTGTGTGTGCTCTTGCTCATACGTGAAAATAAAACTCCAGGATCTTGACTCTTGGCAATTTAGGTTCAGGTTCGCAAACGACAATATACTCTTTATGGTTGATGTGCCATTTCATTTATATCAATGTTACTATTTCCACTATCTTCTTCCACGAGTTAGGGCTGTTCCCTCAAGGGGTCATCACATCCAGTCACGTGCCTTTCAACTAACTCTGTCCTCCGCATTTTCTACACTCGAACTTCTTCATGTCCTCTTTCACTGCATCCATAAACCTCCTCTTTGGTCTTCCTCCGGGCCTCCTTCCTGCCACTTTCAACCTCAGCATCCTTCTACGCAGAAAATCGCAGTCCTTCCCACATACATCTCAGTCTCCAAAACATCTAAATTTCACTGTCCCTGAGGACAGTGAAGGGGCTCATTATTGATCATCTTCAGCTTGTTCACATGCCTGAAAAAGGGAAGTTCAACATTTTGTGCTACTTCCAGCTCTGCCTCCAGTCTTTTACTTAGTGCCACTGTCTCTAAGCCACGCAACACTGATCCTCTCACAATGTTTTATACACTTTTCCTATCATTATTACTGATACTCTTTAATCCCACATCACTCTGACTCTTTTCTTTATGCTTCCCAAACTGCTTGCACACGCTACTTTACTTCCTTTCCACACTTTAGACAATGGCAACCCAACTCATGTCTTTGTGCTGGTTTAAGCATATTTTTGAAATTGCATTTCAGCATTAAACCTTCCTTTCGAAGATCAAACCAGTGATTCTATCCTTGTTTGGACATGATCATAAAGCACCAAGTAGGACTCCGATAGATGAATACTTTATTAATCTCCAAGAGAAATTTGCATCTAAACAGCTGTGACAGCTGCTATGAACTAATTCATGAAAAAGAAAAATACCCAAACAAATAAAGAGGTTGAAGAACAATTACATGACAACAGAATATTTGTATTGTGTTTTGTTGATGACCTTTGCACCCAGGTAGGTTTCCACCACAGTTGTGTTTTGCAGTCTGATTTGTTTTGAACTTTTACGTGACGCCATCGCGGTGTTGTTTTCATCCACTGCTGAAGCCTCACAGTCACAGACTGGGTCTTTTGGCTTATGTCATTTCCTGTTTCTGTGCTCCGACTGCCTCTGCGGAGGACAAACGGTTATACACAGACGCCATAGTGACATATGAGTTAATGCATATAGGGCATGGCGTAGATAGTGAGAGACTGGATCCGGTGTTTCCCCCTGCGTGCGCTTTCAACGCTGCCGCATCCTTCCTCTTTGCTAAAGTGCGGCAGAGTGAAATGACGTTTTTTTATACATGATCCACATGTAAACAAAACAGTTTGACCTGCCGGTCCGACCGCAGATATCACCACCAGCGTTCTGTTGTTTTCTTTGCAGCATCCGTGGAAAAAAACGCTACCTTATTGCATGTAATGTGTAACTGTGGCTCTCTAAGCTCATGACGACAGCAGTGACACGCTTTGCAGCGTTTCTGACTTTGTGCCCCAAAAACAGACGGACCGAAAAGTAGTGAATGAGGTGAAAGGTAAGACAAGATAAACGTGAGGATCGTCACACTGCTATGTGAGTGTGGGTGGTGCATGCTTCATAGCTGCCACCACCAGCAACACACCTTATTTCCTGTTGAGTAATCTCAACGTGTGTGTGTAAATGCCCACACATGACAACTGTTACGTGGAGCCAAAGTCTGTGATTTCATAGTTTCAAGATGTCATTGTTTCACTGCTCCACTATTCTACAGTCTGAAAAAAGCATTTCCAGTTGATCTACAATCACCACAGCCAATAAATGTTCTGTATCTTTTTGTGCATTTTGAAATTGGAGATTTCTTTTCACTTTTGAGCATTTTATAAATACATGTAGTGATTTTCTGTCATGAACTGGCGACTTGTCCAGGGTGTAACCTGGCCTTCACCCCATGACAGACTCATGAGTGCAGGAGGAGGTGGTATAGAAAATGGATGGATGGATGGATGGATGGATGGATGGATGGATGGATGAAGCGATTTTCTGGACTCCAGATGATTCAAGCTCATCTTGCTCAAGCTTGAAGCTTAAAGCTTGATTAAACTGTGTTCAGGCCCATGTGAACGGGTAGCGTTCTCTAATTCTTCAATGTCTTATGTTTGTACATTAAGTCGAACCATTTCTGCGATTGTGGATTCTCACTTCAAGAAAATTGAACAGTTTTGTTGGCAGATTTCTAAGATAAAATGGGATGTGTAACAAATTGGCTAATGCACTGGAGTGTCTGGTAATCTAGGAAAGTTTTAAAGGAGAACTTTGAGGAACAATGTAATGGGCTCAACTTTCTATATTGCTCGAACCACTTCAACAGTGTCTGTGTTCTCCTTTCTATGCGAAATTAGTATGTAAAGTATAATGTAAAATGTGAAATAACTACAATATATAAATCTAGTCATATTTAACCACTATATAACTTCTGTAACAACATGACTTCAGAAAGATCAGGAAGCTAATACAATCTAATGTAAAATCAATACATTCGTTCATTCATTCATTTTCCATACCCGCTTCTTTCTGAGATCAGGGTCACGGGGGTCTGTTGGAGCCTATCCTAGCTGTCTTAGGGCGAAGGCAGGGTACACCCTGGACAAGTCGCCAGTTCATTGCAGGGCCACACAGAGACATAAAATCAATACAATGTCACAGCAAATTATTTTATGTAGGTGAATTAACGCTAGAATTAGTTTTCATTCGTATATTACTCTATTTGTGAGTAATCTGTGGTGACACATTTTAGAGATTCATCTTTTCTTCATCATGACTATTGAAGACATGATGAAGACAATTGTTTAAAATATTTAAAATATTTTATTAAACGATCCATGAACCGCAATGGCTTCCTGGAAGTGGATGACACAGTTTTAAATGTCATTCTTTGGAAATTATTGACATATACTCAAGTGCAGACATTACAAACACAATAGTGTTAGACTGTATCAACTTCACCGATATTTGTTGTGCTTGTTTGAATGCCTGCAACGTGTTTCAAACAAGTTTGAACAGGGGCGATAATGTTGTTGTTGGAATGTTCTAAGGGCAAAGTGGTTCATTAGTTCCAGGTGATCAAATTAGGATTGAAGGGGGGATTTTTAAGTGTTCACTTTGGTCTAACACTTTGTGAAATGCTATTGTATAAAGTATGTTACCACATGGACACCTTGACAAACACAGCCTGTCTATAAATTACTGCAGTTTGTATCAAGTCTTTGTAACTTTACTTTTACGCAATGCACTAGATATGATGCAATGTATTATTTTACTATTGGTTCTCACAAGCAATTAAGGAAAGACTTCACAAAAAATTACTTACTTCTTACTTCAATGTTTTGGTATCAGCTGGTACCTTGATGCATCATCATAGTGCAGTCGTTGGCTCTATCTACTCATAGAGGGTGGCGGGTTTGATCCCTGTGCCCAGGGCTTTTCTCTATGGAGTTTGCATTTTCCCACTGTGTCTGTGACTCCACCCCAGCAACCCTAAAACAACAAATAGTACCGTGATTAGCCACAGAAGTCATTTTTGTAATAGTGAAAGAAGAGTAAAGAGCAAACCAACCTTTTGCATATAGATTGATTTGAGCAAACAGCAGCAGACACCTGTCATTTGCTGCAATAATACAATTATTTCGCAGATTTGTTCCAACACAAGTAGATCTCTTGTTTTGCTTGCAACACATCACTAAACCAAACTGGTATTGATTACGGACCATTGTTCAAACCTTTACATGTTGAGTGTCTTGAGATGAACTCTAACATGCGACTGCAAATTAAGTCAACGCCAATTTTGCAAGGACGGCCTGTTGTTGCACAACAAATGGGCAGTGATACTTGCTGTGTAGTGACCGCAAGTCACTTCTGCACGTCAGTTGTGTCTTTTCACAGTCATCCACAGCCAAATAGCAGAAGTGAAGGAGGGATGTCGAAATCCTGGTGTACTTCAAGACAGATCATGCTCAGATGGTTTACCGTAGCTGAAGTGCTCCAGCTTCCCGTTACCATCACCCGGATATCCGGTGTACCTTTCACTTATTTGAGAAGCTGCAATTCAACATGCAAAGTCATACTTTTCAGATATGTTCTCTTTTGTATGGAATTTTTTGGGGCGTCGGTCAAGGATGACAGCACATTGACACTTTCTGCATGCTTCTTGAGCAAGAGAGACTTGTCATGAGAAACTGAGAACTCCTCTTCATTAACCAGGGCCTTAAATAAAAACAATTTGCAGTTTCATGCACTTATTTTACATATACTAACTCAAAAGGGCTTTTTTTCTCATGGGTTCAAGATAAAATAAAGATACATTTAAAACACTGAAAGACCTGTGAGGTACTCAATGTTTTCATTAATAAGATGGAAATGGATTTATATTTTAATAATTTTCAGTTTGCAAATGAATGAAAACGTATTGATTGTTTTAACATGAAGCAACATCAAGATCCAACATGTTGACATTACAAAAATAATAAAAACTAGCAGAAAAGATTGGGCATTTGTTAAAACTTAAAAAAAACAACCTCCAAACATATTCTAGGCGAAATATTCTGAGCCATATCTCTTTCATAACTTCATCCACTGGGCAGCAATTAAACAAACATCTTATTCTTTGTGCCTATTTGCTTTTCCCTCGGTTGTGTAACGGGGTGCTGACAGACAAAAATACATCAGTAAATCAATAAAAGCCTTTTTTCACATTCCATTTCTGAAAAAATGTGAAAGACTTGATTTTGTCATTGCTGTAAAAGTGTTTTTAAGGAACACAAAACTGCTGAAAATGGAACACAAGAAACACATTAGATCCTGACTCATAGCTAAAAATAAAAATTAAGAAAAAATTCCTTTCTCTGCTCAACAACTGGTACAGAGTGGACAGTGATTTGACAGGTGAGTGTGTGTGTCTGTTTGTATTGCTTTATCAGTGGAGTTTTTTTGGAGACCAGTTGGCCTGTGGAGTGGCTATGATGCAATGAGGAGTTTACGGACAGACACTGCCCATTGACGGTAAAATGTGGAAAGGGGGCTGGGCTAAACTTTGAAGAAAAGAGGTCATCTTGTGTGGGAATTTCCCTCTCTCCTGTCAGCATGTAAGCCAGGACGGCCAGGGAAGACTGAGGGGCTCCATTAGGAAATGGGGGGGTCATCGAAGAAAGAATGCTTAGAATGTTTGGATGAATCTGTGCCAGCGTTGACAGTTCTGACAAAAGAAAAGCTGAAGCACGACTGCAGCAAACTATCCGGCCACTTTTCACAAGTTATTTGTGTGTTAAATAGCGTCTTGCAATGGGTAAATCTTTCCTCAAATCCTCTCAAAATTATTGGTTTTACTTTTTTGCCATTTTGCAAAGCCAGGCCACAACTACCTCCCGCTATTGTTCCATACACAGAGGATAACAATGTCTTAGTTAAATGTGGGTGTAGCATTCTTTAAGCAATGATGTGTTGGAAAGGGAGGATATTGCACAACAGTTAAAAGCTAAACTGTTCCATCACTGAGTGTGTTGAAACATCCACTGTATTCAAAATGTCATCTCATGCACAGAACAACAACACTCGAGCACTTAATTTAGACAAGATAACGTTTCGGTGCCAATATCGTAAACACGTCTCCAACAAGTACTAACAGAGGTGGTTTTTCTTCTTCCTAAGAATTTGGATGTGAGGGACAAAAGAAAACATTGCTCACCCTAAAAAAGTCACGGATCACACACAAATCCCACAATGCTCCTTTCTTTATCCATTTTCTGCCCTGGGTTTGCTCAGGACAGATACGTTACATAGTGTGCACACACTAAAGTGCAGTCTGGGGGCTCGCTAAATTCCAATGCAAAGCAATTGCCAACTTATCTATCTTATAACCTCCTTTGTCACTCCCATTTTCGAGTTCTGCGGAGAGTTCTTGCACTTGAGAGCTAAACAAGATTTGCTAAGGACAACTCCTATCTCGCATGCACTGACTCCCGTCCAGGTCTTGGCTGTTGAAGCATGACCTGAGGTGGTGAGAGGTTAGTTGCTGATTAATTTCCATGCAACCTTGAACTGCTCTCTGGGCCAGTGGACCCAGCAGTCTATTGACAGAGCCGTGTGCTAAAGATAAAACATTTCTGTGCTGCGTGCAGTGTGACGATGTCGTTTTCCCCTGCTGTCAGCAGTATCATTTCTGTATAAATTAGTTGGATGCATACCCTGATGTCAAGCACTGATGTCAGGCAGAGAGTCTTGAACTGGCATCGCAGTGGCCCAACTGTGGCGCAGCGATATGAAACAAAATGCTTCGAATAAAAACCAGACACCTATGTTGTATGTAGTCGTTACAAAAAAATGTTGTTTGTTCTATGGCCAGTGATTCTGGGTCAGTTGCTAAAAATTCCTCTGCATATTACAATATGCACATTTGTAAATATCATTTGATTTTTCATGAAATTCACATTATGCACACGAAACAGACATTATATTCGTAGTGTCTGTCATCCAATTTAGACAAAATAGCCCAGACTATAATTGTCGTAGTCCTCATTCCAATGCACAGGTTTCCATCATGAGTGTGTATGGATAAGGCGAGGTTTAGTCTGTCTGAGCGTGCACCTGCATCAAAAGATGGGAATAAAAGAAGAAATTACGAAGGAAATTGTTTAAACAAAGTATAAATCTGTTTAATTCAATAAAATATCAAGTACAATTAAAACATTTTCCCTTTTAACATTAAATAATTAGACGTATTTCATTCATTGCCAATACTATTACATGGAGTTGCATCATTTCACTGCAGCACAACTCTTCCCTTGACAACCACTGCTCCAGATACGCACACAAAATGTACAAATTCACTCACACGTATGTAAAAACCTGCACAGGAAAATACTGCATACATACACACACAAAAAACTACGTCTGAGAAAATAAAAGCTACGTTGACGTTGGTGAAGAATCGTGGATGATTGCGCAATTCATGCACCCCAATTTCTTCGGTCCTATATTCAAAGCGTCCTTGTAAACTGTTGGGTCACCGTCTTCACCTGTGAAGCGTACCGCTTTAGAAAAACACTTGATCGCCTCCGTTCCATCGATGGTTGATCAAGGTGCTGTGAGTCTCCGGGGGAGGGTGACGGGGTTTAAGTTCTTTTTTTTTTTTAACACTGTCCGGTGGCGGAGAGCAGATTGCGCAGGGTGGCCAGCTCTCTGGACAGCTGCTCAACGCGCTTCTGTAAGCGGTCGTTCTCCGCGGCCAGTTCCAGGACTTTGTGCTGCGTCTCCAAGTTGCGCATTTTCGCCTTGTCCCTGCTCTTCCTCACGGCGAGGTTGTTCCTCTCACGCCTCTGCCTGTACTCGTCGCTGTCTTTGTCAGGGCGCTTCTTGGACTTTCCGCTCGACGTCTTGCCGCCGAGGCGCACCCCCGCCGGCGACCTGCTTTTACCTGACGGCGCAGGCGTGCCGGGCGGGCTGGAGCAGGTCGAGGACGCGGTGGAGATGTTCCCGAGGCTGCCGCTGGTGGACTGGTAGTGGAGGTAGGACCTCATGTCGAAGCCGGACGAGCCGTTCTCCATCTTCACCTCGTCTTGGCAGTCGTCGGCCGGGGGCGCGGCGGCGGCGGCGGCGGCGGACCTGTAGCGGCTCCCGACCAGCTCGTGGCCGAGCACGCTGTCCACTCGGGTCTCCTGCAGCTCGGTGTAGCCCAGAGAGTAGGGTTCCCTGGGCTCCCTGGGACCCCTCAAGTTGTCGCACTGACTCGCCTCCAGCTCGTTCAACAGGGAGTAGCTCTGCGCGGCTGCCACTCTCTTGATCTTGTTCTCTGCCAGGAAGTCTGGGAACACGTCGCCCGGCTGCTGCTGCTGCGGCTGCGGGCAGTGCAGAGCAGAGTTCAGGTAGGCGCTGAAGTCAATCGCTCTCTCCCGCTCCTCGATTCCCAACTCCGTCATCGAGTCCCCCAGCCTCCAGTAAGAACCGCCGCCGCCGCCGATCGGGCTGATGATGCTGTCTCGGTTGTGGAAAGCAAAGCTGCCCTCGTCGTAGAAGCCGGCCACTTCCATGGATCTTAACACCCGCCGTGTTGCAGGGGCATGGGGGGCTGCGATGAGTCGCCCTGGGTGTTTTTTTGTGTGTGTTCGGCTTGCAAAGTGTCGCAATGTTTTGAGTCGCAGTCGACCAGTTAGTGTCTGTGAAAGCGCGCAGTGAAACTACTTGAGACTAGTCTGCGGGTGTGGAATCAGAAGAATTGACAGGTCTTCCTGTCTCGGGGGGTTTTTATAGGCGAGGGGGCGTGGTTTAGCTGGGCAGGTGTGTGTGTGTGTGTGTGTGTGTGTGTGTGTGTGTGTGTGTGTGTGTGTGTGTGTGTGTGTGTGACGCGCAAGAGGCCAAGCGGACAACCTGTACTAATTTGATGGTCTTTCCCGTATTCATGTGTTTGGACATGATAATAAAAAGAGAGTTTGAGTGACGCGTTTGCGAGCCACACTTGGCATCGAGTTTGACGAGCCGGTAGATCAAAGATGATAAAAGTAACCGTATTCAGCCATTGCAAAGGCTTTCTGTCATTGGATGATTAAAGGAACCAAAACAGAAAGGGAAACGACGGATTTAACAGTGTCATACATGTATTACCCCACATGCGATAACTATATATAAGTTTGATGTGATGTACGCATAAAACAAAGCAATCGAATTATTTAGAAGAAAAATATAGAAAAACTTCTGGAAACTATTAAGTTTATGTGCGCTTGTATGGAAGATCCCCGATCCCTGGAAGCAGTCCTTGACAATGGAGCACCCCGCGGCTCTTACGCACTGCTTTTAAGCGACCCACGTTGTTTTCTTATTGTGAAACCAGACAGTGATTCACCCGTTTCGTTATCGCATAATAGGTGTTAAGAAAGGCGTAATAAACTCCAAGCTATTGTACAGCAAGTACACAACACGTCATCAATCAAGATTGTAAACGTTTCACACAAAGTTGTAAATTTTGTGTGTAGCACATCAATCAGTTACAATTGTGACAGTGACCTGACTCCGAGACCAGTACCAGTAGACCAGTGCTTCAGGACAATGGCACGAGGAAAAGGCGACGATTTTGTCTTCGAGCACGTAGCGCTACTGCCATCTGGTGGTCAGCGGCCATTGAACGTTTACGTAACGTAAGATCAACAGAAGTATTTGTTTTTGTTTATCAACTTTTATGGAGAACAGCAAAAAATACTTAAACCCGCATTCCAAACATCCGTTTTCCCAGAAATCCACACGCCAACCCTTCAACATTCAAAATTTCCCCCCTGTAACGTATCAGATTTTGTGACTTCAGTTGGGAATTGTCAATAACTACAGTGACAACACATTTTATCTTAGTTTTGGATATTTCAATAACAAAACAAACAAATACGTTTGTATTTTCAGATAAGGTGAAACAATAGAGGTTTACTGAAGAGATACTTAATCAGTGATTGCTAGTATAATATACCTTTAAATGGCCTTGAAAAGCCTGGACACATTGATTTTTACCAGAGTAATCTAAAATTCCACTCTTTTGAAGCCTTTCATTTTCACCTATTGTGTTTCATATTTAAAAGACATGCATGAGACAAATTGCAAAATAGTGCAAGTCTTGAAAGAGAAGAATAAGGTGACAAAAGCATGGTGACTCATACAACCTAAAACTCTAGTCACATACGGCACATTCATCGGCTGAAAAAGATGTATCACAAAACATAGTGTACACAAGATCAATATGCATAATGGAAATATTCATGCAAGCATAGACCCATTTCATTAAAAAAAAAAAGAAACACACAGTCTATATGACCTTGCACCCTTTTCTTCTGATGGTGTCCCTTTTTTTTATCCATCTATTTGGTAACTCCTCAACTCTGCAATTGTCACTTTAACCATCGTCCCGAACACCAGGAAGACTTGTAGAACAAGCATGTGAAGCAGTGCAGATTTTATTTTTTTATTATTAATTTCACTCAACCTAATGAATCTAATAAGTCATATCTGACACTACAGGTGTAGTGTCTTAACAAGCAGGCGTGTTTTTTATGGAGTACGGACAGGGAAAGTATGCATTCTGTCGTTGCAACCAACATCGGGAAACCGGCTGTGTCCACAGTGAGGAAGATATGCTGCCCAACAGCGTCATTGACAACATCAGATGTGAGATGGGGGTCTGGAAGAGTGCACACTGACCTGAACATTGAGCTCTCTGGATTCAATACTGCATTTCATCTGATGGAGTACTTCACTGTGTCTGCAGCGGCTGCCTGGAAATAAAGTATCCAGCAAAGCACAAAAATAATACAATGAGGGCGACACAATTTTGTAGTTTCCATCTTGGTGACAACAAATTTGAACTAAAGGCTCATTTGCACTGGTTACAGTTTATATGTAACATTATGTTTTCCCTCGGAGCCTCCGAGCTGCACAGAGTCCCGTGTTCCCAGGTTATAAACACTTAAGGTTATCTACACATCCGAGTATGTGACACTTCACAAATCTTACCGTTATTGTTCTTTGTTTGCAAGACACATGCAAGTCATTTGAGATTTGCAAGTATGAATGAGACCGAAACTAATCGCTGCATTTCAAACACATTTATTTCAGCGAGGGTGGTAGCATCACTCAAGCTTCTCTACTTCGGGGAATTTGTCCAGTGTGGGATCAATAAAGGATTCTTCGTCTTTTTCTTCTTCTTTCAACACAACACCAGGTCTCATGTTTGTCAGCGCACAACATACAGACACAACCTTATCATGGAATGTCTGGTCTTCATCCTTCGTGTCCAACAGTGTGCGAACTGGTACTTTTGCTGACAACATTGTGTACTTGTTGCGGACAGCTCCAATCACCCTGTCCACACTTTCCACGTGAGGTCGGGGAAGGGCTACTTTCCCTGTGCTCTCCACATGCAATGCATCTCGCCCTGAACAGTTAGGGCTGACGCGCGCATGCAAGACATTTATTATGTCACCAAAGGTTTTGGAAACAGTTTTTCTGTCCACGTGAAAGAGGTGGGCAATATGCTGTGTTGGCAAATTCAGCCTCAGGCGTATGAGAGTCAGGAAAAGCATCTGAAAAGGGGACAGCATTTTACTACTCTGCGTCAGGTATGGTCCAACACAGGCCAGAACACCCATCATGGCTTCAAAGTCTGGGAGCCCGGTGTAGTACTTCACTTTGACGTTGTCCCCCTTTAGAAACTGTTCATTCATTTTCCTTCGGTCAAGCTCGTGTTTCAGGGCCCTGTTCTCTTCCAACAGGCGGTTGATTTCAGCGCGCCGACACCTGCAGAAGTCACACTCAGTCTGCGGCCTCTCGTCAACTTCATCCTCTGCTTTTATTCGATCCTCCTCCGGTGATGCAGGCGCCTCTACTGTGGATAACAAGATATGATTGATTCTCCTGAAGGAAATTTGTTTTGGGATAAAAAAAGCCAGATACAGGTGCTGCAACAACAACAAATACAAGATAAGGTTTTGTAACGGCTGGTTCTATAGGGTTTACCTGGTGGAATTAGTTCATCCTTCACCGTCACTTCAATCACAGGTATACTGTAGGTCCTTTGCCATTTTCTCTTTTCCCTTCTCTCATATCGTGCAGGCTTTGTGGCCTTTATCTCAGTGTGGCCCAGGTGTAGAGATGGTGCCCAGTCTGGATGCGACTCATACATTTCATTTGCTGGTTTTCCTGGTTACACAACCAGAACCTTATGTTATGTTCAGATAAATCATCATACCAAAGCAAAAACATTGAAAAAACTATAGTGTGTTTACACCAACGTCACATTTTTGCCAGTTACCTGGATGCGCGGCCATATTGGAGACGCTCAGATGTTAACAATACAATCAACAGCATGTTGAATGAACATTTTTGGCGGAATTTAAAATGTCAAAACTACAGGAAAGCCAAGAGGAACGTATGGAAGCTGCAAAAATATACAGAGAAGGACTCGGTCAGCAGGAGAAACAGCGGTGTAATGAAATATTACGGGTAATAGGAGGTAAATATCCGTACGAGATAGCCCCATCATATTGGAAAGATCACCTGGCGGCACTTCTACCTTCAATATCATATCCAGATATAGTGAACTACCTTGATTTTTCCTACCTTATGTGTTATAAAGGTTTGGATGCCTATAACCAGGTGGTGTGGGGCTGAGTGAGGGAGACACAGCATCAGCTAATTGATGGCAAGTGTGTAATAAAAAGCCAATGTAAGCGATGCTCTAACTCAGTGGCCACCAACCCTGCCTCTGCAGATCTACTTTCCTGCATGTTTTAGATATCTCTCC
The DNA here is from genome assembly GCA_009823395.1 of Thamnaconus septentrionalis. Taxonomy (NCBI): domain Eukaryota; kingdom Metazoa; phylum Chordata; class Actinopteri; order Tetraodontiformes; family Monacanthidae; genus Thamnaconus; species Thamnaconus septentrionalis. Next base: position 17,735,591 of record CM020512.1, on the reverse strand, counting down.
AATCTAACACACCTGATTGTCAACTGTCATATGTGTGTCAATAAAATCACATATTGTTTTGATGGTCTTTACCTGGAAAATTTTACAGTGTTCTTTTAAAACAAACTTCTGGTGTTCTTATGAGTATTGCTTACGATGTGTACTGCACCACACACGTCTTAATAGCCCTGAACGTGACGCATCATGTTCAATTATCGTGACAATCTGGTTGTGTTGCTATATACACACATTGGTTGCAGTGCGAGTATCTCCAAAAAGGCGAGTTCCTGTTTTGATAACGCAACGTGAAAACACTTTATATATAATAAGAGGAAAATAAAGTTTCAGCAAGCACGTGTTGCGTTACAACTTGAGACTGCATTTGTGTTTGTGTGCGTGTGTGTGTGTGTGTTGCGTTGAGAGAGAGAGAAAAAGGTATAAAAATAACAATAATGATGATGAAAAGTTAAGTGCACACTCTATTGATCTCACCAGAATGGAAGTGCAGGGAGCACACTCTGAAAGACGTCGGGACACTGTTGAAGGAGATATCTTTTCGTCTTACAGCCGCTATCCAAGCGATCCGACGAGCCTTGGTGATCTCGGATATTTGGCTTCCGTGACTCTGCCGCCAGGCAGGAAAGCGGTGAAAAGTTAATCCATTGGCGACCTTTTCCCCTTTGCGATCATGTGTGGAGCTGTGGCACCCCAAAACACAGCAACGATTGACCATAGTTGCAAATTATCGATAACATAGAAGTATTGGTCGCAGCCAACGACCAAAAGGGGGCGGGTCCGAACAGCGGCGGAGCCATCAACATGGTGGAAAGCCCCCATAATGCACTTGGTATGACGTCACGGCTCCAAGTAGCTTGGGAGCGACGTTTTTCTTGTATCTACATTTCTGTAAACTTTGCAAATGATAAATAAAGTTGATAAAAAACAAAAAAACAGCCGTTTTTTTCTCGTCTGCATTCCCTCATCTAAATTACCCAAAACTTCACCAAACTGTTTCCCCTTCCTGTGAAAGCACGAATTTAATTCTGTTCTAATCTCGTTTTCTTCAAACTCTTGCTCACTAAACATCACAATAATAACAATAGAGATTTCAGAGTCTCATAAAAAAGACACGGCCGTCGTGTTTGACGTTGTCAAACGTTACAGTTACTCAAATCAAAGACAAGAGCACCACCTGCTGTTCGACCAGTGGATTGGCTGAAAACAGACGCTTCACAAGTCCGGGTGGGGTCGCGAAATGCAGTCTTCTCCTCTTATCTCCTATTGGCCACTCGTTCAGCCATGGAACGCATTCCTTGTCTATGATTGGCTTTTGGGCTCAACAACTTTTTCGTGATTGGCTCTGAGACGCTACGCTGCCTATCGGCTGAGAAGTCGATGACTCCGTTGGTTCCTGACTCGGAGAGTAAAGAGATTGAAGGGGCCGGGCCCACACAGCGGAGAAATGGCGAGAATGGGCGAGGAGAACATATGTGGAGCGGAAATGCAGAGCCCAGAACCGCAGGGACCCGGTCGGGGTTCACTCAGATGGGGTCCACAGCACGCCGGTGCCAAGGAACTGGCCAGTTTATACTCACCAGGTGAGTCGATCTTCTTAGCGGCTCCGTCGCCCGGGCTCGTTCCCTCCGGTTCAAGTGACCATGAGTGGCGTGACATAACGTCAGGCTCGACATAGCACAGTTGCCAAGTGACTAAACTGTAAATAATCAGGAAAAACCCTACAGATTTATCGAAGGAGATACCAACATTTTATTCGAACAGCTATAAACGAACGACACGGACGAGGCAGCGACAGCCAGGCTCGTCAGTGACACTTTTGTTGTTGCACAATAGAATCATGTGAGAGTGTTTTTGACTCGCCGTGTACCCTCTGACGTTTCGAGCACCGGACACAGATTTTGAAGGATGCATTGCTCCCGCTTTTAAGCTCAAGTGCCTCGTTCGGCCACCAAGCTGTTGTGACCTTTCATGAACAGCGTTGCTGCTAAGTCAGGCTCGCAGACTGGAGCTGCCTGGCGGAGCGAGCGGGGCATTAGCCCAAATGAATGTTCCAGATAGTTTACGGAGCCTGTGCCAGTTTCTCACACTATCGTGCATGCGTTTTGAGCCTGAACGCACCAAAGAGGAGTTTTCACACCCTTTGCACAGACTCTTGCTCCTCACACCAGCTCAACCTGACGGCTTTTGACAGTTTTTCTTGGTGAGACTCTTCCTGCCAGAGGCGTTCACTTCCCCCCCTGGTTGAGATTGTAGTCTTCTCTGCTTCAAATTATGTGGACAGGTATTTCAGGCCCCGCTGCTTTACATTCATGTAACATGCAAAGTGCAGGGGACTGTCCTCCCAACTCCTATATCACAGTTGCAGGAATCTGGTTGGAGAATTGTGCTGACAAGTTCACTAACCTTTGGCCAATAGACATCATAGTTATAGATAATTGTACACCATGTGATGATGATATGAGGAACATTGGAAGCACCCGTGCTGTACTGAATATCAATCCAAGGAACAAATTCACGTCCTGCTTGTGGCTGTGCTAACGCAAGCTGTCTCTTTTAGGCAAAAGATGTCAAGAATGGATAAGTGTCGTCCTCTGCTTTTCTCTCATGGCCTTCAACTTCATTCACCTACTTGCCAATTTCCATTTGGGACATTTGTGGTACATCGTGCTGAGTATCTGTAAGTAGCACCTTAAAAAACTGGAAGACAACCATCCTCTGTCTTCTCCTCAACCTTTATACTTCTCAGTTGCAGGAATACTCACTGCAGACTTTGCGTCGGGACTTGTTCACTGGGGGGCTGACACGTGGGGTTCAGTTGATCTTCCTATTTTTGGAAAGGTACGGTTTGAGTGTAAACTCTTGCCATCTGCAGATTTGTAACTTTGTTGTTGTATTCCGAATAAAGTGTTTCATGGTGTCTGGTGTGTCTTGCAGGCCTTTATACGACCATTTCGAGAGCACCACATCGACCCCACAGCCATCACCCGTCATGATTTTATTGAGACCAATGGTGACAACTGCATGCTGACCATAGTCCCGCTAGCAAACATGGCCTTCAACTTCCTCACACTCTCCCCTGGTGAGTTTTCCTTGTACAAACAGAGGCTTGACATTTTCTGCAACATAAAAATCTCATCTACGTCGTGCACCTGTACTTCTGAGTATCTGTGAGGTCTCACCTCGTCCGCCTTTCTTTTTTCACAGCGGAGATTTACCATATCTACCCCTTGTACTGCTACTTGTTTGCACTGGCCATCTTTGTGACCCTCACCAACCAGATTCACAAATGGTCGCACACATACTTTGGCCTGCCTCGCTGGGTGGTGCTCCTACAGGACTGGCACATCATCCTTCCCCGCAAGCACCACCGCATCCACCACGTCTCCCCTCACGAGACTTACTTCTGCATCACTACAGGTAGTTCTATTGTTCCAATTAGAGAAAGCTTAGCCTGTATGCAAGATTGCAAAAGAGGCAAACAACTTAGCGCTGATATTTCGTTTTGTCCAGGTTGGCTTAACTACCCCTTGGAGAAGCTGGGTTTCTGGAGGAACCTGGAGGATCTTATCCAAGGTGTGACTGGGGAGAAACCCAGGGCAGACGACCTGAAGTGGGCTCACAAAGTCAAGTAAAGCCGCAGGCTAACTGCACCCTACCTCAGAAGACGCTGGTTCCGTCCAGCTCATCCCTTTTTTTGCCTCACTTAAACTGTAATCCATTGGAAGAGAAATTTAACTGTTTCAGAGGCCATAGCTTTAAGTCTTGCACATTTTGTCTGTTTGTCAAAAAGAGGGCTCTGCTGTCGGTATTTTTTCTTACTCATATATGAAACTCAACATTTCAGAATTACAATATATCCTTAACTCTTTGTAAGTCAGCTAATCGCTCACTCTTGACGCATGCAGACACACATGCATTTTGGTTAAGAAGGTATGGTCAGATACAGATTTTACTGCCCCACATTCTGAAAAAGTTTCCATTTTGACCCAAAAATCAAACGGTTCCCCCCAAAAAAGAATACTTGAAAGAGTGAATGCTTTTTTTTCCTGTTCATTTGAAGAGGCGATAAATTAGGTCTTGTGTAGCGCTGCTTTTTGGCATCTCTTCCCAGTTGTCTTGCTTGATGTGCTAGTAATTAAACTAAATTTAGGCTAAATGTTGGGCATATTACCAATGTTTATAGCTAAAGAACAAATTATTTGTTAACTGTTACATTTAATTGCTTTTTGCACATTTGATTTCAGCTGCACAGTATGAATGGGGAGGTTGTGACTAAACAAGTCAAGACACAGCCATATTTTCAAATTTAGTCTTGGATTTGTGACGACAATTTAGGAGTCAGAGCCAGCTGAGTACTTTCCAGCATGAGGAAAAAAATAATGGCTTATTGTCATTTAGACGTACCTTGTCACAATTAAAGATCCAGTAGTTGTTTTTTTTTTTTTTTTGTTTTTTTGTCGATGAATTTGTGTCTTGGATATTTACAAGAAAAATATAGATAAGTTATGAGAATTTGCTTTGAAACTTTCAAGAGTGGATGGGGGACTTCACACTTGTCATGCTTCTTTTTTTCTTTGCTGAGTCAGTCTACCACTTCTTCATAATACTTGCAGATAATCACGTCTGTCTTCTGTGAACAGCACTTATAGTTTTTTTTTATAATAAAGGTAAACAGGACGGTTGACAAAAAAAACTAACAGGCACATGCAGTTTTGTTCGAGCTGCCTTTCACGCTGAAGATGCAGTACTTGTGTCTTTCTTTCCTGTAGTTGTCGTTTCATGTGCAGCACGTCTTGTGTTGTTGCAATGGGAACTGTCTGTCTGGGATTCGTGTCTCAGCTAATCAAACACCCTCATAATGTGCCAACTGTGTGTGGAGCCGTCTTCACTCACTACACTTTAGCTCGTCGGCTTTTAGAACGTAACATTTTCCTGTCAGTCATGCAGTCATTGTGTGCCACCTTGACAAGCATGACAAGCAGTTGGTGATGTTGCAAGGGCTTGGGTGAAGGCTGACCAAGCAGGAATTCCTCCACTCCTTAAGATGAGATTATGTCGTAGGTTATTTGATCGAAGGTTTGTTTTTTGTATCGCTTTTGTCAGCCAGTTGTAAATGTGTTGTACAGCTAATAACTATGCAGTTTAATACAAGGCCCTTAACTATACGTCTTAACTCGTCTGATTAGGTTAAAATGCCTTTTTTTTTTTAAACAAAAAAAAAAAAATTGTTTACACCTATTTGATAAAATGGAAGAAACTGGAGGTCAAAATTTCAGCTACTTCATTAAACTGCATGACAAAATTATTTTTACTAATCAAGATGTCACTTACAAAGACGTAAGAATGCGTGCATGCATACAGCATGTCGGCTTGTGCAAGCAATATACCGGGTCACCAGCTTCCCCCCCGACTGTGTGCATAGACAGACATGGACTATAGAAGGGTTGTGCCTACTCCACAAGAAGTGAGGCAACCAAGGTCTGGAATACCAAAATGTTTTCTTCATTCCAAGGAAACCTGACAAATATTTTCCAGTATGGCTGGAAGGACTTGCTTTGTAAAGCCTGAGTTAATGCGCTTCTGGTGGTTAATGGTAGTACAATTCAAGTGATAGAAATAGTATTTTTTAAACCAAAATTCTGTTAATAGATTTTCTCTTTTTGAATCCTTTATACTTGATCATATAAAATGATTCACCATAGGTCAGCATAAGAAGTACACTGCAGATTGCATAGTGCTTGCACAGTATTGTGGGAAACAGTTTTGTGTGCGCTAGCTCGTGTAATATACGCTGATTAAATGGATAAAGTTAGTGGCACCATATTAGAGTTAAAGGCCTTTGATAGAAGTTGTTCTCTTGTAGGTCTTTTGATTCAGTGTTTGGCAAAAATATTGTTTGGACACTGGTTTGAAAGAGACCTTGTTTTGTTTGAGGATTTGGATTGACTGGATGTTTTAATGCTTCTGTAAATTTGTTAAAAATACAATAGTGATTACAGTCTTAAAGAAGGCTCGTGTTTTTGTAATCCTGCATTTTGAACAAAAGCAGAGACTGTCGGAAGTACTAAACGGGACATGCATAAAGTAACTGTCAAGACTGAAAGATGCTCCTCTAAAAAAAAAAAAAAAAAGAGACTTGCCATTATTGCTATTTTTGGATGACATGGTGAAAGCCTGGCAATGGAAATGGACTTATTTGTAATTTGTACACTCCAGATGAAGTTCTCTAAGTGAAGTTTAAGATTTTTTTTCAATTAGATAACATAATAGCAGTTCTCTGGATTAGACATTTCCATAACTATGTTGGCCAAAGAAACCAGATTGATTCAATGCATTATAGTTTCTATTGTAGCCATATACTGTAAATCAATTAACCTGGCCTCTTGCTCTTGAGGTGGAACCGTGATAAACTGTATTTATTTTTTTCTGCTTTCAGACAATGAGCTACCATTTGATGACGTGCCGTAAACTTATTATTTTCCCTCTAGAAATACATTTTGTAAAATGCAAACAACTCGTTGGTAAGTGGTGTGGCCAGTGGTCGTTGGTATATTGGACTTGCTACGTTAAAGTCACATTTGTATTCATCTTTAGACTTTTTATTGACTTGCCTTATTGATTTACTGTAAATCTTTCCAGCGATAAGGGGAAACATTGTATTTTCTGACTTTAAATTGCCCTTCAGTAGCCTCTCCTGAGGCTACGCCCATGTGGATGTTGTAGTTGGGTGTATATGCCAATGGTGATGGGGTCTAGATATCAGAATAATGCCTTGATGCCTTTTTGTTGTCTTCAAATTGGAAGACTAACAATGTATATATTAAAGTGTATTTATAAATTAACTAAATAAAAAGTTGATAATTACCTTATCTGTTTTGTGTGATCAATGTCCCTGTCTTTTTCCCACCTACTTTTTAAACATTTTTTAAAAGGAACAATCCTACATCAGTGTCCACGTGTGAACAGCCATCCATGCATTTTTATTTTCACTTTGAGTGGATTTAGGTCACAAAACTTCAGCGTCAGCCGTTGCCACCAACACCGAAAGTATCACCTACTTACACTGCATGTACTTGTGTGGTAAAACCTTTGTTGTTGCATTCAGTCACTATTCTAAAGTTAGCACAGACGGCTTGCCAGAGGATCAGAGAGGAGCTGAAAATATCGATAGGCCTATTTTTAAACCTTATTCCTTCGGTCAAGCTTTTGTGTATAGCCTATAATTTCATGGTCATTGGTGTTCATTCGCAAGTTGACTAAAATATAAAAGTAATATACATATAACATATATTAATACACATACATACATACATCTAGAACACACATATTTATGGAAATATATTAATAGTTATTTTACATTTTTGTTTCTTACATAATTCCACGTGTGTTCATACGTAGTTTTGATGCCTTCAGTGAGAAACAGCAATGTCAGTAATCGTGAGAATGAAAGAAAAAACATTACATTCATAGGGTGTGACTGGTAGTGTACACACAATTTACAGTAGTAGGCAAACATGGGGTTGAATTGGACTTTTTGAGAGGCACCATGAAAGTGACTCGTTAGTGTGTTGGCCTCGCGTCGTACTTCTCTTCCTGTACACCTGAGTCGGCGGTACTCGGCTGCTGGGATAATATGCTGTCTGTCTGTCTGTCTGTCTGTCAGGCTTCATAAACACAATGCTGCCTGAAACCTGCCCGAAACGCAAACACGGACCTGCACTTTAACGCGCACGCACAGTGAACCGGCGCAAATCTGTGTGCGTGCGCGTGCCCGCTGAGCAGCGACAAGATGGCGGTCGCCGCCCCTTCAGGTAATTTATTGAAGAGAAATAACAATGGAAATGTGGCGTAAACTAACTGCCACCATTTGATTTTCAAGTAGAACTGTTGCGCGACATAACAAGGGCCGCTTATGTTCTCATTCTAAGCGTGTGCGTAAAATTGGACTTGCATCAGAGCCGAAGCTGCTTTCTTCTTCTTCTTCTTTTTTTTTTCTTTATTGCGAATGAATAGGAAACAATGCTTGTCACCCAACGGGGAAGCTAACGCAAGTAAAGTTAATGCTGGGTAACGGGGTGCACAGTGACTCGGTCCGGTGAATGATGTGGTGGTGGAACAGGAACGTGAAACGTTTATTACATGTCCTCGGCAGCCGGGTAATATCTTGTAGCGTTTTAAGGAAAGCGACGAATCGTTAACCGAGTGTTTTGGCTTGTTTGCGACACTGGACTGCTTTATGACATAAATAAAGTGACGCGTCACCAAGCTGATTTGCAGTAACTAATAACCAGGTGTTTATGCTCCACATTAAAGTCTCGTTCATGGCTTAGTAGAGACTGTAAAAAAAAATAATGTATTGCGCAGAATTTTACTCCAACAGCACTGTGGCGATGATATATGCCGTTATGAAGAAAGTGGATGTGTGCTGATGAATTGCCGCATCCAGCTGGAACAGTTTACAGTGCAGCACCATAATGTCTGACTGCAGAGGCCAGACGACGAAGCGCTGTCGCAGCACGGCGTCCAAAGCGTGAATAAACATCATGTCGGAACACACAGATGGGTGGGTGTCCACCGGGTGTTCCTTCCTCAGAGCCGTGCCACCAGCTCGCAGTTGAACATGGAACGGCTCTTTCTCTGTCTCTGTCTCTCTGACTGTGCACTTGGGAGAGTAATTATTCCACATTGCTATATTCTTTTCACAAACAGGTGTTAAGGTTCCACGTAATTTCCGGCTCCTGGAAGAGCTGGAGGAGGGCCAGAAAGGTGTCGGAGACGGAACAGTGAGCTGGGGTTTGGAGGATGATGAGGACATGACCCTGAGTCGGTGGAGGGGGGTGATCCTGGGACCCCCAAGGGTGAGTGCTGCCTTTTTCCAATCATGATGTGATGTGGGTAAGACGTCAAACAGACAAATAGAATATGACAGTGAAAGTCGGCAAGTATAATTTAGTTTAAACGCAACACTGACGGTACATCGTGGGCTGTTCACTCACTTAAAATGACCTGATTTCTGCCCACAGACAAGCTATGAGAACAGGATGTACAATCTAAAGGTTGAATGTGGACCAGAATACCCGGAGCTACCCCCATATGTTAGATTTGTGACAAAGATAAATCTGAATGGCGTGCACAACTCCAGCGGTGTGGTATGTAGCTTCTTTTCTTGGCATTTTAACTTGTGCATGTCTCTGAATGGCTGGTGTTGTGTTGTCTTTTAATTTAAAGGTCAACACTCTAACATTCAAGTGTCAATCACTTTTACAATTCATTGACTTGAAACGAGGATAATGGATATTGCTATTGCTGCTGGTGCTGGTCTGGCGAGGTATAGAACTATATTACATTTAGCCAGGTGAAGAAAGAGGAAATATGAAGAAACGTTCTGAAAATCATTATAAAATGATTTCAATGATCTATGTACAAAATAAAACTAGTTTTGAAAATACATGTGGTGTGTTAAAACTTTTGAGCAATTGTAACTGGCAAGAAACTGCAACAAAAACAGCCAAAAGAACTTAAATCTTCAGCTGTACTACGCATGGTACTTTCAATGGAGAAGCTCAGAAATATAACAGGTTAAAATATGTATTTATTGATGATGTCAATTATTTAATAAGAAAAAGATTGATATATTTGCTGTGTTTGAGTGGGATTTCCACCCCTGTCTCTCCAGGTTGACATGCACGCTATAACTGCACTCTCCAAGTGGCAAAACTCCTACAGCATCCAGATGGTGCTCCTGGAGCTGCGACGACTCATGACTTGCAAGGAGAACATGAAGCTTCCGCAGCCGCCAGAAGGCCAGATCTACACCAACTGAAAACTCCCCCCCACTCCTCTGCTTTTGTCACTTTACTCCTTTTCTGCACCATGAAACATTCCTAGGCTAACAATACACAACAAACACACATTTACACACACACAGCAACTGACCAAGAAGAGACATGCATAGGTTCCTACACATTCAAAGTTTTAAGCAATCATGAATGTTTCTCCAGACACTGGCCCCTCCCCTTCCTATCATCTTGAGTTCTTTGTGGACTGGACATATTGAGGCACGTCATGTCCTCTGTTCATTCAAATACTGTACATGTTGCTAATTGTTTTTTTTTTTTTTTAATTATTATTATTTGTTTAATATTATGGATTGTACAATAACATAAATATTCGTTTTGAGTGTTCCTTTTTTTGCATTTCCTTTTTATGACACTTAACACAACATCTTAACAGCATAAGTGTTCATAACTGACTGAATGTGTGGCTGCTGGCAATTCCAACATGAGGTGTACATATGAATCCACATGCCTAAAGAGCTTCTACGTAAGAGTTACCAAAAGTAAACATTGTGCACTGTGTTTTGCCACTATATCTGATCTGAATGCACTGCATCACGTTCTGCAGGTCTGTTGGTCTACGGAAGTCAAACCAGTTTGTCCATGCTATAATAATGTATGTAAGTGAAATCAGCTACCTCTTCTGGTCCTGTGTAATGTCAGGGGAGTATCTGACTTGTGAAACTGTTTGCTTCTTCATATGACAGTTCCACACCCCCCACACCCCTTTTTTAATTGTTGTAAATCACAATATGTTTGTGTTTATGTGTTGCAGGTCATTAAAATGTAGGTGCAGCAACTGTACAAAATTGTCTTGTTTGGAATATATTTGCGCAATTTGTCTTTCCTAATGCCGCAAGGGACGCACAATAGAAGTTTAAAGCAGGCACTCAAGATTAAACATAACATTTAATTGTGAACGTGATGTCTGAACAGTATGAGAACAGGCAACATGAGCTCTACTCAATTTGACGTTGACCCTGAAAATTAACCTGTGGATCGAGATTTAACTAGTCAGTAAATCATAATCCTGAGTTGTTTTTTTTTGTTTTGTTTTTTTAGTTATGCGCCATACCAAACTTGTAGGGCCTAGCATGACACACCTTCCAAAAAGCTAGTCTAGAAGGCCGGCTCTAAACTATATTCAAACGAGGAGTATTATGTCATAAGATATCATGCAACCTAAGAATTCTAATGCTGGGTTTCTGGCACTCCAGCGTTTCAGTTAGATCATTTTGTATAGCTGTGCAACTTTGATAGCATTACATAAACAATTCTTATCAAGCAATATCTCAATAAAATACTGACAGCGTTGCATTGGCGAATGGGACAAACATTTTAAATGAGTTTTATCATAAACTGTGCTGAAGTTCACAGAAAAGAACAAGTACTTCAAGCACACTTGTGGTTGAAGTACTTGTTCTAGCACACTTCAAGAACATCGTAGAAGAACTACAAGGCTCCAGAGCCTCGAGCATGGCTAGAAACCAAAGGTTAAGCTTCAGCAGGAACTGGAACAGTTGATCATCTTCCTCTCTAAAAGAATGAGGAAACACTATAAGATGGTGAACAGTAGACGGTTCATGGTCTGTCTTTATGACAATTACGTCATAACTAGGGCGTAGGTAATTGTAAACAGCAACTGCAGCTTTATTGGGATATAGGAAAGAGAGTAACAGATGCGACTGTCAATGAGCAACTACGCAAGTTCTGCAGCGATATTGCAAAGTGATTGTGAATATTAGCTCATGTACCCTCCCCCCACCCCCGCCTGAATACTAATTATAAAGCTTAATTTAATATAAGAACAATTGGCAGGAGCCTCTTGGCTCTGTGACGTGACCGCCCTCTGTAATTTTCACCAACCACCAGCAGAGGGAGCAGCTATCCCTGCTTTACCCCAAGATACACATTAACAATTCCGGCTGAAACCTGAAGATAAGGGCGGGCGAAAAATGTCAAGCGCAGGCTGAACTCCATTATAATTGACCTGACATCTGAAGGCGGGTGCAGCCGAGATAGCTGAGTAGATACAGACACCGCCGTGTTATTCAGAGTGGAGGCCGATCAGCAGCGACCGAGGTGGACTCTGACCTACCCAGGAGCCATGTGACTCCCATCAGCGCGACTATGCAACAATAATCAGAAGGCCTGTCTCCAACCTCTGTATAAAATAAAATGACAGGGAGTTGCGATCAACGCCTGCAGGGATCGAGGAAACTCGTGAGTACATTTGCATGTGGAGAGTAAAAGGGGACAGCACGTTTGCAGCTATGAGTCTGAGAAACGCTACTTTTCTCTTCCTCTAAAGGCACGAGACTCTGACCACTCTTTCCTCTTTCGACTTAAAAATCATGTTTTTTTCCCCCAAGTCGGGTTTAAAAAAAGAAATAGATTTTTTGTGTGAATTTATTAAATCAGACAGCCTCTGTTGATTAAAACCTGTTATTGTGCCAAAAGAAGGAACATACAGTATAGACTCTCATGGTTTGATCATTCCCTCCACATCATGCAAAAGGGATGTGAAAGCGGCATCTGAAGTTGAAGGCTGAGTAGCATTCTGCATTGTATGTGCTACATGTTGTATTTATAGAGAAAATACTTGTCGCTGAGTTTTAATATGCTGTTTGAGTTGTAAAAATTACAACATTGTAAATGTAAAAGGACCGTGTCTGATCTTGGCTTTTACAAACTTTAGATTACATGAAAGGTTTATTACCTCGGCGTACTTATCAACACTGGATGTCGTTAAAAAAGAATAAGTTATTAATAGTCTTTGGACGGGATCAATAAGGTCAACGTCCTAACGTCAATGATGCTGTAACAATTTTGTACATTTTATTTTAAGACGTGTATGTTTTTCTAAGTTTTATCAAATATTTTAAAAGAAATGTAGCCATCCTGTTTGAATGATGCCTTTTAAATGATCTAGCCACTCCTGCACCTCTCACAGAGTTATTTTTTAAGTACTTATTAACTTAAAAAAATCTCAATGCCCCCTGGTCTTTTTTTTTTTTTTTTCAAGGTCTGACAGCTAGAAGTGGTGGAACCATTAGGAGAGACGCTGAGCTTCTTCCTCATTAGAGCGATTCATCTGCAGCATGGCTTTGCTGGTGCACGTTCTGACCTGTGCCTTTGGCCTGGGTTCCTGGGTGGCGGTGAATGGTCTATGGGTGGAACTCCCGCTCATCGTCAACACCCTCCCCGAGGCCTGGACTCTCCCCTCCTACCTGACGGTCATCATCCAGATGGCCAACGTCGGCCCGCTGCTGGTCGCCATCGCCTACAAACTCTTGCCGGGGCGCCTGAAAGAGAGCGCGGTCAATTACATCATCCTCTGCATCGGGGTGGTCGCCTGTGTCCTGCTGGCCTTCTTCTGGGACAAGACCACCATAGTGGCCGGGGAGCTGCACAGCACCGCCTTCTTCATCATCACCTTCTTCCTGGCTTTGGTGGACTGCACCTCGTCCGTCACCTTCTTGCCTTTCATGATGCGCTTCCCTACCAAATACGTGACCACGTACTATATCGGTGAAGGCCTGAGCGGATTCATACCAGGTATCATCGGTCTGGCGCAGGGCGTGGGCATCTCCACATGCGTAAACTCCTCTGAGACTGTAGGGAACCAAACAGAGGGGTGGTCGCTATACACCCAGTATCTCCCTCCCAACTTTTCCACGCAGGGCTTTTTCTTCTTCTTAGCGGCCATGATGTGTGTAAGCCTGGTGGCTTTTATTGCACTGAACAGACTTCCTCGGACATACTCGCTGTCTGCTGAAAACCTGGTGCCAAATGCCGCTGCATCGGTCATTTCCGACCTGGACAACCCTGGGATGGACACTAAGGAGGATTCTGAGAAATGCAACACTGAGGTGGCATCGCAAAGCAAGGGTTTCGTGGCTGGTCCTGAACACACACTGTACCAGCTGGCTTTCATCTACGTCATGGAGGTGTGGACTAATGCTGCAACCAACGGCCTGCTGTCCTCAGTGCAGACCTACTCATGCATGCCCTATGGAAATGTGGCCTATCACCTCTCCGCCACTCTGTCCCTGGTGGCCAACCCAGTGGCCTGCACCGTTGCAATGTTCTTCCAAAACAGGTAGATTTATCTTTCTATTTCATCGCATACGGCAGTGTTGCAGCCTCGCACAGTTAGCCAAACAAAGACATACTTTGTTTGGCTATAAAGGCAGAACGCTTCTTTCCCAAATTGATTCTTTTTTTTGGTCACTTCCACGAGTTTGGAAAAGGTTAAGAGTCAGCATGACTGTTTGGTGGTGTCAGAAAGTATTAGAGCAAACACCTCGCTGGGGTTGTTGCCACTGACCTTTGTGATGTGTCAGAACCCTTTGTGACATCATAAACAGTTGGTTTCCAGACCGGTGTGTTTTTGCACACACTCTGAAGAATAGAAAAAGTTGGACTTTTTTATTTGGAGAGAATTTTTTGACAAGATGGAGACATATTACTGTTTGTACAGTATACATTATTAAAAAAAAGGTGAAATGGAAGTTGCAAATGATATATGACATAATTCTGTGTTTTTATTATGATGAGGACATGTAATATAAATATGATTATTTTTTGACACATTACATAACAAACATCACCTGACATAAATACAAAGGCTTGAAATAGTCAACGTTCACTTTCTAGAATCAAAAAGTGTTAATAATTAATGCTTATTTCAGTGTTGATCTTGGAAAACCAGTTATTGTTTTGTTCATTACCTTCTCATTTATTGTGCTGAAGTGTAGAAGTTCACTTGGAAAAAAGACTGCAACACTTGATTCGGTAAGAAAGGAATTGTTTTTGCAAACTGAAGAAGTTACAAAATGTAACAAACTTACTTTCAGGTCACTGGTCTTTCTCGGGTTGCTGACGCTGGTGGGCTCAGGGCTTGGCAGCTACAACATGGCAATGGCAGCAATGAGTCCGTGTCCTCTGCTCCAGGGGTCTGTGGGAGGTGAAATTCTCATTGTAAGTGGAACACAATCATGCTGACAAAAATATTAATATTAGAATTAACTGTTGCAGAATCTTAATTTATTGCTCTTCCTTTGACCAGGTGCTCTCATGGCTCTTTTTCACTGGAACACTAACTTATGTGAAGGTGATGGTGGGTTTAATTCTGAGAGACCGGAGTCGCGGCGCCCTGGTCCTGTGTGGAGCAGCGGGACAGCTGGGCTCAATGATCGGATCACTCACCATGTTTCCGCTTGTCAATGTCTACGGACTGTTCAAGTCAGGAGACTTGTGCAACACTGTTTGTCCTCAGTGACGGCTGAGGTCAGAGCTACTGTAGGGAGGCTAAGGTAAAATCAAAATGCAACATTTTTCAGTGTCATTTCATTGGGTTGACATTTAGTTTATATCGTAAAATAACTGAATGTTCAACAAAAACAGTGATTTCGTATTAGCTTCATTACAGTCAGATTTATGAATGAAGAATCATTTATTCTTTTCTAATGTGAAGAAAATCAATGTTTTTTCATCAGAATGTTTTTACTTTTTGCAGTCATTTTATAACTGAAAGCTCAAGACTTTAAACAATATTCGACATAATAACCACAACAGGGAGCCCTCAGCTTGTACTTACTGTTTTTGTCGATTGGAGCGCTGTAACCTGCAAACTTGTCAGATTGTTTTTAACCACTAGATGGCAGAAGCGTTCTACTTAATGCTCAAACTTCGGCACCGTAGTCTCTTTGTCCAAAACATATTGCTTTGCATAAAAAAATGAAAAATTAAAGAGTGAAATAGAAAAAAAAAGTGTAAATCTCTTTGATTTGATGTTGTATGCTCTTTAAAACTTGATACACGATGATGATAAAACTCATTCAAATTACGTGATAGTGTTCCATCTATTCATCATATGTTTTGAGATGTTACATTGCTAAATGTTTTCTATGTCACATTGTACATTGGACTAAAATAAAGGATCACAGTGGGTTTTTTTTTTTGTTCAATATATATATATTTTTTATCACTACCCCAGTAATAATTATTTCATCCTGCAGATGGTTTAATTTATGCTCAGTGGCTGTTATAAGCCTCTCAGATATAACTGCCTTTATGGCAGTAGTTAATGTTATTGTCCGTGCATGAAATTTATGATGGAGATTGCAGACTGAGCTCCTCGTGGAAACGATGATCACCAAAAAAAAAGAGAGAATAGCTGAGATTAAAAAGCCAGGAGAAACCAGACAGGCTGATCTCTAATATGTCTGCTCCAAACCCCCCATCATCCCTAACAAATATGCTTCTGCACATCCTCACAGGAGGACAGAGGGATGCTGGTCATCCATGGGAACCGCAGAGTGCTTTCCCATCAGCAGCTGTTCCTCCTCTCTGCCCCCTTGCCCTTCAGAAGGAGAGCGAGAGGTTCCCTGCCCTGGAGGAGGTGTAGGAGGGGGAGGAGGAGGGCTCTAATTACTGATGCTCAGCGGGGGCCGATGGCTGTTGCTCCTGCCGCTGGCCACTTGGGAGCTTCCCTGACCCCGACACTAAGTAAAAACAAAAAGATAAGGAAAGGAAAATGGGGCCACAATTAGCCCTGTGTAGCCTCCAGGGCCCAGGAGCAGTGGAGGAGAAGCACAGATGGGACTTTCTCACTTGGATTTGTTGAATCTACATTTGCGTAAGCTCGTATGCGAAATCACTTGCAGTTGGTTGTTGATTCAGGATGGCTTTGAATGAGATCATAATCACCTCAAACAATTCTTCACCGTTGCTGCCATGGGGGGCGGCAAAGCAAAACAAACCAAAAAAAAAACTGCTCATGGTCAGGAACTGCGAGGCGTCGCGTGAAGGTTGAGTACGAACGCCGCCCTGATGGGGTCTCAGCGTGACCCCGTGTCTTTAAAATAAACAGGATTTTTCTCTGAGCTTCATTAGCCGTCGTCCTTGATTGGGTCGGTCGGGGCTTTTGTTTGGAACATGAAAGAAAGCTAAAGAAGAAATGTGTATCCTTTTTTTTCTCTTTACCCTGGGAGTGTCAGATGGTCCCATCGCTCCTCCAGCTGGTCAGGAGGGGCTGCGGCCACCTGGATGTTGTGTCCCGCTCCTGTGAGATCCTGCAGTCTCCTCTGCCATGCGAAAGACTTACTACGCCACAGAGAGGTCCATCTGCTCAGGACGACACCTCCCAGAGAGCTTTACCCCCCACAACCCCCTCACCCGCCCCACGCATATGCCCCCACCAGACCACAACCCCCCCACTCACCCTCTTCCCTCCCTCCTCCCCCTGCCTCTCCTCAAGAACGACCACTGTGCCTCCCAGCTAAATGAGCAGCGTGTCACAAGGAAGCAGGATTTAGCCCGTTCCTTTAACTGGATGAGAGCACCAATTCCCGGCGCTGAATCCACAGATGCAATCACCGGCGTCTGATTTTGCACACTCGTTTTTTTCTTCCCGGAGAAACAAGCGAACCGTTTTTTATTCTTTCTTATTCTACCTTCCAGTTTCCTGTTGATAGAAATGACGAGGCGTTTGCTCGCTCGAGGGGCGGGGGAGGTGTGTTGAAATGTGTTTGGGTGAACTCGGCAGAATTTTGGCAGCCGCGTTCAGGTGAACAGCTTGTGGGCAGAGCCGGCGCTGGTGCCTGCAGACAAATAAGAGACAGACAGACAGACAGACAGACAGACAGACAGCACACACTGCATCACTCCCTTCAATTTCCATGCGGCCGACACGTAATGAACGCTGACCGTTTATTTGGAATTGGATGTGACAGGCCCGTGTCATTTCGTGGCGGTGTCACGGAGCAGACAGCGATGCACACACAGGCCCCGCTGCTCGTTTCCTATCAGCAGGTATTGATGTTGCTTTAATGAAGTGCCTGGCACTCCACCCTAGGAAGAGACAAGTCTGTCAGCATATGTAAATGCTTCCTGCCTGTCATTGTTGCAGCGGGTTCAGCATGGGTCAGCTTAGATTCCCCCTCTGGGAACCCTTTGTTCTGGAGCCCACTGGGCCACATGAGGGGACCAATTACAGAGACGCACAGCGGGACGGGGGTGCTAACTTGTTACCCCGCTGTAGTGGAGCTAATTATTACCTCCACTCTGTGAGTGACGGAGCCACAGCACCGCGGACGACAACAACAAAAGATTGTACGCGTGTATTTTCTTTAAAAAAAAAAAAATCAAATACATCTTTACATTCCCACTATCTGATGAGACGTTTTCTGTTCCCCACAGAGGATTGGTTTGTAATAATAAAAAAAAAAGCGCCGTCGTCACAATTTGAGAAAAGGTCACTGCGAGTCATTCCAATCATAGATACCTACGGAAAGAGCTAAATCTCAGCGGAGCTCCTTTGCATTGTTGATGCAGAAGGCAATTTGCGGGCTACAACACTGCCAGCTGCATAACCTTGATGTGATGTCAGGAAATGATTTATGAAAATGGATCTGCGCACCCCTTGTCCCGAGTGAGACCTGGCTGGACCCGCTGTGTTGACACAAAGCCCACGCGGCCGAGGGGAAGAAAAAAAAATTAAAGAACCCAAGCGTTGGCTGAAATATCATTCATAACATCTCAGCGCGCTTTCGTTCCCAGCATCGCGTGGAATACTGGCAGCCTGTTTTCATATCAAGGAGTGCAGGAAATTTGACTGGGGTTTGTTTATGTTTTTTCCCCGACACACCTAATATAAAAAATGACGCTCCAAAGTGAAGATGCAAGTCAGGTTTTGGATGAGAACAGTGAGCGGAACACTGCAACCGTGTGAGCGCACCTGAGCGGCGGAAGCGCTGTGAGGTTTGTTGTGGGCTGAAGAATCGAAAGGATTTTCCCTTTTTTATTTTGCCGGACAAAATGCACCTTTTGATGCATATAGATCCCCTTCCCTTATTGCTATTAGCCCCCCCCACCCTTACATCCAGCCCATTCATCTCCTTCTCCCCACCCCCAGTGACCAGTCTCGCCCAGCTGCTAGGGGCTACCGGTCCCCCTTGTGTGTGTGTGTGGGGCCAGTCAAGTGGAAAATGGCTGCTACCGAGAGAGCCCAGTTTAGAGAGCCATCATCCTTTGAAGGGGCATGATGGCCTTTGACAGGCACAGTGTTAACACAGGGCCCACACCAACACGGCACTGCTATTATCGTGTTTACTAAAGCAAGAGGAGCAAAGAGGGGATCAAGGGGAGACCCTGTCGGTCTGTGTTTGAATCCAGGGGCGGCGGGTTGCTCATCTGAGCCGCAACACGGTGGCATTGTGGGGAAACATGACACGGGATCACTCTCAGCCAGGTGGAGATTGTGTTCGGACGCGTCAGCGCCGCTACCGGCGGGGAAAATGTCACCGTGGGCGCGTGCGGGTGCGCGGACGTGCGCACGCGTTTTCGTACTGTTGCTCTGTCGTTGCTGCACGACCGCAGCGCCAACATTGGCCCGTTTTGCTGCAAATATCTCGAATATCTTTCGCCGAATCGCTCGCTTGCCATCCGTTTCTCGGGCGGCGCAGAGATGCTTCGACAGCCGTAACTCGAGTGAGAGTGAAAATGTTGTTGTGAAAATGCATTCAAATGCCGGACTGGTTAGTTCTGTCAGACATGCAGTTCATGAGTGAAATTGTAATGTTTGAAAATATGTCTGTTCTTAAATCCTTCAAAAGTCACTTCACACAGAACTCATGAATTCAATATGACACCTGCTCATTTACACAATCAACAAAATACACATAAGTGCCCTTACTTCCTCTCTCTAGCTCTTTCCATTGCGATCAAGCTTCTATTTTCTCTTCTTCTATTTCCTTTTTTTAATGTGCACTGATGTGCAAAACCTGCATTTTTTTGTAAACGCTAAAGGCTCCTCTCTGCGTTGTGCTGTGCACGTTGTGTACGGTGTTTTTCTTTTTAATGACACACTCACTTTGGATGGCTGTCTGCAGGACAAATCAAGAATAATATAAAATGATGCAGTGCTTTTGGTATTAATGTATTAAGTTGTGGGGGTGTTGGGGGGAAACGGCGTCCAACAACTCACCCGCTGGTGCAGTGCGCTCTAATTCACCTTTGACCAGCGTGTTGCAAGCCAATTTATGGATGCGGTTTGGAATCGGCGGCAGATAAAAGCTGACGCCCTTTCATCGGGGCTCTGCTGGGGCTGGCTGGGCTCCAGCAGCACGCCGACCGCTGATCTATGGCTGCGTGGCCCTCCTCGCAGCTCCGGCACATGTTGCTGGAGGACACACGTGGCTCTCCGGAAGAAAGAAGAAAAAAAAAGAGAGCAACAGTGATTTTAACCGCAACAAATGGTGGGGTTTTTTTTTTTTTTTTTTGGGCCTTTTTTGCCATTACCCAGATTTTTGGTGAAGGGATCATTACCTGCCACAGATGCCGTTGTTGTTTTTGTCCCCAGGGCTTGTGCAGCCGGGCCCAAAGAGCAGGAGGCGCCTTTGTGGAAGACGCACACCTGATCTCCGCAATCAATTGGCAGCTCTGCCGCTCGCAGGAGACTCTCGGGCTCCGCCTCAAGGCCGTCCATCTGTTGCTCTGAGGACGACGCGTGGCCGGCGGCCGCGGGGGTGAGCGCTGCGCTCCAGCACAGGTCGGAACCTATCTGGGGGGGTGCTCGAGCGTGTCGGGGAGTGGGAGGTCGCAGGAAATATGTGATTTGTGGCGTTACCGCAAACTGACACCCACCCTCCCCACCCAAACCCCCCCCCCCCCCAGGTGCAGCTCTCCCATCTCTGCGAGCCAAGGAAGCGATGTCTGGAAGTGGAGAAAAGGTTACAAACATAGTGCGCTGTGCAATTAGCACCGACAGATGCAGCAAACTGAGCCTGGGGGGGCGAAACGTTGAGACCTATAGATTGGGATGAAACGAGCGCTACACGCTCCTTTATCGCCCGTAAAAAGCCGGATGTGCGGCGAGGTGAGGAGGACGGAGAGATACAGTACAGTCTGCACGCGGTGCAGCCGCAACAACAGGTTTTTTATTTCCCGCTGACTCGGCTTTTCGCCGCCGTTAATTTTATCTTCTCCGAGGAGGAAGTGAGATGGAGACGGATAGTTGAACGGCCTTCAGCGTTAAACACTGCGCGAGCGGGAGAGCCGGGGATGTTTCAGCCCGAAAGCGTCTTATTTCAGAGAAATTCAATGAGGGGCTGCGTCACGGGAGAGCAGCATCGATGTTCGTGGCAGAAATATCCTTGTCGACGGAACACTTTTTCTTCTTTTTTTTTTTATGGGAGGAGCGATGCGCCCAGTCTTGTTCACAGAGCGCCCGGCCTGTTCATCACTCAGCATGAAAGATGATCGTCACCAGAGGACGGGAAGGTGAAAAAGTGCTGCTAGCTTGTAATTTAAAGACATCTGCACTTGAGAGAACATTTACTCTGGTCCCATGTTGCTGAAATATATCTGTTTGCAGCAAGTGCAGCATTTCAGGGCCCCCAGCATGTGAAGAAAGGGGTTGGTAAAGGAGTATTAGAAGGATTCTTCACGTTCCAAAATCGACCTTGAATACGCCACAAACGCACATAGTTGTGGTTTCTCTCGATAAGATGAAATTGAAATTTGAAATCAAACGCAAGTTCAGGACATCCTCACGAAAGTCTTGCTGACAATATTTTACGGATACTTGCTAAAAGTATGTAGCTACATCATTTTCCACATCGCCTTGCACTATGTTGGCAACCAGTGGCATGTCATATGACACGGCTATCCATAAACTGAACCATTAGGGGTAAAAAAAAAAAAAAAAAAAGGAGGCGCAGCGAGGATGTGCTGCTGTGGACGAATGTGCTTGTGCACAGAATCGCTGGTGGAAAGATGTGATTTGTAGTTTTGCCACACTGACACCCCTGCGCACGGAGAGGTGGCCGTCTCTGGGGCCATGAAACCTGTGGTTACCAACAAAGGTGTGTAATTAGTACTTACAGATTTAGCGATAGAGAGCTGGGGGAGGAAACAGGCCTCAGACCCATAGCTTCAAGAGACACAAACACGCCACTGTTTAAAGCAGCACTTTGCTGTATTCCTTGACATTTGACTCTGTCAAGCGTAGGGGGCTGCACGACAGCCAGTGTCTCTGCTGGCAACTGTGCCAATACGGGTGACGCCCGCCTAACTTGTGTGTAAGGTAAATAATGAAGAGCGGCTGATTTTCCACAAATAGATTAGAATCCCTTCATTATTACCCTACCTGCATGTTTAATCAGAATCAGAATCAGAAATACTTTTATTTATCCCGAAGGAAATTCTTTTCGTAAAAGGATTCCAGTCAACTTAAGAAATGTACATAAAATATAGAAGCATGCAACTAACTAAGTAAAAATAAAAACAATAGAAAATTAAGTAGCTAACAGAAAAAATTGGCATAGTGCCAAGTGCAAATTTTAACAGTTAAGATGAAATAAAAATAAAGAGCATATGACTAAAAGATGGTGTAAAATGTTTGGATGTATGCATGTGGATATATATGGCAGACAGTGATTTTACAAGGAGGAATTATACAGTTTAATTGCCACAGGAAGAAAAGATCTTCTGTGGCGCTCAGTCTTTGAGGTAGGAAGTCTAAGTCTCCCGGTCCGTGTGCTTCTGTGTTGGACCAGGAACTGATGGAGGGGATGGGTGGTATTTTCCAGAATACTTCGCAGTTTCTGAAGCATCGCCTCTCCATCACTGACTCCAAGGAGTCCAGCTTCACTCCAATGACGTCCCCAGCTTTGCGGATGAGTTTGTTGAGCCTGTTTGAGTCTGCGACCTTCAATCTGCTGCCCCAGCACACCAAAGCAAACAAGATAGCACTTGAGACCACAGACTCATAAAACATTCTCAACATAGTCCGGCAGATGTTAAATGACCTGAGCCTCCTCAGGAAGTAGAGGCGGCTCTGGCCTTTTTTGAAAAGGGCATCTGTGTTCCGAGCCCAGTCCAGTTTATTGTCAATGTGGACTCCCAGATATTTGTATTCCTCCACAGTATCCACACAGGCCCCCTGGATGGAAACTGGGGTCACGGGAGACTTGGTCCTCTTTAGGTCCACCACCAGTTCCCTGGTCTTTGTCACGTTGAGCTGCAGGTTGTTCAGCTCACACCATGTAACAAAGTCATTGATGACGGTCCTGTACTCCAACTCCTCACCTCCACTGATGCACCCCACTATGGCCGAGTCGTCAGAGAACTTCTGAAGATGACATGACTCTGACCGATAGCTGAAGTCTGTGGTGTACAGGGTGAAGAGGAAGGGCGAGAGGACGGTTCCCTGAGGTGCCCCAGTGTTGCTGACCACGCGGTCTGACACGCAGCTCTGCAGGCGCACATACTGCGGTCTTCCAGTCAGGTAGTCAATCATCCAGGACACAAGGGGTGCATCAACCTGCATCTCCGTCAGCTTCTCGCCTAGCAAGGCCGGCTTGATGGTGTCAAAGGCGCTCGAGAAATCAAAGAACATGATCCTCACATAACTGGCAGTCTGGTCTAGGTGAGTGTATAGACGGTTCAGCAGGAAGATGATGGCATCATCGACTCCCAGGTGGGGCTGGTAGGCAAACTGGAGGGGGTCCAAGAATGTGCTGACCATAGGCCGGATCTGGTCCAGAATCAGGCGCTCCAGAGTCTTCATAATGTGGGACGTCAGTGCCACCGGTCTATAGTCCTTTGGGCTCCTGGGATGGGGAGTCTTTGGAACAGGAACCAGGCAAGACGTTTTCCACATCACAGGGACCCTCTGAAGGTTGAGACTCAGAGTGAAGAGCCGGTGTAGGACTCCACACAACTGGGGGGCACAGGCTTTGAGTACTCCAGGTCTGACACCATCAGGGCCCGCGGCCTTGCTTGAGTGGAGGGCTCTCAGCTGATTCCTGACCTGGTCAATGGTCAGTGACACTGGTGGTTCTGGTGTGGAGGCGGGAGATGTGGTTTCTGCTGGCTGAGGTGCGTGGTGGGGGGTGGGTTCTGCTGGCTGAGGTGCGAAGTGGGGAGTGGGCGGATGAGTGGGTGGGGTGGGTTCTGCTGGCTGAGGTGCGAAGTGGGCAGTGGGCGGATGGGTGAAGGTTTGAGGAGGTATGTGGCCCTCACAAAGGGAAAGATGAGGGGGAGGTGTCAGGTGTGCAGAAGGTGATTGTTTGGGACAGACGCCTGCCGAGGTTAAAGGGCGTTGAACTGGTGCCGCAGTGTCGAATCTATTGAAAAACAGATTGAGCTCGTTGGCCCTGTCCACTCCGCCTTCGACACCTCTGCTGCCCTTTGTTCTGTAGCCGGTGATGGTGTTCATCCCACTCCAGACTTCCCGCATGTTGTTTGCTTGGAGTTTGGACTCCAGCTTCCTCCTGTAGCACTCCTTAGCCTCCTTGATCTGCATCTTCAGGTTAACCTGAATAACCCTCAGCTCCTCTTTGTTGCCATCTCTGAATGCCCTCTTCTTTTCATTCAGTATGGCTTTAATGTCCTTTGTTACCCAGGGTTTGTTATTTGGGTAACATCTTACTGTCCTTGTTGGGACATTGGTGTCCACACAGAAATTAATATAGTCAGTTATGCACTCAGTGAGTCCGTCTATATCCTCTCCATGTGGCTCACTGAGTACATTCCAGTCGGTTGACTCAAAGCAGCCCTGCAGTGTTTGGTAGGCCTCTTTCGACCACGTCTGGACAGACCGGGTGATGGCAGGTTGCCTTCTTACCAGGGGCACGTAGCAGGGGCTCAGGTATACCAGATTGTGGTCAGATCTTCCCAAGGGGGGGCAGAGGGAAGAGTTGTATCGTCCATAATGTTGGCATACAGCAAGTCCAACCTCTTCCCTTGCCTAGTTGGACAGTCCACATACTGCGTGAAGGTTGTGAGAGTTTTGTCCAAGTTAACATGATTAAAGTCTCCTGATATGGCGATGAGGGCGCTTGGGTGAGACGTCTGTAACTCCGCCACCGCTCCGTGAATGACATCACATGCTGCTGTCGGGTTACCGGACGGAGGGATATAAACTAATACTAAAATGGCGTGTGAGATTTCCTGGGCAAGTAATATGGGCGCAGTCCAACAGCTAAAAGTTCAACGTCCGGGCAACATATCCGTTTTTTGACCGAGACGTTACCGGGATGACACCACCGCTTGTTGATGAATACGGCAAGTCCACCTCCTTTCTGCTTCCCGCACGCGGCGAAGTCCCGATCCGCCCGTATCGTCTCGAACCCGGCCAATGCGATGTTGTTGTCTGGAACATCTTGGTGGAGCCATGTCTCCGTAAAGCACAATATACTGCACTCACGATATTCCTGTTCACATCTGGCCAGTGCCGTTAGCTCGTCCATCTTATTGCCGAGGGATCTCACGTTTCCCATGATGATAGAGGGGAGATTCTGTTGATATCTCCTCCTTTCAAACAGTCTTTGTCGGAGCCGTTTTCTCCGCCGATTCGTTCCTCCTCTGACGCCACGATGTGTTCTCCTACGAACTTCAGGTAGTAAGCCGGCTAACTCAGACATTGTGCCGGCCGTGGTAGCCGGCATAAGTGAGATCAGCTGTTCTCTCGAGTACGTGAAGCGTCCATGGAGTTGCTGTGCAACGGAGATGCCGCCGAGCCAAAGTAGAAAAGAATCGTAAAAACAAGACAAAACTCTCTCTACCCGCATGTTTAGAAAGGTCACAAGTAAAAACAACTAAAAAGAAGTAAGAGAAGCAAATAAATAAATAAATAAATAAATACTAACTAAAGTTACTTAAAATACAAGTTGACACGGAGCTCCAGTTACAGGCTGCTATGCGTCCTGACGCATGAGTTATAGGCCCTGCAATCGTGGTGGCTGTTATCCAGTATAAATAAGAGGGGGACCCAAAGTGATTTTCAGTCGCAGGTTGAACCCCTGATTGTGATGATCAGATGTTGAAACCTGTTGCTTGTAACACTACGAAGCAACAAGCAAATGAAGCTAATGGTTTCAGCTGATGAGCTGAGAGAGATGTCAAAATTAACATCATTTCACTTCAGCTTTTTTTTTAATTTATTTATTTTTAATAACAATCAGGCTCTGCTCAAACTGAACTTGAATGAACACGTGTAATTTCCTGTAATGATGGAAGGGGTTTAGAGTAGGGAATAAAAGAACAAAGAATTTTTTTTTGCCATTTTTCTCAAATGAAGACAACACCACCAACAAATATCGACTTGTTACTCATGGAAGAATAAAAATACATGACATACAATAGAAATCAACTGTTCTTAAGTTGGTTAGACTGTGTGTAGGATAAAAAAAAACCAACACATTTATATGAGATAATAATTATTAACAGAGTCAACAAGTGACGCCCTAACCCTCATCTACCGGCCTCTTTATTAGTTACACCTGTTAACACAAATAGCTAATCAGCCAAACGCATGGCAGCAGCACTACGATCTCTAGGGTTTACAGAGAAGAAAAGAGCAAATGTCCAGTGAGCGGCAGTTGTGTGGATGAAAATGCCTTGTTGATGTGAGAGGTCAGAGGAGAATGGGCAGACCGGTTCGAGATGATAGAAAGGCAACTGAAACTCAAATAACCACTCGTTACAACGAAGGAGTGCAGAACGCCATCTCTGAGTGCACAACACAGTGAACCTTGACGAATATGGGTTTACAGGCTCACCAAAATTGGACAATAGAAGATTGGAAAAACGTTGCCTGGTCTGAGACTCGATTACAGCTGTGACTTTGGGATGGCAGGGTCAGAATTTGATGTAAACAACATGAAAGCATGGCTCCATTCTGCCTTGCATCAGTGGTTCAGGCCACATATTCTGACGCTTTTAAAACATTTACTTTGAGTTAGAACTGTTACACTAAGTTTAATAACAGGATCCTCTAACACAAGAAAACTTTCCCTCAAAACAAGTGCACGGGCTGATTGTTGCAGTACACACTGTCCATCTTCACATAGTTCCCCGAGTTTGATTTTTGATTCCACTGACGTGGTAAATATCGAACCTTTCTGATGGATGTGCTGTACGGAACTCAATTGTTCTGTTCTGGGCGCACCACAACACCAAGGACAGGAGAAGCTGATAAATAATTTATCGATAAGGGAACAGAAGCAGGAGTCCGACTGTTGCTTTGCTGCTCCACTACGTTATCTTCACCTCCTTTTTCTTTGCTGTTATAAAACATTGGATTTGCAGCCTTCGTGTCTTGCATTGAGATCGTGCTTTCATCATTAATTGCCGTCGAAGGTTCTTCTGCGGAACCCAGCTGGGATTCCGTGGCTGTAATGGTTCAGGTTACCGTCTCATACCGATTATTGATCTCACTAATTCCTGCCCCGTCGCTCCGTAAGCAGAAAGGCTGCGGATGAGAAACAGCATGTTACTATATTCATACCGGTGGCCTCCCTGCCCGTGTGCTCCCGCTTGACCATCATATGGTTTATTGTGGGGATTCGGAGCTGGCGAGAATGTCATATGCAAAGTTAACCTCTGCATGCCTCACTGGCTCGGTGCCACTTACCAAAGGACACGACACGGAGACACTCTCTCTGATGACGACAACTGGCAAAGTCCCCAACCTTTAAAACGGCTCGAGCCGCTGACTGGATGCGTCCAATGGTGTGAGTGCACTCAATAAATCTGCAAGGGTCTGATTCAGACTCCCACACATGGCTGCTCAGTGTCCTTGAGAGCAGCTAATACCGCATCAGCTCTGGAGACACAAGATCTGTCCACTCTGGCACAAGTCAATGAGCCACTCAGAGCCTTTTTAATTGTGTGGATGGAGGTCGCCGCCCGTTTTAACAAGAATATATTGAGCACAACACTCCACAGATCATTTTCAAACCGATCCTCGGAGCTTGTCTCTTCATTGGACAGCTGAATGTGAGGACGGCCAACAATCCCATTGAGAAATTAGCAAGGTCCCCTGTGCGTTTTTCCCCTTTAATGAATAATTCAGCCGTCAGGGTGAAAGCAGGGCGAGGAGACCTTGTCGTTTGTCCCTGACTCAGCACTCTGTGGCATAAGAGTGACACTATAAACCTGACCAATGCATCTTGTTTCCTCCATAACAGGTAGCAGAGTGACAGCGTGTTTCCTGTGCCGGTGGCTTACACATGACTGTCGGAGCAGTCAGGAAATAGGAAAAAGGAAAAAGGAAGAGACGATATACATATACAAACCATATGCATATATTAAGAGGATTACCGTGCATTACTAACATTCGAAAAAAAATATCAATGGATTGCACAAACAATGTCTCTTGTGGGGCATTTTATTTAATAATAACAGGTGTGATCGCCAGGGACGATGTTGATAAAACTTTCACAATAATTTGTCTAAACGTTGGGCCAATTGAGGAAATTGATTGCCAATTCTTTGGCACTGGCTGCACCAAGTCCTCCATCTGAGGGAGAGGTAGTGCTGTGAAAGTACGAAGTGAAAAGGAGGCCGATTTGATGATGGATGATAACCCTGCACAGTAGAGGCGTCGCTCAGACTTCATGCCTATAATCTCACTCATCCATCTTGCCAAGCTCCAATAGAGAACGTATTTAAGCAGTCTTGAAATTTCATGGATTCTAAAAAACCAATCAGTGTCCTTTCAGTGGTGAGGAAACGCCAGAGCGATTGCTGAAAAACCACAGAAAAGACGAAGAAGAAGTCGTGGAAGCAAGAGAAAACCCAGCTAATGCTTTAGCTAAGGCTTTGTTGAAAAAGGGAGAGGAAGATTTAGCAACCTGCTGACAGCTGTGTTGTACCAATGGCGAATCGCCTATTTAAATGTCATAGATAGGTTTCAAGTCAGTTTTACCTCATCTTATCAGAAGCTTTCCATGTCCATTTTTCTCTTTTTACCTGATGGATAGATGAGGTAACAGGGTTTAGGACATGTTCCATCATGTGTGCCAGGTCAGGAATAATTTTTTGTACTAAATTCAGTTTGCATTTACATTTGCACAGAGCTCAAAACTATGGAAATACACTAATTAATAAACTAATAACACACACATTTGCTAAACATCAATTGATCGACATTTTGACTGTTGCCATGCTGTTGCCATCAGTCGAAAAGTAGACAAAAAAGCAGGACAATAGAAAATAATAACAATTCAAAATCTAATCAGATTAGATGATACCTCACCACACACACACACACACACACACACACACACACACACACACACACACACGCACTTTTAAAGCACAATTGATGTTGTCTAAAAATGCTTGTGTGCCCATGCTCACCTATTTTTGGTTTCATATTTACCATCAGACTCTTTAAAGCTGCAATTTTTTTTTTTGGTCTTTGATTCTATTGGACACATGGAGCCTGTGGCTGTTTACTGCATTCATAGCCAGTGGAGGAGGAATGGCATTTCAGCACATTTACAAAAGATGATTCCACATCCAGGGCACACAAGCCTCCTGGGCCCGGTGTGTTGGCCTCCTGTGGTACACTGAGCTCCGAACAGACATCTGTTTTGCCCCAGAAAAACCTTTGATCTCCGAGCAAAGACTCTGACTGTCAAATTAATGGAGAAAAGGGGGATAATTACACAGTCATTCAACAAAACTGCGTGTGAATAGTGTAATTTCTTTCCTCTCCCACTTGATCAGGTAGGAGAGAGCGACGCGAAGCGCGATTTACTCCCGAGCTTATCACTCTGGAGCGATGCATTTCAGGTTAGTAACAACTCAAACTGAGTGTCACAGTAAATATGATACTTGCTCCGACCCACTGTGAGATCATTACGCCAGTGAATGCTCCTGCAGCGCAGAAACGTTGATCACAGACAGCATGCAGCTCTGCGTGGAGCGTTTCATGAATGCTAAAACCGCAGCCAAAAAAGTATCACAAGTGGTTTTTTTTTTATTATACATTAAATGCCACCATTGAGTTGTTGTTTATAACAACTTCTTGAAATAAATAAAAAATATATTTAAATGGGATGATTCAGTGCTTGAATTAGGAAAATTGGGAAACATTTTAAATAAGGACATTTCTGCAGTCACAATTGTGCATATTCTTGTTTTGATGACAGTTATGTTATGTTTTTCTGTAACATCAGTCGCCTTTAGGGAGGCTAGAGGCCATTCATTGTGTTTGGAGAAAATAATGTGATCACAGCAAAGGGGGGCTGAGCATTCTGACAAATAGTCCCCCAAGAAACAAACAATGCACAGGTGTTTGACAAGCTACGTTTGCTCAACATTTTACAAATAAATTACCTTTTTTTTTTTTTTTTTTTTTTTTTAGAGAGAGAGAGAAAATAACTCTGAGATTTTTTTTTTTTTTTTTGGTGCTGGTCTCTGCCTACCTCAGCTATATTGAAACAATGGTATAATGAACATTTCTGGCTCTGTACAGTGTGTGGATATGCAACCTGCTGCTTGCTGGCCACTCTCTAGTGCTCCCGTGGTCATGACAAGGGGAATAAATTGTTTTCCCATTTTAATTTTCACGTGTCCTTTGTGTTGTGCATTAGCTTTTCTTAGTGTGAACTGTGAAGTTCAAAGTGAGCATCAAAATGAGGACAAAGGGGATTGGAGTAACTTTTTTGTGCATGTGGTGAACGCGGTTGTTGGTGTCAGACGGGCTGATATGAGTATTTCACAAACTGCTGATCTACTGGGATTTTCACACTGGCACAACCATCCTGAGGGGTTTTACAGAGGATGGTCGCAAAAAAAGAGAAAACATATCAAATCTGCCGAAAGAACACACAACACACACACACACACACACACACACACACACACACACACACCACACTTCAGTGGCTACCCTGTACTGGCAAGGTGTACCTAGTAAAGTGGCCGTTAAGTGATTTAACTAAAAACTGTATTTTCTGTGAGCATATTAGATTTATTGTTATTTTTCACATATTGCGATAGCTTTGTAAAAAAAAAAAAAAAAAACGTATTGCATGAGGAAGCATCACTGTCACTTTACAATTGTTTCATTTTCCACCCACCCAAACATCCATCCATCCATCCATCCATCCTGGATCTGGGCAGTTTCCCAGCCTGCAGTGAGAGGGAGGCGGGGCAAACACCTTCAACAACAACCCTCCCAAGAATAGCCAGGGCAAAAATATGCATTGGACAAAATATCCCTCAAATGAACCCAGGTGTAATAGTGGGCGAATATTTTCCAGTTTTTGATACACTATTCATGTGTAACATGAAACTGATTTATGTTTTCACTGAACATGTTTAAAAATGCTACGATACAGTCACACAGCTCAACAACTGACTAATCCCTGAACTGTGTTGCCAACCAGATCTCTGGCAGCAGTCCCACTCATTCTAGTTCATTTCTATATTTAGGAAGCTTTCTTACCTTCAATCTATTGTGTGCTGGATGGGTGTCATACATGTTGTGGGCAGCGTAGCCGAGTAGAAAGATGATACTGACATCTTGCTCTACCGGCAGCCTTGAACAATTAGATTTTAGCGTCGGTGCACTGTCGAAATCCAGTCATGTGCAGATGCACATGGACGCCTCGACGACTCTTTGATTCTGTGCCTTTTGATCGGTGACTTGACAGTCATCGAGAGAACATATTTTCATCACCAGAAACAGACGCATCTGCCAATCACGAGAGAAAAGCAGCCTAACCGTCGACGGTGGAGGAGTTGGAAGGATTAAATGACAACAGCTTTCTCACAGACACAGAGGAAAAAAAGCCTTTTTTTATTAAGAATTCAAACAGGTGTCATACTGGTTTCTGAGAGGCAAAACAAATGACAGGCTACTCAGCCGTAAATAGAACAGCAGACGATGGGAGATTGGCCATATGTCCACAGTGTGTGCGAGCGCCAGTTGCACTGGCTTGCTTTTGAGATTGGATTCTTCTGGGAACGTCCCATTAAAAGCTCCTCTGGGAAGGAGAGCGATTCGTCTGCAACACCCCTTCACTCAATTTTGGTCTGCTCAAATGCTGAAACAGTGCAACTCGCCTCCTCTGAGGTTTGGCTGTGGCTATTAAAATGACAATTTCTGCTTGTCATCTGTCACCATGCGGCAATTAGGCGGCAAACGGGCAAACAAAACGCCTCTGGAACAGGGAAATGTCTAACGCAGTGAAAACACAGACGCCGTTCATACGAAATGTGATTCCCAACGTGTGATTCCAGTTTGGAATGAATGTTTGTGTACCTCATTAGCCTCACCCTTGTTCTTTTTACACTCACTACTAGACCGCATGGCCCCGAGACTCCTGTGTGCTTCTGTGTGTGTGTGTGTGTGTGTGTACGCGTGCGTGCACAGTGAGGAAAGGGCATTCTCTGAGGAGCATGCACCTCCATCTGGGCCAAAGTAATTGGTCTTCCTTTCATATTCAGCAGTGTATTAGCCTCTAGCTGTTCATACATTCACACGTGAACTAGTTACAGGCTGAACAATCAAAGGATGGCTTGGCTCGAGAGCCAGTTCATCACGAGGGGGTTACAGAGGTGACTGGAGAGAATATCTAACCTGCTTTGATGGGATGCAGAAGAAGATGAATCAGTGTCTGATTGAATCTGTTTAGCTCTCCCCACAGGTCTGCAGTCTGTGAGATCTGAACGCTGTAAATTTGACGGCGATGCCGCACATTGCCTTTATTTCACAACGTTTGCAGCGATGCGTCAGTGCAAAATCGCTTTCATGTCAAATGAGATAAGTGATTATGTAATAACCATGATAGTAACATGTGCAGTGACATGTTTGCATGTAAACATTGCCAACACTGGCAGCCAAGGAGGCCTGATCTTTCTTTTCTTTTCTTTTCTTTTTTTAAACTGTTAGCACATCCCCAACCACTACCAGTCCAGTGGGACCCGGGTTCCCCCACCCGCTGCCTCAGAGGGGAGCTGCCACTATAGTCAGTCGTGTGCGTAACAAAAAAAACCCAAAAAGCCCACCTGCAATTACCTGTATAAAAGGAAGGGAGCGCCCATCATCATCATCTGATCATTCCTCAACAAGATAAATACGGCGGTCGAGGCGTTTAGGGACAAATGCTCTCCTCTGGGCGGAGAAGGGGGGCCGTGGAGTGGCGTATTTATCATGGTTTGAAGTGGTGTCTGAGACTAACCAAAGTACTGATTATTCAGAGTGAAGAGGAGCTGCCAGGCCATTACCTCCCAGAAAATAACAATGTGAACACCCGCCTCCTTGGCCTCTCCCGATGTATTCTGTCAGAGCTTGTCAGCTGCAGCACCATTCATTCAATCTCAAACAGGCCGGTGTGCCCTCGGATTCATTCCCCCGGCCGCCGCCACCGCCATCGCCATCGCCGCCGCCCCCCTCCCCCCACTTCAACTTCGCCTTGCGTTACCTCCCCGTGTCGCGCAGGTTGCACCCCCCCACACCCCCCGGATCTGCAAACCCCCTTCTTCTCCCCGCTCACTTCCTCCTGTTCTTGCGAGGAGGCTGCGGGGGCTGCTCCACCCCTCCACCCCTACTTGGTCCTGATGAGCCATTGTGAGATTCAAGCAGATGGATGGGGAACAAAGGGGTGAGAGGAGGGGGCCCCCGCTGCCTGTCCCCCCTTGTATCACTGCCAACCAGGCTGTGGGTAATCTTCTCAAGCTTTCACGGCAGAGCAATGAATAACCTCAGCCTCCTCTCTGAGACCCCCGTTCCGCCACAGTCACAGCCGCCGCCGCCGCCGCCACCCCCACCACCGCCCCTCCACACCCCGCTCCGTTCTTATCATACCCTCTGCAGACTCGCCAGGGCCGGCTGCTCCCCGGATAGCATCTCTCAAACCCTCGCTTTCTACTCACTGTCTCCGTCCTCCACACCCAATCTTTTTTTTTTTTGTTTCTAAGGGGGCGTGTTACAAGGCCCGGAGATTAATTGGGGCTGTGGCTGCGTGACATCTGGTCCCGGCTTCATGAAAGCCCGGGTGCTTGAGGTCCGCCGGGTTTATAATGAAGTGTATATAAGTTAATTTTCTCATCAACAGAGCGTTAATCAGAGCTTCTTCAATGGCCGTTTCAACGCTTATCCCCGGTTTAGTCCAGAGAGCAGTGTGGAAATTTTTTTTTATTACCAGAGAACACGAATGCAACAAGACAATACAGGTTATTAATTAAAAAATATGTCTTTGATCACTTGTAGTTTTTATTTTCAAATCTAAACCTAAATCTATTCTGAGTTTTACACGGGTGTCCGTTACATTTCTGGTCGCACCTTCGAGTGCCAGAATACATCTCTGAGCTGCACTGTTGCACTGACACACACTCTAGCTTATTTAGTCTCCATCACACTAATACCGTCCTGCCTGTGAGATAAACTATTTACTCCTGATTGGAGAACATTTGGTGAAAAAGGGAGAGTGCTGCGCTTGCCTGGGCAATGATGCTACATGTTTTCTGTGTTGCAATAACAAAAAGAATACTAGGTAATTATGATAATATAAATAAATGAAAACACATTTGAACTTATTGATGATATAAATAAATGAAGGAACCTAAAGATAATAGTTAGAATGTAATGGTTATTTCAATATTAATTTTGACATATTGTGTTAACCAGTTATCTTTGAGGTTTAGCTTTCAATATTAAGACATGTGTTAAGTATTTAATTGGAAGAGAAGATGGAAGACTATCTCAACTTCAACTATCAATGCTGTTGAAAAAGATAACATTTTGGTAAGACATAAAAAACAGAACAAAAACTAGTGACCTGCCCCCTTCACAAAAAACACAACCTGCCGGTTCTGCTTTAAAGAACAGCTCAAGCACTCCACAGCTTCCTTGCGTGGCCCTGTTAAAATATTGAGCATGTACTTAAGTGCTATTTGGCCAAGTGTCATTTAGGCTGAAGGACTCTCCATCCACAAAAGATGTCTTGAAGTGACTGGATCAGAGCTGCTGGGGAACCTCAGAGGAATACACAGGTGTTGAATTATTTACTCTCCATAAAATATTTATACTTTTGTCCCACAAACTACTAACTACAACTATGAGGCAGGGCTGCAGTTAGACTAAGAGGGGAGCAGGAGTCTTGTTGGTGAATCATGCTAACTTTACATTAACTGTTTATTTTGAGCAGAAGAAGAAAAGAAACATGACATCAGGTACCAGGATTGAGGTCAGTAAATATTAATTTGCAAAAATCTTTAACAGCAAATAATTTGTGTAATTTGGGTGAGGATTTACACCAAGTGTAACATACAGTACCGGTATTTTACAATGACCTTTGACACCAAAGGATTTAATTTGAACATGTACTTAATAAAAGATTTTAGGTCAGTGTTTTGTTTTTGTTTTGCTTTTCGCTTGACACTTAATCAAGCAATGGAAGCAAAAAGTGTTTGATGTTTTACACCAGTAAATGTTTGGTGTCAGAAAGATTCCATTCATAATTTACTCCAGCTACACACACTACTTTTCCTGGAAACTAACTAATGTTGCATAAGTTCTCCCTGCAGCTCTGCGTTCTGCTGAGTGAAACCAGTTAGCGACCCTCTGTGGGGCTAATTTTCAAACTGGTTAAATACCTAAAGACTGCAGTGATCTCAATAGACACACCAAACAACAGCTACACACACAGAGAAGACCAGGCCATTTGGCATGGTCTGTTCTTTTGGAATGGAACACATTTCCCAGTTAAATGAACAAATGCATAAATAGTTGGCTCAGTGAGCAGTGAGGGATTGTTGGGTCTGGCGCCGCCTCCCGATGGCCAGCAGATTATCTTTAAAGTCGCTCTGTTTGGCGAAGAGATGATCAGCAGAAAGCAAATTGCCCAGGACCTCATCTGTAATCTCCCCATTTTGCTCCATATACTGTGATAACATTCTCTGATTAAATTATGGCCGTATTGACTTTTGAGAAGAGCTTGCCTATATCTACAAGATTAGCCTGTGATTAATGATGACACTTAATCCTTTGTTCAAACTGGACAGTTGAAAAATAATTTTTGCGGGGATACCAGACATTAATCTTCTCTCTTTCGTCAGACGCTGAAAAATAGCCTGTAGAGCTCTGGCCGCAGCGCACATGTTGTCCCCATGTCCTCTGTCCTTGTAAAAGTGCAACACGGCGCTGGTGAATCAGTCTCTTCTGGATAAAATTGTTTTTCCTGGGACATATTGTAAGTGATATAAAGCCAAAGTGGACTCGGCGATAAGCTTTAAGTATCAGAGCTCCAGTGCAGTAAAACACGTCTTTTAATTAGACTGGCTGTAAATGAAAGAGTAAATGGATTGGACGGTCCGACTGCAGTTCTAGTGTGTGCAACATTTCTGAAATCATCCATTCATCCATCCATCCATCCATCCATCCATCCATCCATCCATCCATCGCTTGGTTGCCTGGGGCTGAAGCCTTCAGGCCTCAGGAAGACATGACCAAAACACTCCAAATGTAGCTAGTCCATTATAAGTCTGACATACAGACAAACAACAACAACAACAACAGCAGCACTTTCGCACTTTACCTGCAGGGAGTTTAGACTCCAATTAATCTCTAACTTACAGCTCTTTGGAAAGCAACTGAGAGCCTGAGAACTTTGAGGGAACCAACATTGACACAAAAAAACCCACATGATAACATTGAGGACCTGTCCACAGACATTTCAGTAGTGAGGAGACAGTGCTAAAAATAATGGTTTTCTGTTTTGTTTTTTAATAGTTGTGGCAGCAATGCACTTCCATTAGAACAGGTCCTGGGGTAAGTGCTTTCTTGTACTTGTACACAGATTATACAGCTAGATTCAACTAGATTTCTAGAACCTCACGAAATAGCATGATAGTTTCATGTTATCATGTGATACTGAGCCCTGTATTTTTTTTCTAGGGTGGCAGCAATGTGCTCCCGTATGAATTAAATACAAAATCCCACGTTTTAACTACAATTTGCACTAAAAGCTGCATTGACGTAAAGCCGTGCTGGGCTACTGCTATAAGCTGACACAACAGTCCGTGCCATTGCGAACAAATCTGTTAAAAAAATAAATTAAAAAAATGCTTCACTTTTATAAAAGTGTCATGAAACAGTGAAACACAGGTCTTTCTGTTTGTCTGCCCCCCCACTCCTCCCCACATCCCCCCCAACAAATGTGCTATTTCGGTTTCCGTCTGTATTAGCTGTCAGGGAAGCGTTGCATTCATGTGTCACATAAAGAGAGCTACCACCAGAGGTTTACGGACCGCCATGAAAGACGACGAAGAACACAGCAGCGTAGCCTTATTTAGCCAGAAAGGATTGCTGGGATATCAGACATCATCGCGTGACACTTTAGTCACAGACGGGGGGGCTGTTTATACATAATTCCTTTGTAGTTTCGGAGGGCTCATTCTGCAGTTGATCATATTCTCTTCTGTGGTGCTCAGTGGCTGACCTGTTGTGCAGAGATGCGCATATTTACTCTATTCATAGGCTCTGCACTGCGCACATGCTACAGGCACATATTCATTACTAAGTAGCCTGTGGCGACTGTCATGTGCAGACAATGGTGGAAGACAAAAAAAAAAAGCGGCGTACCCACCGCTTCCACAGGGACGCTTCCACAGGGACGCTTCCACACTTGTAGTCACACGACGTAGCCAACGCGCCCCAAACAGCGCCTTTTTAATCATATTCACATAATCTTGTGCGAGTTGTACGCGGAATCGGAGATAAGCCTCCTTATGTTGCTCAGATATCACCGCAAATGAGCATGTCTGAGAAATGTAACACCTTGCACAGACTCTTGCATTTTAATTTCTATGGCATCTGTGACCAGTCCGTCATGTCTCTAACCCCCTCAGGGGACCCCCGGCCCTATCTGCTGCAGACCCCCAAAAACCCATGAGGATGGGAAGGGAGGGGTGCAAGGTGGTGCTGTAGGGGAAGGGGGAGGGACGGCGAGGTTGGGGCCGGGAGGGGGGCACGTTTGATTGATGATGGTGTGAATTAAACAGAAAGAGATTGAGAGAATCCTTTTATCAGGCCAGAAACACGAGTGGATTAAAATGTAGTTGTACAACCCCTCTGTATAATGCAGCAGCCTGGCCGCATATCACCAGGCGCCAGAAGCCAAGATGGGAGCTGCTTGTTATTATTGCCCCCTCCTCAGCACGCCATGTGAAACTTTGCTGGAGCAGGAAAGCAGAGTGCGAATGCATGACACAACTGAAAATAGACCTGAAAGAAATGGTGGATTGACAGAAATGCAAGCTTTTAGTTATTTTCGCAATTTAAGTTGCTCTGTTCCTTTCCTTAAAAAAAAACCCTTTATTTAAGATTTAACAAAAAATTAGTAACTCCAGTAAATAATTAATCAAATAATGAATTATTGGTTATTATGTACACTTCCTTAACTTCAATAGGAAATATATAAACGTGAGAGGCAAGACCTTAATTTACTGACATCTTCCCCAGAAATCTTTTAAATTTAAATCTAAAACCTCAGGTGTATCCTACATTGAATACTTATTATTCTCCAGGCACTTATGGTACCTATAATACATGGTGACATGTATTTTAAATTAGATGCATTATATACATACTTTACGCTTTTGTGAAAAAGCTCTGACCTGTGAGTAATGTTGTTTGCAACAGTATGATAGCGAAGAAGAAGACGAAGACGAAGACGAAGAAGAAGAAGAAGAAGAAGAAGAAGAAGAAGAAGAAGATCCAACATAATAAGTGTACAGCATTGTGGTGGACTGGACTTCAGTAAACTAATAGAGGTTTATGTCTGAAGCCATATAAAGCTTAAAATAGTAGTAACAATAAACATTGATTTGGGCTTGTTTTAGCTTTAAACTGCTACGTTATAAGCCTCTCAGCGCACTAGCCAGCGGGTGAAAGCCCTTGGTTGCCCTCAGCAACAGTGAGTCAACTCCGCCATGACCACGTCTGAGCCTTTAATGGACATGCAGCATGTTTCAGTTGGTGCCGTGGCCTCAGCGGCCGACTCCACTGCGGCTCCGCTGATGTTTTGCGCCACTGCATAATTTATTGTGGGCCTCTTTGTGCACATCCTGTTCTTGCGGTGCAGGTGAGAGTTCAGCTGTTTGGTTTAACACATCACTGAGAAGGACCTCAGACCTGGCTCAGCAGCAGAAGGCCACACATGTGACAAATGCAATTAGAGGGAAATATGCAATTACCGCAATCCCCACTCTCTCATGTGGCCAGACAAGGACAATTTGTCAATGAGGCCCCAGCGGTATCTCCTCAGCCCGGATAGGGACCTGCAGGTACCATTGTCCCTGCCTCCCACTGCAGAGCGGCTGGCCTGCGGTGTTGGATGTCCTGATGCCCCTGGGAGGCCTGGCAGAGGAAGATGTATGGCCAGAGTGAAGAAGCAGGGTTCAATAATCAAAAGCAAAGGCTTGTCTTTGACCGTTTGTGCTACATGCCCTCTATCGCTTCTGAAACACAGGGAGGCCATGTTCAACTGCTGCTGGCAGGAAACTGGGATACTGAGGAACAGAGGACGTGTATAAGAGCATTTCTTTTCATTTTAGTGTCATTAAGAGGCATTTAAAGTAGCAACAGGAACAATATGATTTGAAGATTTAGGTAATTTCTTCAAATAAAGTGAACAAATGACTATAAATATATATAAGAATTCTGAATATTTTTATGTGTGAAGCTCTCTTTAAGCTTTGTAGCAGGCTTTACTCAGGATCTTGAAGAAAGATGGTTAGATGAACACATGTCGCACACAGATTTTTGATCACTTTCGTTATTTGTTCAAGGGATTTTATAGAATTTACTTTGGCGATTGACTGGCTAATCATCTGTGGGGGAGTTCTCGATTTAGCGCAATAGCTTGATTTATACTCTTGATTTATCACTATGCACATGATCATATAGTGTTTGTGAATGTTGCGCTCACACTTAGAGACGCTGCCAAGCTTTTTATGTGCCGCAGCATTTTAATATGTTGCCACAAATGGACAAAGCTGAACATTAAATCTAAAAGTTAAACGCTGGTTTTTCTTTTATATTTATATTTTATTTATTTATTTATTTTTCACCCTGATAGTTATTCAATACTGGGTGAATACTAATTTTCTTCCTGACCCAGACACAAACACGTGTCTCTGCCAAAGTAACTGCTTTTACATATTACATAAAGAAAGTGTTTTTAACGCGGGTGCAACCTTCTTCAGTTATGGTCAATACTGGCCGATGCGTCCTACGCGACCTGCTACGAGCCTTTGTTCCCCCTCTGAATGGACATGATAGATAGAACTGGAGCAGTGGAAGCCAAGACCATGACCGTTTGAGCGCTGACCTGGTTTTCACTGGAGCCGTCGTAAAACACAGAGTCAGAGTCCCGGGGACATGCAATAACATCGGGCCCTGGGTGTAATTCACTATCTTAGCGTGGGGCAATTTTTACAAAAGCCATTACATTTGCCTCGTGATTTGCTGTCGCCTCGGCGAGGGATTCAGGTGACTGCGAGCCCCTCCCCCGTTAATGGAGTTCCAGCGATAAGGACAGGTCTGTTTATTAGCTACGTGCGG
Source organism: Thamnaconus septentrionalis (assembly GCA_009823395.1). Lineage (NCBI taxonomy): Eukaryota > Metazoa > Chordata > Actinopteri > Tetraodontiformes > Monacanthidae > Thamnaconus > Thamnaconus septentrionalis. Next base: position 17,695,382 of record CM020512.1, on the reverse strand, counting down.
TCAAGCGTGGCAGGAACAGCTGAGCGCGGGCAGGTGTCGGGGCCCCTGCGAGGGCTCGGGCACCGCTGGCAGGCCCCGGCGCTCATTTCACGCACGTTACCGTCACACTGGCTACGCCGAAAATAAAATGAGGTTGTTCATGCACAACAATATAAGTGCTGAGTGATGAGTTTTCCTCAGAGCCACACTGCAGCGCGCCCCTCCTGGCAATTTGTTTTGTTTGCAGAAATCAATGAGTCATTTGTAGATTTGTTAATAGAAGAGCCAGAGGAGGAGCTCTATGAATGAAACATCAGCACACATTATTGGGAAGGCCGCCGCTTTTCAAAAAGTAGGCCCGGCGACAGGCAGGAGCGAACACCGACCACGCACAATGCACAAAGTGTGGTAAACGATAAGCCGATATTTTCATGAGGACACACCCACACACACCCACACACAAACTCACATGCTGAAAAGAAAGGTTATCACTTCCGGCGTGCGCGTTTGCAGACATTTACAGAGCCTTGAGGAGAAAATGAACTTCAAATTAAAATGTCCATTTGATGCATTATCCTAATCGGGACGGATGGGGAAAGAGAAGTCTACGGTGCTCTCATCCTTCAGCCTAAGGGGACAGACTTGAAGAGTTGTCATTACCAACTTAGCCCACCACGATGAGCCTGTTGGGAGGTGAATTCACAGAGATTGTCTGCTGTTTTGACAGGTGTCTTTGCGGGTTAATTTATCAGGCAATTACAGAATAAAATGGATTCAGTTTTTACTGGGGAACGTGATTGATGTCATTACAGTACGGTACTGCTTAATTGATTGGTCTGAGTATTGAAAAGATGCTCAAAATCTCAAATTACAGGCCATATTAAAGAACACTACTAAGTATTAAAATGTTTAGTGCCTGGTATGTCTCATTGTTGGATTTGCAATGTCCTTGGCTTTTCAACACAAGAATGTGATTCACCTTACTTTCAGGCTAAGGGCAAATCTTTAAAATTTTTCTTTTCTTAGAAAACCTTTAAATGATCAGTATAAAATTTTGTAATTATTACAAATCTAAAAATTTTTTTTTTGGACATTTTGTGACAAAAAATAAATAAGATTGACTTATCAACAAGGAATCGTTTATTTTTTCAATTGAATTTTAAATCCTCCCTGTTACTTAACATCTTTGCAGTGCAGCTATCGATGGGCCAGACAGCAGACGGACCGGCAGCCTTTATGCAGCCTATATAAAGTGTGACCCGGGAGCCAGGGCTTTCTGTAAGTGTGCCAACGTGGACGCGCTTCCAGCAATAGTCATGCTTCTGCCAGCTGCATCATCTGTGCTTGCACAAAAGCATGCCCTTTGAAAAGCGCTCAGCACACACAAAAAGCAGTGATGCGTGCAGCACACGCATCAGTGTGCAAAATTGCATGCTCACATTACTCTTTATTCAACTTTGGATGCCCAATAGAAATGATAAGGGATGCATTTTGCAACTGCTAGATTTTATTTGGTCTATCTGGAGAGGGATTCACCACTTTCACGTTGAAAAAAAGAAGGGGTTTTTATGTTTTTTTATTTAGAGGTAAATCTTTCATGAATATTAATGAATAACAAAAAAAAATACTGAGTCTGGTTTGAAAAGATTTGGGGTAAAATCTAAATACGCGTCGACAGGCTGAAGTGGAAGCAACAGAGCTCATCCGTCCTCTGGCAAAAGACTCACTGTGACTCATACCAAGTGCACACATCGCTGTAGAGACACTCAATTATGATTCAAATCTCCATAACGGGGCAAAAAAGCCATTTGCCATGTGACCATCTGCAGTGCATCTCCTCTCATTCTGCCTGAATGTAGTTAGCCCGCCCGCTGCACACTGTGAGAGTGCAAAGACTGGAACGTGCGGATTTATTAGTGTCAGGCTCAGACTGTAATCACCACAGGATCAGCGCTGTGCTGATAGATTAATTTCATTTTCTGTGATTTTTCTTTTTCGTTCTTTTTTTTTGTCTGCCCTCCTGAAAATCTCCGAGTGCTCCGGAACAAAGACATGCCCCGTGGCCGCCACTGTTTCACTTTTTTCTCTCCTGATTTAAAACATTGTGTGAAGGCAGCGCGCGGTGCCGCTTTAGTCCCGGCGCCGTAATTATCGCCTGCTTTTCCTCTCCCAGGGATGTTCATGGACAAGGGCCTCATAACAGGTGACAGAATGCCTGCCAGCCGCCCCTAGTTCCCCACCCCCACCCCAGAATGGCGACTATTATAAACCAAAAACGTATGCTCTCAATATATATGCAAATGACGCCTGGTCCCAAGGTGAAGTTCGTGGAGCAGCGGCGGCGCTTGCCTCTGTTTTGCTCATTTGCAAAAATGTTGGGAGCAACAAAGACCACAGGAAATTGAAAAATTGTTACTAAGTATTAGAAAAAGCAATCATTTTCCCCAGGCAGCCTAATCCTGTGGAAATTGATCACACCTATCGCTCTGACATGCACTGGTAGTGAAACACACAAAGGAGGAGAACGCTTGTTTCCTGGTGGAAAATTTGTTTAGTTGCACATTTATTTCTATTTCTCTCTCTTTTTTAAAAAAAAATAAAATAAAATTACTGGTCCGTGTGCTGTCAGGAACTGTTCTCTTTGTTTGTCCCCTTGGCTGCAAACAGTGAGTCCTCAAAAATGAAATTAGTATCAGGTGTGTAATTGTTTTCCCCCCCGACTTTGCCGCCACCACCGCGGCACACAACAGTGAGTAATCTCTCTGCCGGGCTGCGTTATGCATGCAAATCTGTCCATTTGTTGTCTAATTTTAAACACACTGATAGCATCTCACTAATGCATTGGCTCTTCCTTTGCGTGGAAGTACAAATTGGAAACGACAGTCTATTACCCACTGCTTTGACCTTCATGATGGAACATAATGTGAAAGGACCTACGATGCCTTTTCGATGGTCGGGGGAGGGGAGGGGTGGGGTAGGTGCGGGATTCTTGCGGAGGACACACTGGTGATTAATTAACCCAATTAATTTGGACTAAGATTATCTGAACAATTATTTCTCGATAAATCAGAGCAAGGTGTGATGAGGACTACTGCAGCCGAGGTTTAATTACTGCATTAGAAAATGAAAGCGCTTTATTAGGAACACACACACAAGAACTGCCTTTAGCCGAGATGAAAGATAGAACTTTTTGAAGAAGAACGTGTCATCAGTGGCCTTGTAGACCACTGAGGATGAGTTGCCTTGACACAGAAAAGTTAGTATCTTGACACGGGCCCAAACACAAGAATATATCAGCAGCCACGTGAAGCGTCGGTGTTTAGTCAGCAGCCACATCAGGCAATTAATATCTGGGTTGGAGCCACTTGAAGCAAAATTCAATCATAAAGAAACCTCTAATCAGAAAAGTCATTAGCGTGTGTGTAGCATTATGAACATCTGAACTGCTACATGTTGTCCTTTATGATTGAGAGGTCCCATATTATCACCATTATTATTATCATTATTTTTAATTCTAGACTCCAGTGGAGCAGTCTTCATGAAGGGTTGGTATTCATGAACTTTTTAGAATGCACTGTCTGAAAAGTAGGAAGAGAAAAAGTGCAAAAATTTTCTCTATCTTCGCAGTGTTTCGGGTGGAGACACATATTGATAGAAAACATTGGCAAAATGAATGATGCATAATGACGGACCTATTTAAAAAAACAAAAAAGTAAAAAGTGATATTTTACAGATTTGCATTCTTGGTTTTAAACAGCCAAAGCGTCTAAGCTTAGAAACTATGACACTGAGAGACTCGCAGCACCACAGTGGCACCAGCTGAAACTTTTTTTTGAAATGGCTGAAAATATTGACTAAAAAAAGAAACACGTGCTGCTCCCAAAACACTAAACTAGTCCAAAGCTAGAACGAGTGCTTGAAACAGTAACCTGCGTTTTTGTACTGGTTTCTGCTTGAGGGCAAAAGAAATTATGTGAGCCTTGGAAGCTGACACATTTGTTCTCAGTGGCTGACACCAGAGCTCCTTGCTGAGCATGATAGAAAGTAGCTGGTAGAGAGATTTCATATGGTTTATTGCTCCCACTTTCGCCGGGGTTATTTATTGAACCACCATTATGGCCCCTGCTCTCCTCAGCCACCCAAAGCCTCGGTGCCCCTCGATATGATGGAGGAATTTATGCCACATGAACGGCATACTGAGCCTGAGTTTAAGTGTTATTAAGAAGCATCACTCATGCATAGGATACTATTTACAGTAATGCATTCACGAGGGCGGCTCCTTCCTATGACGCCTCTTGAAGAAAAAAAATGATGATAGATTGTGTGCGCGAGGCTGTGGTGTGAGGCTGCGAGTGCGAGCAGGATGGGGGGACGGAGAGGAACCGGGTTTCAAGTGTTCCACGGGCTAAATGAAGAACAAACATGCACCATGCAAGACAGAGAAGGAGAAAAGATTATCATCTGGAGATGAAAGGCAGAGGGAGAAGAGTGGAGCAGGGGAGGGGGATTCATTCACTGCCACACAGCTGTCTTATTTGCAAGGTGTTGAGAAACCATTTTTTTTCTCCTCCAAGAGGATGAAAAGATTCTTCTGAAGCCAACAGGGTCTGCTATCATTTTTGGGCAGCTTGAGCGCTGGAGATGTTATTAGCATAAATTATCTCCCCCACCAAAGAGATAGGAACATGCTCGCTCCTTTCTGCTTTTCACACTTAATTGCCCTATTTACTGAACACTTGCCCATGGACAACAAATGCACACATGCTCCAAGACGCATACAGGACAACAGGCAGACACAAGCCAAATAGGGCATGAGTGATACACTGAACTATCTGCCAAACAGCATTAGACACTGTGCGGCTGCCGAGCCCGTTAAGGTCCATTCACATTTCATGTCAGCTGGAGGACCCAAATACAAATATTAAATATGGGTTTCATGACAATCATTATGGTCTTGTGTTGTGATTAATTACATAAATAAATACACACACACATACATATACACACATACATACATATACACACACACACACATATATATATATATACACATACATATATATACATATATATATATATACATATGTAAATGTAGACATATAAATACATACATACATACATACATTATATACATATATATATATATATATATATATATGTGTGTGTGTTTGTGTATATGTGTGTGTATATATGTATATAACTGGCAACTTGTCCAGGGTGTACCCTGCCACCCTGCCTTTGCCCTAAGACAGTTGGGTTACACCCCAAAAGACCCCTACAACCCAGAGTGCAGGAGGAAGCAGGTAAAGAAGATGGATGAATGGATGTATACATCTTAAAAGAGGTTCAAGAATGTTGGTGCCAAATGTAGGAGAAGCTAACAAAAAAGGGAGCCACAATAAACAATTGCAGAAAGTAGATACTTGTTGCATGAGGTGCATTTACATTCTGTTTTAAACTCAGTATTTACCAGCAGTCTGCCTAAAGAGCACAAGAGTCTCCTGCAGTAGCTCTGCAAAAAAAAAGGAGCCTCATTGAAGTGACCCAGTAAGCAAGAGTGAGGTGAATTATAGATGGCTACGCTTAATGGACTCTTAGCTTCTCTTCACCTAGCCCAACAAGCTCAGAGTGACGTTATATAAGCAGTGCCAGGCATGAGGTGCTTAAGTTTCAGGTTTAATGCATCAGAGTCGGAACTCGCAGTGTGAGTAATTCTCCACCGCTGCTCTGCGCGAATTAGCCGGAAGTCGAGCGCTTAAACAGGCATCCCGTGTCCATAAGTAGAAATAATAAATGTTCCTAATAGTTAATAGCTGCGGCGTCTCTTGAGAAAGAGTGTAAAGGAACACATCATCAAGGCTGACTTCATTCGTTCTGCCTTCCAGGTCATCTCCATAACCCTGGAGGGCCATACAGGATGTTAATGAGGTTGATGGTATCACAGCCTCCATCCACCAGAGCCGGGCCCGCCCACTCCCCTCCCTCCCAGCACCACACAGTAAAAACCCTTCCTCCAGCCCGAGGGGGTCTGTCACTATGGTAACGTCCTGAGGCAGTGACCACATGTTAGAGGGAGACTGGGGGCCATAAGTGGACCGGAGCTCAGGCATGGAGAGGGGGAGCAGGACCAGGAGGGGGAGGAGGAGCTGGAGGAGGAGGAGGAGGAGGAGTTTACAATACAAGTTACCTAAATAAAGCTTTCAGTGACACTGTTTCCTTCTGTTTGCCTCCATTCTAACCCCGAGGCTAACTTTTGGCTGAGTCTCCTATTTCTTACAGGTAAATAAGTGGATTTTTTTTCGTATTCAAACTAAAACTGAATATAAAAGCGGGAAGCACAGAGGTTAACTTTGGAGGAAAACATGTTAGGCGCAGAGGCCAGGCGACGTGTTCACCAATATCAATTCCAGCAGCGGACAAATTAACATAAAATCATTAACCCAGTGTTCAACATAATGATCCGGCCTCCACTATTACAACACATCTTAATGACTTTGGAAAACATAATGTGACCCTTCACATTAAAAGCTGAAATAATTAGTCAGTAACCACGTTGAGATATAAAATGCTCTAGTCTCTATGAAAGGGTCAGTTAACCCCTTAATAGAGAGAAAATGGTTCAAATAACCACTATAAGGGTGTCATTTTCAATAAATCCCCAATACTGTATATATATATTTCCCCAAAACTACTACTCATTTTAGTTGTTGCAATGAACAACTCTGTGACCAACACCAAAAATACTTATTTAGCCTTCCTGCACATAAAAATAAAGACTATATTACTGAGATAAACAAACACCTGTACGGTGTGAGCACGCTGATTCTGCCATGGCGTTGAAAAAAAAGTAAATGTTTTTTGGAATTTTGGAAAATATCTCACAGAAAAGTGCTGCAATTTGTCAAATCCTGAAATGTAAAATTATATTATGATTATTGTGCTTAAGTTACGTCAGAGTGCTTATTATTGGTGTTTTTCACTGCTGTTGGTGTGACTCTCTAAGAAACACTGGGCCAAACAGTCTGTTCTGTGTGACGATGATGGTTCCTCTGACCTTTCTTGTCCTTGCCTCTGCACTATAAGCTTGCCCTGGTGACAGCGGAGTGAACTTATGCTGTAATGTACAATCGCATGCGCGTGATAAATCCTAACCATGGTGATTTAACGCCGCCCCTTCTTGAATCTGCCCGTCCAAGCTGCAGGGTCACTCTTTTGGAAAGGGTGGGGGGATTTAAAGCCATCAGGTGGAGGGGGCACCTCCATCTGACTCTATAAATTTAAAGAAACATGGACCGCACGAATCCAGGAGAAACATATAAATTATATATACATGTTTTAATGTACATATGTACATACATACTGTATATATCATATTGTTTTTTTGTAATAAATATGTTTGTTTTGTTATATGATGATCCACCAGATTCAAGATTATTAAAATTATTTGTCTTATTTTGGTAATAAAGCAATGAATTGAGAAAAAAAAATCAATATACGTTTTTGTTGGGAAAATTCTCAACAATTTATTTTTATGTCTGTAGTATAGACTTTGAGAACATTTAAAACCAGTTGAATATGGAACACAGGCAGCCTTGCTTGGCTTTATCCTTAACTGGATGCCGTATTTTAAGAAGGCGGTGATGCAAAAAATATAATAAGTGAAAAGTAATTAACCTTAATTAACCTTGCTGGACAAAAAGATCCTAATGACTTTTTGGTCCTTATTCAGTCTCCATTCCCTCCCAGACATTAGCCACAGTAACACTCAAACATCACTGTTTCAAACAAACATTTGCATTTCTTTTTAAATCGCAAACTACCTCCCCAGTCTTTCTGTGGGCTGTGACAGAGATGAAAAAAACCCAGCACTTTCGCCTAATCAGCATTTCATTATTGATCCAATGACATAAGACAATACATAATCAAACAAGTGACGTGACACAAGTGTTTCCTGTTGACTGAATCCAACAGGTGCGGCATTTCATGCACAAAGTGCTCCGCTGTATTTTCCAAACAAACGCCCACGTTCATTCATCCGGGCATTCAAAATGAGACACGTTTTAAGCAGTTATGAACAAAACTATTCATAATGTAGCGTGAAAAAAATGAATACATTTAAAGGGTGCAGCTACAAGCCGAGTCCACACGGAGCAGCGAGGGAGGAAAATCTGGCCAATTTCACCGAGCGACGGCTCTAATCCTAGATTTCACCCTAATAAAGAAAAAAAATGTAATTAATTAATCAGGTAATTCACTGCCATGCATGACAGGACGCACATCTGTGCAGCGGGGCGGGGGAGGGGAGGAGGGGGAGCGGCGTGGTGAGCCGTGCAGCTCTGGCCTGATCTTCATCAGCAGCAGCACAGGAATCCAGCCAGTTAGATTTAAAAACAACAACAAACAAAAGCAAACAAAAAATGGAAAAAAAAACTAAAAAACAAAACAAAAAAAAAGAAACAGCAAGTGGCTGAAGGTCTCAGAAAAGCTCTGCTGTCGCTGCACATGTGCTTTGTAGACGCAGCAGCCGCAGCAGCAGCAGCAGCAGCAGCAGCAGCGTGGTGGACGATGGGACGTCTGAGGCTGTCTGAGGTGACGCGGCGGTGACACGGTGGGTGGTGGGGGGAGGGGGGTTGAAGCCCTCCTTTACGCGATGCAAACATAAACTGTGCCACTTCATCTGAAAACAATGTGTGTGTGGGGGGGGGGGGCGGGGAGGCACAGGACAGCAGCGAGTGAGTGTGCTCTCAGCCACGTCTCCATTGTCTGCCCGCCTCTTTCACTCCTCCTCCGAGCATGGAGCATAAGCGGGGTGAAAGAGGGAGGGGTGGGGAGAGAGAGAGAGAGAGAGAGAGAGAGAGACTGGGGGGTTTGGAAAGGGGCGGGGGGGGCAGTTGGGGAGGGGGGGTTAGTGGGGGTCTGGCTGTGTTCTTTCTCCTCTGTCTGTGTGTGCGAATGCACAGACGGTTCAGTAGTAATTTGATGTGTGTCCCCGGGGACATTTGATGGATTAAAGCTAAGCAGCTCCATTTCGCAGCACCACCTGATCTTCCACTGCCTGTGCCCCATATAAAGGCTGGCGTGATTGCTGATCTCAGCTAGTCTGACAGTCTCTCTCTCTCTCTCTCTCTCTCTCTCTCTCTCTCGCGCTCTCTCTCCCTCCTCTCTCTGTCTGTCTGTCTCCATCTCTTCTCTTCCTCACTGGTCTCCCCCCCCCCAAGCCTGCTGCATCACAGGAGCTATCCAGTGCTGAACGGGAACACGCTTTCATTTTTTTTATTTTTTTATTTTCCTGGGGAAAGCTGGGGGAGCCAGAGAGTCTCGCAGCACAGCGTCGCCGTCAGCCTCGTTCTCCGCCGGTTTCCATCTTCTTCCTCATCCTATGTTTTTTTTTTTTTGCCTTTTTCTTCTTTTTTTGGACGGAGCCGCCAACGCTTCTTCTTCTTCACGTCCGCCGCCAGTGGGGAAAAAAAGGGATTTACCGTCAAAGCCAGCTCCGCCGTCCGCGTGCTTCCTCAGAGGGGTCTCTCCTCTCATGTGTTTTTCTCGGCGCCGTGTTTTCACCCACTGAAACATGCCCCGCTCATTTCTCGTCAAGAAGATCAAGCTCGATGATTTCTCCTCATCCAACGTGGCCACATCCAATCACCATCACCACCTGGACGACTCCTTCACTTTTGCACGCTCCATCACAGACTCGGCGGTGACCAGCCTCGGCGTTCGTCTCAGCGAGAATGGTGAGTTGAAAACATGCCTCCCGCTCTGAACCCCTCGCTCCACTTTGGAAAGACGTGCCGCCGGTGCTCTGGAACGGCGGACGGCTCCGCTGGTTTCCAGCGGCAGCCTGGTGTTCGGCCGCCGACAAATATCCTCTTTTGTTTCCTGTCGGCGGGCATTATAGCCTCTGCCTCGGCCAATAATAAAACACCGGCGCTGGTGCGATGGATGATTAGCGAGAGATGTTAAGAAAAAAAAAGAAAAACGCAGCCGGCTGATGTTTTGCATCAACATCCCAAATAATCCCCTCTGCAGTCACCCCACCCCTCAGTCGCCCTGACTTTTTCTGTTTTTTGACTCCAGTGAAGGGCAGACACAATTCAGGTCACAGCCGGGGATTAGCTTATGTAAATAGGGGGGTGGAGGTGGTGGGGGCGAAATATGTGTAGAACCAAAAAGCGGCTCCAGTTGCGTATTTTTGCGACTGTAGCAACTCCGTGTCGGCTGCAGGCCGCCACGGCGGGGCTGCCTGCAGCCGCCGCGCGTCATCCGGGACTGAAAAATTCATGAATATGAAAGATGAGTATCGGATGATACATTTGTCCTTAGCTGTTATTGTCCTTGAGTTCCAATCACGGTCCGATCCTCCGTCGGCCCCCCCACCCCCACCTCCACCTCCCCCTCTCTCTCTCCCTTCCCATCCAAATGGAGCATGCACAGTCTCCCCACCCCCATCCATCCATCGCCGCTCCACTACATTTTTTTTCCCCCCTCCTTCCGGGCATTTGAAAACTAGCAGGGGTTAGAGTTTCAGCCGTTTGCAGGCCCCATCGTCGCCACAAGAGACGTCGACGCGCAGCACTGTACAGCCGGCGGGGAGGCGGGGAGCCAGGGCGCTGAAGGCGTAGCGAGGGAGAGGAGGAAAAAGGAGACAAAAAAAAATGCCGGAGGTGGGGGGGCGAGAGGGAGGGGGAGAGGGGTGGAGGGAAGGAGGGGGAGAGGGGTAGGGGGAAGCAACGAGGCTCCATCACGTGACGCGAGGTTGTACAGTAAACACGAAAGAGAAGAAGAGGCTGCGCGGTGGTTAACGGCACGCTGAGCCGAGAGGCGACCTTCGCTCTCACCGTCCGCTTCAACGAGAGCGCCGCTTCCATTTTGTGGACGCGTTTGGGACAGCCGGGTGCATCTTTGTTACCATGTCTGTGATTTTAGAGATGATCTTTTTTGGGAAAATATATTTTTTCTACAGTACAAACAGCCAAATAGTGTGTCGCCTCATGTTGTGAGCGTGCCCACCTGTTCTACAGTGAAAACCACAGCTCAGTAAATCAGGCTCAGGATGATTAAGGATGACAAATCACAGGGCTGTAAATTAATATTGTGGCTTAACTTACAGCAGCTGGTTGAGATGTATGTCAGGTCAGCGTGCTTGAATCAAATTGCACATATTTCCTCCAGCAAGAAAGTCCTTTTGCATGATTTAATTGGTATTTAGCCAGTTCTTCAACAGCGACACTAAAATAGAGCAAATGCAAAATAAAGGAGCGGACAGGTGTTGAAAAAAGGGGGCTATTTAATGAAAACGCACAAGCTGCCGGTTGAAAAGAGGGGGGGAGCAAAGTGAAAGAAATCACAGCGTGGCTGAAAACACCTTTCATCAGCACTTTTTGCCGCACCAGCAGATTTTCTCTTCCTCCCATTGTGGAGACATTTGACTTGAGTGTCTGTCGAACAACAAAGAGGGTGGCTGAGAGGGTCCATTAATTACATGCTTACTTTGCATTAGAGGAATGAGTCTATGGGCTGTAAAGGCTGAGACAGCACGAGCCCTAAACGATGAGCTCTGTGTCTGACCTTGGGTAATTGAAACGTGGTAAACAGCTGCGGTTGCATTTGTGCCGTTTCTTTTTTTTTTGGGGGGGGGGCTTTGTGTAAAAATAAAAAAACATATTTTCAAGGAAGGAAGTGATGCAGGCTGTTTGCTGGGGGCACAAGAAGCTCTGACGTGCCTGTAAATTGTATGTGCGTAAAGCTGAGAGCTGTTTAGTTTCTTCCTAAAGGTATTTAATCATGTTTCCTGCTTTTGTTTTTATTTTTCAAGAAACTGAAAGCTGAAACGGTGCAGCGCCGCACAATAGCGTGTGTGCGCCGACCTGTTGTCTCCCTGTTGCTGCTGCGTTACAAAAAGGGGTGTGGGAACAGAGACCCTCCCAGCGAGGAGAGGCTGGAGTAGGAAGGAAGCACTTAAGCTGATTCCATAATGGTTTCTTGAAGGCACTTGAGCGCGCTCGGCTGCCGCAGACAGGTGACCCCTCTTCACGTCCAAACATTATCCAGACGACGGCGGCGCAACGTGCTCGATAAAGCGCGACTGTGTGTCACGGATACTTTATCTGCTCCTCGCAGCGTCCCCGCGTCTTCCCCGCTTTGCCCTCGCAGCTGCACTGTTTTACATACGACGGCCTATTGATCAATTCCAAACTTTGAATTCCATTATAAAGCAGTCAATAACTAATTTCCACCGCTTGCTGCACACAGTGTTCAGGAATGCCTCTCTCCCTGGCCTGCCGTTACGCACTACTTGCCTCCGAAAGGAATATTTAAGGCCACGTTTTTGTTGGTGCAGTCACACGCTCCACCTGTGGAGGATCAACTGCCTGAGGTTAAACGCATTTAACATTTCTTTAACTCGCGAGATTCAGGGCAGAGGATAATACTTATTTCCGTTTGACTGAATTTAGCTGCAGCAAGCCTTTTAGCTCCTCTGGCACTGGCGTGCTTCAGAGGGAGAAGAAAAGACATGAATGATGCCAACAAAGATTTATCTCTCAAATCAGGCTGTGCGCAGTTGGAGATATTTAAATCACCCAGGGTGCTTTGTGTTTGCCTCACTTTTTTTTTTTTTTTTTTTACCTGTTTCCAGACTAAAAAAGAAACAAGTACAAAAACAAAACAAAACAAAAAAATCAAATCCATCAGGGTGTCAGGAGCCGTGCAACATTTATCAAATCCAAAACACAACAAAAACAAAACCACTTGCAACAAAAGATTTACCAGAATAATTGATATGCATGCAACCTTATGTTTTTTTTCAACCTTTAAAGATAAACTAAAGAAATACGGTGACTCTTTCCAAAAAAAATAAATAAAAAATAACCCAAATTTCAGAAATGTACTAGTACATTTTTTTGATTTGTAAGCAGAAATGGGATGCCGCCTCCCACCCCCCACCCCGACCCCGACCCCGCTGAGCCACAGAGTGCTGACCTATCTTTAAGAAAAAGAGTTCTAATCAATACTTTATATAAGAGCGGCTTAATATGCATCCTCTCGCGCAGGAGACGTCTTTGATGAGACGTCGTCCGCTGCTGATGCTCGCAGCCAAATTGCATTCGGAGCACATCATGCTCCTCCGCATCACTGCACTACCCCAACCTGTGGGCTTGAGGAGAGGAGGGAGTGGGGGGGGGAGAAAAGCAATTAGGCCCATGCTGCCACTAACCCTCTCGCCGTTTTTTTTTCCTTTTCTTTTTACAAACGGCAACCGTCCAACATGATAATCACGTAATCAGCAACATGTCACTGTGTCCTCCTCCTCCTCCGTCAACAACCCCTGGCCAACTGTGTCTGCGTGTGTGTCTCCTTCACCCAGGCTACATCCAGGATTACATCACGCCATCTGCATACCAAGAGGAGAAGAAGATGGAGCACAAGCTGGCGTCGCCGGTGTCGGATCCCCTCTACGCCCAGGTGAGCGGCGGCGAGGAGTACTGCGACCCCGACCTCAAGCACCCCGACAGCCCCCAGTCCGGCATGACCGCCAGCGGCTTTTACAGCGGTGAATCGGAGGCCCTGGCCGAGGGTTACACCATGGATGCCTTCTTCATCACCGACGGGCGCTCCAGGCGGAAGGGCGACGGCGGCGAGAGTCAGGGCGCGGCGTCCAGGAGCAGCAGCGCCAGCGGCCAGGGAGAGGGCGGCGGCGGCGGCGGCGGCGGCGGCGGCGGCACTCGTGCAACGAGTGCGGCAAGACGTACGCCACCTCATCCAACCTCAGCAGACACAAGCAGACGCACCGCAGCCTGGACAGCAAGATGGCCCGCAAGTGTCCCACCTGCAACAAGGTGTACGTGTCCATGCCGGCGCTGGCCATGCACATCCTCACCCACGACCTCAAGCACAAGTGCGATGTGTGCAGCAAGGCCTTCAGCCGCCCGTGGCTCCTGCAGGGCCACATGCGCTCGCACACGGGCGAGAAGCCCTTTGCGTGCGCGCACTGTGGCAAAGCCTTCGCCGACCGCTCCAACCTCCGCGCCCACATGCAAACACACTCTGCCTTCAAGCACTACCGGTGCAAGCGTTGCAATAAGACCTTCGCCCTCAAGTCCTACCTGAACAAGCACTACGAGTCGGCTTGCTTCAAGGGCTCGGCGGACGAGGACGACTCCGGATCGGAAAAATAGCGGCGAGGAGCGAGAGTTGGAAAAAAAACATTGTTTTTTTTCCCCCCTCAAGTCCCCCCAGCTGTCGGTTCACTACCAATAACCCTGTTCACTCGGCCCTCCATTGCCTTTTTTTTCTTCCCTTTTTTTAGAAAGCAATATTTTCACTGAGATTACGTGAAGAGACTCCAACGATCCATGGCAAAGACAATTTCAAAAAAACAAAAGATGCTGGATTATTTCCCTGCACAGTAGCCAATCGTCCACAGAAACATACAATCAAACGACCTTGCCACCCCAACCCCCCCACCCCCCCGACCTCCACCCACCTACCCACCTGATAGAGACTGTAGATGATAGATGTACACAGTTAAGCAACACGTGCTCGCACGGATGCAGGAACATGTAAACACGCTCACTCAGACAAACACACACACACACACACACACACACGCATACACACATTAATGTACGCACGTGTGTACACACACTTACACAAACAACTATATATGAGGCCTGGCATGTGAATTTTTATCAATGACTATAATGATATTGATATCAATAGTAATAATATTTAGATTCCTGATATTTTATAGCAAATAGTGATGAAAAAAAATGCTAAAAAAAAATCATAAAAAGGACTAACAGTGTTCTTTTGTTTTTTAGAGACAAAATGACCTCTTGTATTTTTATGCTGCTTTTTATTTGCTAAGAATTGAATTCTTTTGCAACTGCCAACATGAACTTTTTATGAAAATGTGAACTATGACAGTATTTGCAAAAAAAGGAGATCATTTTAAAAGGTTAAAAAAAAAAAGACAAAACCCCACTTTTTTCCGCACCAATGTTCCAATTCAACGGATGTTATTTTTCTATTTGATTTTTCTAAATTTATTTTTGTTGTGCTTATTATTATCTTTTGTCGACGAAAGCATCTTTGTAACTGTGGGTATTCAAAAAAAAAGAAAGAATTTACAGGCCATAGGTCTTTCACTTCTGCCAGAGCTGTAATTTTAAAAAGTTGAAATGGCCTGTTGAACAGGTTTTTACGCTCAGTCTGATCAAAAATATGGTCTCACACTGATTTACAGACTCGGACATAAAACACTGGGAGCCAGACCAAATGATCCATTGTAATAAGTGCCATGTGCAGGTGACTCGTCTATAGCAATGAAACTCTCACTGTTCTTCCTCTAACTTGGTGGCTTTATGGTGCATCGCCCCATTTTAAAGAGCAATCTCCATCCAGTATTTGAGGTGCTCCACCTCTACCAGTGTTACCTCAGATAGAAGGGATGGACTCATACACCCCCAGTTACAAAGTGACGGTCAAATTAATGTTTGTCTGTTTTATATGTCGCTCAAAGCTCTGCCCACATTTTTAGATGCATACCATCTATTTATCATGTAAATACTTTATTTATTTACCTATTTATCTATTTATTTATTTACCTTATTTTCTGCGTATTTATTGACGACCTGATTATTTGTTAATGGTCATGTATTTATTTATTATTTAAAAAAAATGAACATCCATTGACCTTGTAAGATGCTGCTGATCTTCAAAGAAAATGTTTATATGCATGAAAACTGTAGAGAGTCCGCGGGACTTAGTTTTTTTTATTTTTTTATTTTCTATTTATTTTTTTAAAGAGGAACAATGTGCAGTGCCAGTGCTGGGACACTTCTAAATGAATGAACACTGAGTTACTTTGGTTTCCGTGGCAATAACTTCACACTGACACAGTAACTAACACGTGGAACAATCACAGCCGTCCTTTTTTCAGTCGATTGAGGGCAATAAAACAAACAAAAAATAGCAAATCCTGCTCCATCTCACTGTTACTCCCAAAAATTGTGGCTTCCAGTAGACGGGGAAATCTTTTGGCCCGTTGTCCTCTTTCAATCTCAGGCAATAAATAATTGTTGGGTGTGCACTCAATCGCCATCCGCGTGTGAAACTATCGGATTGTTCAAATTAGAGAGACAAACAATGTTGGGTGTTGTCGAGCCACACTAAAGGTATCAGAGGTGCACAAGCAATAAAAAAAGAAAAGAAAAGAGTGGAGCAGTGACTATGAGCAACACGCAATCGTTAAACAGCAAGAAAAACGATAAATTTGACTGAAAAAGGCTGCTGGTCTTCAATTCACTTCTTGTTATTGTAAATTTCTCATTAGTTTTTAAAAGCAACCAGGTACAACAACTCTCTTCTGGCAGCTGTAAGAAACGATTCACCTGAACTGCAGGGTTCACTGTTAGACAGCAGGATTACAATAATTCCCTTTTAGGTCACAGGCATTGCCGAGCGTTTCGCATCGCACGGCTAAATTAAAAAAAAAAAAAAAAAATCACAGTTGCTTCCTACTAATTTCCGAGTCGATGAGAAGAGCACAGCAGAGGTCCCCCAGAGGAGCGAGAGGAAGGTTCCTTCCCGGTTACGACAGACAGAGCAGGGAGGGAGGTCACCGACACACCGCAGCCTTCACTTCTCGAAAACGATATTGACATAGACAGTTTTCCAAGACGGGGCGCGATAAAAACGAAGCGCCGCAACGCATGTCAAACTTCGCCATCACTCGTTCCCCACTACTCTCCCTCCTCTCCCCCACCCCCACCCCCCCCACCGCAGCCGTCCCCATCTCGTCCAAACTGCCTCTAAACAGACGCGCGGCGGACGAGATGCGCTGAAGTGGGATTGGCGGAGGGTGGCGGACTGTGGGAGGATAACAGGTGTTTTCAGACAGACTGCAGATAGGGGAGCGTAATTGAGTCGGTGAGCGACCTCCAAGGGGAAGGTCAAGCACCAGCAGGCAAACGCACTGTCAGCTATTTGCATATTCCAAAATGGATGACACGCTCGCAGCCGTGCTGAGCTCGGCCCTTCCGGAAAATAAGGGGGCGGGGGACATACTGTGGCGATAAAAAGAAAGAAGAGGAGTCTCTGCTCCGTTTGAACATCCTCTTCTTCCTCTTTTTCTCTTGCTTTTTTTTTTTTTTTTTAAACCATCATCTCGTCAATGGTCGTCAGTGTCAAGTGTCACAGCTGAATCCATGCATGAGAGCATCCAAACCACCTGTCTCTTGATTAACTTGCTGAACACACAATTTGGCACACTGCTTGTTACCGAACAAACGCAGCAATCACAACTTCCAGGAGATTCTTCCTCTTTTTTAAAAAAAATAAATAAATTATATATTTAGTCTGTTTTGTGTTACAGAAAATTTGTGTTTTTTTTAAAATGACACATAAAAGCAAAGAGAACTTTGAGAGCATATATCAGAAATGCACTTGAGACAGTTACGACGCTAAATTGTCCACAGAAATTGGGTCACAATTTGAGTCTTAACTTCTGAATTTAGATGTAGGGAAACATTGTTCCTCTTTGACGATTTTGTAAATATATTTGTAAATATATCACAGCAATAATATGACAATGCATGTAGACATTTAATTGCTCTTTTTTCTATTCATGCTGTCTTTTTATTAAAAAAAAGACATATACAGGTACCAATTGCAGTCTGGGTGGCCACGTCAATCAGGGAGTGTCTTGACTAAAAAGCTATCTGTTGTAAGTTACAGACAAAAATTCCAACTCTGTGTATTCTCTGAGGTTTGATCATATTTTGTATTATTTTCTCTTTTTTTTCCATGTTCTTTTATTTATGTGCCCGGCTTGGCTGCGCAATGAAGAAGTGCCAAAAAGTATGATTTCCATGACAAAAGCCTTCAACATATGGTTGGCTGCTTGAAACCTTCCATATGGTCCTCAAAGAAAAAAAAAGTGATTAAGATTTTCCATTTTCCTTGCAATCTCTCTCTCTCTTTCTTTCTCTCTCTCTCACTCTCTCTCGCTTTCTCTTTATCGCATTCTCTCTTTATCTCTCTGTTCCAGCTGAGTACGAAGAAACATAAGCCATGATTGCTGAGGGGTGTTTTTGATTTATCTTGTTCTGCTACAATTAATACTAATGACAACAATAGCAATGATAACGTTAATAAAAACAATAGCACAAGGAACCTACAAGTGTACTCATATTTCTTTTGAAATTTTCATTTTTGTCTTTGATCAAGTAAAAAAAATGTTTATTCTTTTTAAATTGTTACAATGCACACGCATGAATACAAATGTTCCAATGGCGTAAATGCAATTGTCTGTGCACAAATTTGCACAGCTTTTCTCATAAGTAAGTACGTTAAAATGAAACCTTCAGAAACCCTGACAGGAACTTGTTCAGGAGAGCCCTTTATCACCATTAACACAGCAAGTAATTAGAGTCATGGCTCTAATGTGCCTTCAGCTGTAGACTCCCGCCAATGTTTGATCAATCTCACGAGCTTTACTGTCAATTTGCAAACTTTTAATTTCACTGCTACAAGGCAAACAGATGCCTACTGCCTTTGTTTTCCGACAGAGGCTGAAAAGCAGGAGTGGTCAGACGACGTGACAACACCAATAATGCTCTGAATGAGAGTTCCTGCCATGTCGCCGTTGCCAAACGCACAGGCATCTGTTCCACCACTATTAAGACCCTTCCTGGCCATTAAATTTTAATGGGACATTGATTTTATGCTGGAACTACTCTTTCAGACTGACTCAAAAAGCCAGTCAAAAATATGGCGCAAAATAAAAAATGAATCACAGCAGACAGACAGAGATTATAATTCCGGGTCTTTGCTTGATTGGCTTCCAGGGAATATTCAACACTTGAATTCAATCGCTTCTTGCCCTTCAACGTCCTCCAGCAGCACAGCGGCAGTATAATGAGACAGGAGGCAGTGCAGCGAGTCAAAATGATAAAGAATAAAAACAAGACACTTTGTTGCCATCTTGCCTTCCTTTGTGGGCAGAGCAGAGACAGATACATGCCGCGGTGCTGGATGTGCACTGTAAAGCCAAAGTGTCTAACAACAAGTCTGCAGCCAAGTGTTGATTCCCATCAGCTCCCTGTGCTGCAAATCAACATTCATGAAAGTTTAACCGTGCAGATGTTGCTCCTTATCAGATTTTATGATGAAAGTAAATAACTGATTTCATTACGAGGCAATGGACTATAAAATGGGGGTTGTGGGGGGCGGGGGGGCTGCATGCAATCCAATTACATCGCCTGTGCTGCTTGTGCTGTGAGTGTAACAACGGCAGCAGTGAGTGATCAGCACCAAGGCAGGCATGGAAACCGTGACCCCCTCAATCGTATTCCCGCAAAGCTCCAAAGACAGCCAGCCGCTCGCACTCTGAGCGCGCCAGCTAAATTATTGAAAACAACTTGCAAAATTGAGCACACTACACCTACACTTCAAAGACTCTGACCTGAGAGTGGTATCATCTTCTGAACAGCTCCAGGAGAAAATATGGCTGCCTTCTGACGGTGTGCGGGGTGAACAGGTTACTGCATATATTTACCTAGAGACGAAATGGAATATACTACATTTCCAATAAAGTCAGGCTGTATTTATAAAAGCCCCAAAACCACAGATCATAATGAGCCTCCGGGGAGGGGGGGGGGGGAAGTATAAAATCTGCACAGACCATTAGCTTAAATGGCTTCGCTGCCAAATTATCTCAAAACATATAATTTGGTAAAGGATTTTGTTGTTGGCAAATTCATATAAGCAGTGACGTATTTTAGTGGCAACAGGTGCATTTGAGTTCTTGTAAAGCAAAAAGCAGCGTTCCAAAAATGATCTATAAATATAAAGGGATAATTCCTTGTTGTATAAATGCACTCTTTTTGTACATATTCCATCCTTTCAAATTCATATTTCAAGAAAATGATCCTTGATCCATCTTCTAGGTTCCATCTTAGGACTGTTTTATATATTCTGGACATTTTCATTGAAGCACTGAAACATCCTATGACATGAAACAATAATTATACTTTTGCTGAACGTGATTTAATGATTAATTGTGATGTAATGGTCCACTTAGAAGGAAAAACCCCTCCACACAATGAATAATCCTAGATAATACATATCAAATGGTATTTGGTGTAAAAAAAAAATTTATAAACTGGACTGATTGAAAGACAGCGTCATTTCACAAAAAATGACAACGATGAAAACGTTACATTTGTCAGAGTTGGGCTGAAAAAGATTTTTCAGCTCGAACTATCGTTGAATGTTATAAAACAACAGCTCGAGTCTTAAATAATAAACTAGATTTTAGATCCAGACACTAGATTCCACATTTTTGCAACCGGTGCTGGCCTTTGCTTTGACCCGTCGTGTGCATCTGGCGCCATCTGTTGGTTGATCCCCAAACGACGACCGATTGTAAAGGAAACAACTACGAACTGCTAAGGATTTTGCCATCAGTTCAAGTGGATTACCCACATAAAATGTATTTTACGGTTCAAATGACAACAAGGATCTAGTGTGTCTGAGACAGGAGGTCTCCTTTGCGCACTGACCAAAGTCACAAGATGTTTACTGCAGCCGCTCGCACAATCAGGGCGTACCAACTGTTACTGCCTCTTTAAGAGCTAACAGTTTGTCTTTTCACATTCTTCATCACAGGAGAGATGCTCATTAAAAGCTCCTCCATTCCTCACTGTTTCATCAAGTGAGACTGCCAAGCTCTTTAACTCAGTGTTCTTGATGTTTGCGCTGTTTGTGTAAAACCCATCTGTTTCCTCGTCTCTCTGTTGGCAGAGGGTCCACCTCATCCGTATGCTTCCCTTTTTGAAGTCATGTCAAAATCACATTTTTATGCATCTAAGATATCCAACTTGTCATCAGCACTCAAGCAAAGGTGAACGAGGGCATTCTTTAAATAGATCCCCCTCCTCTCCCTCCAGTGCCTCACAATATACATGTAGAAACAAGGACTGAAAATGAGGAAGCAGATGTCGGGCTTTTCTTAATTCTGCTTTGGAAATAATTAAGATCATTTTAAAAAATAATGTTTAGGTCTACTAAATAGGAAAATTATTATCTTATTTTAGCGGATACTTCAGGAGTATTTGCAATTGAACTTGAGCTGTAAATGGAAAGTGTACAACATTTAAATCATTTCCAAAGCCTTCGTTCACAGAGTGGATTCTAAAGAGCAAATTTGTTTCGAGGAAAAGAAAATAATTAAACAGAATTTGTATTCTGGGGAGCAGTAGTCAAAGGAGATAGTAGGTGGGGAGGGGAAATCATTTTTATAGGTTGAAACAGTGACAGCCACCAGTGAATAATCAACATCACTGAACAAATCAGTCACACATTCAGTCACAATCAACGGCAACGCCCACTGTTGCTAAACCATGTCAGGATTTCAGACACATTCATCTATCACAAAGACACAGTTTTGAAGAATGAAAATCACCATCAGAATAATTATCACTTTAAAAGCATGTCAATGTGTAAAAGAGAGGGGGGGGAGAAAGGTATAAATATAGCTCGCTTCTATGTTGAAAAGCTGGCAGGTAATTTTCTCCAGCTGCTCTAAGTGTGACAATCCCAGTGGGAATGAAATCTAATATTAACAGCAAATCATTATGTGGGAACTGTTCTTCCGTGACCTGCCATTGTACCTGTGTGACTAACTCAATCTAAGTAATTGAGATATGTAAGCGAAGAGAACACAGTCCTGCTGTGACAGCAGAGGGTCGCGCAGAGTGTAGTGGGTCTCCAAACACACCCGGGCACCTGAGATAATTTACATGTCTATACGGTTTGATTGACAGGGTCCCATCTAATCATGAGAGGCCGCCTTCCAGCATGTTGATGAAGTAGTTTATGATTGACAACACAAAAAAGCAGTGTGTGTGAATCTGACATTGTATAAAGTGGTGACGGCACCAGGAAGAATGTGTCACTGTACACATTTACTAAGGCGTGTTTATTTATAGTGAAAGACTTAGTTATGCAGCCAGCTTCATGCAGCATGTCTGTATCTTTAGTTGGATTTATTCTGTTGCTGTCTTTTTGGTCTATACCAGTGTCAACTCAGTTGAAATGTAAAGCAAATATGAAGTATGTCAAACCTGTTCTAGCTCATTTGTGTGAAAAGACACATGAAATGCAGCTGACTACAAATCTATTGACAGACAACACGGAAATAAACTGTGCATTCAGTGCAGGTGCTAAATGACACGATTTACTCATTCAGTTTTAACATGCAAGGAGATATAATATCCAATAGGGCTGCTAATAATTACATTCTATACAATAGGCTATGTATAGACTTCTTCATGTTGCAAAAGATCCCACTGTGGGGAATTAATCAACATGAGAGGCGCTGCCATTGGAGTTCAAAGTATTTGTAATGATTCAGTATAATGGCCTGCCACTCCTGTCCAAGAAATCATTTTTAATTGTCTCATTAGAAGATGCTGTGGCTGTGCGGGTTGGAAAAAACAACAATTGTTCTGTTTTTCCGCGCCACTGCCATAGATCTTTGAAGCTCGCCGCTTACCTGTGCAAAGCTACGGGGCCCAGACGTCCTTTTGTAACCACAGCAACCTGGCTGGCTCCTTGAAATTCCTGCATAAATAGAAATATCACCAAGTAGCTCACTTTGAAGGAGGTAGCCTATATCACGCTACAGCCGACAATACAAAACACTGACCTCATTAAAAACTACTGTCACCAAAGGATTCTGGGCTTGTTGCAGCTCTTTTCAACTGCTCGACTAATTGCTGTGGTGAATATTAATGAGAAATGGTTTGGCCACAAAATGAATGATTTAGCTGACTAGAAAGGGAAAAGTTTGGATTTTGTCACTGGATACACAATCAAAAAAACTAAAGAGCAATGATCTGCACAAGTCTGCATATATGAAGTCATGTAAAGCAGTTTTGTACACTTGGATATGTGTTTGCCAATTTTAATCACAATATAAGATAGGTTGATTTCTACTTTTTGTTCTACACAGACCAAAAGTATACATATTATGAGAGATCAGCTGTGAAAAACCTTTCCGTTGAATTTATATGAGTGCAATGTTCCCCCGCATCACATTTTAAGTGCCATAAAAGGTACAATTCCACATTGCTTGGTTAATAGCAGTGCACCACATATTTACAGGACAATCCAACATTTTAGCTGCACGTATAGAGTAATAAATACTGGACTTACATTTGTGGGACAATAATAGCAATGTTGTTGATATGTAAATTAGCAACCTTGTCCTACGTCAGGATTACGTCGGATACTGTATTAATGATTTGCTTTCCCCGAGGACTCATTTTTTTGAGTGCAAGAAAGTGAAAACTAGCAAGTCGACAAAGAAAATCTCAGGGGCGTGAATTGACGGCGCATACAGCCAATGAAAACCTTCTTATAAATGACGCACTGTGTAAACAGACCAAGCAACCCGGAAGTAAAGAGACGCTCTCGTCATCACCGCTTCTTTCGGCTAATGTTTCGTTTGTTGAATTCAACTAAATGCCTGCCGAAGTCGCTCGTTGTATCCCACAGAAACAAGTGGAGAATGTCCACCGGGGCCGACAAGGACTTGAATAATAGTGATAACAGGTCGATTCATTCGGACAATATCGAGGAGGTTCATAACGTCCCAATGGACGTCATCACCAGGCCCATTCCCTCTGTTCTGGATGAGCTGAAAGTTCAGAGCCTTATGAAAACAATTAAGGTAATATGTGATTTTTATATCTTTATATCCGTGTGAGTTGAGAGACCAACAACCCTGCGTAATGTGGGTTCTTTCTGCGTTACTTAATTTCAGTATCCCCCCCCTGCAGTCCCTCCAGGTCTACCTGAAGACGAACCGCAGCACCGGCGTCTCCAACTATCGCACATTTGTTGCGTCTATTCTATCGATATCCATTTAACGGTGCTTCGTAAAAGTGACTTTCTGTGTACCTTCAGGAGACGGAAGACCCCAGAGTCGTCCCTCCCATTGATGTGTTGTGGATCACAGGCAGAGAGGGCGGAAACTACTACTACTCCTTTGGTGGCTGCCACAGGTTTGCAGCCTATCAGAGACTGAACATGCCATCCATCCGGGCGAAGCTCATCAAGTCAGATGTGTCGCACCTGAGCACCTATCTGGGGGGATCGACGCCTGATCTGCGATGATGAAGGTGAAGGTTCCCGAGTGACTTTTGACTTCTGTGCCACAAGTGGTGGCTGCAGAGAGACTCTTTCACCAGTAGGGGGAAATCTGCCTCCTTGGTTTCGACTGAGAACTGTATGACTTTATGTCAGCAATCCCTTTTCTTTTTTTTCTTTTTTTCTTTTTTGTTAAGTTACGCATCATGGTAATTGACCTTCATTTTCCTGCTGCTATTTCGATGGATCTCACAAGCGCTATTTCAACTATTACAATAAACAGCAACAATATTTTACAACCTATTTTGCAACCACTTAGCATACAGTCAGCCTCGACTGGCTAGTTGCCGGCTTCCCAACTCCCACCTTTTGCACTCACACCTCTTCCAACCTACAAAGTTCAGTAATGATTTCATTCAAATTGTATTAGCATAGGGCGACACGGTGGCGCAGTGGTTAGCGCTGCCGCCTCACAGCAAGAAGGTCGTGGGTTCGATTCTGGGGCCCGGGCCTGGGACCTTTCTGTGTGGAGTTTGCATGTTCTCCCCGTGTCTGCGTGGGTTCTCTCCGGGTTCTCCGGCTTCCTCCCACAGTCCAAAAACATGCATGTGAGGTCAATTGAACACATCTAAAATTGTCCATAGGTGTGCATGTGAGTGTGAATGGTTGTTTGTCTCTATGTGGCCCTGCGATGAACTGGCGACTTGTCCAGGGTGTACCCTGCCTTCGCCCTAAGACAGCTGGGATCGGCTCCAGCAGACCCCCGTGACCCTGAACAGGAATAAGCGGGTATAGAAGATGAATGAATGAATGAATGTATTAGCATATCCAACCAATCACTTGATCCTGAGTAGTTCACATTGTGAGCAAAGCTTGTTGTGGTTTGCACATTATTCTGTCCTGCCAACTCTGCCCTAAAGTGCATCAGGATCAGTGCTTGCGTGTACAAGAGGGTGACTTTAAATACAGATTGTTACCCTCCAAATGCAACAGTTTCAGCCAAATCCAAACATTATTTATGAGTAATTAGACATTTTATTTAATTAATACCTTAGTTGCTTAGTTAGTTACATTAGTTAATGACACTGCCAATAATTATGAATTCATTTTATTAATAGTTTTTTCTTTGGTGATTCAAAAAAATATTTTAAAAGTGCATCACACATTAGATCATATATTGATTGGACATAAGTGGCTCCAATCCCACCCACCCGCCCTCCCACCACAGTCTGTGAGGAAGGAACTGTGGGCTTCAATGCACCTAATATAACAGCACAGAGACCAAGTCTTTCCGACGCAGGCGTCTCCACAATACAGGTTCAGAGGTGCTTGATGGCACCCCTTTGCGACCGTGGAGGAAATGAAGGGAGACCCGGGGCAGCTTTGCACCGAGAAGCCCTAAAGGACTCTAAATTTCCCCCTGAATCGTCGCGTGTGAGAAGACTTCCTGTGGCTCGCTTACTGTCTGGAAGTAACCATATCCTCAAAGGCTTTTTGACACGCAACACCCATAAGAAAAAAAAATATTGCACCTGTTCCTTTGGGGGGGCGCTTTTCAGGGGTGGTTCTGGAAGCTTTATGTTTGTGGATTAAAACAGGTCAAGAGAGTCAAGGGAACTTACAAAAGGAATTTTATTTTTTATTTTTTTGCAGTTTTCAAGTGTAGTATTTTACTACAATAAGGTTTGCAAAATCTAAAATGTTTAAAGCCCTCCTACCCCCATTTGTCATTTCTACTCTTTAACCCTCAACAATGAGATTGAAAATAATGGAATAAAACTAAGCTGCCTGAATTTAAGGTATATGTTCTCATTTTTGTGGAAAAAAACCTTGGCGGATTTGGGTCGTTCTCGCTACAAACAACTATGCATAATTGTTTCAGTAGTTACAAACAAAGGCTCATTGTTAATCTTTCATCAAGCACTGATTTACAAAGAAGGTTCTGTTGCTGTTTGTAGTCTAGCCATCATAGCAGCCATCATAGGTTACTGCAATTATTTGATTTTCCAAACTTGTTTTTTGCAGTCACGTCTGCCACCAAACATTGAAAAAAAATCTAAATGAAACAAATCGTCAGTCATGTTATTTCAGGAAATCAAATGGAAAAAAAAATTCACAACTTTCTTTTGGAAATAAGGGAGACAGCAGCTCGTGTATACCGTGTAAACCACCCTATTGTTTTTATTGTTTGTGCCCTCAAAACATTATGCACATAATAAAAAAAATGGATATCAACCATAAAAGCAAGAAGAGTGTCTATAGACATGAGCATGAAAAGAAGAACCAAGTTTGAGATAAGCTTTGACCTCCCCTTTCTTCTTCACAGTGATCCAGTGATCAGATATCTAACTTACAAGTGTTACCCGTACCCTCCTGTGAAGTCTGCCTACTTTTCAAATACAGCTCATCCATTTGTTCCACTTGGAGAGGCCCTACAACCTAATCCTCTTGAAAGAGTTAAGGTTGAGCCGCGTGAGTCGTTGATGGCTTCTCACAGCTTCCTATCCGGAATTCCCTCAGACTGCTGCTGGCTGCAGGCGTGTAATTTGTGCCAGATTTGCAAGGCTGTTTCCACCCTCTGACCTCACCGCTGTGTTCTCTGTGACACACCGCGCAGGAGCCTTCCTTCCCTTCCATTTCAGCTCTGTAAAAGTGTACATCTTTATGGTGTGATTGCATCAGGTTGACAACACTTGTCATGACTCTTTCTGCTCACGTCATTGAACTAGCCGGACACTCATTAACAATTCAAAATGAATTAAAATTCTGTTTTATCTGACCCTGTGTAAGTCAAATGTATAACTAAGAGTAAAAAGAAGTAGACGTCTGCAAGCGAGGGTGGGATATATTGCACCATTCCGCTCCAAAAGTTAAACCTCTGGCAGATTGATTGAACGTCTTCTGGTTAAAGCACAAACACCCAAACTTTATTTTAATCAAGGAAGCTCAAACGGGGCTGAGCTCAGGCAGCTATTTCAGCCATTTCACGTCCTATCAGCAAAATTGGGGTGAGCAAGGAAAATAATTTGTCATCAACTTTACCTCGAAAGGCCCAGAGTTTTTTCTGGACTATCCTCATTTGTCAGTTATACTCAAAGAAAACAAATATCCGGAATGTTTCCTGAATTTGAGGGATTGCAGAACTGATGTCTTTGTGTTTCCAGCTACCTTGCAAAGTCAGCGACATTGTAATAATAAAATGCAATCTTATTTTAGCGGGATGTTGCTCAAGTGATGTTGGCAGACACA
This sequence comes from Thamnaconus septentrionalis, assembly GCA_009823395.1. NCBI lineage: Eukaryota > Metazoa > Chordata > Actinopteri > Tetraodontiformes > Monacanthidae > Thamnaconus > Thamnaconus septentrionalis. The sequence continues at coordinate 17,667,995 of CM020512.1, read as the reverse complement.
CCGCAAAGCTTCACTCTAAATTAATGTGAGCATTTCCTCTGGTATTATGACTTTTTCATCCTATCCAAAATAATGACAGGTGTTAAATTCTATTTTTGGATGTTCGACCTTATTCCTGTGCTGTGCAGAAGAAATAAGGGATCATCCTGGTGGGTTTTAAGTATTTGCTCAGAATATCATGGCAATTCTTTTTGGGAAGTGATAGAACAGCATGGCAAAACATAGAGAAGTTTCCTTCCTGTCTAATTCAGACAGAGCTGCTGCTCTCACAGATTGTGAAAACACAACAAGAGTGGACTTGGTGGGCGGCAAACCTCACCCGCTGCCACTTCATCACAGGAGATAAATGGATCTACTTCTTCTGGGTGAGCAACAGAGAGCTTCGTGCTTCCGTGAAATTATTCAGAGAACACTGCGCCATCTGTCTTTGGCCTAACTTGCAGGTTTGTTGATTTCGTAATGTGTTTACACTGCGTCTCCTGACATCCCTTTGGTTATCGTTGGTCTTAGAATTTGTGAAGATTTGTTAAATACTGGTATAAAATGTTGTGTCTAGTTTGTGGCTTGCAATATTAACACTACCACTTTGCCGTTGCTGACCCCTTTTTTTCTGCTTGGGTCCCCTGAGAGACCTCTGTGCTCCTTCAGCAGAAAGTTTCGGTGTCTGATGTCTGATTGCTGTTGCAGCTGAGGCACAATGAAGTGGATGACCATTCTGTTTGCGTCTGCTGATGTCTCCGAGGGTATCAATCAGCCGTTTGCCCCCATTGTAACTCCGGCACTCAGGAGAACAGAGGAATTCTTGCTGTGCCAGGATCCCTGCTTGGTGTTTATTTACTTACACCTAATCAACTTGATCTAAACGATTTTCTTCTTTTTTTTTAAAAAAAAATCACCGGCTATTATTGCGCTGAATTTAAGTGATTTAAATAAACAAACTGCTTTTTTTTTTTAAACACCAGCAATGTTGCTTTGGACCACTATTGCCGAGGTCTTGGCCATATTGCTGTGATTAACCAGCCAAAAAAACAAACCTCAGTGGGTGGCTTTGCCGTAAACGTGTCAGGCAAACGCAGTAAGCTGTAAAATAACCTAAAGCAAACTTCACTCTCAAAATATTGTTAAAGCCTCTGTGGCCTTCACCTTCAAACGTGACAAGTTAGCAAGCAGGATAATGGCCATGGAGGAAACACTTTACACACATACAGATATGAATGCAGAATGAAATCCCGGCATACTATTAATTGATAACCCCAACAAATGTAACCTCCAGTATGAGGTTGTAATGTGGGAAGTTCAGTTTTACCAAATTCATTGTATTTTTTTTTTATAGTCCTGTTTTAAATTTTACTTCACTGCTTCAGTTAAATATTTAAACATAACCAAATCATATTCTGTTTAATATTTACGGTTCAATAAAACTATGCCTGATGATGCCACACAGCTGTCATCTTTAATTGATACTTTAATTAAATATTACAAAATGCTTTTAAAGCAGGATTGAGGTACTAGAAGAAGTCTAAAATTCCCTCCTAATAGATTTTATTCTTAATCTCTGCTCTGCTGTTCATGTTGAATGAGGTGTAAGATATTTTGGATGACTGAAGAAGTGTGTTCAAAACCTCTCTGTGTTAGCTGTGTGCTGCTGGCAGCTCCTCCCATTACTATAAGAGTGCAGCTGACCAGGTAGTGTGGGTCCTTCCCCTCAACAGAACGTGGCCTGCAAACCATCCTGAAGTCGGTCGCAGAAGTTCTTGACTTATTGAAATGTAGCGTCAGCTTTGACTTCTTCTCCTTTTTTTAATGTGTCTGATCAGACGGATGTTTTGGTGCTGGGATTAGTCCTTTTTTCTAATTGATTTGTTAAGATGACCTTCGCCATGCTCCGGCCTGTGGCGACTCACTTGATCTATTCGGACGTAACCATCACTTCCGAGGACGATGAAAACCGCAGCGAGAGCGACGGCAGCTCGGAGCGAAGCTTCTGTGGCTCGGGCGAAAAGCGGAGGAGGACCCCGCACGAACTGGACGGAGACTCGGCGGTGGTCATGAAGCAGCGCAGCGCGGCCAACGCCAGGGAGCGCGGCAGGACGCAGAGCGTCAACACCGCCTTCACGGCTCTCCGGACTCTCATTCCCACCGAGCCCGTGGACAGGAAGCTCTCCAAAATCGAGACCCTTCGACTGGCGTCCAGCTACATCTCGCATCTGGCCAACGTGCTGCTGCTGGGGGACGGCGGCGGCGCGGACGAGCAGCCCTGCCTCGGCGCGCACCGTGCGTCAGGAGCGAGCGGGACGCAGCAGCAGCAGCCGCGGACCATCTGCACCTTCTGCCTGAGCAGCCAGAGGAAAGGGGTGAGAGCGGTGCACAGTTCATCTGACCTCGTGCCCGATTTGGACACGAAAAGACATGTAAAAAAAAAAAAAAAAAAAAACCTAAAACTTAAAACGACGACGATGACAACAACAACAACAACACACACACACGCAGACGACACAGCAAACTTGCTCAGTGGACACGTGGAGCTGGTTTGGCAGCTCAGGGCCTGAGCACGTCTGTGTCTGGCATTTATCAAAAAAAAAAAAAATCACTGAGCTGCACATTGTGGATGTGAATTGCAAACATCATATATATACATATATATATATATATATATATACATATACATATATATATATATATATATATATATATATACACACACACACACACATATATATATATATATATATATATATATATATATATATATACATATATATATATATATATATATATATATATATATATATATATATATATATATATATACACATATATATATATATATATATATACACATATATATATATGTACACATATATATATATATATATATATATATATATTAAAATATATTTATTAAAATATATTCATTTCAATATTAAAAAAAGAATATTGAAATTAATTAAGAAATTAAATAGTAATCAAATATGTTCATCGAAAATGATTAATTTAGCAAAGAAAATCTTGAAAGAACCCACTGATAAATGCATTTTGTTGCAGTTGAACTTGTCTCATCTCTCCATCACCAACACAATGTCCACTTTATTTGCAGGTAAAGGATGGCAAAGACTGTTTAAAGATGCGAGGACTGCGAATGAGCCGCTGATAGAAAACCAGAGTATCAACCTGAAATTCCTCAAAGACTTTCTCAGGGAGTCAACGCTGGTGTCACACAGCACACGCACACACACACACACGATCACATGCTGGATCAAATGATGGAACCAGAGAAGAGACTATTTATACTTGATGGAGAAATATAAGCATAAGCCTTTCAGGGATGCAGTGCATTTACTTTGAAACTTATGGAGTTTTCCCCCCTTCTATATTTCTCAAAAAAGATTTAAATAAAGTATATTTTATAAAATTGCTATTTTTGAGATTTGTTCAAACGTAGTTGGCGCAATGAAAAAAAAATAATGTCTGTGACATAAAATGAAGCAGTGACTTGAAGGAGTGACACAGTTGTTTCCCAGCAACACAAGCAAGAGTTTGTTTACAAAGTAAAAGCAGTGGTTCGGGGTTTCTGGTGTCAGTTAGCGGTGTTTTTTGAAGTCTGTTATCGATTAGTCACGGCAAATAGTAGTCCACACATTACCCAGAACCCCCGACACAGCTGTTGGTATGTCAGAGGGATAAATCACTGTTGCATGCCCGATGGACAAGGAGAGATGGGGTGAAAGGTCAGAGGTGGCGCAGGAGCTCAGACGTAAAACCCTGCTGACATGTTGCGGTGGCAAAAAAATGATGCACGCAGAATGCACGTGAGTTATGTCTTCTTTTTTTTACGTTAAAGAGGAACCGACGGATAGAAAAGATCACAGTCCCGCCGTGCCGTCATCCTCTTGAAATCTATGGGACAAATGTGCTCATTTCCTGTTTTCAAATTCCCTCCTTCTGCGGTCGGTGGGGCACAAGGGTGACTCTTAGGACTTCCACTTGGATCTGTTTAGCAAAGCTCTGCTCTGGTTGCACACTGTCCAGGGTTAGGCTCGGCGCCGTCCAAGAGGTAGATTGTGGCTCAGACAGAGGCGGGCGAGCCAAAACACTGTGTCTGGCATCGGCCCCCCAGTCTGACTGTGAACTGAGTCCTCAACGTGACAGAGGGGAGGCTCCCCAGCGGCTCTGGAGGATGTATGGGAAGTAAATCTGAAGGCAGTTAAAGATGCTTGCTGGGGGTCTCAGCTTCATCCCCCACCTGCCCCGGTTTGGATGACTGGAAACTTCTGCACCGCGTCCGGCGTGTGCTGGAACTCTGGTCCTGTCAAACGGCTCCCCGAGGTTCCCCGTGGCAGGAAGATGTCACGGAGGCACAGGAAGGGAAAACAAGCTCTCTGAGGAACTCTCTGTGCGGCAGGCTTTGGGTCAGCGCCCGTCTTGACATCATCTGGCACTAGGAGCCAGATGTACAGCTCTCCTGTGGTGTTTTTTTTCTTTTTTTTTAAAAAGATGAGCAAACCAAGCAATGAGTTTTCAGCGAAGTTAAAGGAAGTTTCTGCCCCTTTTTTTCTCAACATGTCAGGGAACAAATAAATGGCAGCCGCGATCAGAGGAGAGGAGGAGTAGCGCAGTCTGGCTCCGTTTAACATGTCGGACAGGCAAAAATACACTCAGGGAACACTCTGAAGATTTATCGCTACTTCACTGGGAGGGACTTTTTTTTTCATCTTCGTTTTTCTTTGAATCTGCATCTCTTATTTCCTGAACAGATTTAGTGTGGAAAATAGCATGGATGCTTTTCCGCTTCCAGGCAGTTTGGTGAGCTGAGAGGAGGAGTGACCTCTCACCTTTTTGTAAACTAACAATGAAAAAAAGCTCAATCACTTCCCAGATACTTCTCCTTCAAGGTTTTTTAAAACCCCAGAACAAAAAGACAACAACACAAAAACTACACAGGGATAATTTAGCTGTATCATTCAATCCGAATTACTTTGGACTCACTTTTACTAAATGTTACTAGTTTTTGTTACTAAACTACATTGTATAATATATATATATACACATATATACATAAATGTATATATATATATACATCTATGCATAGATGTATATATAAATATGAATATACATATATATGTATATATACGTATACATATATATATATATATATATATATATATATATATATATATATATATATATATATATATATATATATATAAATATATATATATATATATATATATATATATATATATATATATATATATATATATATATATATATATATATATATATATATATATATATATATATATATATATATATATATATGTATATATATATATATATATATATATATATATATATATATATATATATATATATATATATATATATATATATATATATATATATATATATATATATGTATATGTATATATATATATATACATATACGTAGAATACATGTGAACACATATAAACAGGCACCACAAAGATACGGAGCCCTCAAACCATGGAATTTACGATGACATTTCTGAAGCTTTTGTTTGGATCATTTCGGCACAAATCTGTCTCTTTACATTTTGCTGCATTTGACGCCTGCAATAAATCAGTGCACTCTCGTTGCATGCCAGATGGCCGTGATGCAGCAATGACCTTCAGTTTGGTGCAAATCTAAAACAATACTCGGAGGTAAAACGTCTCCCTTTATGCTCCACGTTGAGAAGCTCGGTGTTTTGTTGCACATTACAGGTTGCAGTTTGCCGTTTTCCTGCTCTCGGAATGACATGTACGTGCGAGAGACGCTGACATGATGCAACATGACGTCGATTGATTTGAACAGATGACAGAGGGAAAGCGTGACAGATCGTGCTGCTCTTGAATGAGCCCTGGCGGAAAACTTCGCAACAGAATCAACACAAATCACCACTCTGACAGCTCAAACGTTCGTGCCGCACCAAAAGAAAAGCTAAAGTAGGTGATCCAGAAACAGGAAGGATGGAGGGCGTTTTTTTCGGCTTCATCTGGGATCGCAGTCCAGATTCCCAAATGGGTGCTTATATAGTGTTCTGTTGTTGTGCCAGAGAGCTCGTGTTAGAAATAAAGACGCACATGGTAATGTTTTTTACGACTTTTGCTCTCTTAGTGTGTTTCACACTCTCATTGGCTGGGGACACGGTCCCTCTTGCCCCACCTGTATGTCAAAAAGATATTAATGGATCTGAGTCACTTTGAGGCCTGGGACTCAGATGCCTCCTTCCGTTTTTTAATGAACACGACCACTTCCTCCAAGACAAGGCGGAGGAGGAGGGGGAGGGGGAGGAGGAAGTCTGTCTGCCTGACCGCTAACTGAGCTTCTGTCGGGAGGGGAAGAGAAAGCCTGTCTGAGGAGCAGGTTGTGTCTCCCCAAACGTAGAAGAACAATTGTTTTCATGTGCCAGAGAGTTTGGCAGCGCCTTCAGACAGAGGGAGGATTACGGAGGGCTGCACAGTAAAGAGGATGGGTGGGTGAGGGGAGCTGGCAAGAGGAAATCCCAGAGAAGAAATTAGGGAACAATACAAATCATCGTAACATAGCCCTGTTCCGCTGCTGCAGACTCGGACAATCAAGCAGCAACACTCAACAGCAGCACGCTGCCAAAGCCCAGAGGCAGAGGTGAGAATCCAGCAATACGAACAGAGAGCTTTTTCTTTTTCCCCCCTCTTGCCTCAAACAAACAATTGAACTGGCAGCAGGATTCGGCTCTGAAGCCTCAGTTCCCCGGGAAGTCAAGAATAAATTTAGCCTGTTTGAATCATGTTGAATGCCGCAGAACAAAGCTGATGGTAAATAAAAATATCCCCCTTTTAAAGAAGAATAAGTTTCTACTTTTGGCTCAAGTGTAGATTGAAGTGTGTGTGTGTGTGTGTGTGTATTTTATTGGAAGGTTTGCACGCAAGATCTGAAAATTATAAACGAAGAGAATGAATTTCCGGGGTGTTGTTAGGTTATGACAATTTTTCTTTCAAAAAATAATAATTCATATTACTAAATTTCTTTTTCTTGTATTGGCAAGTACAGGTGTGTTTATTGTTCTATTGGTAATAGTACTAATATACTGAAAATGCTATTTGTACTAAAAAAAAACGGATGGGGCAGCATTTACCACTTATCTTAAGGGGAGTTCACCTAACATCTTCCTTTTTGCACTGTTTGGCACTTAAAGCCACTGAAAATAAACAATTCAAACAGTTTTATAGGGGACAAGAGGGATGAAATCTTTTTTATTTGTTTTATTTTTATTTTTTTATATAATCACCTATAAGGGCTGTATAACACTGTACTCTTATAATGCAAGTGCCTAACACTGTTCTCTGCATCTCCCACACTGCCTCAAAATTGTACAACTTACAACAAACTTAACATTTCTTTGGATTTTCTGTGTTGACTCAATTCCCCTCTTCTCTTTTGTGCACCACCAGTTTTTTTTTTTTTTTTTTTGTCTGACCTACCTTGTTTTTGTGAGTGTGGCTAACTTTATTTTTCTTACTTAATTTTTTATCTCTACCGTCACATTGTAATAATTTAGGGGTTTTTTTTTTGGTTGCCTTTTTGGTGATGATGTTCAAAGTTCCTGCACAAGATCCGAAGCCGGCTCACATTAGTTGACTTAACGGTTCCTGACAGGGCTATATATCTGTCCAACTGCAGTAAACACGCACATGGGAAAGTCTCCCTGCACAGGGCCTGAGGGAGAGACGGCGGAACCATTGGGAAGTTTTAATTCCAACGCGCGGAGCAAACAGTCAGAGGATTTCCTCAATCAGAGGCAAAAGATTGTGCAGTGAACAACCTCGCTGACAGAAACATGGAGACCTCAAAAAGCAGCTGGCCGCACTAACAACCTCTGGGATTTACTGTGGTGTGCAACGCCCACTTACCCCAGTACATAAAGCCAAAATCAATCGTACACTTGCACACATCATGCATACACTCGTTTTTGTTTACGCACACACACATTAAACCTTTAGGGGATGACAATTTCAATGAATTTCATGTGCTTCTGCAGCTTTTTGCCCCTGAAGTTTATATCCGCTGATAACAAGTTTTTTGCTTGACTGAAACCCCCCCTCTCCAAACTCATGCCTTCTCAAGAAAAGCATTCGAAACATCTGTGTTGACGAAAATATGACAAATATTTTTAAAATGTAGAGCATCACACTTCACTTTGCAACTCATGCAGAGATTATCCCTGTCACAAATCTCACACAGCCCACAGCTGCAGTTGCTGCCGTCCGATGGGAAGTAGGGAGAAGGAGAAAAAAAAAACCCACCGATGATCTGTGGTAAAATCAGTAAATTTCTACATCCCTGCACCCGCTGCGGTGCCAGCTGCCGCTGAATGAGGCATTGTTTAATGCAGATGGTGGAATCCAAAGACCTCACTCTTCCCTTTTCCATAAAGCCAGTCTGCTATTAATAACCATATATCGACCTCCTTTGTCAACAGGAGCAACACATACAAGTGATAAGCTTCAAGGGAGACAATGGGGAGTTCCCTGCCATGAAAACAACAGGATGAGCCAGCCATCATAAGTGTGTGTGTGTGTGTGTGTGTGTGTGTGTGTGTGTGTGTGTGTGTGTGTATGTGTGTGTGTGTGTGTGTGTGTGGGTGCGTGCGTGTGTGTGTGTGTGTGTGCATGTGTGTGCAAAATTTCAAATAATAAATCTAGATTAATGTCCAGATATTGAGTTTCAACCACAAATTCCTGAAATGAAATATATAGAAAAGCTTAAATACAATTGTTATCTGCATAACATTTCCTCTATTTACTTTTTTCTTTATTTTGGCCTACGGTGCATACGGTGTACAACCTCTAAAGTAGCCACACTGCTGCCCTCCTGGTTCTTTTGCTGCTTTTAGTCAACTTCCATTTTGATGTTAATTGAATTGAGAAAATATATATGATAAAAATAATGATTAAAAAGAAAATCAAACGAGATGTTTTAGCAGACACGTCATCAGTGGTCACAGGTGCGAGAGGATATTCCCAATTCCCAATGACGTGGCTGATAAACAGGTGGCAGGAGAACAACACAGAGTGAATGATATTGTTGCTGGCTCTAGATGCCAGTGCACTGTTCATTTGTTGCATAGTGAAATTCATGAATTTTCTGTGTAGGTTACACCACCGTTTCATTTGTTGAGGTAAAGTGCTTTTGCTAAAGGCAGAGAGGGGTTTTAGGTGTTTACCGCATCCTGTTGCACCTTTCGTTGACCTAGAAAATGTAGCACAGCTGGTCCATGCTTCTCAGTTGCAGATGTATCATTTAATGTCACGGATAAAATCTGTATGCGCAAAAACCAGAAGAGGGCAGCAAAGTCCAGGTTTTAAGAGAGTGTCAGCCAAGCATCAACTCAAGTTGAACAAGAATTCTTACACTTAACTATAAATCATCTTCAATTAATACGTCCAAACTCATCCTGTATCCTACTTTCCTGGGTTTAAGAATGATTCTAGTTATCAAGATATAGATATATCTTCTTCTTCTTCTTCTTCTTCTTCTTCTTCTTCTTCTTCTTCTTCTTCTTCTTCTTCTTCTTCTTCTTCTTCTTCTTCTTCTTCTTCTTCTTCTGCCGCATTATCCGGGGTCGGGTCGTGGGGGCAGCAGCCTCAGCAGAGATGCCCAGACCTCCCTGGCCCCAGTCACCTCCTCCAGCTCATCCGGCGGGACCCCAAGGCATTCCCAGGCCAGCCGGGAGACATAGTCCCTCCAGCGTGTCCTGGGTCTTCCCCAAGGCCTCCTCCCGGTGGGACATGCCCGGAACACCTGCCCAGGGAGGCGTGCAGGAGGCATCCGGAACAGATGCCCGAGCCACCTCAGCTGGCCCCTCTCGATGCGGAGGAGCAGCGGCTCTACTCCAAGCTCCTCCCGGGTGGCTGAGCTTCTCACCCTAATATATAGATATATATATACACATATATACATAACAGCCAATATTCAATGGGTTTTTAATTTTTCTGGCAGTATTTTGTTTTCATCTTTTAATGTCACTGAGAGTGTTCTGACAAAGACACAATACTACTACTACTATTTCTACTACAACAACAACAACTACTACTACTACTACTACTACTACTACTAATAATAATAATAATAATAATAATAATAATAATGATAATAATAATCATCATCATCATCATCATCATCATCAAAACCTACATGATCACAGATTACAAAGCTGGTTTCTAATTGGAGCAGCTGCGTTGTGATGAGGCGTCGGTGCACTTCCTCTTTCCACCTCCAGCTTCAGGCAGAACACCTTTTTAACTTTCATTTCAAATGAAATGAGTCGCCACAGTGGAAAAGATGTCTCAGAAGGAACTCTTTGTCACGGTGAGTCTGACCTTTTCCATTTTTAAAGCACATTTCTGTGTAGTCATCCCAAGTAAAAGTAACAATAGAAAAAAAAGGCTTACGTATATTCTGTTGCGTTACCTCAGCTGCTGTTGTTGCATTACACCACAACAACTAGCGTTCAAGAAATTCACGCAAACTGCCCTGAACAAGCTGTCTTGGAGTGCACGAGTGATGACCTGGACACATGGAGTTTTCTCTCCGTGTCATGGTATAAGGTCAGAGAACAGAACAAAATACACAGACACGTAGGATGTGTTTTTGTGTCTAATACGTGTGTTTTTGAACAGCTTCACAGTGGGACAAACCAGGGCATTATAAGGAAAGGCAAGGGGGAGAGCAAGACGACGTTCCTCAGCCCTGATCATAAGGCCAGATTTGGAGAGAATTACAGTCTGTTGCTCCCCTCGGTGACACCCGATGACTCGGGCACCTATGAGTGCGCCATCAGTGCAAAACTAGGGGGCAGAAACCAGCATTTCAAAGTCAACTTGATTGTCAACGGTATGATTTTTTGAATTACTTCCATTGCAAAACAACAAACTGATGTTATTTAACATATCAACAACATATTTTCAATGCTTTTGTCTGATGATAAATTTTCCATGTGTTGAAATGATATTTTGACACATAGTTTAGCCCCAAGTAGTGAATGGAATGGAAATGATTTTTGCTTCATTTGACTTCTTTGTCACCTCTGCTTCTACATTATATAACGGCCTCATTGTCGTAACAATATGGTGAAAAAGAAGCATAATATCACTTATCCTTCACACTTGTTTGTTTCTTCATAAAGGTGCAATCAATTAAGACACCACAGGAAACACACCACCACCTCAGCTGGTCCTGTACGATGGAGTAATGACCAGAATTTGTCTCTAGATTTAGGTGCAACTAAGCTGTTTTTGTCTTGCATGAAAAAAGGTGTTGCACTGAATATTCACCCTTAGCCACATAACAACATCCTGTGTGATGCAACTCAATACAGCACATCTTTATATTCTGTTTATTAGATAAAGACACCTGACAAGACCTGTTATAAATAGAGCAGATTACGATTTAATTGTTAATTTTAACTTTAAATTATTTCGTCCTACAAGAGCATCACTTGAACTACTTGAATCTACCTCCTCCTCTGTGTTTGTCTTTTCCAAAACCCAGCATGTGCAACACAGGCTGACCTGACAACACAGCTGACAACAGCAAACCTGACAAACACAACTAACTGGGATCAGCTCTACAACACGCCTGCCGAGGAACTGCCAGTCATGTGGACTGCTATTATTTACCTGGCAGTGGCCCTCACCAAAGTCATTTTATCTCTGATTGCGATCAGACTGCTGTGTGCATGATTTAAGCTTACAAAGAAGAAGAAGAAGAATTAACTAAAAACAAAAGGTGGGTATCTGCACTTGGTTATATAGCCCCCCTCTCAACTGGACCAGACAATGGTTCAAACCAAAGACACAGTGTGCACTTCAGTAATGGTTTCTGCAACTTACTCTCTTATCTTGTTAGCAGTGAAGCATATTGAAAGTACTATTGTTGAATCCTGCTTGTAATTAGGCCAGTGGACTCTTTTCATGTTTTCAGTTTTGGTAGTTTAGTTTAGGTGTCCCAACCTGGATCTGTAAGTAGTAGTGCATCGTGGTCAACACAGGTTCTTCCAAAAAGTGCGGGTGTTGAGGGTAAAGGATTTAACTGCATCCATGAACATAATGCTGTGTTTATCATGTAAAGCAAAGTAGTTGGCTCTACTGTAGATCCAGATGTAGTGCCACAGCAGCATTTCAGTATCATTTTTTGCTGGACTTTCACAGCACATAAACTGCCAAGTTGTTTGGTAAAATTCTGAAATCTCGCTGACACATTTCACTGAAACCACTGCAGAGACTGCTCTTCTTTTTTAGACGCCCGTCCGCAGCTACCTCCACTTCCTTTCACAGAATAAGACCCCCCACACGGCAGGGTTTTTTTTTTTTGTGCCCGTTTCTAACAAAGAATATTTCCTGTTAGCTTCTAAGATTCCCGTAGATTTTTATATATATTTTTTATTCTATGTTTCAGATTATTCAAACTGTTCATCAAAAGCCTTTGAGACAGCAACAGCAGCGCCGGTAAAGTTGTAAAAACTAAGAGACACACAAATTTTTATTTTAAAAAAATCTATTTTTGTATTTTGTATTTATTGTACTATTGATCTTTAATGTGTGTGTGTGTTGTTTCATTATAAAAATGTGTAAAAACTATTCTAAATAAACACGTTTTATATTGTTGTGATTAAAGTAAGTGAAACCAGGAAAGGAACTGAAATAAGAAATGAAAGGATGTTTGTTTTTTTTTAGAAGAACCAAACTACAACGCTGTGCGTTTTTGTTGTTAGAGTTTTGTTTTTTTTGGCTCTAAATTACATTTTGTTTTATTCAGCTTTTATTGACCAAAGTCTAGTATCATACACAAATACAATTTTAATACATTTAATGTTAATTCTAAACATATAAAAAATTTGAAGAAAAAAGATTTAAAGTTGAATTTTATGTGTTACATGCACATACAGCATGTTACGTGTATTAACATGTGGCATTAACTGCACAGTGTGATATTGGTGCTTCAAGAAAAAGGTCAGTCAATCAGGAAACACAGACACCGCGGCAACAAAAGAAAACCATTATAAACCCACATCCGATCATGCTTATCTGTTGCGAACATCACTGTAATATCTTGAATATTTGTAATCAGCTTTTGCCTTGGATTTCTGAAACTCTCTTGAGGTTCCTGCTTCTGTGAGTGTTGTGAAAGTAGAAGTTGTACTTTGGTATTTCTGTTTGTGCACGTGCATGAGGAGCAAATGTGACCGTCTGTGTTCCAACTTCTTTTGAAAAGCTAGAATTCTACTAGAAGCTGCAAATAGCCTCATGAGTGCAGCACATCAGGTGCAGCCAAGAGAAAAATGTGCACAGCTCTCCACCTGCAGGCATATGACGGTATCAGCATAGTATGTGTGACTATTTTAATAGAAAATGTTTGACTCTTTTAATCGCAGAAAATAGTGACGATATATTTGAAGTCTCTTTTGGAAATAATGAAAGACAGCTGTGCTGCCATGTAATAAAACATCCTTTGCATTTTTGGTACACATTCCGGGAAAAGTTCAAGAAAAAGCATCACACCGCACACCAGTTAAAAAGGCCGTCTGTTGAGTTGTTTTTTTTTCCTCACCCACAAACACAACACTGCTGCTAAAAACTTCAGATCTTCACTGCAAGTCCTCTGCAACACGCCAAGAATCTACAAACACTTACAGCTTTGCTCCTGTTACAAAACACATGCATGCAACAATACCAATCACAAATGTAATTCTGATTTTTCAAATCAGTATGTAAATTTATCCAATTAGAAATTGGAAGGTACTCTCACAAATATGCCCCCCCCCAAAAAAAACAAACAAACAAACATCTGATTTATTGACTTTTGATTGGATTTCATCTGTTTCTGGGTGTAAACAGAAAGAATGGAAGGATCAATTTCAAGTCCAGTAAAGTGAAGCCACAGAGCACTCTATAAAAAGACCAGCAACAGATTATGCTTAGCGTTTAAAAACTGAAATTAAGAAGTGAATACATCATCTGGTAAAGTGACATTTGATATCGGTCGGAAAGATGAATAAATAATCTATGTGATTGAGACATGGGGGGGAAATGCTTGCTTGGAATGGAGCGAAGGTCGCATATGAAGGCACTGAAAAGCAGAGGATGGGGTGAAGTGAGTCATTTTCACCTCTGCCACATTGTTTCAAATCATGTAGCTGCTATTGTGTTGCCTTCAGCTTTGAGGTACGACTTCACCGCATGTGACCCCCACATCCCCCCCCACTCTGTGGGCTGGATTTTAACTGTCAATAACCGTCATTTTTTCTCTCAAAGACTCCCTCAACATGTTTTTCCATTTTTGTATTGCGTTGTTCAGCAACGTGGGTGAATTCTTGCACCTCCACCATCAGCTGCACAGATTCATGTGGCGTGAGTCGCTCTGCAAAGCCTGCAAAGCGACGTGTGAACTCAGAAAGGAATAGATCACGTACCCTGATGCTGCTGATCAGTCCCCCCAGAGAAACCAAGAAAGATTTTCACCTTAAGTTTACATTCTTCTTATTGATAATATTACATATAACTCTCCTGGAGCTCCTTTTCCCTTCTGTATTGCAAGTTCGGTTGTTGGTACTGCCGGCTGCTGCTGCAGATTCAAATACCTGACTTTCATGACTCTGACTTCCTTAACCTTTATCACCTTTGGATTTGTAATTCTGCAAGAAAACAACAACAAGAAAAACACAAAACATTCAGCAGAATACTGGCATTGTCAATGTTGTTTTAGTGTTTTTTTGTTATATTTTAATAGTCCCACCTGCCCTTGAGTTTCCTGTTTCTGTTTTCCCGCCCTTTTTTTTGTTGCCCCATGATTTCATCACCTGTGTCTTGTTGTCAGTCCTGCCCACAATTGTTTTCACCTGTGTTCCTCTGCCCTCTTGTATAAATAGTCCTTATCTCCTTTTGTCTGTGTTTAGTCATTGTTTCTTCTCTGTTGCCTTATCGTGTGTCATCTGTCTCTTGTCTGTATCGCCATCAAGTCCAGGTCTGTTTGGGTTCTGTTTCAATTATCTGTTAGAGTATCCCAATTTATATATTTTCTAAATAAATAGATTTGTTTTCCACACCCAGAGGGTTATCTGCATTTGAGTCCTGCCTGCCTACAAGCCCCATGTGACATAATCCATTTCCGTGTATGTTTTGATGAAGCACTGTTGGCAATCTTGTATGAAAGAGGGTTCTAAACTAATAACTGCAGCCTGCAGCTGCTGCAGCTTCATATTGTGGCAGTTTCTCGACTGAACCACTCACTGCGCCGGTTTCATGTTTGCGTCAAAGATACATCACCGTTAATTTTGTTGATTGACTTGTTGGAACGCACCCCATTAATGGCGGCAGCCGGGGGCTAACTCAAACAGAGTAAGTACACTTTAAGGCATGGTTCGAACCGACACGAATAAAGCATGACGTGCAACATCAACAGAACATTAACCATGCACCAACACACTCACAAACACTCGCACATTTGCAGTTTAACCACAGCAATTCACATAACTCCCCAACATAATTCCCCCATAATCCTTTGCGGCCTGAGGGGAGCATCCAGCTCTCCACAGCCGCCACAATATCAAATATGAAGCTGAACTAGTGTCTTTCCAAACTTATCTTAAAGGTTTCCCTTTAATACTCAAAAATCCGTAACCCCACTTGTAGAGTGACAACACTGAAGAAATGACCAGTAGTTAAAAAGATGTGATGGTGAGATGAAGACTCATGAAAAGTGGAAGCATTCCATCATGGGCAGAGCTTCTCGAGACTTCATTGCAGCTCTACTAAGCCACCTAGTGGACAGAATCTATAGAAACGGTAAAACCATTCTGTTTAAATCAGGTATTTTTATTTTAAGTGACCAAAAAATAGATCAGTCTGTAAACACGTGATACGGTTGCACTGCACACTGTGGTGTGTGGTTCCAGTCAGTAACTGTGTACTTTTTGCCTTCTGCAGCACGTTGCTTGTGTCGACTGGATGACGCCACAGTTTTCAAACACTGGGACGAAACGGAGGCTGCAAATGATTGTAGTAGTTAATATACATGCAACAAAACACATGTAGTAGGAGCAACTTCAAGCCCCAATACGTGCTTTCCATATTTCTTCACAGATTAGTCGACACATGCCATACTTGTCCTTTGCAGGATGACCCAAAAGATAAGTTTTTTGTATAAATACAATCAGTCAAAAGTTTGGACACACCCTATGAATTTATCAAAACTGCTTATGAACACACATGGAATTATGCAGGAAACAAAAGTGTAAAATAACCTAAACACGTTTTATTTAAATTCTTCATATTCAGCATATTTAGTTATTTCACATGTTTTTCTTTGCAGCATAGTTGCATATATTTTTTTAATCTAATTTTTTTTTGTTTTCATAAACGGCACCAATAGACCTGGAAAATATGCTCAGTGTTTGGTGATTCCAACATGACATCACAAATGTGAGATCAGACATTTGAGCCATGGACTTCAGCGTTACACAAAAAGAACTGGTTTTCATTTGTCTGTGATATATTTTCCTCCCCATAAATGCCACTATTTCTGGCACCCACAGGTTTGCGCTCTGAAAGACCGAACTGGGATTAACAACTGTAAGTGGAGGCTCAAAAGCCTTGAAAAGGTAAGAAAATAGGAAATAATAAGAAATATTACACTGGCAGAAGACAGAAATATGGAGTTTTGACACATTCATTTACTGACCGTACTGAAGTTTAATTCAGTCATTAATGTGCTTACCTAGTGAAACTTCTTCAGTTTTATCAGTCACATCAATTAGTGTACATAAACACTTTTTTTTTTTTTTTTTTTTTTTTGCAATGACGCTTGCAAAGATTTGTGGTGAAAGGAGCACATATCTCTGTATTTACCACCACTTTTAATCTCAATGCCAACAAATGTTTAAAAAAAAATTGCTCAAGGCATTTGCATCTTACACGGCCACTCGTAGGTTTCGACACAAGCCCGCTGTGCCACAACACTGACAGTGACAGTCAGTTCAGTTTATTGGTAACATCTGAATCTGAAATGACAAGATTTAAAAAAAAAAAAAAAAAAAAATACTTAAAATATTTCACTTTATCTATATAGTTGCCTCTGTGTATGTTGTGCCATGCTGCTTTGAACTGACACGTTGCATCTTATCCTTCATCACACGTCCTCGTGTCAGAGGTACGGAAATCCAGACAGACGGCTCCTCCAGCTATTGGTCACCGCCCAACAAAGAGTTAAACGTTACACAGGCATTTGGTTAATCTTCTCACCGCTAGTGGTTTAAAAGGAGGCTGATCTTGCTCCTGACAGTCAGCCTGGCCCTCATATTTTCCTCCTAAACAGAACACAAGTCCAGTTTGGAGATGACACTGTCAGCCGTGATCAAGAAGCTGTGGTGCGTTCGCAAACAGTTGATTCTCATCTTAACTCCGCTGGTGTTACTACCTTTACATTTCACTCTGCCAGAAAAGGTAAGTCGTAATTTATTATTTTTTTTAAGTCATGCATCAACGAGTGCAGTATTTGTTTATTTCTCCATCACAAAAATTTTGCCCGAAGAAGTTTATTAATCTGCCTGAAGCAAAATATGCCTTTGTGTCATCGTGCCAAAGCAGATTATTTTCTCTGAAATAGAAATAAAAAAGAAAATTGAATAAATTCTCTCAACCTGTTGAGTCACCAAAAGCAACATCTTAACCCAAACCATTGGAGATTTTTGAGGAATAGCACACTACCAGTTGAACAAGGTTAACTGAATAGATGACAGCCAGTGTTTACTAACTCTTGAATTTTTTCACAGATAAAGTATGTTCTAGCATTACCTTAAAATGCCTGTTGTGTAACTCCCTAGCAAACAAAAAAAATGATAGTTCCGATTAAAACTGATTTAGATAAAACTGATTAAAACTGAAATAGAATCTGTCTTTTTTTTTTTTTCCTCCGTAGGAAGGAAAATGTCTTTATGTTGTGCTGCTGATGGCCACATTTTGGTGCACAGAGGCTCTACCGCTGGCGGTCACTGCGATGCTCCCGGTCTGCCTTTTTCCGACACTGGGAATTCTTTCGTCCAAGAAAGTGTGCCCTCAGTACTTTCTTGAAACCAATTTTCTCTTTCTTAGCGGCCTTATCATGGCCTCATCTATTGAGGAGTGGGGCCTCCATCGCAGGATAGCCCTGAAGGTCCTCAGCATCGTCGGAGTGAAGCCAATATGGTGAGAGATTGCCACTTCGCTATTCCAGTAAAAAAAAAAAAAGTTTTATTATGCATCTCTACCAAAGTAGTACCAGTAATATCCCATGAAAATGAACAGATTTTCCTTTCCCCAGGCTTATTTTGGGAATGATGTTGACCTCGTCCTCTCTGTCCATGTGGCTGAGCAATACGGCCACAACAGCCATGATGCTTCCCATCGCTAATGCCATCCTGGAGAGTCTCTTTGGAGATCTAGCCAGCCTGAAGGAGAAGTGTAAACCCCCCAAAGACACTGATCACGACATCATGAACGGTAAGTTGCGTTTGACATGTTTGACGTGTTGTGTACGTGGGACTCAACCTCACGCTGCTCACACACATTCTGTGTGTTGCAGCAACCCATGTGCCGGCGAGCCTGTAATATGTGATCCAAAATTTGAACTTTGTGACATATTTCCAAAACGTCGGCCCCACAGCTTAGGGTATTCAATTTTTAACGATAAGTTAAGGCTTCAGAGAGATGGCAAAAGAACTCACGTTTTGAGTCACGTGTGTCCTGCTCAGACATTATCACGAACAACTGCATGTTTGACTTTCTTTCAGGTCCATCCAGTGTGAAGCTGCATTCACTGCCATCAGTGCCCTCAGAAAAAGAGATCCTGCAAATGGATGGGTAAAACAAATCTTGAGATGATTTTATATTAGTCAGTAAACATTGATGCACCATTGACTTTAACTTCAAATTCACTATGATTAATATAATTACTTGTATCACTTTTAAAATCACCATTGACACTCTGGATAAAGGCTTTTATTTCTGCACATTGAAGTAGAGTTGTTGAGGTTGTCCTCCTTTTTAGTTTACTCAAAAAATATTTTAGCGTATATATTTCCCATTTCATTTCAAAGTCAGCGCCGACTGGTACATGTTGAGTATCCACTGTGCCATTAAGGCAAAACGTTTTTCAATACAGGATGGATGACATGGAGGAGCTGAAAGGGACAAATGAGATGCACCAGCATGAGGTGCACACATCTGAGGAGATCCGAGCAGAGGCTCAGTATCACCTGAATGTGTGGAAAGGATTCTTGATATGCATCCCCTATGCAGCCAGTATAGGAGGGACTGCCACGCTCACTGGCACTGCGCCCAACCTCATCCTGATTGGTCAGCTGAAAAGGTAACTTGCTGTTTTTCTGTATTTATTTTATGACAACGTTGACCTTTTGGTAACATTCTTGCTGTGTAGTTACTTTCCAGACTGTGATGTCATCAACTTTGGCTCCTGGTTTGCCTTTGCTTTCCCACTCATGGTTCTCTTCCTGTTGTTGGGGTGGATTTGGATCACTTTTCTCTATGGGGGACTGACAACTCGGTAATGTGACTGATTGTTCTTTTCAAATGATGGAAAGCATCATTTCAGAAAGCATCACAAAGTATTTATTTATGTATTCATTCATTCATTCATTTACCCATTTATCCACAGACTGTGCTCTAAGGAAAACGACCTGCGAGCCCAGTTTGAGGCCAGAGCACAGGCTTTAATTAGGGAGGATTACAGAAAACTCGGACCCATAAAGTAAGGATTAGTGAATGTCTATAACTCTAATGCAATACAGACTAATAGATTACCTGATGAGAACATTTCACTGATTTTTTTATTTCGCACTCTTACATTCTTTAGTTTTGCAGAAGGAGCCATCTCTTTCTTTTTCATTCTGTTTGCCGTCCTCCTTTTCACGAGAGATCCCAAGTTTGTCACTGGCTGGTCTGTTTTCTTCAAGAAAGGGTGAGTCACATATCTTAACACCCCTTTCCATTTATACTGCATACGGTGAGACCCATGTCAATTATCCTCTTTTGTTAAGTATCCACCCATGCTGTTTTTTCTGCAGGTACGTGTCAGACGCAGTCACTGGCGTGATCATTGTGTCTATATTGTTCTTCTTCCCCTCCCAAAAACCCTCCCTTAGCTGGTGGTTTGACCCTCAAGGTCAGTGAGCCTTTATTCTTCAAACCTATCATTATTACTATTTGTTGTTGATGTGTGTAACTCAATGGGTGTGATAAAGGAACTTTAGTTCATCCAGATTGAGGTTTGCTCTTTTTCATTATTGTAAAAATGAAAAAAACAAGTTAATCACACCTTGCAGTTTGCGGAATTACATGATGACAATACACAAAAAGGTTCTCGGGCCTTAAAGGGGGAAGTGCTTGACTTTCATTTTGACGATCTCCAGAAAATTCCATATTTGGCCTGCAGTTTGCTGCCTCCCACGAAAGTTCCAGCTTCCTGCTATACGTTGCTGGGCCTCCCACCTATTTCAGGGGACAAAAGAAATAAGATAACGTCTGAGAGAACAGATTGAACACCTGAGAGGGGGCCTTGTCACTTGGCTGGGTATCAGCAACTTATCAGTTCGTTTTGTGACATCACAAAGGGATCGTTTCTGATTTATTCTTGATTGACACAAATTATTGCAAGGAATATGAATAAAGTGAACCTTACATAATACTGGACCTTAACACTTGATAAGCTTGTATTGTGCGCCTTCTAAAAGTTGCCAATAGCTCAAAATAAGCTGAGGAATGTTAATAATGCAGATTAGAGATTTTAAGTACATTTCCCGTCTGTGTGTGTGCACGTGTGTGATTAGAATAATCTCTGAAAACTATGCCGTCACATTTTGATGTATCCGGTGCATGCGTGTGTGTTAGTGGGTTAAGATTTGTGCTTGTGTGCTTCCAAAAACTGCAAGCACATGTTTGGGGTGTGTTAGAGGCACGTGTCTGTGACTGTGTATGTTATGTTCAGCTGGTCAAACAAATCACTTGAAGGCAAGTGGAAAAAAATGGAAATCATGGCGGGTGCTCACCTCTCCATCCGATTGGGGGTCAAAGGTTCAAAGGCTCAAAAGTTTTTTACGAAATAAAGCCATATATTATACTATAATTAGAGAGCGTCTGGCTTGTGAGTGAGGTTGTACCTCAACATTTTCTTTTTGTGTATATTCATATTGTCATTTCTGGCGTGTTTGACACAAATTGTGAAAGAGAAAAGTCCTAAATGGGAAAGAATGCCAGTACCCCTGTGTGGAACTGTCAGCTCTAAAAAGGGGCTTTGGTGAAAGAACTGGTCAATATATTAAGATCAAGTACCAATCCATAAAAAGAATTCACAAGGATTGTCGGCTTCAGGGCTACGTAAGGCAGACGACGCTGTGCTTGACACTGAATTTCTCTCTCCATATCTGTGGCAGGTTCAACCGCCCCTTACGTCCCCCTCCTGTCATGGAAGAAAGCCCAGGACTCTGTTCCCTGGAATATCATTTTGCTGCTTGGTGGTGGCTTTTCTATGGCCAAAGGTTGTGAGGTAACCTTATTAGCGTAACCTTGAAAAAAGAAAAAAAAATCACTGTGTTGCAGAAGCCCAATGAGAAAGGAAACGCCACAGTCACGTCTGTCTGTAAGCAGATCAATATCACTGAGTTTGTCCAAATGGTTAGATCTTTGCCAAATAGGTTGCAGTAACTTCCGTCTTCCTCAAGTGAGTTTTAGCTTTAGAATAAGTGAATAACAGTTTAATTTAAATCATAAAGCCTTCACCAAATTCCAAAGATTATGTTTTCTGAGGCTGACCTGGGTTTGGGATAATAGCTGATCATGTGATAGTCTGCTCCATTTGGCTCTTTTTTGTTTGATTATGTTGTAATGTGATCTTTGAACCTTTCCCTCGATCTTGTGGTGTTTGGCAGGAGTCTGGCCTCGCCGCCTGGATCGGGGGCCACCTCCAGCCTTTGGCCGAGGTCCCTCCTGCCGCAGCTGTGATGCTTATCACTGCATTTGTGGCCTGTTTCACTGAGTTCGCCAGCAACACTGCCACAATCATCATATTTTTACCCATTCTTGCAGAGCTGGTAAGGCTGGTCTGCTGCTCAGATTATTATTTGATGTTGCATGAAGTCAAGAAGCTTCCTCTTATCAATTGTTGCATATATTTTATTTTTTGCCACAGGAGCACTAACATGTTTCCTTAAAAATGAAATATTGGAACCTTGAAAAATCTTTCTCTTTCTCGACCTGTAACACAGGCAGTAAATGTTTGTTATGAAAGCGAGTCACTGTGGGGTTGGAGATGGGGGTGATTCTTTGACACTCTCCATCAACTCCAACTTTTGTGATGGTCCAACGCTTGTTAAACTCTCAGATAGATGTTGGTATGTTTGTAGCCTGTTGGACATTAACTGCTCTTGCCAGCAATCATTGTCTTAGGCTTTTGCACTTTGCTGCTGTGTCTCTTTTACAAAGTGTTTACTCTGAGAATCGTTTACAGGATGTTCTGTGTCTGTCTTCTCACTCAAACGGAATCATTACTGAGCAGTGACCAGGCACTATCTTGCTTAAAGCAACAGTTCTACCACTTTACCATTCAAAATAAGAAATTAATTGGGTCTGTTTTCGGCTGTGTAGTATTGGAAAAAAATACCGCACTACATTAGACTTTTTGTTTTAAGCAGAGATAGTTTGCTTTTTTAATGACTGCAATCATTTTTTTTTTACTCCAGGTTTTTCTAGTTTCACATATATGATGAAACACATGCCATTAAAACTAATAGTAAAAGATTTTGTGGAACCGCATATCCAGCCCCTGAATATACAATAATATATTTGGTTTTACTTTTGTGTAAAGAAATATTACTGTCCTGTTTTAATTAGTTTGCTTGATTTATCTGGATCAATACATGCTGATAACAAACACCATCATTTTAGCAATTGTGACAATTGGAATGCTGACAAAAGCTTTCCTGTTCCTGCTCTCTGCAGGCTATGCGTATAGCAGTGAACCCTCTGTACTTCATGATACCTGCAACAGTTGGATGTTCATATGCCTTCATGCTCCCAGTGTCCACCCCTCCGAACTCCATTGCCTTTGCATCAGGACATCTACTGGTCAAGGACATGGTAGGATGCTCACCTGTACTTTAAATGCACAATGAGACCCTTCATAAACTAATCTCGTATCTGTGCTCTTTGGTCATCAGGCAAGAACTGGCGTTGTCATGAACATCCTGGGCATTATGGCAGTTTCCCTCGCTCTGAACACGTGGGGTATCGCCATGTTTGACTTGGGCACCTATCCAGAATGGGCACATCCAGTTAATAAGTCGGCTCTTGCTACTGACGCACACCTGTCTGTCCTGTCACTCAATGCTACTCACTGATATCCTGTAAAAAAAAAAAAAAAAAAATTGGAAAGACAGACTCATCACATCTTCTGTAGCTTTAATGATGCATTTACATATGTCAAAATGCTTGTGTATCTTTGTTGGCTCCGAGGAGTCATATGTTGAATGTACACACTGCAAGTCATAAACTGCTTTAGCGTTCTTTGCCCTTTTCTCTTCTTTTTTTTTTTAACTTAACATTATATAGAATTATTTAACGTCAACAATAGCTGTCAAGCTGTTATTTGCGGATGTTAAACTCCTGCAGTTTGCATTGATGCTGCTAGATTACCCTGCTGGAAATTTTACAGAGAAACTTGTTAATAAATTTTGAAATATGGTATATATTTTCTTTAATCAAATGTTTGTATGTACAGAGTGCTGTTTGCTAGCCACAGCCACCGCACTTGTAAAAATATCTTCTTCTTTTGACATTTTTGACAGTGATTTTGTTATGAATTGTGTAAATATTGCTTTTATATGTGATTATCCATGTAACTACAATGACCAATAAATAATTTTAGACTGTACAATAATTATTTTCTTTTCTTAGTCACTGGGCTAGACTAGTTTTAGCCCCCTCATGCTGTGGCTAGACCAGCCGTCATTTAAATTCACTTTTATTTTTCATTTTATTTTTAAATAACTTTTTATATCTTTGTGTTCACGAGTTGAATTGCAGTGTAGGACAAGCTTGTTTTTCAAAGACGAAGACATTTGTTAATCCTCTAGCCCAATCTGTCTAATTTGTAAATGTATGCCAGCGTTCCACAACGCATAATGTCATAGCTAGTTAGCTAGCCAGAAATTTTAGCTTGCATGCTAACAGCAGTACACATCTTTCCATGTGCCACCAGTTTGCTTTTGGTTGTGTGAAACATTTTTTCACTCATTGTTTTTGTGCTATTAATGGTATTGAAGTTGCTGTGGGAGGCTATTTTGTTTTTTCTGTTTTGTTTTTTGCATTTATTTTTTTCCCTCGAAATTTTGGGTTGCGCATGGATGGCCTCCTATTTTCAAAAGTACTTATTTTAGGCAAATGAATTAGTTGTAGGCGAAGCATTAAAATCTCAAATATCCATTTAATCTAGTCAAAGCAGAAAGCTTCATGGCAGTTGAAAGATAAGAAAATCAGTGTTTTGCTGTGGCTGAACTGCTCTAGGTTTCACATATATTCACCACATTCTGAACTCCACCTGCACACACAGACAGAGCAAGAGCCCCAAGTTGTAAATTCTTTACAATGTTTGTTTATTGTGGTGAACTGTCTGAAGTAACTTGGCATGGCAACAATGGTTAACTTGAGTGCTAGCAGGGTCACCACCGGAGGTCCTGTGGTGTTGAACTGTGAAACAATAAAATGCTCAGAATACCACAATCCACAGAATGTGACAGGAGGTCCCCAGCTGTCACCCAACAGAACAGGAAGTATAAAAACAAACTCCAGCTAATTTATTTCTTATCATTTCTATTTATGTATTTCACTTGAAATTTTTTTTTATCTTGCTCATAATTTAAGGGTGACACAATTTTTTTTTTCATTTTTGATCTCCACCTCCAATGGAGATGAATAGATGACTAAAAATGGGCAAAAAGAATCATTCTGAAACATTACACGTCTATGCCTCTCCATATGTCATTTATGGTGTGCGGTCTGACCATTTGTCTCGTGCCAAAAGTAGGCGAGTCACAGTTTGACTGTCCAGTGAATTTCCTCTTTTGTCTCAATCTTAACACTTCCCCATCTCGCCTCACTTGAAACACATCTTGAACAAAATGAAGAGCACAAGAGAAAATGTTATAGCACTCTTCAGGTAAGACATGTTATTCATCATAAATGTGTTTTTTCTTAATGTTTTTTGTTTTTTTTTGACTGTCTGGAATACAGCGTCTGTTTTAATTTACATTTCAGTGTTTACATTGCAGATCATTGTAAATTTATGTAAATTTGAATCTCACATTCGTTTCAAGAAGAACAATCTAAGAGGAGCATCTTTATTACAGCTTTTATGCAAGGTTTAGACAGCTGAATGCCTGCAGGGACAAAAAGATACCCTGGAGTCTGTCCCCATGTGAGAGACTTGGAAATGTAAAGGTCAAAGACTGTTTTCACACACATGTCCGCCACAGGCCACAAATCTAGATGTGATTTGTGGCCGGCTGCTGGATTATCAGTTTTCAGAGCATGGTTGGTGCTTGGTGTCCTATCAAAAGTTACTGAACGTACCACTGTCCCATTTACATGGAAAAATTCGGTTGTTGTTCCTGCTGCCAAAACAAAGCTTCTTGTCAGAAAATGACTACTGGTCACGAGCCATGGACAAGTGTCTGATGGCACTTGTCCATGGAACAAGCGGAAAACAATTTGGGAATACACTAGTGTCAAACAAAGATTAGTGTTAATGGCAGAACCCATTAGAATCAGAACTCTGGCTACTGAAGGTCCTCCAGGCTGCATTACAAACAGAGAGCATGTGACCAATCAGCTGATCAGTCACATGACACTTAGCATCGTTTTGTCACTAAAGTCTTTACTGGTTGTGGTGGTTGTTACCTTGACCTTGACCCCCTGACGGGAATCGGTAGCACTCATCTAATCTTCAATCTTCTTCCTACAGAACTGGAGCGTGCAAAGAGGCGGCGAGGTCCATCCTGGCCTACATGTGGGACGTTTACTCCATGCCTGCACCTGCCGGCAAAGACGTCTTCATTCTGATGTCTCTCTGCCTCACTTTCGTCGTCACCAGCGGCGGCCTGCTTTACCACTGGCTGGCAAACACCTTAAAGTATCACGCTGAGTCGTCCCTCGGGATCGCCTGTGTCTACAGCGCACTCATGTTCCTGGTGTCCTTCTTGTGTCACCCCCTACGCTGTGTGCTCACCATGACGCTGCCCACCGTCTGCACCAAGCAGGGCCGCAAACTTCTCATTACAGCCGCTGTCATGATTCTGGTCCTGAACGTGGTTCCAAACATCACGGTGAACGTCGGGGCCGCAGCGGGCCTTCTGAAGTGCACGGCCGAGGGCTTTGCCAGAACTTTGCTGAACTCGACGGAGCCCCTGAACAGAGCAAAGAGGGACCTGGTCGGGGAATCCATCAAGATGGACCTGGGCATGGGCATAGTTAAAAGCCTGAGAGAGTTCGATCAGTCCACCAATGTCAGCGTGTCAGAAGTGAAAGACAGTCTAACGATGGTGATGGGCTCGATTAAAGAGAGAGTCAAAGGGGCGAGGGACCTGTTCGAGTGGTGCAAACTGCTGTCCAACCGGATCTTTGCGGGCCTTTTCGTCGCTTTGTTGACATTAGAGTCGTCGCTGTACCTAAAGTCTTACCTGACGCTGCTTCATTTCGACAATGATTACATTTCAAAAGATTTGCAGAAAAGCGTGGCTGAAAAAAACAGAAGAAAAGGCAAAAACAGCCCCTTCTCTAAGAGATGCAATGTCACAAGTCAAGAAAGCGCTTCCTCTTTTGTGACTCTGACTCTAGTCACGTTACATTTCATGGCCATAACTTTAATTGTGGTTTTGGACCATGTCGTGTTCCATGTGGTTCAGGCAATACTGCCATGGCTATTGGATTTCCCAGCGACATCTGCCACCCTAAGTGTTAATTACAAGGTAATCCAGCTAAAGAATATTGGGCAGCTGCATCCTGTGACATCAGTAGACATGTTCTCCACCTTTCCTTTGTCTTCCTGCCCCCAGGTTCGTTGGTCCACTGCTGCTTTTGGCATCTTACCGCAACCCTATAGCCCGCCGGAGCTTCCGATCTTCCACCACGACTACACCTGGACCTACAACCCTGAGCCGTTGCTCTGTGATGTGACGACCTCACCTCCGAGCCAAGGGATTAGGCTCCTGCTGGGATGTCTCGGGCTGATGTGCTACCTTCTCGTCTTCCTTGAGGTTTACGCTCGACGGCTGCGCAGGAGAATTTGTGCATCCTTCTTCAGAGAGCAGGAGAGGAGAAGGGTCGATTACCTGGTAAAAAACGCACAAGAGAAGTTAAATGGAGAAAAGCGAAATGAGGTTGTATGTGTTGCTGTTGGCTGTGGATGAACTTGAATCTAACACAACAAATGCACAAAAATGAAATTACAATTCCCCAGATACAGTCACTGTCATCTGCAGTGTGTGTGTGTGTGCCGGGGGGGTGTTTTTAGTTTTTTTGCTGTTTTTCTGACAGGAAGGAAGACAAGGAAGCTTTGTTGTGGCTGCACGCTAGTGACAGGGCAAATGTTTCCTTTTATTCATTTATTTTATTAAATATATTCTGTGGAGTGTTTATTTTGTTTAGTTCAGTTACATCAAGGTGTTGTTTGTGGTCAGATACACTAGGTGCCACTGTAGAGCTGTAGACATGAACATAGACATCTCACTCAAGCTTCTCATTAGCAACGAAAAGTAAAAAAAACAACATTGATGATGGCAACGACAATGACAGCGACAATACAAATAATATTTCTAAGTGAATTTACCAAGTGAGCAACACTGTGTTTTACATCAAAAATACCAATAAAAGGCAAGTCAAATCAAAGTCAAATACTTCAGCAAACAAATCAAGCAGATGCCTTAGAATTTGACAAATTATCATCCCTCTTTGGCAAACAGTTTTATCATTTGAGATCATTTAGAATTAAATATAAACATGCATTACCCCCCTCCTACACACACACCCATTATATTGTGTTTGCCTTTAAATACTCATAGTCACTTTCATTCTTAAAAAAAACATTTTCTTTGATTTCCCAAGAGACTTGGCTAGTTTATTTTGAGACATCCTTACGGAACAATAATAGAATATCTCCTGTGTGTTTATTTTTAATCCTAGCTTTTTGCCCACATCATGACAGTGTGAATAAATACAGCTCCTGCAATATTGCCTTTTGTACCTTTTTCATGTATTTCTGTGCCAATCTCACAACTGAATGTTCACTGTTATCTTCCTTCTGTTTTAACATTTCTGTAAAGAATGAAAACCTTCCTCCAAACCCTCGCCCGCACAGATTTGTCGTTAACTGCTGGAAATTTGCACTTAAGTTAAATGATGTAAAAGTTCAACGAAATATGAAAAATCAAGTTGGTTTATATTCAATAATAATAAGTGTCATAATAAGAGATGAAAAAAGGGAAAGGCTGTCTGTGTCCATGTGGGTCACTTTATGGAATAGATATGAAAAATAATGGAATGTCCTACGTTAATGCACAGAAAACCTTTTTAGCACACCTCTCAAAATGATGACGTTCACAGAATAAATTAACATGCTGTAGATAATTTTCATATGTTCATTTAAGAGAGCGGGACTGAGGGAGGGTCATTCAGTGGCTCCTTTACAGATACAAACACTGAAAGAGACTCGCCTGCAAGAAAGCCAAGGTGAAATTTCATTCTCGACGGCATGCCTTCGTAATTTCTGGCCCCCTCTAAGGCAGGGACTAGGTGTCGATTACTGTCTAGTGTCTTTTTCAATGAGGAATAGGCTGGGCTTGTAAACACGCAGCAGTTCAATCATTAATCACCTGGACAAAAAGTGCACTGCTGACGTCCTTCTCCCCTCTGTGAAACTGTTGTTGATTCACAAGTGAGAATAAACCTGGTGGGCTCCATGTCCTGTGACTAAACAAACTATTCTCCTGTTAAGTCATAAGCACCTGCCAGTCACTCACACTCCAGCTGGAAAGCATCTGCCTTTATAGGCATATAAAGAAGATGTAATGACAGAATGTATGAATTTAATGACCTTGAGAGACATATTTGTTTGAGTGTTGCTGAAACGCAGGCACATATGTGTCAAGACCGTTCTGAATCAGTGCAGGAATAATAAATCCTATTGAGATGTTTTATCCCATTCCATATTTGAAAGACTTGAAACAATAGGCTATTCTTGCAGTCATGAAATTCAAAAGACATCCAAAGCCGTTAATTTTCCCCTTTTGAAAGAGAAAAGGCGCAGAACTGTCTCTGAACCAAAAAAAAGGGAAAATAAATGGGTCTTCTTTGTTATTAGTGACATTTTATTTTAGTGACCAAGTGCTGCTGCATAAATGTGTTGAATTGCAGGCTACCCCTTGTGTTCTTTTGAATAATAACAGGGTTTATGGTTACAACCATGGCCACAGCACAGTTGACATGACAATTGAGTTTGGACAGGGAGGCGGAATTGATTTTTGGGTTGGGGCATAGCTCTATGAGGCAGTGCTTTGTGGAGTGGACATAATGATAGGAGATGTGAAAGCGAAGGAGGCTGCGCTGGGGAAAATATTGGATGGGGGGGCAGAGATAGAGAGAGAGAGAGAGAGAGGGTGAGAAAGAGCGAGCGAGAGAGAGGCAGAGATGTGAACAACTACAGTGGCTGTGGAGAAGCAGCGAGCAGTGTTGCACCTGAGCACTGCCATGATTCCAAAGTGAGCGCTGCCTTTTTATGGACGAGGGTAAGTGTCAGCTTTCTCTCTGTATCATATCATCTGCATATTTAATCATGCTCACAAATTGATTGTTGCTGCTACATTTTCTTGGCTACTTCAACGTAGCCAAGAAAATCTCACTAATAAAGTGAGCTAGTGTGATACTTTTTTTGATCTGGTGTTTATGTTTATTCAAAATTAATTTGAATGTATATTTTTAACAACACTGCTTTCCTTAAATTAAGTTTTGTGCCCTAATTGATTTGCCCATAAAGTAGTAATTATTTTGGCCACTAGAGTGCGGCAGTTTATTAAGTGGCTGTTCAGCCAAACAGTGTTGAGCTTTTACACTGAACTCGGACACTGGCTTATTTACACAGCAGTTACAGAGTAACGTTGTCATTGATATGGTGTGTTTTTTTCCATCTACCTCAACAGTTTTTCACTTTCCCTTCACTCCTGAACTCTTTGACAGCCCAAAAGCTGCTTGACACACAAACTAGTCATTCATGGATTTTTAAATGCTTTCGTGTTTCATTTGAGAACAGCTGCTTCGTGGAGGGTCGAGGAAAGTGAGTTGCTTTGGGGAAAAGAAAAGGTTAAACTTGGAAAAAAAAAATCATCAGCACGTCCTACCCCTGTCACCTTGAAGGCATTCAGATATATTGTGTCTTTCTATGTTCCCCTTCTGTAGGACACAGCTTTTGTGCTCCTGGAGATTAAGATAATTGTGACCACAGGATTTGAGCAGCAATGGAAAACAACACAGTCTTTCGGGATGTTACTCAGGTTGGGAACTTGACAGAAATGCCACTGAACCCCCTCGAGGAGCAGGTCATCACGATATTTTTGACCTTGCTCATCTGTGCAGTCGGGATTGCTGGGAACGTCATGGTGGTCCTGGTTGTGCTGCGCACTAAGCACATGGTGACCCCGACAAACTGCTACCTTGTCAGCCTGGCTTCAGCGGACCTCATTGTGCTGCTGGCCGCGGGGCTGCCTAACATCTCCGACACTCTAGCTTTCTGGATATACGGATATACGGGATGCTTGTGCATAACTTATCTTCAGTATCTGGGCATCAACGTGTCCTCCTGCTCCATCATGGCCTTCACTGTAGAACGATACATTGCTATTTGTCACTCCATCAAGGCACAGCTCATATGCACCGTCTCCAGGGCCAAGAGGATCATAGCTGGGGTCTGGGTGTCTACCTCGCTCTACTGCATTATGTGGTTCTTCCTGGTCGACACCGATGAAACCGTCTATACCAATGGGGTGGTGGTCACATGTGGGTATCGTGTCTCCAGGAGCCTGTACATGCCAATCTACTTCCTGGACTTCACTTTGTTCTACGTGATCCCACTCACTGTGGCCACTGTGCTGTATGGCCTCATTGCGAGGATCCTGTTCATGAGCCCTCTGCCCAGTGACAGAGAGGGAGGAGGCTCGGTCCACCAGGGTCACTATGGCAGCACCAAAAAGGCCAACAGGGGAGCCGTTTCTGCAAGAAAACAGGTACTGGGGAATGCACACACAAATCTTAAACAATATGGTGGCCATGTGAATGTTTTTGATCAAAAAAATGAATGTCAATGTCATTTGTGTTTAATGTGGGCATTAGGCAAAATCCCCCCCCCCCCTCCCAAATTAACCCCCTTAGTTTGGTTACCACAAAAAAATGGAAATTAAAACTGAGGCTGAGTTGAAGAATTCTCGCAATCATTGTCATTTTAAGTAAATTTAATTCTTGTAGTTGGAAACCAGACTTACACTTCACAGGCCGTCTGTTTTCTGCAATCAACAACATGAATCCGAATTGTAGTTTCAACACAATATACTTGTTTGCTGGCTAAAATAAAAGCATAAATGGTTGTTGTTGATGTTGATGAGCACTAATTACTGTACATGTTTCGAAATGATTCAGTCCAAAATTTTCCTCACTGTTTATCTCTATCTGTTGTGCCAACAGATAACGAAGATGCTGGCTGTAGTGGTCATACTATTTGCACTACTATGGTTGCCCTACCGAACACTAGTGGTGGTAAACTCTTTCATTGACCCACCTTACCACAACTCCTGGTTCCTGCTCTTCTGCAGGATGTGCATCTACACCAACAGTGCCGTCAACCCCATCGTTTACAACCTCATGTCTCAAAAGTTTCGCATGGCCTTCAAAAACCTCTGCAGCTGCGGCATGCGACGGAAAGAGAAGGTGGCGGAATATAGTGCACCAGTGTATTACAGCGTGATGAAAGATTCGTCCCATGAAAGCAATGAGCCGGTTACGGAGCAGGAGGAAGTTAGTGGCCAAGCCGCTAAGAGGTTCATTAAGAGTGCCGATCAAGCATGCACTTTCAGTATTTCTTAAAACAGGGCTTTGAAGAGTTTGTCCGATGCATAATTATGACAGATGTGTATGTATGATGTCTATGTGTCTGACCAATCATCAGTCAACATTTCTGATTTATGTGAGAGTATTTACCTAAAATTTGAAATGTATCTTTGCTCATTGTAAAATGCATTGCAAACACTACAGTGTTTGCAGTGGTGTACTTGCATTTCTATGGTGTAAACATGTTGCGCCTGTGGTGAAGCTCTGTCTTCACTTCTTTGGCAAGATGTATTTTTCACTAATATTCAGTTTGTGTGAGTTCGATAATGATCTTATGGTTAGTTTGGGAGTTTTTGTCAGATAATGGAATTCTCAAGCGTCTTTTAAGTCATCAAGAGTCCAAAATGGTGAAATAAATGGTGTGTGTGTATATGAAAAAATGTTTTGTGTTTAAAAAAACAAAACAACATACAATTGTGCAGCATTAGGTTAAATCCGCAATGAATTGGAACATTCCATGGCATCCATTGCGAGTTTGCACGTTTAACTTTAAAGGGTCGTTAGCACAAAGACATTTTGCAGATTGACTTTCAAACTCATGACGGTACAAGTGAACAAGTCCAACCACACACTGCAATTTCAGGATAAACTGACCCTGAAGCAAAGGTCCTACATCACACAGTGAGACTGTTCATGAATAGCTTTCACAGTCCTGGATTGTTGTCATAGTCTTGCAGGTAAAATACTGAAATTTGTGGGTTGCTGCTATGACTTGCTGCTGCTGTGTTGGGTTTTGTTTTGACTCTGGTAACTGGCTCACAAGTGATTTCACTTCAGATTCAGATTCTTCAGTTGTTGTTTTTTCATTCCAATTTCAATCAATCTACCACAACAACAGCAAGAACTCTTTTTAGATATCAGTCAGAGAAAGAGGGTAATGTTCCATTTGTAGAAAAAACATGTCGTCACATCAAAGGCATTATGGGAAACGTTGTGCTGTGTGGTGCTTTATCTCACTACTATAGTTCATGCTGCAACACAGCGACATGAGTCAGCAATTTCTGCAATATCCAGTGTAAGAGACTTCTGTCTACATCTGATTAATATCATAATGTGTTCTGTAAATAGCATACGTTGGTGTTATGTTAGTATTGTGTTGATGAGGTATTTAAAAATGTATTCTTGAAGTTTCTGTTGAAATAACAAAATATTAGAATACATCTTTTTTGTGGAAGCTCTTTGTGTCACATTAAAGTCAATCTTGCCAACTTAATATGTATTTTTGTAGAATATGAAAAAAACTCATTACCATACCACTGCATGCAAAAAAAGTGCTTAGAAAATCATGTTGCATTAAAAAGCTTTTCAAAATAAAGATATGGAGTTTTTGTTTGGTTGATTATATCCCTGTTGTTACCTTATTTATCATTAGACACTAAGGATCATGCATTTGTTGTGCAAACACCAACAACAACAACAACAATACAATTTGGGTGAGTTCAAAAAGCCAAATGTGCTGAATCTCCCTGCTTAACAAAAACAAAACAAAACCAAACAAAAAACACTTTAAGCTATTCTACTGTTAGTATTGAGTGTGCAGTTAAGCTGACAGGCCACTTCATTCTGTCGACTCCCATATTCTGGAAGGTCTGCCGCTTCTTTCCTGGGTAGTTGACAGAAACTAAGGTGGTTCTGTTCTGTTTTCTTTCTTTCTTTCTTTTCTTCTTGAGGGGCTGATCAGAAATGCTTCTTCTCTAGAGGGACCGTGCTGTTGTGTTTGACGTGCAGTAAAAGGACAGAGGTTTTCTCTGACACTTGGATGAGGCCATGCTGTGGTTTGCAGTCCCTCTTAATGGACTTCTTAATGGAACTCTGGGCTCTTTAGTGTGATTAAGACCACCTGTGTGTTTGCTATGACCGCAATTAAAATGTGCTCTGTGCAAACCTGCTGCACTTGGTTGATTCTCCCCACAGGATTCTGTTTTTGTCCCTTCTCCCTGCTGTCCCATTTTTCTTAATTTCCATTAAGTTCTTCTACCATTTTGCAGGCAGTGTATTCTACAACTCCTGAACCATTAAAAAGGCAAAGGATCAAAACTGGATGCTGGTCCGTCAGGTTTTTTGTCTTTTACAACAGCGGTTGTTTACTTGCTCAGAGTCACTTCACTTTTTTTTTTCCTTTGGTGATTTTTTTGTTTTGTTTGCAGAGATGTTGTACTGCCACAGTGTTGTCACTCACAGCTGCCAGAGTCACTAAGTTACAAAAGAGCCTGGTAGAGAGCGGGTGGCCGAGGGATGATTTCTGCTGATTCCTTCTTTAGTCATTCTTACTGTAACACCTCCAAAGTCCTAAATATAGAGTTTTCATTCACAATCTCAAATGTCACAACAATGTGTAACATGGCTTAGCAAATGGCACAACATAAATATGTTGTCACCATATACACTGGTACACCTTGTCTTACCCGCCTTAAATTAAATTATATGCACCAGCTACAAACAGAGCAATACTGGTGAGCTTTAGTGCACTCATGAAGACAAATATCAATCACTAAACCACTGAAAACCAACCATGCCTCACAGCAGGAGGTCCCGCCAGCACATCCAGAGGGTGAACAGACTAAACACAACTGAAGCTCTAACAGCTCGATGGGCTGTTATGTGGATGTGTTGATACTGCAGAGACAGATATTGTTTTCTGAGACTGAGTCGCAGCAGCCAGCCAATGTCGCACATCCCTGTCATACAGCACCAATGCTTTGCCACACCTCAAATGCTCTTTTGAAATGATGGAGAAGGAGAAAAGAGAAACAGGAAATATCGTCGGATCTATTTTTCTTTAAATGGCTTCCGAAATACACCATTCTGGGTTCTGCATTGAACCGTGGCTTCTCCACTACTGTCTCTCCTGGTGAAATCAAAATAAACCAAACAGGAGTGAAGATACATACATGTAATTATGAAACAATACATTCATATACTGACAGCAATGTACAAATATACAAAAGAATCATGCCTAATCGCTAATACCAAACAAAGAACAATATCACAAAAATGTACAATAGGACAAAATTGACAAGATGAGAAATATAAAAATACTTCAACAATGCAAAAAACAGCTGATGAGGTGAAAACATTGAGCAGCAGTGGAAAATAGACAGATCCCAAGTAGAAAGCTCCCCAGTGTTTCACTGGATATCATGTGACACATATTTTACCCATCATTGCTACACTTTCTTTATAGGGAAAGCTTTCCATTTTAATCTTTTTGTCAATATGAATAAGTGGCATTCAACATGTCAGGTTACTAACAAATAAAGGAACAACACAACGTCCATGTTTTACTGAGTGTATTGATCACTGCCCTCATAAAATCCACAACATGCCATAAAAATGTTTTATTAATACTTATCGAAGATGCCGCCTTGAATCCTGAAGGCACTTTTATCCCAGTATTTGGCATTACGCGATAAAAAATTATTTATTGGTATTTAATTACTTGAAATCTCATAGAGAGGCTCTCGCCCCCTTGATGTCATCAATATTAGGACCTGATGCTGTGACTGTACCACTTGTTTTGGAGAATAACATAATAACACAGCAATGTGGCCAGTTTACCACATTCTCAAAGTTATAGCTCATTACAAATGGAGAGAGAATCTGAAGGGAAGATCAAGCAATGTGCCAAAGTTGGGCAGATGGACACAAGATATTGTGCTTTGATTGTGGATTAAAACAAAAAGGACGGACCAACTTGTCACCCTGCCAAGCTTTCCTCTGTGTGTGATTGCACACAGACTCTGACACAGTTGACCCAGAGTCAACACAATCCTCAGCTCACATATTGACATTTTGTCACGTCACTTCCAGATGTAACATTAGACGTCATTCAAAGACGCACATGGGTCCAATTTTCCAGCAATAAAAAGCTAGCATTGTGATATGGAATGGCTGCAATTAAAAGTGGGAATATTTCCCTTTTACATTGAAGAGGGGGAGAAAGCTAAATAACTAACCACTGAAGACATTGTCACTACACTAGAAGGGAAAAAAATTAAGCTTTTGTTCTCACTGTTTCAAAAACTTGGTCGCTGCAAAACTTGGACATATTTGTAGAATTTTATTCGCTTTTAGGGATTATTTGACAGTTTTTCCCCGAGCAGCTTTTACATTAGTGTTTAGAAAGATTAATCCCCCGTCTCTCCTGTACGAATCTCATCTCTCTCACACAAACCTGTTGTGACGGCAACAAAATGATATAATATCAATGTTAATATTTCAATTTAATAGATAAAATGCTTTGGGTTGTTCTTGTCTGTTTTTGTCTTTGTTTCATTTTTCGTATACTTGATGCTATCAGAACTGCATAAAGAAATGTGTTGTGTGATGTTTTTACTCTTTCCTATTACGTGTTCAGTCAGACAACCAATCAACAATGTTGTGAAATTGTTCACCGTAAATACAGGCGCTCTTTGTAGCATTGCTTCCATAATAAATCCTCACAGCCACAGAAAGCCTGCCGCTATTGATTATGGTTATCTGTGCTCTTTGGACTGTCCTGAAGCCTTGTTGCATGTGTGGGTTTTCTCTTATTGCTGTTGTGTGCCATGTGGATTGAAGCAGACCGGCTGCTTATAAACATACAATTCAATTTTTCAGCAAACAAACGTGCATGAGTATTCTCATATGTTGCACCCTGCAAGATGAGAAGCAAGGGGACATAAGTGTGTGTGAATATTCCTTTCTTTGAGAGATGGATGGTCTTGAAATGGAGTGATCACGCATACATCATATATGTTAAGGAGAGGAGTGACCTCCCATGTATCGAACTGATCTTGTCTAAATGAGTGACCGCCATTGTAGGGGGGAAAAATCATGGTCGCAATATTCAAAATGAAGTTTCTAGATCCATTCTGTCCCTGCATTAATTCAAATAAACCATAACATCACAACACAAAGTTCAACACTCCCTTTCTCTCACTCTCTCTCTCTCTCACACACACACACACACACACACACACACACACACACACACACACACACACACACACAGAATATACAAACACAGCAAAGAAAGGTCCTGGATTCCCAGAGTGGAACCCGTGATCTGCTTGCTGTGCGCCACTGTGTCGCCTTCATCTCATTCAGTTGAATCTGCGAGAAAATGTATGTTGAGATGTTGAGACAACCTC
The DNA here is from genome assembly GCA_009823395.1 of Thamnaconus septentrionalis. Lineage (NCBI taxonomy): Eukaryota > Metazoa > Chordata > Actinopteri > Tetraodontiformes > Monacanthidae > Thamnaconus > Thamnaconus septentrionalis. Next base: position 17,630,613 of record CM020512.1, on the reverse strand, counting down.
ACTTGGGGGGTATTCAGCTGAAAAACATGTTTCGTTTACAGAGCTGAAATGGTCAGCCGTGATCAATACTCCATGCCCTGCAATCACAAATGTCATAAAGAATTACGCACAGCCACCCCTCATGAATCGATTCATATGCTTGAGGATGTCAAGCGGCTGCAGCAGGGCTGCAGTGTCGTAAAGGAACACTTTATTTATCTCCAGAGAGAGGGGTTGTTCTTACTTTTTTTTTACTGCCTAAATGTGTGTGGTTGCATTGTCTTCTTTCTTTCTTTGAGTAGAACACTATGCAGAAACCAAACAAATTCAAGTGTCCTATTATTTCCTCCTTTAATCCCAATCAAATCATGTTTATGTGACTGTTAAACATTAGAATTATACTTAATCAAATCAAATAATTTGTTGCTATTTTGTAAGAAATTTCTGAATTATCCAAAAATCATTAGGAAAAAATCAGCAAGGCGCCTTGGCAGGGGCCAAGATGCCTGTTGTGGAACTAAAGGTAATTCTTACAGTTCATGTCAGTTTATTCCTGTCGTATTTAACTGCAGTTATATTGTGAACTTCAGTACATGTCATTTCAAAAGCTTGAATCATGTTTTGTAGTCGCCCCTCACCCTTTGTGAGTCAAGAAATTTGGTAGTAGTGTGTACCTGCAATGCACATGCACGTGTAATCTTTATTGTGAAATCAACAAAAACAAATAGTTTTACTAGAGTTTTGGACGAAAAACTGAGTTTTGGGGTGAACAGCACTGGGTCTTAACGAAAAGAGTGACGCTGGCTCTCGGGAGGTGAATATCCAGGAACATTGTGGAGGCTCGGGGACGATCGAGTGCAGCGGGAGCTGAGCCCTCAGCTGGCTCGGCCTTGAACTTGGCAGCAGATGGCCTCGCTCTCAGAGTCAGGCAGGCGTCAGCTGTTCACATGAGCGCAGGTCGGCTGCCGACGCTCATCCAAAGCTTGCAGAGGGAACAACGCGCTGACTACTGACACTGCCCCGACAACTCAGTGCCTCAGCTCTTGGCAGAGGATATTTTTGTGCTCTCATTAAAGCCCACATATACCCAGAGGAGAGATGTGTCCATCCAGGTAGGAAAAAGACTTTTTTTTTAAAAAAAATCACATTTCATGGCTCATTACACGATAGCCACACATTACTTGCGTGCTTTATGTGCAGTTCTTGAAACTTGAGTGCAGAAGTGTGTTTGAAAATGTCAAATTTTTCCAAAGCGTTTCAGAATGTACACTGCTTGGGTGGGAGTCTGTCTAAAAAGTGTAAGTGTTTTCATGGTCTCACCTTTACAAAAGGACATGAACAGACGAGGCGGATCGCTCTCATGCTAATTCCCTCCTAAGGCCATTTAGTGTTCATGGGATCTGCCTGAGCAGCTTGGACACCCAGTAGTACTCCGAGCCAACATGGGGAGGGCTTGTAAACATGATTCATGTTTTTCACCTGTCCATGTGAGTCCACCCAGGTCAACAACAGCTCAATTTAGCAAGTTTTTCTCTGTTCCAAAAGTGGAAATTTACTATCACTTTAGTGCTTCTAACGTGTGCAGCTCACTTAACAGTGCATTTCAGATTCTGCATTATCCAAGTCTAAAATTAGAACAGGAAATATATAAATTTACCATTTAAGCACATTTCTTTTCTAAATTAACTGGTACTGCTTCAGCACAAGATACTTTCTTTGGTTACCATTTCCTGGGTGTTACAATACCACATAATATTTTGGACCCGCATGTTTTCCTTAGATTGTTCCTTAACAGAGCGCCCAACCACATGCTCTAAACAATAAGTTCTCAGACGAAGGCAGTGAGCCACCAGGTCATTTCCCCCTCTGTATCCTGCCCTCAAACATAAAAACCAGGAAACACAGATGTTGAAGTCAGAGGGGATCCTCAGTTTCCTGAACAATACTTTGCCCATGCGGAAAAAGTCATATCCTCTCAAAATCTTCTCAAATGGAATAAAAGTAATATTCCGAAACATGAATTCAATGTGCTGAAAACACTACCCGATGATATGACAGCGGTCAGCTTTGCTCTCTTTTTTTCCACCTTTTTGACCTTGTGTTGCCTGGAAAGCTCACAGCACTCCTCTCTGTTGCAGGTGCACAACAGGAAACAGTTGGGTGCCTCGTTCGGGAGCCTCGTCCCTCCCTGAACGCCACATGCAGGACGTCGCAGTTTCCCCCTTTCATTGAACAAAGCTGATTCCCATCCAGCTCAACAACCGCACAACAATAGAAGCGCTCATCGTCCAACATGGCAGTCAGCTTCCTCCATGCCACTGAGGACCCTGACGCTGGCTCAGCTGAGCTGGACATCTGCACATTTGAGATTAATATCAAGCATGAAGTCATCCCTTCTATCGTCTCCTCGTTTTTCTTCTCCCTGGGCCTCATCTACTGCTTTTTTGGTATGTATCCCCATTGATTTTACCGGCAAAACATGTCAAGATTATTTTTTTTGTTGGTGTTGTTGTCACGCCGCTGGCCACCTATGTGCTGGAGCTGCTGTGGCAGGTGCGTGGGAGCTGCCAGGGGTTTATCATGGATGATCCCAAAGCTGTAGGGAGCAGATGGCTGGTACTGTGTCTGAAGTTGACACAGGCAGCATTAATGAAGAGCCACCTGTTGCGCTGTCTGGCATGCCACTCATTTAAATCTGACAAAAGGTGCTTGTGTCTGTGCATAACTTCCCTCGTGCACATTAGGTAAATGGCTTTTGTGGTGCTGCAAGTTCAGTTGAGGAAAAACCTCCCAAAATGAAAATGAGGGATGTAAGGCTTTAACAAGGACTGCAGTTTTACAGCGAAGATATGTAGACGCAAACCAGTCCAACTCAGGTTGCGAATGTCCTGCTGCCTGGTGAGTCCTTTGACTGGAAACATGCGGTATTATGTAAACTAGCACAGACTGCTGCTTCCCCACAGTCAGATTTAGAGTGAGGCTTCTAGACATTTGCATTTGAAATAGACACTACATTGGGAAAACGGGACGAGAGCCAGTTAAAAAAACAGTGCACCACGTGGACTGCTAAAAACAGCACAACTGAGTTTAAAAAAAAGAAACTATAATAGATTTCTTTTTGTGCTTGAGTTATGACATCATCAGAAAGACTTTTTTTTCTTCATTGTTTTTATTTCTCTTCAGGCAACAACAACAACTGAGCATATTATATAATTATATTTTACTTTATTTTATACTAAAACTGTTTTATATTATATTAATGTAATGGTAATAAGTTGCTACTTAGTGCAGACCATAAATATTTACCTGTAGGTCTCTATTGATGAAAAAGTAATGGCAATTTTCTTGTTTGACATCTTCTTATTTCAACTTGGTTGTTAACAAAATGAGTTGCAGTCAGAATATTTGGCTCCTGGATGGCATTTTAATGGCTGATGCTCTGGTGTGTTAGACTATGTAGGGGGGTGACAGGAGACCATGTACAGTAAAAGTTCCACTCATGAATGTATTTAAGGATAACAGAGATGTGTTTTGCCAAGAACTGTAACAACGTGTCAGTGCTGTCTGTATATAATGCTGTAATCATTTGCTTTATAGATAATTATGCAGACTGATTGTCATACGGTAGTTATCAGAGTTTTGCGTAAAATGATCTTTAAATTGCTGAATACGCCACAGGAGCGCAGATATTGTGCCACTTTTTGAAGGTGGTTACGGTTTGCGATATTTTGTTCTGTTACAATTAAAGTTACTGTCAAACTTTACTTCACCATTTCAAAACGTCACTCATGATACAACAGGGCAGTTTGGAAACAATTCCTTGTCTCTGACCCCCTCAAGGTTACCGCTGCTTTAAGATGGTGATGTTCTTCTCCGGCTTCATGCTCGGCTCAGCTGCCACACTTCTTTTATACCACAAGGAGCCCATGCTGGACGCCCAGCTGGCCTTGGAGTCAAAGGCCGGGATCGGCCTGGCTGTGGGCGTGCTCACCGGACTGATGACGATGCTGGTGCCCACAATGGGACTCCTCTTCAGCGGCCTTCAGCTGGGAGGCCTGCTGGCCGTCGCCACCCTGGTGGTGGTCGGACAGTTCCACAGCCTATCGTCTCTGTGGGTGCCTCTGGGCGGCACGCTGGCTGCCAGCGTCGTCTCCGCCGTCGTCACACTGCTGTGGCAGAAACTCTTTGCCGTCATCTACACGTCGGCGTTGGGGGCCGGCGCCGTCACGCTGTGTGTGGACCACCTGATGGGGGCGTCGGCGCTGCCGGATCAAGTGTATGACATGCTTCACCAGGGGGCGCCGCGTCGACTCTGCTGGTTTAACTGGGCCATCGCCGGCATCTTCCCCGCTTTGAGCTTGATAGGTGCGCTGGTGCAGTGGAGTCTCACCGCCAGAGGGCTGTCACACAGAGCAGGTGAGCCGAGAGAGAGTCTGCACCAACTGACGCACTCACGCCCACCCACCCCACATCTTAAACCATCTTCTTTGTCCCCTGTCTCTGCCGCTGCGCAGCTGAACAACAGAAACACAAGAAGTGTGTCAAAAAGCAGAAATACAGAGAGTCAAGGAGGAGGGCTCACTCGCACCGACGACGCAGACCTCCACCACTAAGACGCTACAACGGGGATGTCCTGGCACCGGTCAGTACTTAAGTACTTATATTATCCATCTACAGAGTTTAACAGAAATCTTATAGCTATCTGCTTGCACAAAGAAAAAAAAAAGCTTGTCATGCCCAAAGCTGTCTGCTATAATCTGATTTCAGAGGGAAGATGATAATCGTTTCCTCGTGTTTCTATGTGTTAGGTGTATCTGATGCCGTTTTAGCCCTGTCTTTGGTAATTAGACTGCGGGATAAGTTTTCACCCTGCCACTCAGCCGGAAATCGGATTCTTGCAGACAGTCAATTTTGGGGGACAACAAGTCCTCATCACAGGCCCAGCAAGCTAAATGACAGTAAGAATAACAAGGCTGTGTCACGTTGCAGAGTTATCTCCAGAGACTTCAGGAGCACCAGATGGGAACAGGCTCCTCCACCAGCAGCGTCAGCACCATCACACACACACTAATTGACTTTGACTTCGAGACGGGCTCCATGGTGCCTCTAACTGCCACCTCGCCCGTCTTTGCGGTCTGAAGGAACTCACACAGCGAGGAACATCTGCTGCGCCGATAACGCAAGGCCACATCTGAGTTGTTCACCACCACGGAAAGAACTTGACCAGGTCGGCTGCCGATGCAAAGTGTATGAATCCAGCCTGGTCCGATGGTCATTAGCGTGAACGCCGTGTGTTAGAGAAGGTGTGTGGAGATTGTCCTCTGATCAGTCCTCTGGTGATGCCATCAGAGTGACAGTTCTGCAGACCTGGAGTATTTTCAGCATTTTTCAGTCTCAAATTAATATTACAGTGATTTCAGACCAACACATTCCATTATGTTTAGTCTATTACAAATGTCATACATCGAATGCAGAAACCAATAAAACACTGATTTAACATGGAAATGACAGCTACGTTGCTTCTTCATTATGCAGCAGTAACTCATTACATTAGCCTTAGCACCAAATATCTGTGAACACATGTATTGTTGGTAATTGTACTCATTTAGGAACCTGTATTAACAACAGTAATTAAAAAGGGGTCAAATATCAAATGTAACTTTTTTTAACAGCTGCAATCAAGTCAGCAGGAGTGTCACATCAAGTCAAATACAGTTCAGGAAGAGCAGATCTAAAGGGTTTTGATATGTTGTGGAAGATGTACAAACAGTGTAAAATAATATACTGCTGTTGTGTCTGCATCTGACTTTACAGTCATTTACAAATTGTTACACTAACACACCTGCAGATCTGTTTAGAAAACGTCTTCAAATCCCTTGATGGACATGTTTACTGACAATACTGACATATTGCATACTGTGAGACATCCATCTCTCAATGAAATCTATTTTCCCAAACCACTTCGTTATTTTATCATATTAAAAAATAAAAATACGCATTATGGATGGTATGGTATTTTGCTGATTTCATAGAGGCAATAGTTTTCAATACAAGCACGAGATTGTTTCAATAAGCAGTTTTCTTTTGTTTATGCAGCATTCTGCAGCTTTGTGTCGAATCCCTGGTGACCTCTAGTGGTTCAGTTCTTGCAGTGCATCCAGCGTGCAGCCGTGCTCTTAGGATAAGACTTCTCCACTGCCTGCCGTTGCAGATTTACACGCCAGTACTCGCTACCTTTGAAGAAATACATGTAACCATTGGTCCATGTGAACGCAGCGTCGGTGTTGCTGGGTAAGCCACGGAAGAGTTGTTTTGCAGGTTTGGGGTATGCACTGAAGTCTGTCGGGCCAATTTCATCCCACTGCCAGTATCCAGAGCCCTGAAGCAACAGACAGACATAGAGTGGTAGAAAAAAACGCATGCCTCGACATGCATCCCAACAGATGTTACCTATTTGCACTCACTTTGAAGAAGAGCAACTTCTTGTTTTTATTGAAGTACAAGGCTGCATCTACGTCAGCAGGGATGTTGGCCAAGCGTTTCGGGAAGCTGCGGTCAAGCTTGAAGTTGGTGTATCTCCACACTTTGTCCCCTTCGATAAGCCATGCGGAATGAAAGACAAGAGGGCGTGTTCAAATCCTGCCACAGTGCCAACAACACTGTGAAACACTTCATCCACCTTTAAAAAAATAGGACTTTCCAGTCCGCTGGGAGTGCACAGCGGCGTTGAGACTCCCTGGCAGCTCCTTCCAGAGCGCAGAGATCAGGACCGGCGTGTTGTAGCCAAAATTAGACACGGTCCTCACATGCTGACCACTGAAAACGTACGTCTTGCGCAAGGGGCCTGCAGTGACATGGTGAAAGAGAACAGGGAACTCTCTGCCTCGTTTCGTTTTCGTAAACCGAACAAATTGTGTGAGGACTTGTTACCCAGCATCACTGCGTCTGGAGTGGCTGTGCAAGGATCTGAAGCGGCTCCCACTGCCCCCTGAACAGCAGGATGTGGGTTTCTGGATGGTGGAGTCCTCTCAGGCTTCCCTGAAGTTGGACAGGAACACTTTGAGCTTCCCGGGGCTCCACACAATCTGAAGGTGTCTTACTTTTCTGCATATTACCATATAGAGCCTGGATGCCTTGGATGTCGTCAGGGTGCAGCTTGAGGTCGCTGCGGTAACCACCATACACCGGCCACATCAGTGCACCATGGTGCTGAGAGTGAGTCAGACCGAGAGCGTGGCCAATCTCATGGGCTGCAACAATTCTCAAGTTGGTGCCAGATCTGGTCCCCTCTGTCCAGACTTCGTCCTCATCAAAGTGCACAATGCCTGACTCTGGGGCGTCGGCATGGGCTAAAACACGACCTAAAGTCAAAGCAGAGGCTCTAATTAATTACCGTGAAGGCCACAACAATTTCCAGAGTCAACTGCTCCCACCTCGGCCATCAAATGGCACCGGACACGTCTTGTCCTTCCTGTGAAATGAGATTTTGATATCTGCTCTTCCTTGCTGCACCTGACGGAAGTGTAAAGGTGACACATCACTCCAGTGCTTAAACGCACGGCCGATGGCCAGTCGGGTCTTGGCCAGTCCCAGGTCAGGAGTGTAGTTATAGAGGCGGTAGGTCAGCATCTTCTTGCGCCAGTAACCTGTCCAGGAAGGAGACTCATGAGCTGTTGCAGGTTCACCTTTCTTTCTATCCTTGCATATTACGTCGAAACACAGCAGTAATCATGTCAGCATCTGGATATATTGAGTCACCTACCCAAGACTCGATATTTAAGAGATCTGTCATTGAAAGAGTCCTCTACACCACAACGACGTCTGTCCATCATAGCCAGCGTGACGGAGTCTAGTTTCCCCGAAATTGGCAGGTTGGTTGTTTTCTGAAAAATTCTGTCATATAAATGAAATCATTTTCCGAAACTGACTGAAATTAAAATGTCATGAAAGAAATAAAGACTAAATTGAGAAATGTTTTTAAATGCATTAAATGTGTTTACCTCAAGGCTTCTATTATATCCTCGGGAGGGTAGTTTTGGTCTCTGCTGTTTAATTGGATGTGCAGATAGCCATAATGCTTTAAATACGCCTAAACGGAGACAGGGTTTTTTTTTTAATGTCATTGATGAGCATGATATGACTGTATGGACCATTTTTTACCCAGACATGGACAAAACATTCCATATCTTAATCTCTTTTCAAAGATAACGAAATAAGAAGAAGAAGAAGAAGAAGAAGAAGAAGAAGAAGAAGAAGAAGAAGAAGAAGAAGAAGAAGAAGAAGAAGAAGAAGAAGAAGAAGAAGAAGAAGAAGAAGAAGAAGAAGAAGAAGAAGAAGAACTCTACAGTAATTCTAGAAGAGGACAAAGACTTGTTTGTGCATTGAACGCAGCTGAGAATGTCTGCGGCTTCTTACCACTGCAAAATCTTCTCTGCTTTGAGCCACAAATGAAGCTATTGTCTTCAAAATGACGAACACCAGAAGCCACAGATTATATTCCATCTCCAGGTTGGGCTATTTCCATAAATAAGTCTGAAATTCCAGGATTGATCCAGCCTTCCACTTAATAAATATGCCTTCGGGTGTCTGCTGCTCTCACACCTTCATCCAGCCTCTGCACAGGCGTCCTTCAGCATTCACTGACACTGATGTGGATGCTCAGCTTTTATACCATCCATGTTCAGGAAGTGGCTCACAAGCCACATAATAATCCTTTCGGAGAAATGTGATATGTGCGCGACAGGAAATAAAACATGTCATGGACAGCAGCACAACACCATCCAGACGCAAATAACTTTGGACTTGTTTTGACTATTCAGAGAAAGCAAATAAATCAGTTACTGGGTTTGAAGAAAAACCAGCTGTTGACAAAGCTACGCAGCAGAAAATATTTTCTTGATGTCTAAGTAAAGAGGCGGTGACTGAATTCCGGACGTTGTAAGGCTTGAAAATGCTGTTCTTTTATGATTTAGACGTCTGGATCAACATTCAATGTACATCCCTTTTTTTCACTGGTGATTACAGGGCTGTGAGGAAAACAACTAACCATGCCTCCTATGAGACAACAGCTAATTATATTGTTCACAGTGAAGAAGCCTATTTAAAGGGTAGGAAAAAAATAAACAATGACACCCCCACATGTGACCGCTGCTTTATTTCATTTCCTGAACAGTGAACGCCTCCCTGCAGCTGCAACGCCATCTTAAGCTCAGGACAAAACTAAAGTCGCCCACCTGTTCAGTTCAATCACCTGAACACAGGACATTTTCATATTTTGGATTCTGAAAGTTTTGCCTCAAAAAAAACCCTTTTGCGATCATTGACTTTCATCATTCACACAGCTCTACGGAATTATACCAGTTTAAACTGCTTTGCTACATTAACGCCTGCTCATTTTGCAGACAAGGAGGCGATGTAGATAGAGTTCAATTCTTAAATATAACAAATCCTTGCTTTGTTCTTTATTTTTCTCTTCAACTCTATTTGGAGCATTAACCTGCGCATGTTTTGTTTTGAGTCGTGTTTTAGCAGGTTCCTTATTGTGCCAAACAGATGTGAACTGCAGTTTAAACAACAGGCAAGAACTGAGAAGGAATAGGGACTATTTGCAGACATGGATGAAAACCAACTTTTGTATTTTCAGCAGTGTGAGAAAATGTGTGGGATAAACACAAAGTAATTAGTGTCTGTTTTCATGGTGACAGAAGTGAATATGACTCAGTCCACTTAATTCATTTTTTACATAATATCTAGACAACAATGGAGCTTTGTCACCTGTCAAATGCATCAAGATATTTGTATTTTATACACTGTGGCACAACTGAGGTGCTATGGAAGCCCAGGCAGCTTTGACATCATTTCCTCTTGACAATGCGTCACAGATTTTCTTTGGAGACCATGCTTGACCAGTTAGTGGGCCAGTCATACCATGGTCAGCAGAACAGTCACGCAGTGGTTAGGCACTGTGAGCAGTACTGCTGAAAACCTTCTTCATAACGCATGTCATCAAACACATAAAGTGTTCCGTAATCTACTGATAAGTGACTCTGTTGACTCTGGGCACAGTGAACCAACAGCTATAGTGGTGATGGGTCAGAACTGACCTTGGACATCTACAAGGCACTTTTCTCCACACAACAACCACTCACTACATATTTCTTCTATTTGTGACCATCCTCTGAAAACCAATCCCCCGCCTTCCCCATTCTGATGCTCATTATGAACATCAGCCAGTAATCTTCACCACATTTACAAACCTAAATGCACAGTTGCTGCCCTGTAATTGGCAGTTTGCTTTTTGTGTTAACAAATAGTTGAATGTTTTACCTTGTAAAAAGGGTCATCAAATGGATTTTAGCAAATGCTTGCAACTATGAATGCATCACTTGTAGCATGTTGTTGGACACATCTGGTCCTTGATGCACAGTCTAGAGTCACACCTTGTAAATCTTAACTATTTGAATAAGCTCTGCATTGGCACCTTTTCTCTCCCCAACAGCTCTCCATTCAGGTTTTGATACAGCGGCATCGGCAGCAAAAAAAAAAAACTCAACACTTGAATGAAATATTTTGTGTGTAAAGAAACTACAAAATATGAAAGTTTTATTTTTTTGAATAACACAAGAAAATTGACTTCTCAAAAATACTCAACTTTCTGAATGGACAGTCACAATGACAAGTGCTGCTCTTTCAGCCACCCAGTGGACAGAAATAAATGTTCAAGATAATCAAGGACTGTTTAGCCATGAATTAATGTCAGATGGTGGTTTACAAATACTATACAGTTTAAAATGTACATGCTGGCATAAACATTTTTGGGAACCATGTAGGGAGAAGCTACAGAATGTAAACAATGCGTCAGGGTTTGCGGAAAATACTTCATTTAATTTTATTTCTCAGTTTTACCTAACACCATGAAAGGTACAAAATGGGAAGGATAGACACGCACAAGCGAATTCATGATTCCTTAAAAAGATTCCCATACATGAGTTGGCAGTCAGTAGTACAACACTGGAGATGAGGAAACAGGCTTTTCAGTCCTGGAAAATGGTAGGCCTGTTAGGTCAAGATCCTGTCATTCAGTGTTGCCTTAAAGGTTGTTGAAGTGTGTGGAGTTCAGGATTTATTATCAAATAGGTAGACTGTGTTAACTGCAAGATGAGAAAGATGCTCATGTCCGTCCCCTGGCTCTGTTAATGTGCGTGTCTCTGACTCATCTTATTGCTTCAAGAGTCACGCTCCAGCTCCTTCAGCTCGTCCCTTAGGGTCTGAGCCCGGACCAGCTTTTCCAATTGATCCTTTGTTGGATCCTTTATTTCCCCAGAGTCCACTTTCTGCTGCAACTCCTCCACCTGCCGCAGCTTCTTTTTCAGGTTTTTGATCTTCTTGGCCTTTTCTGCCACTTCGGCCACCAAGCCCTCATCTGGCGACGAGGCAGAAACAGCAGCCGCGGTCTTGCCGTTACCCTCTGAGATGGACACGTTCTCCACAGCGTTGCTCACCAAGTCCACGTCTGCGTCCGCATCCGCGTCCTGGCCCTGCTGCTGCTTTCGTTTCTCTTTACGTTTCATGTTGCGTTTGGCAGACTTTGACAGGCCGGCTCCCTCGCTCTCAGAGCAGCCTGGAATCTTCTGCTGTTGTTTTGGTGCAACTGTATCAGACGGGCTCATTCCAGGTGGAAGGTCTGGTTTGCTCTTAAAAAATTTCACATATTTGTTTTCATAGCTAAAGAGAGAGAGATCGCAATCAGCCCCAAGAAAAGACTCAACCCTCTGACATTGTCAAAGCAACTTAAACTTACACTGGTACTTCTTCCTGTGGGACGTAGCCGTCCTTCACCCGCCTTGGCTTCCTCCAGGTTCCATCAGGTCGCTGAGTGGCAGCAATGTATTTGCCTGAAATCAACACGTGTCAGCCAAATATTATTTTCAAAATGTGAGTTTCATGCGCCAGCGTTCCACATAACGTCTACGTAAAACAACACGGTAAACTCTTATTGGACAAAGAGCTGTTGACAGAGTCTTGTCCACATCTTGAGGCACTGCTATACGATTTTCAAGCCACCAGGTGTCGGTGTCGCACGACTGTGCAAAACAAAGCTATGCTGAATAGAAACAAAGCCGCAGCCTCCATTAGTTAATAATAAGTTTTAGTTAATCATCGAAGGAGACTTTGGCTTGCCATTACAATGGGACAAATCTATACTACTTTACTCCCGAACCCATTGTATATGCATCTAGCACAAAAATAAATAAATAAATAAATCAAAAAGCTGTACCGCTTTAGAATAAAAAAGTAAGAATAATTTCACAGATGTATCAACTGCGATGTTTGCCATTTCGAGGCATCCTGCAAAATTTCAATCCTGAGGCCAAACCACATTTCATCCCATGGTCTTGTCATCTCTCTGGTCATTCATACACAGCTGAAATCCTACATAATATTGGCTGGTCAATACAACAATGTTCTGCCCGTGAACTTGAGAGATCGTTCAGCCAAGTATTGAAGGTGATAAGTCGACTATTAGCTTTGAACTAAATAAAGAGTTAATATCACACACACAACTCACCCAAGTTTTATACATGGAATGCGTAACTAGAGAGGCCCAGCGTACATGTTAGCCAATGTGGCTAAAACTAGCACTAGCGCGACAAAAAACACTGCAAAAGTACTGCATGGAACGATTAAATAAACAAACAGCCCACGACAGTTAAGATAGACGTGGCGGACTGTGTGATTGTGGTTTTTAAACTGAGATCATTTGTCGTAGATAAACGTCAGGAACGTGCATTCCCCTTACCCGATTCATCTGTCACATAGGGGGTTGCCATTTTGGTGTAACGTGTTGCTGCAGTTCTCTCCGTTTTCAAGCAACGATGTCCAAAATTCCACTTCTCAATTCGAACCCGGACAATAGATAAATACGTTTTTGTCGACACGTCCTTCTTTCCACCTTGGGGATGTCATAGCAACAACCGTCGAGGGTTCAACTAGCTGCGCGTAACGGCCGGCGGAATCGTTGAGCCAGGCCGCTGAGACGAGTTCAACCGGGCGACGCTATCCAGCTAATCGCGCGAACCCTCTTCAACTTCGGAAATGACGACACGTCTCTGCGGGTTGCCAGTTTGGGAGAATTAACCGTGAGTTGGTTGACTAACGTACTAAAATTGATATAATGAAGTGGTGCATTGTAATTATAAACGCAACCTCAAATAAAAACAATTACATCAATAAATCAAGCATTTATTGGTCCAATATGTTCAACACACACCCACGCTCAAATTGACAATACATTAACCCGTGTATTTTTCAAAACACAATTTGCAGCTCTTAAATTGCGGAAAATTTATATCAACACCAAGTCTTTCCGATTTCCCAATAAATGTGTTGTGTTATGTTGCGACACCTTAAACGCCTTAAAAGGAGATGTGGGATATATGCAACCTGGCAACCACGAAGGAGTCGTTTCTAGGAAAATAGTGCCCACAGCAGACTACTTGGCATTAGAGACAACTGGCGGTAGGAGCTGCGGAGACTCGTGTCCAAAATCTACGCCTCGGAATCTTCTCATCATTAGGTATGTATCTAACATTTGCATCACTCGCTCAGTTGCTTCACGGCCAGATGCCATGAATACATACTTTAACTATAGCTTATTGCTTGTGATTTTAGTTGGGGGGTTTAGCCAGGGGATGGCTAGCCTTACAACACCATTGAATAATAGCCGAGCAGTTTGGTAGCTGTGGGGCTAGCTGAAACTGCATTCACACATCCATCCATCCATCCATCCATCCATCCATCCATTAATGCAACCCCCACTGAGTTAGCTGCATTTTGCTCTTTACAGGTACTGTTTCGAGAATTCAGCGTTGCCGGTCAATGATTGCGCTCATCAAGCGCAGAGCCGTGCGAACGCGAAGGCGGCGTTAGCAAGCTATGCGTTAACGCATCCACCAGACTCCAGCCCCCCCCACCACCACCACCCAAAAAAATTGTGAGGCGAGTTACCGTGAAATGAAAGTCAGAACGAGAGAGACCCCATTGTGCGCGTAGAAAATTAGCTTGGACGTGCTAGTCGTGTTTCAATTTGCAAAAGATATCACTGCAGTCAATTCCGCTGTGGTTCATCAGAGAGGGCTTCGTTCGCTAAACACCAAGTTGTCCCTGTGATGGCGAGTGTCTCTCTGTGTGTTCAGTCGACAAGGTCCTGTGCAGTGAACGCTGTGGTTGACATGTTTGCTGAATATGTCAAGTCCTCTCTCTTTTTGGCCCTATTGTGTTTTTACTTCACAGCTGTCCTGCTGTGAAATTGCGCACTTGTTTGGTTTGTGCGGCCATATGCGAATTCTAGTAGGCAAGCAAGCGCTTTTCTACACGATTCCGCTCAATGAAACACGCAACTAAGACCTTCGTTGTCCCGAGCAAGAAGTTCTCATGAATGCCAACACTTGGGCTTAAGATGGTTTGTTGTGGAAAATAAAATAAAAGTATAGCCGCTGCGACAGCACCACTGACCTCTATATTGTTAAACACGTTATCTAATTAATTTGCTGAAGTTTCAGTGTTGGATTTATTAATTTATTTATTTATTTAAAATAAATAAAAAAATTAGGCTCAGTCCTCACGCAGGTCCAGCAGCCGCCGACCCACTTGTTTCGAATCTGTCATTTCGCTCCATTTAAACATCTGAGTTTGCACTTCCGACGTGCAACACTCAACACAAGTGCACCTGGCTCTCTTGAGCACTCGAGCACCATCCCTCTTGATAAACAAATTGCATCCTAGTGCGTGCTGCTGTGTCACCCTAATGCGGGACTGCTCTGGGTTTTGACGTCAGCAAAGGTGTGGTGCGTCGGCCCTTGACAGTGGCGTGCCAAGGGCTCATCAGCAGGGTGTGGGTTTGTACGCTGTGACTTTCCCTTTACTGGGAAAAAGAAACGTAAAGTAAAAAAGGAGAGCTCAAGACTTTGGACGGTCCACTTTGTTGTTTATTGGAATCGGGCCGTCACGTCTCTGCGCGGACCTCAGCTTATCATTTACTTATTTATTAATTTATTCACGTAGCTTGGACCTCAGCATAAAGGTTGTCAATCGGGTAACGTAGACGTTCGACGCCGGTGCGGTGCGTGCGAGCATGAACGTCTGGAGACGCACCTGTTGTGAAACAGGGCGCCTGCCGTCTCAGTCCGTTTCACCTCGGCACAAGTCCAAAGGTGCACATCCTAAACCCCTTCTGTGCTGATGTCATCAGCCATTTGCTGAGTCTGGTTGTGTATGTAAAAAACATCTCTCCTCTCCTTTCATTTAGTCATTTCAAAAGGAGTCAAAGGCATGGCCAATGTTCACACTGCGCCTCATAACACGATCACCCACTGCTGCTGCGCAAAACAATTCTAGAGGAATTTGTCAAAGATGTGTCTCGAGCTGTCGTGCTGACTTTTCTCAACCTTCAAACCAAACAACAAGCAACTTCTTCCTACTTTATGCAATTGTAACTGCAGACTTGACTGACTGCTGTCTGCCACGCCATCAACAACTATTTAAGAAGCTTTCGTTTCATGCTTGATTTGAATTACAATTTTATTTCCTTGACAGATTTGGATCCACGTGGAGGAAAAGAAAAGAGAAGGGGGAATCTGTATCTTTGCCTCAATGGTGAAGATCTAACCCATCGTCATTCTTTCCCTGCAAGTTCTTGGACCTCGTTGCCATCGTTTCCACTAAGTACAACGCAAAAGCAAAAGTGGCCACACCGGGAGCTCGTATTCGCACAACCTCTTGAACATTGTGGGTGTGTTACTACGGCCTTGAAGGGAGTCTGTGACAAAATGGCCAAGAAGAACAGCCAAAAGGGTATGTAAAGGTTTTGTGTATCAAGTTTGTGTGTGTGAACTGTATTGACTGTGTATGTTTGTAATTGTCATGAGGAATTTATGGATTTACCCTCCGCTGCCAAGTAGACTGTTTAGGCCTTGCCTGGCACACTGTTATGAAGAGAAAAGCCGCAGACCTTTACAGTGACATTAACCTACTTTCTTGTATGTAGGAAAAACAAGTTTTGCAAGAGCTCCCTCTTTATGTCTGGACTGTAAACGGCCAGAGATTAACTTTGGAGAACTTAACCCAGAATCCCCACTCTCAACTTCTGATTATCAGCTTTAAAAAAAGAGGCCTCCCTTCTGATGTTAACTATTCTATGTTTGCATTACCAGTGCAATCTGTTCTACTTTCCTCAAAGTTTGTATTGATTTAAATCAGATCCAGGTTTCTGTGACACAGAGCTGATCGGATCTCTCTCATTTTCTTGGGTTTTCTTTTGTGTCAGTGTGTGTTGGATTTTTTTTCTTGAAAGCAAATGGCTTCACCTACATAAATCTGGCCTTGTTGCGTGATTGGGATTTACAGTCGCAGACGAAAAGCCTGTCCAGGAAATCTCTGTGAAAATTGTCTGCTGCGCTGCTTTGTTTTGCAAATGATCCTCTGCTGCACTTTGCAAACGGCTTAGCAACGTCTGAGCAAATAATGGAGTTTGGTGGTGTTCTCTTTCTTCTTTTTTTCCCAGACACATCTGGAGTTGTGTTTGACACTCGCTCCAAAATGGTCATGTCGCAGGGAGGAACCACAGAGAGGATGAAGGAGAAGGTAGGACACTGACGTCGGTGCGCCTGACGGAAGCAGAGAGCCCGCAGCGATGTTGGTCACCGTCACACCTGAAACGTGGAACCACAGCACTGAGGATTATGATCAGGCCCTGAAGTGAAACCTTTTCACTCTGTGCCAATGAGACCCTGCAAAGCCCCGACACCTGACTAAAGCCTCTATGGCAGCAGGGGTGTCAAACTCAAATACACAGTGCAAACAAGTTTTCAAGCTTTAACTTGAATATGGAACTAAGCAAAGCTTAATACTATACAATAAATAACCTCATATTGCACACATGCAAAATCAAAGTGATTGAAAAAAATGAAATGTAAATAAAAATGGTATGACTGATTTTATATCATAATATTATCCTTCAATTAATGTCCTGTCCTCATGGACGCACCAGAATACCAGCAGAGAGTTCTGGGATTTGTTGTATTAGCGATGTATAATAGTGGCAGGCCAGCTCTAGTAGGCCAAATACAATGACACTGCAGACCAAATTTGGCCCACGTGCCAGAGTTTGACACTTATGCTCTATGGCAAATCATCTTACCTACCTTTGTTGGGGTTAAAAACTATTTTATTTCCAGTCCTTTCTTTCTCCTTCTGTTTATCGACTACATTTGTTTTGGAATGCTGTGAATGTGAAGAAATCTGCTCCATCTTCTCACGTTACTTTCTTTTCTTTCTTTCTTTTCCTTTTTTTTCCCTAAACAGATCAGTGCCGTCAGAGCCGTCGTCCCCAACAAGAGCAACAATGAGATTGTGCTGGTGCTGCAGCATTTCGAGAATTCTGTTGACAAGGCGGTCCAAGCATTTTTGGAAGGTGTGACGACATCAGTGACTCGCTTTAGAGATGGGAAATGGGTGTTCAAAGCTTTTCTATTAATAACCGCATACCATAAAACTGGAAATGTTGCGTATTGTTTGAAACCGGAATAGCTGCGGGCCAACTGTGCTGTCATCAAGAGGATACCAAAACAGCAATAGGTCTTAATGAGCATGCGCTACGTACTGTGATATATGTATTGAATTTGACCCACTTGTAAAATACACAAACTCTTCACGCTAACAGTCGGCGCTCTCGGCCGTCATTTGCATGCTTTGAGTTTCACAAGTTTAATTTTGGGACGCGACGGTTGTCCCGGTACGTCACGCAGCTTTGTTTCTAAGTTTAGCAGCGTTGAAAGAACACCTCCGGGCATTTGTACACTGAAGGGTATGACAAGGCTGTGAACTGTACGTACCTTGTTGCGCAACGTTGTGAGCGTTGTTTATTTTGCACTTTTAGGGAGTGCGGTGGAGATCCTGAAGGAGTGGAACGTCACCGGCAAAAAGAAGGTGAGGGTGAGAAGGTTCTGCCAGAGACGATGTGGAGTTGGGTGATGTTTAAAGTGGGGACGCACCAATACCACTTGTTTTGTTTTTTTTACAGAGTACGAGGACTTGTATTTCAGTACGCCCCGATACCGACTACTTCATAAGGCCATTACACATTATAGAATTACTTTGGGTTTTTTTTTTTTTAAAATATATTTTCAATTTTGAACAACGTTCCTCAGCATGTTTTTCTAGAACATGGAGTGACTGTCACAAGTTTAACTGCAGTAAAATCACAAATTAAACAAAATTGTCAGATGCATTGATACACAACCTCTATATTGATACGTCGAAAAACCAACTCATGACAGCTTCAAAACCTTTTAGCCACATTTGAGAGGTTTTCAAAGTTTAGGTGTTTCCTTACCAGTTTTATTGCGTTATTTAGGTTTTGCGCAATTCTAGAGGTCATGGAAATGTAACTGCTGATGTACTGATGCAGATAGTGATGTTTAACAAGGAAGTATGATATGTCCATGTCCAGCCCAAGAAGAAAAAGAAGCCCAAGCCCCAGCCAGAGGCCTCAGCAGAACCCGCCCCAGCCGAGGCCACGCCTCCTGAGGAGGTCAAGGATGAGATCAACGGCTTTCACGCCAACGGCTCGGTCATGGACGGGGAGTCGCTGGACTCTCTGAGTGAACAGTTGGACTCGGCCTCCCTGGATGCAGTCGAGCTGGACTCTGAACCTGCAACATCTGAGACGACCGGTAATCGTTGCTTCGGGAGGGGGGACTTGAGCCTCTGTTGTTTGTTTGCTTGTTTGTCACTCAGTTGTCTCAATTAATAGCTCCTTTGTCACAGTGAGTTGTGACATATCTTTCACAAATTGGCAGGACAGATTTGTAGTTTTTTTTTTAACAAGCTTCCTACAAGAGCACTGGGCAGACTCGAGTGCTTTTTTTTTTTTACCAAAGCCAGTGACCCGGCTTATTTCTAACCAGCTTTTTTAAGCTAAAATTCTTACTCCTCGTGACAAATTTAATATCTAGGCTGACAGACATCTAGTTTGACAATTTAGTTGTTTCTTTACATTTGCGCCCTTAAATGGGAAACTGTGAGTTTGTCTGTCTAAAGCCGAGATGGCTTTTCACTTCATCCTCATCAGCCATCACTGACCTTTATTTGCTGATTCCATTGATTTAGAAAATAAAAAATCTTGTCATATTCAGGTATTTTTTTATAGCCAAGCCCTTATGAACAAGTTAATTGCCGGTGAGTAAAAGAGGATAGGCCCAATGTTTCATTGGTTTGCTGTGACTCATGCATGCAGGAACACGTGCAGCCTTGCAGCCTTGCAGCCTTGCAGCCCTGCTTTCTCCACGACACACTTTTCCTCATAACTCGTCTTCTCACAGGTGCAGAAGCAGAAAGTGGCGGTAGCGCTCCGAGTCCGGCCTCGCAGCAGGCAGCGCGGAATCACCAGGCTCCCAGAGGCAACAAGACCCGGCACCGGCCCGGCACCAACTCACATCCACCCGCTTCCTCGTTAGCTCCTCCCACCGATGGCGGAACATCAGGAGGCAAAAAGATCGGTCAGTCCTCACTGGCTTTCATGCCATCAGTGCTGTTTTGGAGCGATTCTCCCTTCTTTTTTTCTTTTTCTTTTTTTTTTAAATGTGGCCCGATGTTCTGTGTTCCTTTTTTTTCTTTCTTTCTTTTTTAAGCCATTTATGACGTCTCGCCCACAGCGCCCAACATCGACCGGTCCGTCAAGGACCTGCAGAGATGCACCGCCTCGCTGACTCGCTACAGGATGGTGGTGAAGGAGGAAATGGACTCTTCAATCAAGAGGATGAAGCAGACATTTGCGGAGCTGCAGAGCTGGTGCGTCAACATTCAGAATAAATCAGAATGAAATTCTTGGTTTGTGCTGCAATGGAGCAAGTTAGTCGGAGCCTCGTGGCCAAACGATAGGAGTTCCTGCACAGAGGTGCAATGTGTGAACTTATGATTGGTTGTACTGAATCGTTTCACTTCTGTCCCTTTAAAAAAAAAAAAAAAAAGAAAATTTAAAAAAAAGAAAGAAAAGAGAGAAAAAAAATTGGGGGCATTTGCTCAGTTTTTGCAGGTTTTTTTTTTTTTTTTTTTTTTTTTTTAGCAAATGTTGTTTTAAAAGGGTATTTTCCTGCGTTTGGCCTGGTTATGATAGGTTGTTAAGCTTTGCAGAAGTGGAACAGATCAGACGTATTAAAACTTAGTTAGGCAGAGTTTTTTTTCAGTTTAGCCGGCAAATGATCAAACTGTTCCACACTTTTTTCTAACTGTTGCATTATAAAACAAGAAACACCCTCAAACAGTGTGTCAAAGGAAATCATTGAAATAGTCTGAGCTTTTTTAAATGACTTGACGTAATTCATGCATTCCAACTCCTTTTTTTGTGTGTGTGCACACCTGTTGCAGTAAATATTATCCATAAATACGTTTTTCTGCTTTGTTCCAGCCTAATGGACAGGGAGGTGACTCTAATGGGAGAGATGGACAAAGTCAAAGCTGAGTCCAGTAAGTATTTCAAGGTTTTAACCGAACCGCAGCCTGCTTTTCCTGACTTGTCTTCACATTGATAACTGACCTGAACCACTTTCCCTGAGCCTAAGGAGCTAAAGAGGCTGGTTGTGGGCGTGAGGTCGCGAGGGGGGGGGGGGGTGGGGTAAAAACAAGTCCCACTTTCTTCACAAGTGCCCTGGGGGATTTTAATATACCTGGAGCATACAGCGGTGTGCATGTGCATGTAACATGACAGAGCAAGACTGCATATTTGTATAAGTAGGCCATTTTCTCCCTCTGTCCTCTCGGCGTGGAGCGGTGTGTATTCCAGGCCTGGAAATAGTGAATAGTGTCAGGTGTCAAGGGAGACTCAATGCTGCCTTTGTGAACGCTGTGTGGGGACGTGTTTGGGGGGGATGAACAAACTTTAGGATTTTCTCAACTTTATGGAGACCTTAAATGCAACTTTTGTCATGGGTTGCACTTGTGTGGACATTTTCCCTGGCTAAGGATATCCTGTGAAACATGCGTCTACTATCTATAATATATTTTGAAAGAGGATTTCAATCTGCTGGACACCATTAATACTGTGCCTTAAAATGACATTGGAGCTGTTTTATGCTGTTCTATATGGAATTCACTGTGGGCCAAGATGCTTTTTCTGTTTCAACGGGCATTTTGCAGCTTGTCGTGAAAGACGGAGATCAGGAAATCGGGGTAGAAAAATCGATTGGAAAAGATATTTTGGATTGATCTGCTAATGGGCCTCTATTTTAATTTGCTGAGTCGCGAGGTCTTTCTCCTTCTTCTGATTTTCTTTCAGAGGCAAAATTTCGCACCTGCGTGTCGTCTGTTTTGCATCAGCAGCTTCTGTGGCAGAGTCGTTTCGGCCTTTAGAGTTTCAGTCGCAGCTCGCACGCCAAGCCTGATCAGACCTGTTACCAACATCCGTCCCGAGAGACCCGATCACATGGGGCCAGATCTAATTCCTGGCGCGGACGTGTCGAAGGCTCATTTGAGACCTCAAGGCGTCGCCGAGGCACTGTGTGGGCGCCTCGTCTCAGCTGCGTGAACCTGTTGCACGTCCGCTGCCACCCTGAATAACCGCCTACACAACACACGTATTGCAGATGTGTGACAAACAAGAACAACCACAAGGAAAATACACAGTCCTTAAATAGACAGTCCTTAACATTGTGTGCAAATTTAATTCTATAGTTTTTTTTTTAATTTCATCATTGAATGAAATATCTAATGTTTTCTGTAGGATGCTCAATTCATTTTTTATTTTTTTTTAAATGCATCATGCCAGACACCACAGAGACACAAGTCTCTTTCTATCGTAGTTGTGAGTTTTTGAGTCGTTGAGTCGTGTGTTTCGGTCATTCACGCAAGGTCGCCTCTTTCACCGCTTCCTTTACTTTTCCGTTGAAACAATCCGTCGGCCTCCGGTCCACCCGTGTTGTCTTGCGTGCAGAAAGGGAAGTGAGAGCTGCTCGCGGGTCGTCGCTGCAGAGGCATGTTGAGACACAGCTGCTTATATGCTGTATCTTCTAAAGCTTCATCTTTGACCCTTGTGTATCAGTCGGCGCTGAGTCAGCCTGCACTTTGCACCGGCAAATGAAAAGAGCGCAGCTGAGTTTTCACATGAAAACGAAACTTGTCCAGACTCCAGGATGTAAGAATAGACAAATATTTGTTGAACACCTTGACCGGAATACAAATATAATTCAAACTCCATTTGCAGAGGCAGAGTTTTCATTGTGAAATGAAGGCTCCTGTGTTATGTGTCGCATCTCCACAATGTTCTCTAAATATCTCCTATGTGCTTATTGTGACCGGGACGTCAGCAAATGGACATAAACATTATTTTCAATGTGTTTTCTTACCATCGAAATATGATGTGATGGTAAGAAAAGACATTGCCCCAGACTGACATACTGGGGCCTTTGATGGGTTGTTGCTAGGGATTTATTTCAACCGCTGTCGTTACAGATTGAAAGGAGTTGATGATGCAGAGCAAATATTCCTGCAAAGACAGGAAGTGTAAAAACCACCAGAGCTATTTTGGTCATGAGCCTGTTTCTGCATCCTTGCAGTCATTTTGAAATAGAAAAAAAAAATTTTGCTTTTTGTCAAATGCCTTCTAAAGTTGTCTTCTAGACATTGTGCATGAGGCTTCCACACACGACTTCAGAGTAAAGCTCCCTTGTGTGTGTGTGTGTGTGTGTGTGTGTGTGTGTGTGTGTGTGTGTGTGTGTGTGTGTGTGTGTGTGTGTGTGTGTGTGTGTGTGTGTGTGTGTGTGTGTGTGTGTGTGTGTGTGTGTGTGTGTGTGTGTGTGTGTGTGTGTGTGTGTGTGCGGACTCTGTTTTCATTTCACTTTTTGTGTTTCAGTGTTGATTTTGGATTCCCGGCAGAAGAGAGCAGAGGAGCTCAGGCGTCTGACCGACAAGTCGGCCTCCATGTCTGAGGAGCAGCTGACGGAACTGCGTGCAGAAATTAAGGTAACCTTGTGAAGGCGCTGAAGTTTCAAGCAAAATTCCGAGTTTATTCCATCGAATGGGCGGACTCGGCATCATGTGGGCCCCCGCCGGCGGCCGGTGCAGCTGTTGTGAATGATCTCTCCCCCTTGCAGCACTTTGTGAGCGAGCGAAAATACGACGAGGACCTCGGGAAGGCCGTGCGATTCACCTTTGACCTTGAGCCGCTGAAGACGAGCATGTCAGGCTTTGGTTCAGGTACGCTTCCTATTCCATCTCCTCCTCCATCCAAACATAATGCGCCATTTTCACTGTAAGTGAACTGGTCATGTGACAAAATGCAAAAAAAAAAAAAAAGTGTTTCCATGACATTTTTTTGCGATGTACCTCTATATTGATAGGTCTGAAAAACCACCTGATGAGAGCGTCCAAACCTTTTAGCCATATTTGAGAGGTTTTTTGACGTTTAGGTGTTTCCATGACCAGTTTTTGTATTGCCATATTTAGTTTTTGCACAATTCTAAGGGGTCATGGAAACGCAGCTAGTGACTCAAGAATTTCCTCTCATTTTTTCAGTCTACCATCCACGCACAGGCTACTCCAACCGGTCGCGCTGCAGCTCCACGTCGTCCTCGGTCACCAGCCCGGGCCAGCAGGAGACGACCTCTCCTCCTCCACCCACTGCCCAGACCCAAAGCCCCCCGAGTGAAAACCGCCCACCCCCAAACAAGCAGGTGAGCCAAGCCCCCGCGACGCGCTTCGTCATTTCTCCTGGCAGCTGGGGGCGTTCGCTCTGACCCACCGGGGCTTCTGCCTGCGACTCGTGTGCTCAGATTTTCCAGGGCAACAGGCGCACCTTCCAGGGTCAGGGCTACCACTCGGGTGCCCAGCGGCACAACGGCAGCGCCTACCACGACCGGACCGGCGGGCGGGCCAACCACCGCCACCAGGGGGAGGGAGGCTCCTCCGCTCCCGCTGCGCAGCACTCCAGCAACGCCAGAGGTCCGTCGTCCCGCGCGTCTGCCGCCGCCGCCTCCTCCCACCACCAGGAGAGGGCGTCTCACAACGGGCTGCCGCAGAGACAGCCGCGGACGCACTGCCCTTGATGTAGGAGGCCCTGCCCACAGCGCCAGCAAACACGTCTACTAACCCCTGCACCACCAACCCCTACCCCCCCACCATCCCATACTGCCCTCACTCCCACCACTCCTCACTAGCTCCACTCAATGAAGAATAGCAGACCGGTTTACGTGTTTTCTGTCGGCGGGGCTGTAGCTCCGCCTCTCCACGGCGATCGATGGTTCCACTTGAGAAAGCCCTCCTGCGGGTCTTTTGATAATCCGTGTTGCTTTAATTGCATCCTGGTTAGAGTGACTCCCTGAGTGAGTCCCACAGTTCTCTTTGCCTTGCTACTGTCACTCTATCCTGGATGTAAGCGGTTACTCGGCGCGCCAACAGACGGGATCACCTGCAACACTTTTTCCGCCCATTGAAGTCAAAGTCTTGGCACCGCTTCTATTTTTGCTGCAGCTCTCCGATTTGTACCGCCTGTCCCTGTTGTTGTTTTCTTTTCTTTTGGTGGGAGGGGGTTTGTTTTCTCTCCCCCGTTTCTGTTTGTCCTCCAGAACCATTTCAGATACTGCCTCCCTCATGGCACACGTAGGCAGACTAGTCTTAAGTTAACAGGGACATGTTATCATCAAGAACAAAAGATGTGCAATCAACACTACAGACTATCTTCAATCATTGTAAAGTAAAAAAAAAAAAAAAAACATATCAAACTGTAATTCAGAGCTTTTGTCATGGCTGCTACAAACTGTATGACCATTGTTAATGCCAGGACTCTGACAAAGAGTAACGTAACGGAGGTTTCTGTTCTTAAATATTAGTTTGACATTGGAGAAATGTCTCATTCCCTTGATGCTCCGAGTTAGAAGACTCCTCTGAAAATAGGAAACCACCATCAGCTTTGCACAAGAAAATCAAACAAAAGCTGCCCAAGTGCTCTGTAACGTTTTCCTGTTCATTCGCGGCAAGATGTAAGGTGGACTTTAAAAACAAACATGGCACTTAATGTTCACATCAGAATTGCAAAGCTAGCCATCTCCCACATGTTTGCAGCCTTTGCGCTAAGCTAAGCTAACAGGTTGTTGGTTGTAGCTTCATGTCATGACAGATGGGAGATTTTTTTTTTCTTTTTACTAACTCTGCAATAAAGTGGACTTCGATCAGAATCTCAAGTTTTTCCTTCAAATGTTACTGAAGGCTTTACTGCGTCCCCCTCTACTGGTCATCAGGGTTATCACACGTGCTGTTCCTTATTTAATAATCAGAGAGGGCTCGTCACCCTTACACAGGGCCGATGTTAAAAGGAGTGTCCGCATGCTGTTTTCCTACTTGTTGACATTCACTCCGTGGTACATTTCTTCCTTGAGCATCGCTCGTACTTTTGCGTTTTGTCGTTTATACGCAGAGTGGCGTATCGACGACGTGCTTGCCTTTATTGTCGCCGTCGCGGACTTCACATTTGCCTTCCAACGAGACGTTGCGTCCGCATCGCGGTGGCTTTTTCAGTCTGACGGCACTTGCAGAACAGGCGCGCGTGACTTCCGAATGCACATGCAAGAACAAGATGCGAGGCCTTGTTCTCCCCCAATCCTTTTCTTTTTCAGATACTCGTTAGTTGGATCAAAACCAATGAATGCATGAGAGGGTTGTGTTATTTCCAATTGTTTTGTTTTGTTTTAAATAGCTGCCAAGTAGATTCTTTGAGGTTGTCATAGGGTCACGTCTCTCTGCGTCCACAGTTTGTGAAGAAAAAGTCAGCCAACGCCTCATAGCTGACCTCTTAGACTCTGGCAGTGGGCTCTTGTGAGGGGACAGGGACTCTTACTCGTCTCATTTCCTCTTGTAGTTATGTACATACAGTTTATGGAGATCCGAGGCCGTAGTGTAAAACCGCCAGGTTCATTATTCATCTTCTTCATAACGTGGTCTTCCCTTCAAGCTAACCTTTTCAAAAGGAAATGTAAACTATTATGTTGTCCCTACCGGTCTTTTGTTTTATTGTAGTTTTCTTCTTTTTTTTTTTGCAGATTTTTGTTTTTCTTTCTTTCTTTAGATGAGTCGTAGTGACACGCAGAGCGTTCGCCTCTGGATTTAGGAATTAATTTGGAATTACAGGAAATGTACCTATTCCACTTCTTTCCAAGAGCACTTCAGAGCTGGGGTCACCTTACCCGAGGCTTTTATTTCTAACCTTCCATTTACCTTCTTCTGTTGCATGTTGAGAAGAAAACATACTCTCATGCTGAAAACAGTTCACGCCGGCGGAGGAAAAACTGTTTTCCGTCAGATTCCTGATGCCTCCTCAGAAATCAGCTCAGATGAGCAGTAGTCAGTCGCCCACCCATCACCCCCACAAAAAAGGCAGAAATTTGTCATATTTACACCGGGTGTATTAGTTAAATCAGGAAAGCTGTGTTTTATTCATTCAGCTGTGGAGGTGTCGTTTTCACTGTCATCACAAGTGTCTTATTTAATAGTGGTGTCATTTCTTTTTTTTTTCCTCAAATTGTTCTTTAAGTGCTTCCAGGGGTTTTGACTGTCATGTCAAAGATCTTGGCATTGCTGACCTCGCTTGCTTGACAGTTGGCTGCAGTGTCAAATTAGGTAAGTGATCAAAGCTGCAGGACAGATGATGAAGAAATAGTCGTTTTTGTTTGTTTACTCAAGGCAACTCTATAGTGATGGAAGGGTTAGAATTTTGAGTTGAAGCTCTCATCTTTAATCTTGCCACTGTTCTCAAAAACTGTTTCACCTTCAAAACTGTTGTTCTCTTAGGTTTTTCGCCAAAGAAATCATTTTGCCCTGCTTCAGGTTGTTGCCTTTTATTTCTTTCTTTTGTCTATATTCAGTTCGAAAGGGGATGCATCCAGCAGTTCACCTCCTTGCTTTTCTTCCACCCCCAAACATTTTTCTCTTAATTTCTTTTCTGTACATACATACAGTACGTACTCGATAGGTAGCTATATATTTTTGTGCTCACATAGGGCATTTTGTATGTGATATTCATATTAGTCATTACGGAGGTTTGAAAACTAGTTCAGTCATTCTTACGGTAGACCCCCCCCCCCCCCCCCTTCTCAAGATGACCCTTCTGAGACAACTGTAAACTCAAGTGCCTTTTTCTTGTCTCCGGCCGACTCATTGGCATCCCTCCACCAAAATATGGACCAAAGACATTGACCGTCCTCCCCTGAACCCGTCACCCCACCCCCACTTCCAACCCCCACTCCCACATGTTCTCCCGCTCACTGAATTGCACACTTTTCATTTAGTGCGAATAAACTGTTTGCAATACTGACTGCGTACGTTTGGCTTTTGTTGTGGCGACAAAGCGACTGACAATATTTCCTGTTTATATCCACTTCAGAAATTGTGAGAATTCAAGGCTGTGAATGTCTGTCAACTCCATATGCTGCAAGTTAGTGTTTTAAATGGTCCTGAATAAATTAAACATTCAACTTTACAAAGCAGTGGTCCCGCGTCCTTTCCAAATGAATGAACACAATTTCAAGCGTCGGTGGGTCTGCACAGACAGCAGAGGGCGCAGTTGCTCTGGCCAAAAGATGGGAGTTCAGCTTTTAAATGTCCAGCGTGTGAAAATTTGAAGGAAGTCCGCCTGACACCTTATATATAATAATAATTATAATATAAATATAGTCTTAAGCTGATAGCGATAGTCTGTCTGACCGAGTTGCATTAAGATTTGGTAGACGATGTCAGCAAGTGGCAGACATCTAGTGGCCAGCTATTTGCAATACAGATTAATTGTCACGCAAACATTCAGCGACCATGGTCTCAAACATCAGGTCAACAACTTCCATCAGGAGCACAAACAGGAAGTAGTAAGGCACTGCCAACCATAAAATTCAATTAGGCTCCAGAGCCAATACCCAAGTTTTCAACTTGTCCATCAGTGAGCGGTTTGTTTGTTTTGTAACTTTCTTTGTCCTAAAATATTTTAAGTGTCACACCTGTTCGTGTAATAGCGGCTCTCCAGCCAGTAGGGGGCACTGTGAGGTCGTGGGTTACCTGCCGTTCCAAGCTGGTCAGCTCATAGCTTCTTTTTCTGTCATTTCAGCTGTTCACGGGAGCCGCCCGCATCCCGATACCCGTCACATAAGCTTAAGATGACGCATGTTCTATTTTTATATACACAGATGAAAGTGAAGTGCGTCCCGTATCAGTTCATTACGGGACAGGTTTTTTAGTTGCCAAATATGGGACAATCGCGTATTTTACGGGAGGGTTGTCAACCCTATCTAGACCACAGACGGAAATCAAATGAAGTTTTGTAATTTTCCCTTAAAAAAAACAAAAAAAAATCCCGGGATATATTTTATTTTTCCCGGGACAGGTGGTGAAAAAAGAGAACAATTCTGGGAAAAACGGGACGGGTGGCAACTCTACTTCATGATTTTGTTTTAAGCTTTGAAAAAAAAAAAAACATGCATACAGAACTTGTAATCTGTTAAATGACGTAGGAAAATGGGAAGATACAGGGGTTGTGAAATGTCAGAGGTCAAGAGTGAGAAGTCAAAAATGTGGAAATGACGTCCATCCTCGAGCACCACACATATATATGCAAAGAAAACTTGAGTAAGCAAATAAGTCAAAGAGGAAGTTTTTGCTCGAGGATTGCTGCAAAGCGTGCCAAGTTGGATAAAAATTTTCTGGAAATTTTAAGCACGATAGACAAAAGGCTACTATTACTCAAAAGATCCAAATGATTTACAGTGCAACAATGGTAAATGAATGGGGAAAAAATCCCATTGTGCAGGACATTTTTCTCACTTTGTTTCATTTATACTCTTCTGGCAAAAAAAAATTCTGGGATTCAAGAGCTCTACTCTTTGTTCTCAACATTTTAATGATTGAATTTATGAACCTCTTCAGGAAACAAATTGAATAGACTCCATATGCAGTGTATCCTCTTTCCTGATCTCGATGTATCCTGGGTACTTAAAAACGTTATTTACAAAAATGGAAAAATGGTCTTGGAGAAAAAAAATAATTTTTTACTTTCACTTCTTTCTTTCTTTTTTCTTTTTCTTTTTTTTTTTTTTTTAGAAAAAAAACAGGTACATATCTTAAAATACACAGAACTTTCCATGATCTAATAATCTTGACAATGATGGCATACTGAAATGATGAACATAAAGAGCTGCTCAGGGCCACAGTGACCTTTCAGAGTGTTGTCCACAATACAAAAGTTTATGCAAATTGGATAGTGATTGGTCAAAACCCTCCAGTGAGAAGTGTCCCAGAGCAGCTCACAGCCCCATCACAGAGGGAAACACTGCAGCACCTGCAGGGGAGACAGGATATTTTTACACTAGTCACACAACTACCTGTTTGACAAGAAGCCCCGAGGCTGGAGTTCAGGATCGCCTCATTAGCATTAGGCTTGCATCTAGTTGGGGCTACCTTGACCATCTGCTGTGTCAGAGTCGGGGACTTTCCAATCCAGCTGCCGGCCCTTTTCGTAGAGTCCCTTCAAGACCTTCCTCACTTCATCTGTCCCACCTCCACGGCTCAGCTCTAGGTACTTCCTGTACAGCTGCAGGGCAGTGCGGGCGTCCTCAATACTGTCGTGGGTTTCCCCCTGAATGTTCAGGTCTGGGAGTAGCGAGAGGAAAAGGACAAAAGGGAAAAGCAGTCATTGTTTCCATGGCAGCGTATGTCAGTATTTTGACATCATTGTGTGAACGTAAACAATGGAAAAACACCTCCACTATTCCTGGAGGAACCTGAAAGAAGAGGGCAGCAGCCTCCATAATGAGAACATCTGACAAGATACGGCAACCATTACCTCAGTGGTGATTAAAAAAGGGACACTGTGTTGTCTTGGCAAACTGACGCTGATTTACCACAATACACTTGTATTCATGTTTTGTTTTGTTTTCTCACTCAGGAGGGTTTTAATGGCTTCCTACGCATTTAACTCCAGGACCTTTCAAGGGCCATAATGCAATATCTAAAGCACACATTGGATAGACAGACAGACACTTTATGGATCTCCATGAGAAATTCATATCCAGGACAAATTGTTCAAGTAAAGTAAAGTAAAACTGTTTTTTCACGCTCATAACGGTCTGGATCGCCATTAGGGGGAGGAAACTTGATTCTATAGGACAGCAGTCACGTGGGGGTTCAGAAGATATTGTTACCAATATGCTATATACTGACTGGGTGTGGAGCCCAAAGCGATTTTTAGTCATACTGTCCAAAGTTACCGGCCGCACCTCAGAGAATGGCCAGCATAACTTACCGAGAAAGTACCAGGCAAGAAACCGGAGCGAAATCATCCTCTTGCGAGGTAAATGAAACAAGTAGACAGTGTCAACCACCTGGTCTTTCAGGACCTAAGAATAAAAACAAATCACAAAAGACACAAGTCAGAGATAATGCTGTTTCAGTGGGATTAACTGTCCACTAACCTACACTGTAAAGTCAAGTTAAAAAAAGAGTAACTCACCAATAAATTAATAACTCGGAAGTCCTTCTGGAGTCCGTGGCCAACAAAGCGAACGCCTGTGTCGATAAGGAATCGCAACTTCAAATACGTGGACTTCAGAGTGGTCAGGTGCTTGGAGGATATCTTTGCATCCAGGTCTCCTGGCTTGATCCCGGAATATTGTGTCAGGTAGTCAACAACCTGGAGGAGGGGAGCGTTCAGAAGAGGTTTGGACTAGTTTCGTAAAGACCATCTCATGACAAGACATTTGACAATGCAGATTTAAATGCTGACCATGGTTCCTTTTACGACAAAAAAAAGTCTCGCATTGTGGCCTAAATGTGTGCAGGTCAAGCAAACATCTTGTCTGTCGATGTGTAGCCTCTTTTATGCAGCCCCTCTTACCTGCTCCTGCGTGGAGATGTAGTCATCAATGAAGGGAACCCCCTCATTAGGCCCCTGGCCCCTCACGCAGGTGATCCTTGCCACAGACATCTGACTGGGCTTGATGGTCGACTTTGTGCCGTCACTGCGAAGTTCTGCCTCCTCCTGCAAAAGCACACAGTTGATTAGAAGACTATAGTTTACAAGACAACTTTTCAGGTATTTATCTATTATTATAGTAATAATAATAGTAATAATAATAATAATAATAATAATAGATTTTATTTGTAACGCACTTTACATTTGTGACACCTCCTGTATAAGCCAAACCTGTACGAGCTGAGCGGTTTCAACTAAGGGTTGTGGGAGCAACCCATCCTGACTGACCTGGTTCAGCGTGACAAACTCGGCGTCCAGCCCCACCAGGTCTCCAGCCTGCGGCATTTCACTGACCATCAGGGGGATGAAGGTAGCGTGACTCTTCCTCTGCTTGCGGGCCAGCGAGGCCTCGGTCAGCAGCACGCTGGCATCTATGGGGTTTTTAACTGAGGCACAAAGGGGGAGGCATCAGCGGATAACGAGTGGGAAAAGACACGGTGCGAACGAGCGAGGACCTACTGCGGAGGTCGTATCTGGTGTGGTAGTTCCTCTTGGCGTAATAGAGAATGGCCGGCACCTTCCAGCTCACGTCGAACTGGGCAGCTTCGGTCTGCGACAGAGAAGCAGCGTGAACGCGTTGATACGACGGCGACCGCGGCACCTCGCCACGCCACTTGTGTTGTAATGGTTACCTTGTCTATGGGCTCTATGAGGAAGTCGTTGAAGAGGTACCACTGCTGGTGTGTGACCCCCTGAAGAAGGAAGTGGAACAAAGCGTCAAACAAACTCTGACCGTTAGACCGCAGCCTGCTGCGCTCCTACCGCGCTCCGTCTCACCTCTTTTCTCTGGTGGTACGTCTCCCCCACTTTGATGTGTGCGACCAGGTTCCCCCCAGTACGTGCATCCAACACGTGGGGCACCGTGACCACCAGGTCGTAGAGAGAAGCCCCATCTGCCTCCTCGGCTGCACTCAACTGATCGCAGGAGAGTTACGTGATTAGGCGGATTTTCCGGTTTAAAATCACCTTGGAACTAAAAATGTGCCGTTTCTCTCTCTGCACTGAGCAGTCGATCTTCTCACCTCCTCTCCTTCGGGCCAGCTGCTGATCTCCAGTCCCTGGCTCTTACTGATGGACATCTTGAGAGTGAGGGGGATCCAGACGTGTCGCAGATCCTCGACCCGCGTGTCGACGGTGAAGCCCTCCATGCTGCAGATGTCCTCCCCGCTGCAGAGACGCACAACACCAACAGGAAAGGTGTGAGAAAAAAAGTATTTACAAACCTTAAAAGTGTACGTCCAATTTTTGAGCTCAAGGAAAAAGAGTGTCTCCATCAGTTGGTCACAAAACGGATGTCTTCATGCAGGACACAATATTGTCTGTTTTTGCCTCAAAGTTCTGTAATTATTCTGAATTCAAAGACCATTTGCGAACAATGATGTGTCGCTTGTCTGTGTCAAAAAAGAGAAAGTGTACCCGCTTCTCCTTTCGCTTGATCCAATTTTTTGGATGTGAAATTTTTTTTTGAAAATCAGCTCACAACAGGACACCACATTAATTCCTTCTCCCGGTCAGCAGCAACACTGCCAGCCAGGTGTTTGTTAATTTGTTTGTCATGCTGTCACCTTGTTTTTGTCTCCTAAATGTGGAAGACCAACAAAGCAACCATGTGAAGCTGAGAACGAGTGTTTCTGCCGAAGGCTGTGAACAGCAGGGTAAACACATCCTCGGGAGTATGAACAAAATGGACTTAGACGGTTTTGGAAATCTTAGATTTTTTTTTCTATTAAGGTACAAAAATGATATGATGATATGTTTTATTAGCCTTCCTAATCCTCACCAGCTTCTTCTTTTGCTTTTTTTCCCTTCCTCTTTCCTTTCTTCGTTCGCTTTCTCTTCCACTGCTATTTCCCATTACACTTCTGCTTCTTGTTCTTCATCTGCTTTTGCCTCATTTAGTTCCCCATCTGTTTGTTCTAATTCTTCTGTATCCCATTCTGCTCACCCTCCGCTCTTCTGCTTCTTTGATGTGTTTTGTTTCTGTGGCCTACCAGTAGAGCTTTTTTTCATAATTTTGACTCAAGATAGTCGGCTGACACAAAGTTTTAAAAGGCTAAAGATTGTGTTTCATTCTGGTCGAAAGCATTCAGGTTCTTATCAACGTTGTTGCTGTGAAAAAGTGGAAAGGTTTAATGTTGATAAACAGATCTTACTCCAAACACCACTCGGTGGGCATGGGTGGCGGCTCTTTTGCTTTTG
Source organism: Thamnaconus septentrionalis (assembly GCA_009823395.1). NCBI lineage: Eukaryota > Metazoa > Chordata > Actinopteri > Tetraodontiformes > Monacanthidae > Thamnaconus > Thamnaconus septentrionalis. The sequence goes on along the minus strand of CM020512.1, from coordinate 17,597,381 downwards.
CAGGTTCCATCGCCTCCTTCTGCTTGGCCTTGTTGAAAGCATACTGCGAAAGAACAAAACACCGCTCAGCTTTTTGTACTCTGGTCTTGGCAGACAGGATAAAAAGTCATCATAATGTTGTATTACCTCTGCCTGGACCTTCCAGAATTCTGCCTCTTTTGCGCTGTTCACTTCACAGTTGATAACCAGAACATCAGGTAGACATCGAATGTTTCTCGTCTGCACCTGAAGGGGCACAGGGGGGCATGGGGGCAGCCTTGGTAACATTCACATGGTAAACATGCCGTGAGTTCTTTTTATCGGCTGAACTTGAACTCACTGTGGGTTGATACTTCTCACAGTTTTCGCACCACGCCTGCGTGCTCTGCTCTAGACAGATGCTCTTCTTCAAGATGTCAGCAAAGTTGTATTCCTGTATCACTTTGTCTGGAGGAGGAACAGCAATATAGTGTGTTTTATTGCAGCTGAAGCCTTTTCCGTGCAGTGTTCCATGGCTTGAGACCTTCCATTGTCTCACCTTGAGAGCTCTCCTCAGGGTAGTGCATGGTGAAGAGTAGTGTGAGCGAGGAGCGCACCGTCTCCTTGCCACAGCGACACAGACTGCTGTTCTCCACTTCACATCCAAATAGTTTACCAATGGCTGACTCACCAGTGGAGCCCAAAGAACTGATCGGTGCAAGACAGACACATTTTTGATGAAATCGTCTTAATGTGATTAAACGCAGAATTGCTCTGTATCCGGCTGACCTGCTGCTTGCTCCTCTGTAGGCCTGTGGACCCTCCTGCTCCTGCGTCTCCTGGTGTAGCTGCGTGAGGATGAAGCGGTTCCAGCTTTGGATTAAGCGTCCCAATCTGGCTTTGCCAGTCTGCTCATCAGAATCTGCCAGGATCAGGCCCAGCGCCGAGGCCTCAGGGATGGTTCGAAACGCTCGGAGGAAGTTGCTGGCCTTGACAGGGGGAAGAAAGGATTTCGATTGGGACGCACAAGTGGTAGCAATCACAAGGTTATTGCAATATGTTTGGTGGGGAAGCCATTACCTGACAGGGATCTCCACGAGACAAATCCAACATGTGGAAGAGGAAGCCGAGCTCGCAGGCCAAGCAGAACTCCTTCTGGCACAGATGATTCTGGACGAGACAGCGGATTGGCTCCAGGAAATATAGAACCTACGCAACAAGCAAGCACAAAGGAAAAGGGAGCAACTGCACTGTGATGTTATGAATTAAAAACAGATCAATCCACTTCATCAACTTTTATTTGTGCAGCGCTAAATCACAACCAAAGGCGTCTCAAAGTGCTTTGTACAATCAGAGGAAAAACCAAATGGGCAACCAGAGCAAGCAAGGTGCAACAGTGGCCAGGAAAAACCTCTAGTGGGAAGAAACCTAGAGCAGATCCAGACTCCAGAGGGCCGTCATCTGCTTTGACCAGTTGGGGAGAAACGGAAATACAAAAAATGCAGAAAGAAAGAGAGAGAAACAGAGAGAAACAGAAGTAGCCATGGCTAAATAATACATTTGTATTCTCCATCATACCTGGATCATGCAGTTACAGTAGGCATTGGGGATGTGAGGCTCCAGACCCGCGAACAGGGTTCTGTTGTAATGTTTGAAGTCAAAGTCCTCCAGTCCAAGTTTTGAGTATTTTATTGTGACCTGATTGAAGATTTTCATCACATATTTCACACATCATTATTCATACAAAGCAACAAGCATAGTACCATCGAGATGATAATGAACATTTCCTGATGAACATACCTTTCTGTATTTTTTCGGCACCATATAGAGGTGTGGCTCTTCATCACGACCAATTGGTGACTCAGGGACCTGGTTGTAATTGTCATAATCTTGCTCAACATCTTTAAGCTTGTAAGGAACCTGAAAAGAGAAAAAGAGATTCTGGAATATTCAATCTATGCTTGGTCATGATATGAAAGACAGATTAAGTAAGATTGAAAAAGAAGAGTTTTGGCCATGTTTCTAAAACATAAATGCTCTAACATACCAAGTTTCTCGGGCGGGTACGAGGATTTGCTGCATAACCAATGAATCCAACAGTTTTCATTGATCGCAAGATTTCTGGCTCAACGGGAGGAGCTCGTCTGTTGGAAAAGACAGATGGAAGATTCATTAAATGGACGCAGTTTGGTTTTAAAATCAAACACGTATGTTATAGCTCAAAAGGCTCTGAGGAGTCACTTTTTTAAAGAGTGAAGTAAAAGCAAAGCAAACCACAGACATTCATTCAGGAGATTTTACTGACTAATACAATAGAAAAGAGACACTGAACATCTCCATTTGTGACCAGAATGAGGTCAGACGTTTACTTCATGCAAATTCCTTTGCTGACAATAGTAGACATTTGTTGGTGAGACTCAAAATTATTTCCAACTTCCCTATTTTGAGAGTGGCTCTCTAGTTCCAAGTAAAGAGAAATTCCAAACAAGGATATTGTGCCATGAAATAAAAGGAGGATATAGTAATTCTGTGTCAGCACAAAAGCTTGGAGTCTACAGGCCTATCTAGCAGCATTGTTATACTCTTATACTTATTTATTCATAGCAAGTCTTTCAGCACATTTCTTTTGGAACGACTCAATTACTCGTATTAATTAAACCATCTTTACTGTTTAACCCCTCGGAACTTGATTCATTAATTTCACTGGCGATAACACAACTTAGATTTAAATTCACATGCAGTAAAATTGATAGCGTCACCAAGTGCTTCCTCTTTTATTGGAATTGGACACGGACTACACTCAGGGTGTGTTACCTGGGGCTGGGTGTGGCCAGTGCGGCAGACCAGTCAGACAGCAGCAACTCGCTGCTGGTCAGCGGCATGGGGATAAGCGAGAGGGGCAGCAGGTCGTGGTTCCAGTCCAGCTGAGGAAGAGAGTCCACGAGGCACGGCAGAGCAAACTCAGTCTCCCGCGAGTAGTCGTTGAAAGAAACCTCCGGAGCGTCGGACCAAAGGTGCACACATCCCCCCGAGTCGCCGAAGGCCAGGGCTTGTTTGCTGGCCGACACGTCAAAGCTCATGAGCAGCTGGCCCACCGTGTTGACGTGGAAAATATCGGCCAAATTAGCAAGACCAGTGGGTTCACAGAACTGGCACTGACCTGGAGAGAGAAGAAGGACTTCTTAAATCATACAACTACAAGGTGGTGTCTGAAGGCTGGACAAAGAACTAATTCATTACCTAGTTGACGTCCAGAGATAAAGAATGAACATCTTCAGAACATCTTTGTTTTACCAATTAAACTACTATCAAAGCCAGAGAAGCCCCACAAGATGGCAGGTTGGTTCATGCTATAAATGTTAATGCTGTGGTAAAAGACATTTTAATCTTGAACCAGAGTACCTCAGTCAATCTGTTCCAAACCACAAAAAATACAACCTCCGTTAGAACATATCTGATATCAGAGTCAATGTAATTAAAGTACTGGGTAGTTAATGAGTTTGTCACCTGGCAAGGATTCACTTATGCAGCACTTCCAAAACTAAGAACAAGATTAAAGATTTTACTGCATGTACCACAATTCGCAAGTCTACAAATATACCCACTCGAGCAATTAAAAATGTTGTGAACTACAAATACAGTTTTAGAGCTAAAACAGATCTTTTGTAAGAACTAAACCAAAAAGGCCCATCGCTCAGCTTCCTCTGTGAGAAAGTTGTCACTTTTTGACATCGGAAAAACCATGCCTACTCTGTTGTGTTATGCCAGTTGCCGTTTCGGTTTCCAGATTTGGCAACTTCCCCTGCCAAACAGTTCATGTTTGACTGTTTGTAGTGGATGCTGAATCCCAATCTGGGAATCCAGTGGATACAAAAAAAAATACTTACGCTATTATTTAAAAAGCATTGTTAAATCAACGCCAAAGCATATTGTTCAAATACGAATGAAATTGAATTGAATTATTCTAAATGGCATGAAAAACAGGCATACATTGTGAGGCTGAGGACTACAGTCAGCCCTACATATGACACAGAGAAAAATTAAATCATACTATTTAATTACAATTCCAAGAAATAAATCTGAAAGGCAAATCAGTGGAGAAGTTGCACAAAAGTAGGACCATTCTTCCCTGGCTGGTACCTGTCTGTGAGATGATTGCCAGACGCGATGTGTAGGTAGGTATGAAGCGCAAGAAGAGTGGGTCCACGTGCACCTGTAGCGGCGTTACAGCTCGCATCATGCGGAGGTCGTACACCATGAGGAATCGGTCACACGCCAGCCCGTTTAGGCCCCGGCTGGAGAACCCACACGCGGCCAGGAGATTTCCATGAACATCAAAGTCTGAGAGGCTCCCAGAGAATGCGTCAAACTCGTGCTCCATCTTGAAGGTGCGCAAGTCTCGAAGAGTTATCTGTTTCCGAAAGGAAGCAAATGCCTGTGTTAGCCGCAGACACATTTTCCGTTTACTTACTCATGTGATCAAGTCCTTCTTACCTTGCCAGATGTGTGTCCACAGAAGAAGAATCGACTGGTTTGACGCATTATGGCCACCCCAGGTGTTTCAACATTGAACTGTTTCAGAAACACAAGACAAGTTAACTCTCGTCATTTGAACTTGGGTTATTTCATGCCACATTGGCCAGCACTGCATGTAGACAGCTATGGTTGCTGAGTGTGTCACCTTTTGAGTTTCCTGAACAGTATTTAAGTCAAGCTCAACCGCATAGTTTTGCAATCCACCCATCAGCAAGGTGTTGTTATCAGTCATGAGAAGACTATGCATGTCTGCTCCTTCCTCCATCCTGTGAATGCACATTTCAACATTTAACTTTGACTGATTCAAAAAGAAATTGGATCTTTTAAATGGGGGGTGTGTGGGGCTATGTCAATCAATATTGTGTGCTACTTACGGGTAATCAAACATAACAAGCCCTCCGCGGGTGTTGCATTTGAGGTTAGACTTTGAGAGAAACAGGACGCCTGTCTCCAAACTCTGAATATGTCTGATGTCATCTGTAGCATGCACTTGAAAGGAGGAGTAACGACCCATGGTAGTCCCAAAAAATGAGGTTACATGACCCTTAAAGAGAACAGTAAAGGAAAAAAAATAAGAAGAAAAAACAGAGGGGGGAGGGTGAACGCATTGTGATAATAATTATATAATATTTAATTAATTTAAATTACTTTTAGCATTATTATCAAGGCTCTTACTCTGTGGTTTCCCATCCATACAATTTCCTCCTGCAGGTCAAAGTGGGTAGCCGTGACTGGGATGCCAACTTCAGAAACCACACTGTGTAGCTCGGAGAACATTCCCTCCATCAGGTGCACCGGTTCGGGGACAGTCACAGCCAGCCCCTCCGGGTCAAGGTCCACACCTGGCAGCATGTGGGGGTCCATGGAGGGCTCCATGCCCGTGTCGATGGTCCCGTGAAGGCTGGCTGGGTACTCACCCATCCCAGCATCGAGACCGTCAAAGTTCATCATTGGCGTAGTTACATCAGCCTAGCAAGGGAATTTGGCAGTCAGTATCTCAGGGCTAAGCATTATCTTGATTGAACTAACTGCAGCTTAGCTTGCAGAGGGGTTAGCTTGCAGCTAGCAGACGCCCGAACGCGCGAGCAACTAAAACGCAGACACTAAAAGTTTAGTTGCTAATTTATTCTGGTGTCGCTGTCTTCACATTATTAGTCTCAGATTGTGCACTTTAACGTTAGCAACAATAGCTACTTTTAGCAGCAACCAGACATATGGGCAACACTTCCAATTTCAGACACCAAATTCTCCCAATTACTTCATGTACGCCTTACCTGTTTTACAAATAAACGTGTAAAACATAAGTGATAAATTAAAACTGAATTTTTCGTAATTTAAGATTTATCTCACCAGCCCATGCTAACTTCATTCACAACAATAACAGACGTCAAAACTAGCACTTCCGGTGCACGCAGGGTGCGTTCAAGAGCAACACTGGGACTTGAGAGTTGACGGTGGTGTTAAAGGTTTACACCCATACATGGCTGATCTCGTAAAATATACCTCATCATGAGGTATATTTATATCATTATAAAGATAAAATGATATGACGCTCATATCATTACATCTTTATACCTTATATCTAAACAGTAAGTGTGATGCCATACTTTGTATTGTGTCTGAAAGGTTTCTGATTATTTACGATATCATGCTTTTGTTTGTTTGTTTGTTTGTTTTTTTAGTTTATGACTCCACTAATAAAATCTATAGATTCCCTCTGTAGTGTCTGAAACATCTTGTGACAAACAAAGGAAACAGAAAAGGCATGTTAGAAAGCATTGAGGTCAATCTGAAGAAAGGGTTTTTATGCAGCTCCATACAACACATGATATATTCCTTGTGATCATACCCATACAAAATTTCCCATGTGACCAGCTGTGTACGTTCTCTCAAAACAATGACCATCTATTCATAAGATCTGAAATTACTGTCCAATAAGTGGCTAACATGTTTAGAGTTCAAACGTCTAAGGAAAATATGTTAAACCCCACTGCCTTTAAGTCTATCAGAAATGTATAAGCTGAGTTTCTAGTTTTTGATTTTGGAGGTTTTTGAGCTGAAAATGTTCACATCAAGTTCCAAATTAATTAATTAAATGAATACATGTATTACAATTCTCTAAAACTTTCAAAATTGCTTGAATTGTTTTGAAAGCTAATGTTGTAAAATTATTGCGCTATAAACGTGAAAGCATTTGGATGTCCCTTCAATAATTTAACATTTCACCTGTCATTTGTTTTGTTTGCTTGTTTGTTTTGTTTGAGTCTGACAAGAAAAAAATAAAGGCAATTGTTGTTGCCCACGTTTCCAACAACAACTTTTCGGTTTGGGTCAGTTAAATTTAAAAATAGTACTGAACATAAATACCAATGTTGAAGGACTGAGGAAATATTGCTTGTTACATGTTTTCCGTTCATTGTTCTTGTCTAAATTTCAACTTCACACCTTTTTATCTTTTAGTACTGAGCTGTGTGGGGGGTGGCCGAAGATGGAAATGTTGTCAAATCGCTGATTCTTTACTGTGAAACCTACGAACAAAACGTCTATCGTTCACTTGATTTTATTTTGCAATTAAACAGTTGTTTGTCGGGACACAATAAGGGCAAAGCCACCATGCGTGCTGTCTTATAAATACCACGATTAGATAAAAGAACACATACAAAGAAAATCTGTAATATCAACAGCAGTCAGCACCGACCTTTAAAATTGTCATTTCTGCTGTTGTGATTAATACAGATGAGGCTTTCCCCACTATACTTTTCTGTATAACTGTGACGCGATCGCCAATGCTGCTCAGTCATGAACTTTAGGGTCATCGTGCCTGTTGGACCTGATTAGGACATGACCTAATCTCACCTGAGGGATGCCCGCGCAGGTCTGGGAAAACCCTGAGCTGACTCAATGCTTCTGCGTTGTTTTAAAAGCAGCGGTTTTCAGACAGACAGACAAACACTCAAAAGGAGCGAGCGGAGTTCAGAGCGGACGCCAATAATTCATCAAGACCTCCAGCATGGATTTCTTTTTCTCCACTTTTTCTGCCGTTTTCTTGCTCTTTGCGTCCACGTCCTGCGCGCCCACCGCGCCACCTCTGCACGACCCATGTGCACTTGTGCGCGACAGCTCTCTGGCGCTCAATCGCGTCGCAAGGAACGTGTCAGTGAGGGTAAGATTTCATATGGAATTATGTGTTTCAGAAATTTATATCAATGTAATTCATTTTTTAATTAATTTTAGACATTGTAAATTCAAAACTCTTAAACATGCTCAGAAAAATCTCAGCAGAAGATCAATATTTTTCTTGTTCAGTCAAAGCTTCAATAGGAGGTGGTTGATATATAGAATTGAGTTTAAAAAAAAAAAAAAAATGTCTGTAGGCACGAAACGGATCCAAAGTCGTGGCAGATATGTCCACATCACTTCATTGGATGGATTCGAAAGACACCTGCAGCCCTGAGACCCTAAGACACAATTCCGAGGTAACCAGCAATAAAAATAAATAAATAAATAAATAAATAAATAAATAAAACTATACATTTAGTGCAGCATATGAACGTGCTGCCCATGTTAGACCACTATTTGTAGGTATTAAATGTGTTTGTCCATGCTCTCTCCTCTTCCAGCCATGTATTGAAAAGATGCTTGATGTCCTATCGAGCTACATCTTTGAAATAAAGAGGGTTTCCACCATCCAGAAGTGCAGTGCCTTTGCCAGAAGAGTACAGTCAGCCTTGGACAAACTGTACACAGACATGAGTACATGTGCAAAATCCAAGACTGGCAAGACTCACCACAAGGTAAGGTCTCAGCTTGAAAGCATGTTTTTAGTAAAACTTAAAGAGGTGATTTCTTATCATCCGTTTCAACATATAGCATTTTATTTCCAGACCGTATACAGCAGTTAAAGAGATTAAAAAGAGGTCTTGTAGCTCAGGAGGTAGAGCAGGTTGTCCAATGATCAAAAGGTTCGTGGTTCAAATCCTGCTCCATCCCAACCTTTCATTGTGTCCTTGTGCAAGACACTTAACCCCCATTGCCACTTTGTGAGTGGATGTTGGTGGTCGGAGGGTCCGTTTGGTGCAGAGTGGCTTTCATGCTTCCGTCAGTCTGCCCCAGGGCAGCTGTGGCTACACATTTAGCATACCACCACCAGTGTGGTGTGAATAAATAGTGGGTTCAATTTAAAGTGCTTTGGGTACCTTGAGAAGCGCTACATAAATCCAATTCATTATTATTATTCTTTTTCCCTCTCATTCTACAGGATCCAAGTGATGACGTGACTACGCCTGTTCCTCGCTGGGAGGAGAAACTGCTCTGTCATTACATACTGGACCGACTGTTCTCCTTCTCCATCCTCACTGCTCGCGTCTTTGCTGTCGGTGATCCGGCTGGTCACTCAGTCACCATGGATCAGAGATGCATGTAGGACTGCAGTGTGCCACTGTTTACCTGTGACTTTATCAAGATCATGATACATTTGATCACATTGATCAAAGTCTAGTACAGCTTTGAGTGGCTGATATATATTGGCAAAAGTATTTTACGCTTTTGTGAGTAACTTTTTGAGTAACATATTTATTCAAACATATTTATCATTTCCTATTTATTTTTTATTTATCGTTGCCTAAAAATATATTAACAAATAAATAAAGTCCTCATGAAAAAATAAACCTTTTGTGGTTTGTGTGGTCAGCTTGCTTACCTATAAGATGTGTCAGGAAGTTACCTGCCAACAGAGAACTGTTGCTTCATTGTTTGTTCACCCTTTAACTGAATTTCCAAATCAAATTAAGTGCTTTGAGATGAAAAGGAAGCTGTGCTTTCCTGAAAGATTCCTGCAGTAGGCTGTGATGCACAACTTCCTGTCTGCTTCCTGCCCATCTGTTTATGATGTCACACGAGTTTTGTTTTTTTAAACACTGCTGGTAGTTTCATGAACGCCAGACCAGTTGTAATTCGTAGCATAAAAAGGAAGGTGTCATGCTCACAAGGGAAGTGCTGCTCTGAGATCCCTGGGGTCTTCAACAAGGGCATTTGCTCGATTGAGGACAAAATCTGCCTTTTTTTCAGCATAAGCTTCTTCAGCACAAGCGTGTGTTGGTCCATGATAGTAAAGAGTCCAATCGCAGTGAAAAAAAAACCTTAAAAATTTCTCATTGTTAAGCAGCTATTATGACTTTGTTTTTAAGATTTAAGGCTTTTGTTAAGATTAACACAAGGCTTATTTGATGACACAGTGACATCTGCCAATTAGTTTAAGTTTAATACTGAATATGAGTCACATTAAACACCCGTGACCAAGTTACATTTAATTTGAAGGAAAATACATGAAAGCATTCCCAAGAAATTGGGTTAACCTTTACAGGCTCAGAATAAAGAAAGGTATTACTTATTATAACTTCTAATTTATGTAATAGCACATAAAGTAATGCTCATGGCATTTATGCACACCAAAGCACGAAGGAGTTTATGATTTGTGTTTTAATTTTTAAATAATTTGATCCGCATGATACAAACAGTGACTTTGTGTTTTTGACACCACTTCCTTGTTAAATTTCTCTCCAAAGCTCTCCAAAGCTTATACCCGCAGGGAACATTGTGTTCAGCCTGCCAATAATAACATTCATTCATTCATTCATTCATCTTCTATACCCGCTTATTCCAATTCACGGTCACGGGGGTCTGCTGGAGCCTATCCCAGCTGTCTTAGGGCGAAGGCAGTGTGACACCCTGGACAAGTCGCCAGTTCATCGCAGGGCCCAATAATAACATGACACATGATTTTGTTTTTCCTTCCTGCACAAACGTCATCCCTTCTCTGTTCTTCTTGATCTGGACATGAACGTCTTTTTTTTTTTTTTTTTGGAACATACCTTTATTTTCATTTAAACATACATCATCACAAATATTTTGGAGTCCCCCACCCCCACCAATTCAAGATAATGTAAATTTCAGGATAGCTGGTTTAATTTGGTGGACATTTTTCATGTGGTGGTTGATGGTTGATACACACACACACACACACACACACACACACACACACACACACACACACACACACACACACACACACACACACACACACACACACAATTTGCTGCAGCATTGCGGCGGCACAAGCAGCAACAGCCAGCAGCAGCAACTTTGGAAATAGGCCAGCCCTTCTTCTTCTCGGACCAAACATGGGCGTGGCTAAAGAGAAAACAAGGGATTTCCTGGTGAGCTACGACAACACAGGAAGGTAAAAAATTTGCTCCCTTCAAATGTGAAACGTATTCAACGAAACACTGCCACGAGTGTTCAAAGTGTCTTGCGGCTTTTGGTGTAATATCTCACTATACCATGAGGAGTGCGGTCACTTTTAATCAGTTATTAGCGCGCTAACCTGTTAGAATATAGCAAAAATGTTAGCTAGGGCCGATGCGGTGTTAGCAGGAGTGTTATCTGACGTGAATATTAGGGCTCATGTTGATGATAAAAGCGGACACTGTGTGAACGTTTTGGTTACTGGTATGTTCGTTAAAAACGCATCGGCGTTTGTAATTACCGTACATTCATTTTAGTCGAAAAAAATGCTTAAACGGTCGCCATGTAAAATATTCACGGGAAGCGCATGTTGACTGACTCGAGACAGCTCAGGCGGGCGGAGCCTTCCGCCACAGAGCCGTGTAAGTTCACAGGCATCCGGGTCATTGGATTCTTGTCAGAGTCGAGTTGTCAGACTGTACAGGTACTAAACGGTGTGTGGTTGCCAGCCCTTCCTTCAAGACTTCCGCAACAGTTTTGATGAGATTCTAATAACTAAATATTTCCCAGAATGCAGAGTGATCACGCAATGGGGTATTATTATTATTATTATTATTATTATTATTATTATTATTATTATTATTATTATGCTCCAATGTCTATGAAATATTATATTGCATGTTTTACAAGTTAAATTATTTTCATGTTGTTGTTACTAACCGAAGTTAACAAAATTAAACAACACATGATGACACAAGGTTTATTTGTTTAATCTTTTATTCTTAGAAGTGCAGACTGTTCATTCTCTCCCCGACTCTCTCCCCCCCACCCCTGTGTGTGTGTGTGTGTGTGTGTGTGTGTGTGTGTGTGTGTGTGTTGAAGATGAATGTGGGCGTAGCTCACAGCGAGGTGAACCCTAACACCCGGGTGATGAACAGCAGAGGAATATGGCTCACTTACCTTCTGCTGACTGTTGTGTTACACATTGTCCTGCTCAGCATTCCGTTCTTCACAGTGCCACTTGTCTGGACCCTTACCAATGTCATCCACAACATGGTCAGCTATTATGGTCACTTAGCGACACATTTCAGTAAGACATCCTGGTGATGATTTGATTTCAACGGTGCACTTCTGTTTTGCAGGTGATGTACCTGTTTCTACATACAGTGAAGGGAACTCCTTTTGAGACACCAGACCAAGGCAAAGCTCGTCTACTCACACACTGGGAACAGATAGACTACGGTGTGCAGTTCACATCTTCTCGGAAATTCCTCACAATCTCCCCGATTGTTTTGTAAGTGTGTTTTTTCTTTTAGTAGATAGCAAGATTTGAGCTGCTACATTGGGCTGCTTAAAGTTTTACAAATTCTTAGATGAATAATTGGTCCATTTAATGCAAAATGTCACCCACTGTATCAATAAAATGCCAATCTTTTAAACTCCTAACCAGTGAAATGTTTTAGTGTGTGTTTGGAAGTTAGGCTTAGGGTAGATTTTTTTACTGGGTTAAAAGACTGGTTAAGTTTACTTAATGTTAATGGTTACATTTCTGATGTCCCCGCAGGTATATTCTCGCCAGTTTCTACACAAAATATGATCCAGTACATTTCTTTATCAACACAAGCTCCCTCCTCAGCGTGCTTCTCCCGAAGTTGCCTCAGTTTCATGGAGTACGGATATTTGGGATCAACAAATACTGACATATCTAACTAAAAATAGATTTTCAGCCAACACTGGACTTGCACCTTTCTGTTTCTAGTGACCATACCACGTTTTGTGGTTGAGGAAAACCAACCCTCATTTATTTGCCTTAACTGTGCAGGCCAGGTGGGCAGTGTACGAAATGAGCAATTTGCTCAGCCCCTCACCCCCGCCGCAGAGCCTGTGTAGAATGTAATTGTATTGTTGTTACTGTTTCATGAAAGTAGGTTTTTCTTTTTTTCACAATTTTTTTAACCCTTCTGTTTCTGTTTTTTCTTGAGTGATAAGCAACTTTGATCCACGCTGCCCTTGAGACTTTCCTGTTAAATCAGCCACAGGTTCTCCACATGCACCACTCCTCTCCCTCCATTGTACTGTGAAGGAAACATATGCGCTTGTTATAAACACTGCAGTCTTTGTTTTCTGATTGTATATTTTTATTTTGGATGAAATAAAACAAAAAAAACCTGCTTATTAAATTTAAAGTGACAGCTGCATTAATGGATTCAAGTCTGGGCTCCAGCTAGGACCTTCAAGGACGTTGACAGAGTTGTCCTTATGGCACTTTTTTAATATCTTGGCTATGTGCTTAGGGTTGATGTCCTGCTGAAAGATGAACCGTCACCCCAGTTGGAGGTCAAGGTCGCGTTGGAGCAGGTTTTCATCTGGGGTGTCACTGTACATTCCCGCGTTCATTGTTCCCTCTATCCCGATTGGTCTCCTAGTTCCTGGTGTTGACACAAAAGAGTTCAATCTTTGTCTCATCAGACCATGGTCTGTCATGGTCTGAGTGTCCTTCGGGTGCCCACCTTTTGCAAAGAAGTGGCTTCTGTCTGGCCATGCTACCATCTGGGCCTGATTGGTGGCTTGCTTCAGAGGTGGTTGTCCTTCTGGAAGGTTCCCCACTCTCCGCAGAGGAACTCTGGAGCTCTGACAGTGTGACCATGGGATTATTGGTGACCTCCCTGACTGAGGCCCTTCTCACGTGATCACTCTTTAGAAGGCTGCCAGCTCCAAAGAGTCGTGGTGGTTCTGAACTTCTTTCACTTATGGATGATGGTGGCCACTGTGCTCATTCGGACCTTCATAGCAGTAGAAATGTTCTGTACCCTTCTTTTGATTTGTGCCTCACAATCCCCTTAACTTCATGCTTGGTTTGTGCTCTGATATGCACCATCAACTGTAGGACCTTATTAGACAGGTGTGGGTGCCTTTCATGGCAAAGGCTGTGAATGTGTATGGACATGTGATTTATTTATAAAAAAGAAAAAAAAGGTTTTTATTCATTCAATTTTTTTTTTTTTTGGAACAAGGCAGTAACATAAGCTATGTAAAGAGTAATGCACTGGGAATACTTTCCTAATGAACTGTATCAAATGATTCCCCTTTCTTCTGCATTGGTATCCAGTGGGTTTGCATCAATTCATGAGAGACATAACTGGGGAGGTACTCTATGGGAAATGCAGTAGCGTGTGAATTCTTTTGAATGCTATTTTTTTACATGCGCAATCTTTTATAACAGTTAATATCCCTTCCTTCCAAACACTGTCAGGACAGTCATGTGTAAAGAAGCTGTGTTTGAGATGCTCAGTGCAGCGGTATTTCATATCTTTTGTATTCAGAAGAAACTGAGAATCAGTAAACGGGCCTGGTCAAAGACGTGTTTATGGACATTTTATAACATGCAAGTCAGTTTGTGCAGCATTTTTTAACAATTTATGCATCGCATCCATGGTCCCACATCTACATTTCCTTAGTAACATTCAGACCCAAATGAAAGTGTATAGAAATAATTGTAAAAAATGAAACAGCTCAGTATTTTACACAAATATGTCATCAAAGTGGGAAAAGCCTTATAAAGACCATAAATGTAAATCTTGTAGTTACAATTTCTACTTTGTTTGTATTTAGTGACTTTTCACTTGTATAATTCTTTTATTGAGATGCAGAACAAATAGATAAACATAGCATTTAAATGTACTGTATGGATGATACTAGTTCTAATAAAAAAAACAGTTCAAATATTTTTCATTAGAACTAGGATGACACATAAGTAGATGCAAACAAATGTCCACCCCCCTTTCCCAAATACAAAGCAAGAAAAGGAACCAGCTTAAGACAATAGTTTAAAAAAATACAGATCTCATTTCAGTGCATATATTTAGAACCTAAAGGATGTAACCACAATATGCTTTAAAACATAAAAAAAAAATCCGTTTTTGACGTAGATGCATACAATACTCAATCAACTGATGTTGACCATCTCTCTGAGGTTTCAACATACATTTCAACAAAAGCCTTGATGCCTGATGTATGACATTATCTGACATGAAACTACGCGACAACTGAAAACAATTCTGACCTGACTGTTGTGCCCTTATTATGATTGTGATGTTTCAATGAAAGCTAGATCACAAGGTTGATCTCACCCCAGCCTCCACTGTAGCTGTGGGCCTGCACTGCAGAGCTTTTTTCATAGTCACCTCTCTTGAAAAGTCTTTGCAAATCTCACAGACACTGCACAGACTCACTCTGGTTTAATCGTTGTCATCATCTTCATTTTCTATCCACTCCTCATTATTATCACCATCATCATCATCATCAGTGTCAAACAACAACGCTCCCAATCCATACTCCTGTGCGTGGACAGATACTTCATTTGGCATCAAGTGGAAGGATCCCTCAACAAAATCAGCAAACCTGAATAAAACGACAGGAATAATGTCAGCAGCAGTGACATACAGTACAAATGAAAAGATCAAAGAAAATTGATCCATGAGAAATTCAGAAAAAGATCACAGACTACCAGTTCAACCAGTGTTTGGCAGAGTCAAATATTTACTGTGCAAGTACAAAAAAAACCAAACAAACAAAAAAAATGTAGGATGTTTTCTCCCCAAAAGGCTAGAGCTAATTAGAAAAGTAACATAATTTGTGTGTCAGTGCAATCACTGCAACCACCTTTGTGGAGACTGAAGCTTGGACACCATCTTCCATGGGCTGAATTCTGGACTGTTGCATTGTCTCCTCAGTTCCTCCAGTGCACGCCGCGTTTCCTCTTCCCCTTGCTCCCGATACTCCTCCTCAGTCAACAGGTGGCGTGGCTCTGGCTTCCAGTAGAAAAGACGTCTAATTTTCCTAGAAACACAGCAGGAAAACAACATGAAACAGAGGGAGAAGCATTCAATTTTTATGGGCTGTTTTCAAGAATTCATGCACCATCTGTATTTAAATTCCGTTTCAAATGAGAGGGGTTACTTCCTTAATTACTTGAATAGACCAATTGAATACCTGAGACGTGCAGTTTACCAAGGGAATGCAGACTAATCAATCAAATTTGATACGTTACTCTTGCACCACCTTCTGTCCACACTTACCTCCATGTAAGTATCACTGCTGAGACAGGGTACTCCAAGTTTTTAGTAAACACTATTGCCACGATGATGGCGAAGGCAACTTGCTTTATTTGAATCCCTGAATAGACCAGGAGTAGGCCAGCCAGCTGGAGGAGCCATGACAGGATGTTGATGTTCTTCTCATTTGTAAGAGGACCATAACGGTAGCACAAAGCAAAACTGACAAATCCCACCAGTCCCACATAAACTGGAAACACACAAAAACAGATTAATTAACAGACATAGGAAAGTTTGTTAGTTACATTTCATGTATAAACAATTTCAAAACTATTGCTCTAATTTCTTCACTTTATGCACTAAATCTATTTTTCATCACTTTGAGATTACGAAAGCAACTTTACCTAGTGCCGCATGCCAATACTCCTGCAAAATTAATCGGAGGTTCCTGTAAGCCAGTTGAATGGCATATGCAGCAAAGGACAACCCTCCAAAAAGTAACACATAAAACGGGCTTTTCTGTAGAAAAATACACACAAACATGAACTTATGAGACATGAAGGCAGTGATCCGACATAAAACTCAAGATATTTATAAAACAAAATAATATTACACACCCTTGGAAAAAGGCGAGCCAAAACAAGGACAAGAAATACAAGGGAGGCAAATACGCCGATGCTCACACCAGCAGAGTAGAAGAAAGTTTGACTCCTGTAAAAAGGACAAATATAAAAACAATGAAATTGGAGGGCAGCTCCACAAGTTGCCATAGACAGTATAAGAACAAGAATTTCTATTTAATGAATTACTGTGATGAATTTCCAAAGTAATGCTGAATTTACCTGCTGAGTGAGTTTGCAAAGCCAAACAATAACATGCCACAGAGGAAAACCAAAAACAGATAAACATTATACCCTGCAAGGACAGACAAAAACACTGGTTGGTTTTGAACCATCTATTAAGCATTCAATTTAAAAAAATTAAGAGTTTGACAACTTACTGCGAGTGGGTTTTACGGTGTATTTAGTTGTGTCAGCAGGATCAATCTTAAAACATGTCTTTGTGCTGTACAAATCAATATGAATAGTTGTTTCATTATGCTGCTCACGAATGAAACCATGCATCCAACCAACAACGCTGAAGTGCTCCAGTTCGTGCAGCTGCTCCTCGCCATCCACAATTTCCACATTGAATACTTTTGAGCTCCATACTTTGACCTGTAAAAAATATATAAAAATAAAAGCTTGTGAGCGACATTATTCATTTATAACAAATCAATGTCATCAGTGCAGATACTGCAGGCTTAATTTGATAGGTTTAAAATCAATATGAGCTACCTGAATTGTAGTCCATGTGTGCCTCCAGCTTGGCACAATGGAATTTTCATAACAAAAACTGTTAGGCCCCGTCATGACATAAGTCTCTCCATTATGGAGATCAGTCACTGAAAGTTTGCTGCCTAGACACAAAACAAGAAGATGGTGACAAAAAAAAAAGTCACAATAATGAACATAAGATGATGATATAATAATAAGTCAGCAATTCCATAAATATAGTCACTGAAAACACTGCTAGACGAAGTTCCTGACCCTGATATAATGAAGTTGTAAAGGTTTAGTGGTTAACACGGTGACCTCGCAGCAGGGAGGTCACTTGTTTGGCATTGAGTCTGCATGTTCTCACCGTGTCTGCTGTGGTTTCCCCCTTGAGTTCTCCTTGTAGTGCAATAGGTTAATAGTGTCACAGGTTTTAATGATTGTGTCTCTCTCGTGGTCCAGCGACCAGGGTGAAACCCCGGATTCGCTACAGACAGTTCTAGTAGTTTCCACCATCCCTAAGTCCATTGTAGTTTTGCAGTGAAAATTGACTGGTTTAAAAGATGTGATAGAGGTATGGAATAGAGGTGTAGCTAAGCCTAAAATGTGTTGTTGTTTTTTTAACCTTAAAAGGCTCAGCCTGCGCAAAAAGCTACTGTTATTCGACCGAGAAGCTAGCTTTGCATTAGAGTGGATAAAGAAAATGTAACTGTATTCTGTAAGTGTAATCAAGTGATTCCTCACTTGTGAACGACGTTATATGTGAGTGACAGTTTTGAGATAAAAGCAAACATTCTAACAACGGAATTAACTATCGCTGTTAATTCGAGTTTATCAAGCGGCAACTTTAATCTGCATTTGATACACCCGATCACTCGCATACTCATGAAAAAGAAACACATCGAGCACAGCAGTGGCACAAAACTTTCGCAGCGTAATATGTTGAACAGCCATACGACAGCTAAAAGGAGTTAGCCGGGGGAGTGACATTCGATTAAAATAACCACAAAGTTGGTTACAGTCGTGTGTTGGTGCGTCAGGGCACCGCTACTTACCTCTCGTTTGATGTGATATCCGGGGTAAACTAGCAAACAGGAGCATGATAAACATTAATCCTTCGAAAACGGAACAGTTTCCCATTTTCATGCAGCCCGCCATGATGATTCATTTTCTTTCCCTTTCGCTTAAAGGCACCGCGGCCCCTTCAGAAAAATAACGCGACAGAGAACGTAAGGAGCCTGCGTTCTTTAAGCCAATCGGGGCTACGTATATAATTACTTTCAGCCAATCAGGGCGAGCATATAAAAATACCGGTGGACAACCAATCAGGGTGAACATGTCAAATATCGTTTCTTCTCACGAGGTTCTTGTCTCTTGCTGTCGCGGTGAAATTGTTTGGTGATTTTCAAGTAAGATCTCGCGAGTCATGAGGAGTTGTTTTTTATTCAAATTTTTTTAAATTCAAAAATACAGAATGGACACACATATATATATATAAATACAAACACCTCCGCCCCAAAAAATAAAAATAATAAAAATAATAAAAAAATAAAAATGGGATGTTTCAGATTGTTTGCCGCCGATATTTCAAATGCCCGCTCTGATTGGTTCTCCCCCACTATTTTACATGCTCGCCCTTATTGGTTCCACCAAGGGACCCACTGCAGGTTGGACAACTCGCTGTTGGAAGAAAACTTTTCAACCGACGTTCATACCGCCACCTAAAGGCCTGGAAGAAAGAAGACACCTGTCGGACATCGACGTCATGAATGCTCGAGGATCGCGCAAAAATTCTCTAATTTTAAAATTAAAGTCGGCATTATTGGAACAATTGCAGAGTTGTTCATTTTTTTAGTGAAAAATGTCAGACTACTGAAATGATCCGGAATTAAATCGTGAGAAGTAGATGAGTTGTGATCATTTTTATGGCATTACGACTTCCAAAATGATGCGGTCATTATAGTCATTGCATAGAATGATGGTGGTTGGCACCTAGGCTGTTTTTTTTGTTTTTGTTTCTTTTTGTCCCCCTCCCCCACCAGTGGATTCTGCATGGTCTCTGAAATAGTTCCCCCCCATACTTCAGCTTCCTCCGATAGCCCACACATATGCAGGCTGGGTCAACTTGGCACCCTTGGCATAGGACAGATGGAGGAACTCTGTTATGAACTGGCAACGTGTTGAGCAACACATGTTTCACTCCAATACTCTCTCTCTCTCTCTCTCTATTTTTTTTTTTTTTAATAAATGGGTTTGTACTATGTGATTTGTGGCATTTGATTTACAAAGCCTGAACATGCCTACCTCCATTTGCAGGGAGATGTTGATCCTGCAATGGCTACAGGCTGATTACCATGCTCATCAACTTCCACCTGCCTGACTTCTTCCGGTGCACCTTCCAGTGCCTGCCACTATGCCTGCATTTGGTTTAGTTTAATTTTTTTTTTTTTAAATTTTGAGAAAAAAATAACACACACAAGCTACTTTAGGCAGATAACTTCCAGCTACAGTTATGCACTTGAAATGTGTATAAGTGAAATCATCACAGCCACATTTTCTATATGAATAATTTTCAAGCATACATACAGTATGTAATAAATCATGAGTTCTAAATTTGTTTTGCATGGTGATGGGAGGAGAGAAGATGTCGGGGTGAATAAGTTTATACTTGTTCCTCCTTTTTTAACCTTTAGACCTGCCTGTTTTAATTTACGTCTTTTTGTTGTCTCTCAGGTCAAGGCAGGACACAACCCTGGATACGTCAAATGCCTTGAATTAAATGAAAATAAGAATTGAGTTCTGCATGAGTCAGACTCCATGGCAATCCGAAGATTGCAGCAACTTTACAATTTTTCAAAATACAACCTGAGGAAGGCTGTCTAATAGTGCCCCCTAGAGATATTTTCATGGAATTGTTAAAACATTTAAGAATGGATGACTGAAGCAAGTTAAATGATCACATAATAAAGATAGCTTTTAGGATCTAAAATAATGAGATAATGACAGAGGCACTAGTGGGAAATTACGTGATATCACTATGATTTGTACCTGGATTGGTATTTATTTATATTTATGCAAACATGTATGTAGCCAATACAGTGCAGCCAAGAGACCAATTACTCATTGCGGTATTTTTTGGACATCTGACTTGAGCATTTTGACATGAAAGGAAAACTGATGCTGGGTTCATAACAGCCACATTAAACGCAACGCCTGCATGCTTGTGCTGCCAATGAAGTAGAGCGAGAGGTCAAGTAGTATTGGTGCTGATGACCGATATTGCTTTAAATACGTTTCAAATGGCGAAATTGGTTGAGAGTAGGGTTTGATTTGGTAGGGCATGAGATTCGAGGTTTGAATTTGTCGTTTTGCGTATTTGGGTTTTGATTTATAAGTTTTAATTGTTAATTTGTTTATACTCTACTTGTTCCATTAGTCAATTAAAATAAAAACAGATTTACCATCCTTTGAAACATGTAACTGCAATCTGCATTGTAAAATCAGGACACTGGTCACATACACCATTAGTTGTAAAAACATGACAGTTCAAACAGACATTGCAGTGTAGAAAGAAATTTTATTCTACAAATGAACATGTGCATTGGAAAATTGGTTGTTCAATATTCCTCTCCCTCATCATCATCATCCTCTCCCAGACTATCTGCTCCCACCTCCTCATAATCCTTCTCCAGAGCTGCCATGTCCTCTCTGGCCTCGCTGAACTCTCCCTCCTCCATACCCTCACCCACATACCAGTGAACAAAGGCACGCTTAGCGTACATCAGATCAAACTTGTGGTCAAGGCGAGCCCAGGCCTCTGCGATAGCAGTGGTGTTGCTCAGCATGCACACAGCCCTCTGGACCTTGGCCAGGTCGCCACCAGGGACCACAGTGGGGGGCTGGTAGTTGATGCCAACCTTGAAACCAGTGGGGCACCAGTCCACAAACTGGATGGAGCGTTTGGTTTTGATGGTGGCGATGGCAGCGTTCACATCTTTGGGGACCACGTCACCACGGTACAGCAGGCAGCAAGCCATGTACTTGCCGTGGCGAGGGTCACACTTCACCAATTGATTGGCTGGCTCAAAGCAAGCGTTGGTGATCTCAGAAACTGTTAACTGCTCGTGGTAGGCCTTCTCAGCTGAGATGACAGGGGCGTACGTGGCCAGAGGGAAGTGGATACGGGGATATGGCACCAAGTTGGTCTGGAACTCTGTCAGATCAACATTTAGGGCACCATCAAAACGGAGGGAGGCAGTGATGGAGGAAACAATCTGACCGATCAACCTGTTGAGGTTGGTGTAACTGGGACGCTCGATATCGAGGTTCCTGCGGCAGATGTCGTAGATGGCCTCATTATCGACCATGAAGGCACAGTCAGAGTGCTCCAGGGTGGTGTGAGTGGTCAGGATGGAGTTGTAGGGCTCCACAACAGCTGTGGACACCTGGGGAG
Source organism: Thamnaconus septentrionalis (assembly GCA_009823395.1). NCBI lineage: Eukaryota > Metazoa > Chordata > Actinopteri > Tetraodontiformes > Monacanthidae > Thamnaconus > Thamnaconus septentrionalis. The sequence continues at coordinate 17,575,821 of CM020512.1, read as the reverse complement.
CTGGGTAGACGGAGAACTCCAGCTTGGACTTCTTGCCGTAGTCCACAGACAGACGCTCCATCAGCAGGGAGGTGAAACCAGAGCCGGTGCCGCCGCCAAAGCTGTGGAACACCAGGAAGCCCTGGAGGCCTGTGCACTGGTCAGCCTGTGGGAAAGGGAAAAGCAGTTTATTTTGCAATACAATTCTTTTCACACCCTGCAGACAAATTTGGAGATCTCCATCACCAGTTTGCGGATCCTGTCCAGAACCAAGTCAATGAGCTCTTTCCCCACAGTGTAGTGCCCACGGGCGTAGTTGTTGGCTGCATCCTCCTTGCCAGTGATCAGCTGCTCAGGGTGGAACAGCTGGCGGTAGGTCCCAGTGCGCACCTCATCTTTAAGAACAAAAAAATAAAAATAATTAATGAATGTTTCATTAACAAAAATGTACACTTGGAATCAATACAAAATTCAACCATCATTAATCTTTTGCTTTACCAATCACAGTGGGCTCCAGGTCCACAAAGACAGCCCTGGGGACGTGCTTTCCAGCTCCAGTCTCACTGAAGAAGGTGTTGAAGGAATCATCTCCTCCTCCAACGGTCTTGTCACTGGGCATCTTTCCGTCCGGCTGGATCCCATGTTCCAGGCAGTAAAGCTCCCAGCAGGCATTGCCCATCTGGACACCTGCCTGACCCACGTGGATGGAGATGCACTCACGCTATAGGAGAAGAAAGAAATCTCGTCACCTCGTTAAGTTTGTAAATCTTTTCAGTTCTTTTTCATCAAACTCTGCAGAGCCAATGTTGAAAATAAAATGAATCTATTTATACTTGAACATCAGGCTACACCATAAATACAAATCAAAAATATATACACATGACAAGACAGTAGTAATCTCAAAATCCTAATTTAATCCAATGGTTACAAAGTAGACCATCAACTAGAACAATAATTTTGCACTGATTAGGGTCTCTACTACTAGATCAGCAGTGTTGAGTGTTTTTTGTTTGGCTGGAAGATTTAAAAGGAAACAGAAGGCCCCTTTGTTGGGATTATGACACTAGTCATGAGTCACCTGATGACCAACTCTTAAATCAATCACATACTAAGCAAATCAATTTGGCCCAAGTTCATCACGAGAGAGACGTGGGGTGAGTCAGAGAACAAACCTAAAGACGTAAGGATTTTGTCAAAGGCTTTGGTTAAACTGGAATTTGCAGTCTGGTAAGGAAACAACCACAACAAAATCAGCAAAAACGGGAACGTGGCAGACACTGAAAGCACGTTACCCTTTGTGAAGCCAGTCACGGTCAGAAAAACCGTAGACAGGCGGCACCGAGTGGATTTGAGTTCGGACGGTGGCCATGTTTACTGATGGCTTTGTCCGTGCGGTGTCATAACTTGAACACGTTTGACCTACGTTTATTACAAGTTCGCAGAAAAAGCTAAATTTAGAACGTGCTCGGATGCAATTAAGGCAGATGATGGATCGCTTCAACTGGACTGACCCATTTAGACTCTTCATAAGGTTAAAAAAAAAAAAAAAAAAAAAAAAAAAATTGCGTCAAAAAACAAGACAAAAACAGAAAACAACTACTCACCATTTTGTGAAGATGTCAAGTCAAACAAACGTTTAGACTGCGAGGAAAAGAGGCAAACTTCAACTCTCGTTCTTACAAACAGACCACAAGGAGGTCTATGCAAGAAATGAACGGCACGCGTTGCAGGGCGTAGTGTTTTATACATAGACTATTCACTGTTGCCGAAGCCGATTGGTTCTCGGGACACAATTGTGAGGCTCCTATTGGTTAAAATGTAACTTCCGCATTACTGTTTTTTCCCCCCTCTTTAAAAAGCTTTATTGAATTTAAACAGGTGTTCAAGTTCATCCATCCCTCCCTTGTGTTTTTAAATGTCCAATTTCCGAACTCACCTTTGTCATTGCATGCACTCTAAGATTGTGATGCCACTACTGTATACCATTTTTCAAATAATAGGGCCGGTGTCACTGAGAAGGTTTCTGAATCTTTGAAAATTAGAGAAGTAAAGTCTATGACACGTGATTTAGTTTTAAGAGAGAATGTAGTATCTGAATCTATGTGTATGAACCCATGTATATGAACTTGCTTGAAGCTATGTCCGTGAACTCATTTGAACCAAGAAGGACCGGGTTGAACCTCTCCATATAAGGCAGTTATTGATTACATATGGTGCCTCGGCAAAGGGGTCTGGTCAGCGGGCCTCTTGTTATTCAGCACTGCCACCAAATTCCTTCTTCTGGTAAACGCTTGGGGTACGGCAAAGTGTATGTATAGATTCTCCCCCACTCCTAGTATCTTCATCTCAGGTTACAGGGGTGTATAAGAGGAGATGTGAACAAAGGATCCTTGGGAGTTGCTCACATCAGGCCAAAGAGAACCCCCCAGGCGACCCGGGTGCCTGTTTGATTTCTGACTTCTTTGCAATAAACCAGTTTTTATACAACCAAGTCAGTGTCAGCGAAGACTCCTTCAACATCTACATCCCTCGAAGCCACCTGAAGAATTCACCACAAGAACTTCAAAATCCTATCTGCCTGCCCGATTTCACCACTTCAGTGTTAATTCTGCCTGTATAAGATAGAATACAGTATATTGAAACAATATAAAAACAAGGTGTTTTTTGCCAGCTTCTTAGTTCATTTTTCAGATCTTGTGTTTCAATCGCAAACCCCCCCCCCCCCCTCAAAAAAAAAGAGCAGATGGAGTTCCGAACCAATAACCCAACAGTGGTCATTAAATAAGCATGTTTTGCTAATTCAACAGGCTTAACATGAAAAAAGACCAAAGTTGAAATACTAAACAGCTTCGTGTGCTTACAACCCAGTCTGAATTCTGTGGCTTTAATTAAAAATATATCACTTATAAATCTTATTGTTAACGTTGCTTACTATCAAAATTACAAATATTTTCAAAAATTCAGAAACCTTCTCAGTGACACTGGTCCTATTATTTGAAAAATGGTATATTGGCCTCAGAACCTTAGAGTGCATGCAATGACAAAGGTGAGTTTGGAAATTGGACATTTAAAAACACAATGGAGGGATGGATGGACTTGACTTTTGAATGCACCTGTTTAAATTCAATAGAGCTTTTTAAGAGGAAAAAAAAGTAAGTAATACAGAAGTCACATTTTAACCAATAGGAGCCTCACATTGTGTCCCGAGAACCAATCGGCTTTGGCAACAGTGTATATAAAACATTCCGCCCTGCGACGCGTGCTGTTCACTTCTTGCATAGACCTCCTTATGGTCTGTTTGTAAGGGTAAGAGTAGAAGTTTGCCTCTTTTCCTTGCAGTCTAAACGTGTATTTCACTTGAGATCTTCACAAAATGGTGAGTAGTAGCTGTTTTCTGTTTTTCCCTTTAAAAAAAAAAAACTTTTTGAAACTCAAAATTTCGCCTTCTGAAGAGTCTAAATAGGTCAGCCCAGCTGAAGTGTTTCAGCTGGAAATGTGGCTCCATCATCTGCCTTAATTCCATCCACGCACGTTCTAAATTTAGCTTTTTCTGTGAACACGTAATAAACATAGCTCAAACGTGTTCATGTCATGTTATGACACCGCACAGACAAAGCCGTCAGTAAACGTGGCCACCGTCCGAACTCAAGCCTTCCCCGGTTTTTCTGACCATGACTGGCTTCACAATGTCTGCCACGTTCCTGTTGTTGCTGACACTTTGTTGGGGTCGTTCCCTTACCAGACTGCAAACTTCAGTTTAACCAAAGCCTTTGACAAAACCCTTACGTCTTGAACGTTTTTTTTCCTCTTTTTTTTTTTTTTTTTTTTTTTTTTAAATAAATGTCTTCATTTTAGCAGCATTACAAAATGTAATTTTGGAATCAACAGGCATACATCTTGATTTTTATTTATGCATTCATTCATAAATTTATCTATCTTTTACCCCCTCCCCTCAGGCTAAATTTGTTCCCTTACTCACCCCATGTCTTCCTCGTGATGAACTAGGGTCAAATTGATTCGTTTAGTATGTGAATGACTTAAGAGTTGGTCATCAGGTGACTCATGACTAGTGTCATAATCCCAACAAAGAGGCCTCTTGTTTCTTTTTAAATCTTTCAACCAAACAAAAAACACCCAACACTGCTGATCTAGTAGTAGAGACTCTAATCAGTGCAAAATTATTGTCCTAGCTGATGGTCTACTTTGCAGCTTTGTAACCACTGGATTAAATTAGGATTTTGAGATCACTGCTGTGTGATAAATATTTTACTTTGTTTTATGGTGGAGCCGGATGTTTAGGTATACATATAGATTAATTTTCTTTTCGTGATTGTCTCTGCAAAGTGTGATTTATAATAGATATATGGGCCTTTTATCCTGAAACTCCTGAAAAAGAACTGAACGGATTTACAAACTTAATCATTTGACGAGATTTCTTTGTTCTCCTGTAGCGTGAATGCATCTCCATCCACGTGGGTCAGGCAGGTGTCCAGATGGGCAATGCCTGCTGGGAGCTTTACTGCCTGGAACATGGGATCCAGCCGGACGGACAGATGCCCAGTGACAAGACCATTGGAGGAGGAGATGATTCCTTCAACACCTTCTTCAGTGAAACTGGAGCTGGAAAGCACGTCCCCAGGGCTGTCTTTGTGGACCTGGAGCCCTCTGTAATAGGTAAAACAAAAGATTAATGATGGCTGAATTTTGATTTAATTAAGCCCACATTTATGTTAATGAGACAAACCTTCATTCATTTATACTTTATTTCATTGTAATTTTTGTTGTTCTTTTTTTTTTGTTCTTAAAGATGAGGTGCGCACTGGGACCTACCGCCAGCTGTTCCACCCTGAGCAGCTGATCACTGGCAAGGAGGATGCAGCCAACAACTACGCCCGTGGGCACTACACTGTGGGGAAAGAGCTCATTGACTTGGTTCTGGACAGGATCCGCAAACTGGTGATGGAGATCTCCAAATTTGTCTTCAGGGTGTGAAAAGAATTGTATTGCAAAATAAACTGCTTTTCCCTTTCCCACAGGCTGACCAGTGCACAGGCCTCCAGGGCTTCCTGGTGTTCCACAGCTTTGGCGGCGGCACCGGCTCTGGTTTCACCTCCCTGCTGATGGAGCGTCTGTCTGTGGACTACGGCAAGAAGTCCAAGCTGGAGTTCTCCGTCTACCCAGCTCCCCAGGTGTCCACAGCTGTTGTGGAGCCCTACAACTCCATCCTGACCACTCACACCACCCTGGAGCACTCTGACTGTGCCTTCATGGTCGATAATGAGGCCATCTACGACATCTGCCGCAGAAACCTCGATATCGAGCGTCCCAGTTACACCAACCTCAACAGGTTGATCGGTCAGATTGTTTCCTCCATCACTGCCTCCCTCCGTTTCGATGGTGCCCTGAATGTTGATCTGACAGAGTTCCAGACCAACTTGGTGCCATATCCCCGTATCCACTTCCCTCTGGCCACGTACGCCCCTGTCATCTCAGCTGAGAAGGCCTACCACGAGCAGCTCTCAGTTTCTGAGATCACCAACGCTTGCTTTGAGCCAGCCAATCAGATGGTCAAGTGTGACCCTCGCCACGGCAAGTACATGGCTTGCTGCCTGCTGTACCGTGGTGACGTGGTCCCCAAAGATGTGAACGCTGCCATCGCCTCCATCAAAACGAAACGCTCCATCCAGTTTGTGGACTGGTGCCCCACTGGTTTCAAGGTTGGCATCAACTACCAGCCCCCCACTGTGGTCCCTGGTGGCGACCTGGCCAAGGTCCAGAGGGCTGTGTGCATGCTGAGCAACACCACTGCTATCGCAGAGGCCTGGGCTCGCCTTGACCACAAGTTTGATCTGATGTACGCTAAGCGTGCCTTTGTTCACTGGTATGTGGGTGAGGGTATGGAGGAGGGAGAGTTCAGCGAGGCCAGAGAGGACATGGCAGCTCTGGAGAAGGATTATGAGGAGGTGGGAACCGATAGCACGGGAGAGGATGATGATGATGATGATGGAGAGGAGTTTTAAATGACTTATGAGCTTAATGGAAATGTCTGAGCAAATTGGGCAATGTCGTGTTCACGGTGTTACGCAAACCTTTATCTGCTTTTCAAAAATGGCTCACCTGTTCTGACTTGAAATTAATCTTTTGAACTCATTCATTCATTTTCCATACCCGCTTCTTCCTGAGCTAAGGGTCACGGGGGTCTGTTGGAGCCTATCCCAGCTGTCATAGGGCGAAGGCAGGGTACACCCTGGACAAGTCGCCAGTTCATCGCAGGGCCACATAGAGACAAACAACCATTCACACTCACATGCACACCTGCAGACAATTTAGAATGTTCATTTGACCTCAACTGCATGTTTTTAGACTGTGGGAGGAAGCCGGAGAACCTGGAGAGAACCCACGCAGACACAGGGAGAACATACAAACTCCACACAGAAAGGTCCCAGGCCCGGAATCGAACCCACGGCCTTCTTGCTGTGAGGTGGCAGCGCCCACCACTGCGCCTCCGTGTCGCCCATCTTTTGAACTTTCATTCCTTTTTCTGTGCTTTTATTGTGCAAGTCACGTGCATAAAATAAAGTCTGCCATCTGCACTGTTTCCCGTTCATTCCATTCTGTCCTACATTCATAGTTACATTGGGTTCGAAAAGTATTCAGACCCCCTTAAATGTTTCACTCTTTGCAGCCATTTGCTAAAATCAATTAATTTCATTTTTCCACATTCATGCACACACAGTACCCAATATTGTCAGAAAAACAGACATGTAGAAACTTTTGCAGAATTATTCCAAAATAAACACTGAGATATCACATGGCTATAAGTACTCAGACCCTTTGCTGTGATACTTGTATATTTAACTCAGGTGCTGTCCAATTCTTCTGATCATCCTTGACATGGGCTTACACCTTCATTGGAGTCCAGATGAGCTTATTTGTATTGATTGGACTTGATTGGGAAAAGCACACACCTGTCAATATATGACCTTACAGCTCACAGTGTAAAGTCAGAGAAATTGAGAATCATGAGGTTGAAGGAACTTACTGAAGAGCTGAGAGACAGAATTGTGGCAAGGCACAGATCTGGTAAAGGCTACAAAAAATAAATCTGTTGCTCTTAATGTTCCTAAGAGCACAGTGGCCTCCATCATCCTTCAATGGAAGAAGTTTGGGACGACCAGGACTCCTCGACCAAACTGAGCTTCTGGGGGAGAAGAGCCTCGGTGAGGGAGGTAAAGAAGAACCCAAAGATCACTCTGGCTGAGCTCCAGAGATTCAGCAGGGAGATGGGACAAAGTTCTTGAAAGACAACCTTCACTGCAACCCTCTACCAGTCTGGGCTTTAAGGCAGAGTGGCTCGCCTGAGGTCTCTCCTCAGACCAAAACACATGAAAGCCCACATCAAGTTTGCCAAAAAAAACAAACCCAAACACCTGAAACCTCTCAATTCTAAGCGGTATGTGTGGAGAACACCTGGCACTGCTGATCACCTGCCTAATACCATCCCTACAGTAATGCATGGTGGTGGCAGCATCAAGCTGTGGGGGGTGCTTTTCAGCTGCAGGGACAGGGCGACTGCTTCCAATTGAAGGAAAGATGAATGCAGCCATATACTTTGATATCCTGGACAAAAACCTTTTCCAGAGTGTTCACAACCTCAGAATGGGCCAATGGTTCACCTTCCAACAAGACAATGATCCCAAGGACACAGCTAAAATAAAGGAGTGGTTTCAGAACAACTCTGAATGTTCTTGAATGGCCGAGCCGGAGTCCTGACTTAAATCCAACTGAGCATCTCTGAAGAGACCTGAAGATGGCCAACATTCACCATCCATTGGATCCTTCCCAAAAAGACTCATGGCTGTATTGATATTTCAGTGTTTGTTTTGTAACAAATCTGTAAAAAGTTCTACAAGTCTGCGTTTTTCTAACAATACTGGGTGCTGCGTGTGCTTGAATGAAGAAAAAAAAAAATGAACTTAATTGATTTTAGCAAATGGCTGCAATATGACAAAGAGTGAAAAGTTTGAGGTCTGAATACTTTCCAAACACACTATATACATTTCAAATGGTGAAATAAGTTGAGGGCAGGAGATTTTGGATGTTTTTTTGTGCATTTTGTGTATGTGGGTTTTGATTTATAAGTTTAAATTGTTAATTTGTTTATACTCCGTTTGTTCTACTACTCAATTAAAGAAATGTAAACAATTTACCATTCGTTGAAACGTGCAACTGTACACTAAAACCAGGACACTAGTCACATAGTAGTAGTTGTAAAAACATGACAGTTCAAACAGATATTGCAGCGTGGAATGACATTTTATTCTCCAAATGAACATGTACATTGGAAAATTGGTTGTTCAATATTCCTCTCCCTCATCATCATCCTCTCCCAGACTATCTGCTCCCACCTCCTCATAATCCTTCTCCAGAGCTGCCATGTCCTCTCTGGCCTCGCTGAACTCTCCCTCCTCCATACCCTCACCCACATACCAGTGAACAAAGGCACGTTTAGCGTACATCAGATCAGTGGGGGGCTGGTAGTTGATGCCAACCTTGAAACCAGTGGGGCACCAGTCCACAAACTGGATGGAGCGTTTGGTTTTGATGGTGGCGATGGCAGCGTTCACATCTTTGGGGACCACATCACCACGGTACAGCAGGCAGCAAGCCATGTACTTGCCGTGGCGAGGGTCACACTTCACCATCTGATTGGCTGGCTCAAAGCAAGCGTTGGTGATCTCAGAAACTGAGAGCTTCTCGTGGTAGGCCTTCTCAGCTGAGATGACAGGGGCGTACGTGGCCAGAGGGAAGTGGATACGGGGATATGGCAGCAAGTTGGTCTGGAACTCTGTCAGATCAACATTCAGAGCACCATCAAAACGGAGGGAGGCAGTGATGGAGGAAACAATCTGACCGATCAACCTGTTGAGGTTGGTGTAACTGGGACGCTCGATATCGAGGTTCCTGCGGCAGATGTCGTAGATGGCCTCGTTATCCACCATGAAGACACAGTCAGAGTGCTCCAGGGTGGTGTGAGTGGTCAGGATGGAGTTGTAGGGCTCCACAACAGCTGTGGACACCTGGGTAGATGGAGAACTCCAGCTTGGACTTCTTGCCGTAGTCCACAGACAGACGCTCCATCAGCAGGGAGGTGAAACCAGAGCCGGTGCCACCACCAAAGCTGTGGAACACCAGGAAACCTTGGAGGCCTGTGCACTGGTGGGAAATGGAAAAGCAGTTTATTTTGCTATACAATTCTTTCCAAACCTTGAAGGCAAATTTGGAAATCTCCATCACCAGTTTGCGGATCCTGTCCAGAACCAAGTCAATGAGCTCTTTCCCCACAGTGTAGTGCCCATGGGCGTAGTTGTTGGCTGCATCCTCCTTGCCAGTGATCAGCTGCTCAGGGTGGAGCAGCTGGCGGTAGGTCCCAGTCTAGCTCCAGTCTCACTGAAGAAGGTGTTGAAGGAATCATCTCCTCCTCCAATGGTCTTGTCACTGGGCATCTGTCCGTCCGGCTGGATCCCATGTTCCAGGCAGTAAAGCTCCCAGCAGGCATTGCCCATCTGGACACCTGCCTGACCCACGTGGATGGAGATGCATTCACGCTACAGGAGAACAAAGAAATATAAAGTCAACTCTCGCCCATATAGCAAATATTATAAATCACACTTTGCAGAGACAATCATGAAAACAAAATGAATCTATCTATTAAACATCCAGCTACACCATAAAACAAATCCAAATATTTATAACACAGCAGTGATCTCAAAATCCTAATTTAATCCAGTGGTTGCAAAACTGCAAAGCAGGCCAGCTAAGACAATAATTTTGCACTGATTAGAGTCTCTACAATCAGATTAGCAGTGTTGAGTGTTTTTTGTTTGTCTGGAAGATTTAAAAGCAAATAGAAGGCCTCTTTGTTGAGATCATGACATCTGTCATGAGTCAACTGATGACCAACTCTTAAGTCATTCACATACTGCGTGAGGGAACAAATTTAAAGACGTGTTTAATTTAGGATTTTGTCAAAGGCTTTGGTTAAACTTTAGTTTGCAGTCTGGTAAGGGAACGGCCCCAGCAAAGAGTCAGCAACAACAGGGACGTGGTAGACTGTGAAGCCAGTCACGGTCAGAAAAACCGTAGACAGGCGGCACCTAGCGGACTTGAGTTCGGCGGTGGCCACGTTTACTGACGGCTTTGTCATAACATGACATGAACACGTTTGAGCTACGTTTATTACGTGTTCACAGAAAAAGCTAAATTTAGAACGTGCGTGGATGGAATTAAGGCAGATGATGGGGCCACATTTCCAGCTGAAACGCTTCAACTGGGCTGACCTATTTAGACTCTTCAGAAGGTGAAATTTTGAGTTTCAAAAAGTTTTTTTTTAAAAAAAGGGAAAAACAGAAAACAGCTAATACTCACCATTTTGTGAAGATCTCAAGTCAAACAAACGTTTAGACTGCAAACAGACCATCCGCAGGTCTACGCAAGAAGTGAACGGCACATGTCGCAGGGCGGAGTGCTTTATATACACTGTTGCCAAAGCCGATTGGTTCTCGGGACACAATGTGAGGCTCCTATTGGTAAAAATGTTACTTCCGGAATTACTTTTTACCCCCTCTTAAAAAGCTTTATTGAATTTGCCAAGAGACGAAAACGTTTAAATTAATCGATGTGTTACGACAACAGGTGCATTCAGAAGCGTCGTGACTTCCTTTGGTCTCTCAAGATTTCATTTTTGAGTGTCGTATTTGGCTTGATAATTCTGTCGCAGCGGTCATAATGCCACTGCTAAAATTAACTTCTCAGCTTTTAAATTCCTGTAGTGTTACAGTTCTACCTGCCATGTGTTAAAACTTGTTGATTCTAAATATGTTCTGAATTAATTACACTAAATGAATTAAGAGTTACCCAGCACAGCTATTTTTTTTTTTGACGGTGTTAGAACTCTTTCTCAAAAACTCATCAGAAGGGAAAAGAAACTAACTTCATTTTTATTTAACGGCATAGAAGGAGGAACCTCAGAATTGAAACGTATCAATTTGGTATCATCTTTCTTTTGAGACTTTTCGTTTTATAAATTTGTTCGCATTCATGTATCACAATACTGTAAACCTTCTCACGTGCCTTCAGTAAAACTGCAGATAATCTTATGTGCCTGTTTAAATTTCTTAAACTTGATAAGAACAAGGAGGTTATCTGTTCTAAAGCAGGAATTAAAATGTATTGTATAATATAAGATATTAAAAATAATGGTCCTCCAAATGTTTGTTTCTTCATGTTTTGTGGAAAAGTGCCTTTGCGCTAAATCAGCATTAGTTTTGGAATTTTAATCAAGTCTATTTAGTCATTTTCTAATATTTTAAAGTACTGTTAATGTGTAGAATTTGTTTGTACCAATGTTGTGGTCACTGCATGTATCTAGTGTAAATTAAACTAACCTCACATATATCATGAGAGGTTATGTCAGAAGACTTGAGCTGAGAGGTGGTTTAAATCATACACAGAACAAGACTAAGTATGCTTTAGAGATAACATCATCAACTAACAATAGAGTTCCCCAGAGGTGTACGTGACTAAAACTGACAACCTATTCGGCTGACATTGGGATAAGTTAATTCTTAGCTCATCTTGTTGCACAGTGTGTTATTGATAATGTCTCCTGGCTCATTTTATTTTATTTCATTGTTTTCTAAAGGTTTATTATAATCACAACAACATCATTTCATGTTCACATTAAATCAAATTTTATTTGTAAAGTCACTATCAAGTACAACTCAGTATCTTCAATGACATTTGAATGACCTTGTGGAAGTCAGTAGGTAGAAGGTTTGAGCCGTTTCCATAAGAAGTAGGTGAGGATGCTTATGGATAATGCCAATAAAGTCCAGCTGCACAGTATCTTTACCTGGCCCTCCAAACCCTGCTTCTTTCCAAAACGAGACACAAAACCACTCTGTTAGAAACAAATAAGACAACAGTTCAGATATCACAAAATACAATATAAATAAGACATATCAATTAAAATTCTTTGTCAGGAGTCACACAATTATCATTGCCTCTATATGAAGCACTTACTGCTTTTATTCTTTTGTTGTCATACATCTAGATCTGTCTGGGGATATATGATTCAATTTACGGTATAATCTGTCTTCTAGTTATTTTCACCCATCAAAAATCCTTTCAGTTTATCCCTGAAATTTATCATTCAGGTCAACACAATGCCAACAGTAATTTTAGCAAGTTTGCAGTGGTTTTGGTCAAGTCCAACTTTTGGACAAGTTGCCAGTTCATCAAGGGACCAAACACATAGAGACAAACAACCTCCACTCAGACTTGCAGATATTTTCGAGTGCCCAATCTGCCTAATGTGCATGACCTGTTTTTGGACTGTGGGAGGAAGCAAAGGTACCCAGAGACAGCCAATGGAAATACGATGATTCAATGCAAACAACTAGACCATCGTACCATCTTCTGCTCATCTACTTAAAAATATTTTACACTGTACACATTTATGACAATGCATTTACAACTTTAATTTAGATAAATACATCAAAAACACAGCATAAAAAATATGTTTGTCTATTGTGTAGAAGTAAATCACACTTACCCATCCTCCCTTGTCTTGTATTTCAGGACAGATGACCCTCTCTACATAAGCCCCCACACATTCCTTCAGCTGTGGCAAAACATCCATCATGCCCCTCTTTTGGCAATGCAGTGCCATTTGGCCAGCGAGCACATACACTGACAGCACTGCACTCCAGGCCAGGTCCCTGCGTTGCCCTTGTGAGATGGGGGGAAAGAAATGCTCATCCAAAATGCTCACCAGGGTGGGGCAGGCTGTGTTCTCTGTCACATCCTTAAAGACCCGAGGCCAGCGGCGGAAGAAGATGGGAAAGCGAGTGAGGAGTTCATCTCCTGCATGGCGCAGGGCTTCTGTGCAGGCTGTAGGAGCAGGGCCCATACTACCATCTGCCCCTCCTGATGTTACATAGTTTATATAATCATGAGCCATCAGAAAAGCCTCTCTTACCCATGGATTGGGACTGTTCAGGCCTAGTCTGGCTTCTTGCATCACAGATTGGAACATGTTTGCTTCCGTTGGTTCCTTCACTAGTTTGTCAGTAGTCCAGAAAATAAAGGCTTCATTGACACGCATCATATCGATCTCAATACTTTCTCATGGCAGCGTGGGGATGTTGTTAATCTGCAATTGTAAACGATCACAGTGATAAGGAAAGATAAAAAGTCATACATGGTACAATGAATGAACTACTTATGACTCACCTCCTCTTCAATAAAAAAACGGGAAAACACATTGTAAATCTATTAATTAGCAATTTGTCAATGGGTAGGAGAGAGCAACAATCCAGAGTTGTGTATCCAATCTGTGTAGCTGTTGAACTGGTCACTGAGTCCCCTTAACAGCTAAATATAGAATTCTGAGAGAAAACTGATCCTCAGCTGCACATGCAAAAAAAAAAAGAGTGCCTTGACATGCGCCTCTAGTCTTAAATGGCATTCAAATGCATTTGATGTGGCTGATGTCCCACAACTGAGTTGACTGTAACATGTAACATTTATTTTTGTTTTTAACTCATTGTGTTTATGAATGTCCAATTTCCCAACTTACCTTTGTCATTGCATGCACTCCAAAGTTCTGATGCCAGTATACCATTTTTCAAATAACAGGGCTTTTGTCAATGAGAAGGTTTCTGAATCTATGAAACTTGGAGAAGTAAAATCTATGACACGTGATTTAGTTATTAGTCAGGGGGAACATTTTTCAGAGAGAATTTTAAAATCCTATCTGCCAGGCTTAATATGCCAAAAGACAAAAGTTGAACTACTGAACAACTTAGTGTGCTCACAACCCAGTCTGAATTCCATGGCTTTAATTAAAAAGACATTGCGCATAAATCTTATTGTTTTACTATCAAACTTCCCCTTTCCTAACGTCCAGCTGTCCCAAACACCGACATAATAAATAGGTAGTAAAACACATATCTTTATTTTCATTTCAAACACAATCACTTCAGAGAAATGTGTACTCCAGAGCAGATTAGGTGACCATACTCTCCACTGAAAGAAAAACCTTTGGTTTATCACATTACACTACTGAAATGTTGTGGTAACATGATATCCTAGCAGGGCGAACATGTGCACTTCCTCTATGTGGGGCACAATGTAATAGGCCATTGTGGTTGTAGACACCCTGTGAGGGACAGCCAGACAGCACAGTTAGACAATCATCGGGTTCAGACAAATTTTACATTAAAATCATAATTTAAAAATCAGGTTTAATATTTATTGACACAATGTACCTGGCATGCCTTGTGTAGGGCTGTAAAAGTACAGGTGAATTCCCAGCTTAGGATAGAGCATGATCAAAGGGCCTTGCGATATTGGAGCAGGCATAAAACAAGAAATCAGTAAGTGTCTGTCAATAACATCCAGTACTTTGATGTGAATGGCAGATCATTTCATTTGTTGTATTAAAAAATTAACTATGAATGTAGTACAGAATGGAATGAACAGGAAACAACAGTGCAGATGGCTGACTTTATTTTATGCACATGACTTGCACATTAAAAGCACAGAAAAAGGAATAAAAGTTCTAACCTTTGATAGAAAAAAAAAGATTAATTTCAAGTCAGAACAGGTGAGCCATTTTTGAAAGGAAGACAGAAAGTTTTGCTTTGCACAGTGAACACATGATGTTGTCCATAGCACAGAATTTTGCTCAGACATTTCAATTAAGCTCATAAGATGTGAAGTGAATGTACAGTCATTTAAAACTCCTCTCCATCATCATCATCATCCTCTCCCGTGCTATCGGTTCCAACCTCCTCATAATCCTTCTCCAGAGCTGCCATGTCCTCTCTGGCCTCGCTGAACTCTCCCTCCTCCATACCCTCACCCACATACCAGTGAACGAAGGCACGCTTAGCGTACATCAGATCAAACTTGTGGTCAAGGCGAGCCCAGGCCTCTGCGATAGCAGTGGTGTTGCTCAGCATGCACACAGCCCTCTGGACCTTGGCCAGGTCGCCACCAGGGACCACAGTGGGGGGCTGGTAGTTGATGCCAACCTTGAAACCAGTGGGACACCAGTCCACAAACTGGATGGTGCGCTTGGTTTTGATGGAGGCGATGGCAGCGTTCACATCTTTGGGGACCACGTCACCACGGTACAGCAGGCAGCAAGCCATGTACTTGCCGTGGCGAGGGTCACACTTCACCAATTGATTGGCTGGCTCAAAGCAAGCGTTGGTGATCTCAGAAACTGTTAACTGCTCGTGGTAGGCCTTCTCAGCTGAGATGACAGGGGCGTACGTGGCCAGAGGGAAGTGGATACGGGGATATGGCACCAAGTTGGTCTGGAACTCTGTCAGATCAACATTCAGAGCACCATCGAAACGGAGGGAGGCAGTGATGGAGGAAACGATCTGACTGATCAACCTGTTGAGGTTGGTGTAAGTGGGACGCTCGATATCGAGGTTCCTGCGGCAGATGTCGTAGATGGCCTCGTTATCCACCATGAAGGCACAGTCAGAGTGCTCCAGGGTGGTGTGAGTGGTCAGGATGGAGTTGTAGGGCTCCACAACAGCTGTGGACACCTGGGGAGCTGGGTAGATGGAGAACTCCAGCTTGGACTTCTTGCCGTAGTCCACAGACAGACGCTCCATCAGCAGGGAAGTGAAACCAGAGCCGGTGCCGCCACCAAAGCTGTGGAACACCAGGAAGCCCTGGAGGCCTGTGCACTGGTCAGCCTGTGGGAAAGGGAAAAGCAGTTTATTTTGCAATACAATTCTTTTCACACCCTGCAGACAAATTTGGAGATCTCCATCACCAGTTTGCGGATCCTGTCCAGAACCAAGTCAATGAGCTCTTTCCCCACAGTGTAGTGCCCACGGGCGTAGTTGTTGGCTGCATCCTCCTTGCCAGTGATCAGCTGCTCAGGGTGGAACAGCTGGCGGTAGGTCCCAGTGCGCACCTCATCTTTAAGAACAAAAAAATAAAAATAATTAATGAATGTTTCATTAACAAAAATGTACACTTGGAATCAATATAAAATTCAACCATCATTAATCTTTTGCTTTACCAATCACAGAGGGCTCCAGGTCCACAAAGACAGCCCTGGGGACGTGCTTTCCAGCTCCAGTCTCACTGAAGAAGGTGTTGAAGGAATCATCTCCTCCTCCAATGGTCTTGTCACTGGGCATCTGTCCGTCCGGCTGGATCCCATGTTCCAGGCAGTAAAGCTCCCAGCAGGCATTGCCCATCTGGACACCTGCCTGACCCACGTGGATGGAGATGCACTCACGCTATAGAAGAAAATAAAGACAATTGTAACCTATTCTTGCAAGCCCCTCAAGTGTAATTCCGATGGCTTTTCCCCACCAGAAGCAGTCAGCATAGATATGACTACCACATTGTGTTAGGGTACAGTCAGCAGGCACAAGATGCTCATCACATGGTATTTTTTTTCCTAATGTTTGAAACAAAGGCTCCTTTTCAGTGATCGTCATGCAAGATCATCATGATTAAATTTACACACTTATTTTTGTAGTACCTGAACAAAAGGCCTTTAGCAGACAAAAAACAGACACAGCAAAACTGAGTCGGGTCTCAGTAGAAACGAAACAAGTAAAGGCTTTAGGAAATTACGTTTCAGACATACTTCTTGATAATCAGTCCGAATGTTTCAATGAAAAAGAAAACAAGGTTATTTTCTTGATAAGGCAAAAGTGAGCACTTACAGGTTCAATTAGATGAACGCTGGAAACTACACCGACAAATATTCTGAGCTATGTGACACATATTAAACGATGTTTTGTAGGTACGACGTTGGACATCTTTCGTCTACTCGAAACTACCTAAACGCTTACTAGAGTGGACATAAGTTAGACAAGAAAACCGGAAACAGCCGGCAGCACTGACGTCCTTGACATTGGGAGGTGTCCTCGCAAGATAAACTTAATGCGCAAAAGTTACATTAGAACTATTGTTTATAACGGTTTATTCAAAACACGGGAGTGCGGACTATTTCACGAACTTACCATTTTGAAAGATGAAGTTGAGCTGAACTAAATGTGAACAGCAGGGTAGAAAAGCGCCCACTCTTCCTGTTCGGACGTTATGAGTCGACTGCAAGAAGTAACTGATGCGGCAGATTGGCTGGATGATGTTTTTATATTCTTGGCTCAAGGCGGGAAAACGTTGAATCTGATTGGGCACCACGGCCATTTTAGGGAATCCCTATTGGTTTAAATCACATATGTCAAAAGCTTTAGCTAAACGTATGAATGTATGGGCGGAACTTTTTTTTTTTTTTTTTTTTAAATTAAACTTTATTCACAACTTCACTTAAAACCCCCAACTGCATCCTCAATTTTCAACGCTGTGGCCAAGACAGTTTCGTAAAT